>OX451737.1:1521335856-1521951566 GCA_948472305.1 Vicia faba
AACTTCGGGAGCTACAGCTAACAAGTCGACAGAATTCAGAACATCCCTCAAGTATGATGGAGCAGTGGGGTCCCCCTCTAAAGCCTTCATCAAGTCCTTCTTGAAAAACTGGGCCTTAACCTTCGCCAAAGCTTCATCGAGAGGAGAGGTTTCAGAGGACTTCCCCGACAGGGTAGGAACCTCCTGACTAGCGTCAGACGAACTCTTGCTCTCGATGATTGCGTTGAGATAGCTAACAGGGTCAGTTTGTTTCAAGAGTTCTAAGTCCTCTTTCGACTTGTGCTTCGTTGAGGTAGCAACCCTTGCAACAGCATTGTCTTGGGTTTGAGGCTGCTGAGTGTTAGGTGCCTCGACTTGTTGCCCTTCGACTCGGACTGGGGCAATACCAGCGTCATCTTGGTGCTCTTCGCTAGCGTCACCTTGGTGCCCTTCGCCAGTGTCACCTTGGTTCTCTTCGCTAGCAGCACCTTGGTTTTCTTCGCCAGCATTGCCTTGGTCTCCTTCGTCACGGTTCTCTTCCGACAGATCCACCACCGGAACCTCTTTTGGCTGTTGTTCTTCCGTTTGAGGATCCTCTGTGGGTTTTTCTACCGTCTCAGCATTGGCCTCATTTGTTTCAGTATGGGCTTCGTCATTTTCCAAGCCTTTTTCTTGTGGCCTGCTGAGTTCAGCAGACTCCAGTGTTTCAGAGGTCCTTGGCGGAGAACTTTCAGTGGTGTCCTGAAAAAGGAAAGAAGAAGAATCTTCAGAAATCGAAAGAGACACAATCGAATATAGGTATCTACACCTAAGTCATAAAAAGGTTTAAAAGATTACCTGTAAGTTAGCTTCAGCCCCAGGGCTGGAATTGTCGCTTTCGACAGGCTTGTTGAGAAGAACGTTTAGTTCCTCCTCCGTTGGCTCCTCAATGATCACTGGAGGTGGCCTAGGCCTTCTCCCAGCAACCTTTATTCTAAATGTTCGACCCTCAGGAGCAGGAGCAGGAACAGGAGCGTCCTTCGTCAACTTTCGCCTTTTTAGAGGAGCAGGAGGAGAATCACTTTCTTCATCGCTCCCAGATTCGACCACCAGTGATGGCCGTTTCTTGGGCGAAGGTGCCTAAAAGACCAATGGGAATTCGACTTAGAAATTGTATCGAAAGTCAAAAATCGAAAGCCAGAAGAAAAAAAAATGAAAGTCTGGTTACCGATACAGAAGGCTTCTTCGAAGGGCCTTCCCCCTGTTGGTTGGTGGTAGTCTTCGCCGGCGCTGTAGTCTTCGTCGGCGGTGGAGGTTTTGTTGAAGGGCCCCCTCCTTGTTGACTTTCTGCAGCCTTCTTGGCTACAGGCTTTCGAACAACTGAAAGCAAATAAAATAGTTAACAGGCTAGCGGTCGAAAGAGAAAGACAAAGTAATGTGAAAGGATGAACTTACATGTCTTTATTTTGTCCAACACAAGGACAAAGGATTTCTGAAGCTCATCCACGAAGTCCTTCTCGTCGAAAAACTCCTCAGCGTAATAGCTTTTCCACCACTCCTCGAAGGATGGTGAGCAAAGAAAGTTGAGCTGGTAGTCAAACAACGAGAGAACTGTTCGACCAGCATATCTTCCGATATGCTTAATAGCAGCCTCTTCGGTGTAATCATTGCAGAAGTACAACATAGACTTCTCTTTTGGAAAGATTGGAGAAGGTAGGGTTTGAATAATACCAAACTGGCGAGATACCAGGTTTGGTTGGTATGCAATCAGACTCAAGTGAGTCTTAGAGCTCCTGAATCGAAGAGGCATGATCCTTAGTGTGAGGAACGCCTCCCACAGTATTGTATGTTCGTCAACATTAGGACCACTCGAAGTCCTTGGATGTGGCCTTGTGAACCATGTTGGGCCTACCTTCCGTCGAGCAAACGGAGCCATAGTTGAAGAAAACTCCTTCCTTCGAGCAAACATCAGAACGAAGTTGGTGAAGGTTTGCTGAAACTCCAATCCATCTTCCATAGGCGTCAACAGAGCCAGTCTGGTTCCTTCGACGCGTCTGTTCGCTATCTCTGGAGCCTGCTCATTTATTTGAACCTTCTTAGGCAAGAAAGATTCGAAGGTGGCATTGAGCCACAGTTGGAGCAGCCAAAAAGGCCCAGCAAGTAGCAAACTGGCCCTATTCTCGATAATTTTTAGAAGAGTCACCCCATTGCTGATCGAATCATAGAGGCTAGCCAAAATCAATTCTGCCAAACAGATATTTTGGCGATGATGGAGTTGGGTGGCGAGAGTGACCATCTTTTTGGTCACCTGTAAGGACTTCGAGCAAAATACAAAGCGAGTCAGCCATAAGGCTAGAAATGCTATGTGTTCGACATCCGACACAGAATCTGTCGACCTGTCGTGATAGTGGTTGATGAAAGTGGTGTATGTTGGTTTGGTGTCAGAGAATCCAATTTGGTCCTCCGACATCTCCTCCGGATCGAAGTAGTCCCCGGTGGGTCGAAGGCCAGTGATAGCGGCCACATCGAAGAGTGTAGGAGTCAACATCCCACAGGGAAGATGGAAAGTAAAGTGGGAGTAGTCCCAGAAAAGCAGAGAAGTTATTAACATCTCCGGAGAATAGTTCAAACCTGTCTTCGACAGCATCACCAGATCGAAAATCCCCATATCTTTCCAGATTGAAGCTTGGTGTTTCTCCATCTTTTCCAGCCAAGCAACGTAATCAGGGGTAAGGCTAGGGCCAGACCTGAAGGCCCTAACACCTCTGTTGAAGAAACGGAGGTCAATTTTTTCATGCGCAGGGTCTTCATTGTCCTCTGCGTCTTTCTTGGCACATGCAACCGGTTTGAGTCTCTCAACTACCGGAAAATAACTCTTGATTTTCATGGCCTCAGCGATACTGGGATACAAAGGACCAGACATAGCAAAGATCTGGTTGGAATATCCAACCGGGATCATAAGGTGACGTGAGTAAGCATCACGAACGGCGATGTCCAAGGGTTCAGGGACCCTTCGTTGGCCCGTGGAGGTTACTACTGGAGCAGTGACGAAAACCTTAGGCTTGGCGTTCTCAGTTGGTACGGTAGCGCTAGGAGCTTTGGAACCAGATGCCATTGTTAGTGTTGAGGTTGAAGACGAAGTGAAGGAGGAAAAGTTTCTGCAAAGATAACAAGTTTGTATGAAGATAGAGAAGTCTGAAGGCTAGATGGCGTAAAAAGTCCCACAATGGGGTACTTACTGCTATTTATAGTAGTGGGGGAAAATCCCCAAAACCGAGGACATTAAATGCCATTTAATTATTGCAGGAGATAGTGGGACGCGTGGCATCCCCCTGTTATTTTAGCCGTTCTGCAGAAATAGAGAGACGCAGCGTGCGTCCTCGTTTTTGGGAATTGTCATAATGGCAAATTCTGAAATGACGTTTGGCACTGCACGCTGTACTGACATGACGTCTTAGGTACGGATAAATGATGATTTTTCTTGGGATTGCCAGTGGTTGGTAGAAGACAACAAAAAGTGCACAAATTAATTTGTGACTAAGCATGAAAAGACAGGTGTCGAATGGCGTTTCAAAGAATGCCTTTTTCTTTCAGAGTCGAAATAAGGCATTCTTGGGGGGAAATTTGTTGGCTCCTAAATTCGACACCCTTGTTTTATTAATGTCAGCCATTAAAGCTGAAGGATGTTTTCGACTAGCTAGGTCTGTCGAAATGCCCGTCGAAAGATGGCAAGGTACTTAGAAGATTTCTTCCAAGGGAGAAGCTGGTTGCCTTCGACGTCGAAGGTGTTTCTCGTCGAAGATGCTTCTCGACGAAAGTGTTCGACGGTTCAGAGTGGAACAGTTTGAAATTCAAGCGTTTGGAGGGAAAACGGTTTCCAGCGGTTACCAAGTGCAACGTGCAAAGATCTAGAGCGTCGAACGTTGAGAACGTGCCAAGTGGACTCATCTCGAAGCAGTGTAACTGCCCGACGGTTACTTGGGATGTTTTAGTATAAATAGTAGTAGTCATGTAAGTTCTCGCGTGTGTTCACAATTCTATACAAAGTCACTCATATAGATTCGAGTACCCAGCGTGTGAGAAAGAATTGTTGAGAAATGTATGTGTGAAACACCAACTTTATTAATCAAAGTCATTTACTTTTCCAGAAATTTACTTGCTTTCCTCTTTACTTTCCTGTCGAAGCCTTTCATTTAAAGCCTTATTTATTTTACCAAGTCCTTTCTTCATGCTATTTACTTAAAGCCTCTTATTTTATTGTCATTTAAAGCCTTATCCAATTTAATCAAAACTTCAAAATCAACCTATGTCCTAGGATCAATCTGATCGATCCTGCGAGTAACCAAATAAGTAACCATTTGGAGGATCAGCGGTTGTTTACCAAATACCAAGGTAAACAGAACCATGAAAAAGTTATGCCTTGGTCAATTTACAGTTGACTTTTCAGCTGTCCAAAAATGGAAACTTTTGCATCTTGGTGATTTTTGAGCCATTCTTGTGGAATCATGATCAAGACTTGATCAAATGATGATTGTGGCCTCAAAATAAGATGTTGACCAAAAATTTTGACTTTTGACTGCCAAATGACCATTTTCCCCCTACAGTTGATTGTGAAGCAATTAGGGCTTTTGACTGTGCAACTTGATGCTGTGAGCCTTGAAACTTGGCATGTAGATGCTTGACAATGTGTATAGGCCTATGGGACTTGATTGGACCACTGAAAACCTCAACTTACTTGCAAGAACCAAAACCCTAATTTTAACTGGCTTAGGAGGATGGTTTGACTGTGCAATCCTTGAGTAGACTTGAGCAAATTGAGATGATGCTTGTCAAAACTTTGAAGAACATGGGAGGGAAAATTTTGGGGTACAACACTACCCCAATAGATAACAACGGAATCTTGGACAATTTCTAACTCAATAGATAATGAAGGAATCTTGGACGATTGCTACCTGAACAGATAATGAAGGAATCTCTAACGATTGCTACCTCAATAGATAATGAAGGAATCTTTGACGATTTCTACCTCAATAGATAATGAAGGAATATTTGATTATTGCTACCTCAATAGATAATAAAGGAATCTTGGATGATTGCTACCTCAACAGATTACCAGAAATTTGTCTAGTCATATGAAAATTCGTATGTGTATAGATTGTACCTAAAAAGATAAAGGTTTAGCTGCATGAAATGTCATGATGCATGAAGTGCAAATGATGTTCTCAAAAACAACGAGATTGTGATATATGCATTTGTAATGCGTATTCTATGATGTTTGTAAAATTATGTATGAATGCAATGTATGAACATGTCAGTCACTCTATTGATGTATTATTGAACTAGGGAAAATAAATCCCTAATTATTGTTGGGGATGAAGAAATGTAGGTCTTAAAATTCTGTTGAAGTTGAGATGCTGAGAGACGGATTTCCATTGTTAGGGAAATAAACTATGTTGGGGAAGGAAACTCTGTGAACTGCTTGGGGATTTATGGAAATCCTGTTGGGGAACCCAAAAGTTTGACGACTTCACTTGGGAATTTTTGGAGAGGTAATTAAAGATTTTTGCTTTGCCGGTGATATAAGAACCCTTGACCTCATTAGGTTGTATGCTGAGAATATGGTAGTGATCTTATAGTAGGTTTCCCCTTCCTCAGTACATGCTGGAGAAAATATCTGCTGGGATTTTGTAGATGGTTTAACTGTTATCCCAACTCTTGGAGTTCTTGGTGAATGTAGATCAGTATAATAAACCTTCTACTGATAGATAAGTGATGAGATGACAGTATGTAGTCGTACGCTTTAATCCCTAACTTTTTCCTGGATTTCTCTTTCGGGTTTTTAGCCCACCGGGATACCCTTTTTTACCCAAGCCACCTTTTCAGGTTTTTGACTTGTCGGGTGTACAGATTTTTTTCTCACGTATATCCCTGATTTTTGCCTGAACCTTTTTGGTTGGTCGGGATGCCCTTATTTTTTCCTAGGCTAGTCAACCTAGAGGGTCTTTATTCATTATGTAGTATTTTCTGACTATGTCTGTCTTCATCGGGTATGGAGAATTGTCACTTTCCATAGTAGTAAGTGTTGCCACACTGCCAGAAGATGTTTATTTGATCGTACATGATTCATTGTTGGAATTCATATCCAATGCCAAAGTGATTCAGATGGAGATCTGCCCCTAGATATTTGGCATTTTTTGAGAGATTCCTTGAACCTTGACTTGACTTCCCCAGATCAGCTAGACACCATGCTATGCCCCTTGATTGTGAAAGGCCTATTACTGGAATATCTTTCAGTCTGAGGTGATTCTGTCCATTGAGAGGATTTTTGTTCATCCAATATCCGCCGTGCGAATTTCTCTGCTGTTGAACAAATAGTCATATGCAAACAATGGTATTTTAAGAATGCAAAGCGTATGTCTGCCTTGAAGTTTGAAAATTCATTTTTTAGTACAACAAACAAATTTTGTAAGAGTGTGTGTGATACGGTGGCAGAACCGACTGTTTAATACTGGTTTTGCATTTTGTATTTGCAAATGTTGCGGTAAGCAAGAGTCGCCACCGACTTTTCTTTTATCCAAATTAAGGAAAGGGTGAAAAGAACATAAAAGACCTTTTTTGATATTTTGAGTAAGGGGGTAGATTATGGAAATGGAAGGTGTTAGCACCCTTTCTATCTGTAGTTTTCTACGAGCTCTTAGAGGTTTGCTCATTTTTTAAAATACCTTTGTGCTTTGTGTTTGAAAATGTTTTGAAAATGCCTTAGTACGGCGAACTTTGTAATGTTCCTCGGGATAGTGGAGAAAGTATACAAAGTGTTTTGAAATTGTTTTTGAAAAGTAGTTTTTTTGTGTGAGTGCAAGATGTTTGAGCAAACTTCTAATAGCTATCTATTTATTACTCGAAAAGGGTCGTTCATTTCCTCTTTTCCTTTAGACAATGCTATCCTACTATTAGTGAGTAGGTAGCTTTATCGTTGGATGTTAAGGGACATTCGAAGGGACGTTTTACAGTCATAAAGGCAACATATGGAGACGCTTTAGCAACTTTTTTAATGGACGAGATCATTTACCGAAAGGCGACATTGTAGGGTCATCGAGGGACTATGATCTTTTGATTTTACGGGTCTTTTCTAAAGCGTCCCCATTCTCGAGGGACATGACTGCTTTATTTTCCGAAAGGGAAACTGAATAGGGGATACTCTAGAGGTGCATATGTGCATATGTGTTGAGATTCAGTTATTTTTGTCTTTTTGTTAGATGAGCTAATGTTTTAATTTACAGTTTTTCCATACACGCCTATTTACTAACAGTAATATATCAAAATAATAAAGCAGTAAATGTGTGGAAAATAAAATGCAGAAAAATAAATCCTAAACTATTACATGGCTTTGAGAGAGTTACATAAAAAGAGTGCATGAAATAAAGTGCAGAATTTTAAATCTAAAACTATTACATCCATAAGCAATTACAATATTTATATAAAATGCGAGAATAAAAATAAACACGCGCGAAATAAGTATTACGTCTAAAAAAACCTTTAAAAAAAGTTCTAAGTAAACAAAAAATCTTTTTTTGGTTTTGTTAAGAAAACAATTAACTCTAAATTTAATTTCAATTAAGAAAATAAATGTTGAATGAAATAAATCCTAATTCTAATATTTTTTGTATTTTTTATCAAGAAAATAATTTAAATTAAAATGAACCTAAGTCTAATTGATTTTAAATTGATAAAATAAAATAAAAAATAAAAAATAATTAATAAAACAAAACTAAGTCTATTATATTTTTTTGGTTTTTATTAAGAAAAATATTTGAATTAAATTAATCTATGTCTAGTTGGTTTTAAATTGATAAAAAATAAGTCAAGATAATTAAGTTAATTAATTTACAAACTTAAAAATTAATCCTAAATCTAATTAGTATTATTCTTAGATTATTATAAAAAAAAATTAAATGAAAATAAAACAAAAAAAAAAGAAGAAAAGAATAAGAAAACAAAATAACAAAAGGGCCTGGATGTCAAAAACAACTCGGGGGTGTGTTTGTTGAAATTCGTTAGGCCCAAGGTGATGAGCCCAACGCTCAAACAAAAAAACCTGCAAAAAGAGAAATGTTGAAAAAATAAGACAAAATGCAGCAATCTGGGGTTGAACCCAGGACCTCTAGCCATACACACACGCGCTTCACCACCCGACCAATTTATCATACGTTTATATAAACAAAAACAACTATATATATATATATATATATATATGTGTGTGTGTGTGTGCGTGTGTGTGTGTGTGTGAAGCAAGTGGATCATGCTGAGTTGTACACGTGTGCGCTCCAGGTGGGACCCTGATGTTTGAATGAACCAATCAGAGATGCTGATCCAGCCACGCATGCTCCTGCCTGAGTCAATTGGCCGGAGGGACGCTGGAGTCAAACTCCGGTCATCTTCTCCAGGATATCAAAATGTAAAATCTGCAAAAATCAAAAGATCAAAGCCTACAATCAAGGCTACCCCCCCCCCCCCCCCAAATCAACCCTCCTGATTCCATTTATGGGGTTTGTTTATGCCGAAACGGCCTGTATTATGAGGTATAACGAAGAACACAGATCGTGCCCTAGAAATGGCACGACCTTGTCCTGGCCCTTTTCCTCATATACTTTACGTTAGACCTGTCCTATAGGCTACCCTGAACATAAATCAAACATTGAAAGAGGTTAGTTCATCATGAAAATCAAAAATATGAATTCAAAAAAGTTACCAACGATGAGTGTTTTAGTTTGGTGCTTTTGGGCATGAGATTGCTTGAACAAAGATTGATACGTGCTCCTGGGAATTTCTGGAAGTGGATGGAGGGCTTAGGTTGGACTGAAATAGGATGGAAGTGTCTGTTTGGATTTTTACGATTTGGATAATTTTTGCAAATTTGGTAGAGCTTCTTGTACAACGTGTAGGCGTGAGTTTGGCTTGCTAACATACGCTTTATATAGAGGAGATGGAGAGGACAAGATATTATGGCAAGAATCATTCTTAATCATGGTCCATGAAAGCAAAATCAAACATTTTGAAAGGATGCCATAATTGTATGTTCTTGCCTCTTTTGATCAATGTAATGTATCTGGACATTTGTGATGAAGTTTGCACGAAAAATGGGTCCTCTTAATGGGCCAAGTCAAGCCTAAATGTTATGGCCTATATTTTCTAGTATTTCTTCCATTTTATTTAACTTTAAATCAAATAAAATCAAAATAAAATACAAGGAAAATCATGCTCATGCAAAAATGAGTTGAGAGGTCCTTTATAAGCTTAGGAAGATTTTTGAGGCCTAAGAAAATAAGCCATTGTTTCAAAATTTCAAATTTGCTCAATGCACCATTCTTGAAATTTCCAAAATTTTCCCAACTTGGGAAAGCCATAACTTGCTCAATTTTTATCTCATGATGATGATCTTATACTTTTTAGAAATACCAATATGTCTACTTCAATCCCTCTTTTGATAAATTTTGCATTTGAAGATGTTATCTTGATGTAAAAGGTCTTGGAAAAAGTGGCTTTTGTTGACTTTTTTGAAAATGACATGTAACGTCTGAGCTTAAATCTTTCAATTGGTGGATTTCTTGAACTCGTGGGATGAAGAGAAGTTGTAGAGGATTGGATTCTCTCCAAAATGAGCTTTGGTGGGAAAATTTATGATAAATTATGAGAAGGTTATGCCTGGTCAAAGTTTGGTTGACTTCCCCTATAGAAACCCTAATTTAGCAATTCTTGACTTTTGATGAATTAGGAGCATTTCTTGAGGAATCATGATCAACCCTTGATCAAATGATAGATATCACTTCAAAATGTTGATGTTGACCAAAAAACTTGAAGTTTGACTGTACATGGGCCACAGTTGACTTTTGACCTAGCACGGTTGATTTTCCAATACTTGAGCAATTGGCTGAGCAAACTTGTAGTGCAAGGCATGCAATTTGTCATGGACAATCTTGAAGTAATATTAGGACCATGGAAAGAATTTGAAACCTTTGGAGCTCAACCATCTTGATGAAAATTGAAACCCTAGTTGGGGGTTCATTGCCTTAGGAGGAGAATTTGTTTGGTCAATTCTTGGTCATCCTTGGGAAAGTTAGGGACCTCAATGGGCATGTGTTGAGTAAAAAGGGAGGGCAAATTTTGGGGTACAACAGCTGCCCCTGTTCAATCTTCTTGGACCTGAGGATGTAGATTGGCTTGTCTGCCTTTCGTGATCTAAAGGTGGAAGATGATTGAACACTAGAGTGCCCAGAAATTTGCACTCGCCTGAAGTGATAATGTTAGTGAATAATATCGGGAATGGGCTTACAGATGCCATTTGGAAAAGATGACAGAAGACTGTCGGAGATGTTCTTAAAGATGCTATCCACTGAACATGATAGAGATGGGCTTAGAGATGCCATCCAAAGTAGATGCTGACTTCATAAGAATTCTCTTTGTGGGGATTCATGTTCCTGATGTCTTTGGAGGAGTCCGCTGGGGAATGTTTTAGGGGAATAGAGTCTAGGAGCTTCGGTTGTCCATTGCTCTACTGGAGAGTTATCTCTTGATTGGAGAGACGTTAGAGAGTTGTTATCTAGTCGGGGTACAGGCTTCACAGCGACTTGCTGAGGATCATAAGACTGACTGCTATCTGGTCTTATTCCAGGCTTCACAGCGACTTATCCGGGAATATAAAATTAACTGCTATCTGGTCGGCTCTAGGCTTCGCAGTAATTGTAGACGTTGAACTGTTATCTTGTCGTATCTAGGCTTCAGCGGTTTGAAGATATTAAGTTGTTATCTGGTTGGGTCCAGGCTTCAACTTGAATCTGAGGTATACCTTTATCTGGTCGAGTCCAGGCTTTGGTGTCATAGGTTATACTATCATCTGGTCGGGTCCAGGTTTCATAGTAATTAAAAAACTGCTATCTGGTCGGACTCCAGGCTTTACAGTGTCTTTAACTGGATAAGAATCAGAAAATCTTAGGATCGGTTTAACTGAACCAGAGAACGTATCTACCGGAAAAAGAATCAGTAATAAATCAATGGTCAATTTGAACTGAACCAGCAGAGGTCTCGATTTATCTTTGACTGGATAAGAATCAAAAAAATCTCAGTGTCAATTTAACTGAACCAGAAAAAGGTCTTGGATTGTCTTCAACTGGAATAGAAATTAGGAAAATCTTAGTGCCGATTTAACTGAACCAGAGAAGGTCTTGAATTAACTTTGACTGGAATGGAAATCAGAAAAATCTTAGTGTCGATTTAACTAAACCAGAAAAAGGTCTTGGATTATCTTCAACTGGAATAGAAATTAGGAAAATCTTAGTGTCGATTTAACTGAACCAGAAAAAGGTCTTGAGTTGTCTTCAACTGGAATAGAAATCAGAAAAATCTTAGTATCGATTTAGATGAACTAGAGGAAGGTCCTGAATTAACTTTAACTGGAATAGAAATCAGAAAAATCTTAGTATCGATTTAACTGAACCAGAAAAAGATCTTTTGAGAATAATCTTTCTGAGGAATATGCTGAAATAGCCCTTCGTCAGACGTAGCCTTTGAGAATACTACCAGATCATGTAAGTAGTCAACGGTGTTTGTTGATTTGATCTTTCCTGAAAAGGTAAAGAGTTAGTCGTATGTAATGTCATGATGTAAGAAATGCATTGTGTAATGATTTTCTCAAAATAAATGAGATTATGCGGTATGCGATGTGTATGCGTATGCCATGATTAATGAATATGGAATGCTGTTGCGATATCTCCTAGTTTGGGAAAGTAAATCCCTAACTACTATTAGAGAGTACTGGGAAGCTGAATCCTGGATTGTTGTTTGGTAGATGAGGAAAATGATTCTTTTAGTTCCGCTGAGGATGATGAATGGAGATGATTTGCTGGGGATTTCCTCTTTCCGTTTGAGGATATTCTGCCGGGGATCTTTGGCTCCTGCTTGAGAATGACCCTGTGGGGAGAAAGGTGCTCGGTTGGAAGATTTTACCGATGTAGAGGAATAAACTCTATTGGGGGATAAACTTCTGCAGCTAGAGAAATGACCTCTACCAGGGGATAAGGCTTTATAAAATGTTTGAGACTTGTAAAACTCAGCTGGGGATCTTTGAGTTAACCTCTCTGAGGGAACTTTGCTGGAGGAGGTAATTCCTTCTTGGGGAAGAAGAGATCAAAATTTGGTTGTTTCCACTCTATGAGGAACATAGACATCACAGGGTCGTATGCTAAGGATGTAGCGGTGACTTTGTATCAAGACGTCTTTGCCCCTGTACCTGCTGGAAAGAGTAATTGTCGAGACTACAAACGACTTTTTAGACTTTGCCTCGTTTCTTAAAGTCACTAGCAATTGTCTTTCTGTTTTTTATGCAAGTATTTGTAAACAGTAATCATATTCAAATGCATATGTCAAAAATAACCACTGGACATTTTTGCAAAACAAAACAGAAAAATAGAAAACAAACAGTTTTATACTTTCAAAGAAATGATTTGTATTGATTTTTGAAGTTCGCCTATAATAGGCATTCTTGTACAAAGAGAGTGACTTTCTAGTAGGGAAATGTCGCCGTGAAAATAAAAACTATACAAAATAGTGTACAAAGAGAAAACAACTATGTGTAATAATCCCATTGAATTTCAATTATGTTATTGCCCATATGTCCTTGAGTGTCTCATCACTTTGCTACTTGTCCGAAGCTGGCTGGATTGATCGGTACTGTTGTACCCCAAAATTTGCCCTCCCATATTCATCAGGAATTGTCAAAATCAAGGTCACAAAATTCCCCAAGGGTTGTGCAGCTCAACTGTCTCCTATACAGTCAAAACTAGGGTTTGAGTTCTGGTCAAGCAAATGAACTGTTCAAAGGCCCAATCAAGTCTCATATGCCTACAAAGATGGTCAAGCATCCTCATGTCAAGTTTCAAGGCATTCAGCTCAAAATTGCACAGTCAAAACCCTAAATTGCACTACAGTCAACTGTAGGGGCAAAATGGTCATTTGACAGTCAAAAGTTCAAATTTTTGGTCAACATATCATTTTGAAGCCACAAACATCATTTGATCAATGCTTGATCATGATTCTCAAAATTTGGCTCAGAAATCATCAAAGATGCAAAGTTGCTATATTTGGACAGCTGAAAAAGTCAACTGAAATTGACCAGGGCATAACTTTCACATGGATCATCAGAAAAAGGCCATCCAAAGCTCATTTTGAAGAGAAAGACATTTCCTACAATTCATCTTCATGTTCCAAGTCCAAGAAATGCTCTCACAAAAAGTTATCAATTTCAACATTATAGGTCATTTTCAAAAGTCAACAAAAAGGGACTTTAAGTCAAAGGCCATAACTTGAGATTGGTAAATCAAAATGACATGGGACCAAAGGCATTGGTTAAAGGACTCAAAGACCTTTCCAAAATGTCCAAGAACATGTGAAAAGCTTAAAAATTGACCAAGTTATGCCTTGTGGAAGTTGGGAAATTTTTAGGAATTTTGAAAAGTCAACATTGATGCAAAAGGCCTAAAAATGCAAATGGGCCCATTTTTCTTCCAAGTTTCTTCATGCCAAGCCTATGCACGACCATTAGGCCCAAAGGGAAGTATTTTCATATTTTTTAATTATTTATTTGAATTTATATTAATATTAATTCATTTAAATTATTTTAATACATGAAAAATATCAAACTTAACCTAAAAAAATCTTTTCATGCATGTTTATTCTCAATATCACGTGCATATCTTAAATAGGCAAGATTTGGTGCTAATTGAGCATGATTGAACCAAAAAACATGAAAAAAGATTCAAAAAAGATCTTAACAAATCAAAGATTGAAAACAATTATTGCTTTGGATTTTATTCAATATCTTTAACCTAATAGCTTCCCTATATGATCAGAATCAAAGACCTAATGCAAGGAGACTGAAAACTGCGCATAAACAAGCCATTGCAAATTGAAAATTTCTCATAAAACTCAAATACTAAAATCAGGGTTTTAGGTCGATTCAAGCTTCAATCTTCATCCCATTAGCATCCTGAAGGCTTACTGGACACATTCCAATCAATAACAACGACTAAAACCTCAAGAATTGGTATCAAGAATCCGGACTGTACCTTGAAATTTTTGAAATCGTACAGCATGATTCCATCATCTTTTTGCATTTTTCTTTGTTGATTCATGTTCATATTAATGTTTCTAAGCTAACTGATATGTTTGATTGCATTTTCATTAGCCATACGTGAATCCACCATGCGCGTTTTTTAGGGTTACAGATTTCTGAAATTGGGGATTTTATATAGAGGAAAAATCAGAATCCATGAGTACCATGGTTGAGCTCAACGCTTAGAGACGAAGAAGAAGATGGTCTCGCGATCAATTTATATGTGTTATAGCGCTAGTCGCTATTTTCCAATAGCTAGCCTAAAACTACGCTTCTAAAACCGTTCCCATAGTGTTTTGTTTTACAGGGTGAGGAAGACGAAGGCATCGTGTCAATTGGTGATTGGATCTTTTGAATTTCGCGCGAATTTCCAAAAGCACTAACGTGTTCTTCTTATATTATTTATTGTTTATTATTTGTTAAATGAAACACAAATAGCTCAGTGGGCAGGAACAACGCTTGTGACCTTCAAGACCTGGGTTCAAGTCCCAGGTCTGGCAAATGCTTAATATATTTTTTCAATAATTGATCCTACGTAGCGCTAACGTCCCAGTACACCATGCACACTCAAAAATCAATTAGCCACGCGTCCTGGAGATATAATCAAGGGTTCAGGTTGAAGGCATATCATGGATGCAAGTCAACGTAGCTGTAGGCCGTCCAAAAGGTCAACGAGACTCAAAGCTAATGGGCCAGAATTTCCAGGCCTGAACCTCCTTATTTGGGGCAACACCCCCACTCTGGTTTGACAATTTTATTTCTTTTTTCTTATATCTTTTAATTATTGTTTTAATTGTTGTGTTTATTTTAATTATTGTTTATTTAATTTTTAAAATACAAAAACATCATAAAATTCAGAAAAGGCCAAAAATATAATTTTTATATTATAATTATTTTCACAAATTAATATGTAAATTATTTAGTTTAATTAGGTTTCTAATTTTAATTCCTTTTAATAAAAATCCAAAAAATGTAGAATTAGGTTAAGTGATAATTTTTATATCTTTTTAATTTTTCCCTTTTTTCCCTCACAATATTATTATTTATTATTTTATTTTTATAATTAAATGTACATGAATAAAATTAGGGTTTAATTTAGATTTTAATTTAATTCTTTCATAATAAATAAACAAGACTAGAATTAGGGTTTGCCGTTTAATTTAATTTCAATTAACTCCTTTTTCTTTTAAATCTAAAAAACACAAAATACCAAAAAGCATTTAATCATTTAATTTTAATTTTAAATTCTTTGTTAATTTTAATTATTTGCAAAAGGGTCCAACACCTTAGTTTTGTTTAATTCCTTTATTTCGCATGATTTATTTTTTATCGTTCATTGTAATTATGTAAATCTCCCAAAGCCATGTAACTTTACTTTTCGCACTTTATTTTTTCGCTTTACTTATTTTTCGCTAAATCGGGTCCGGTTTAATTTTGGCGATGTGGACCCGCGCCTTTGTAATAGCTGTAGATTTATTTTTCCGCAAACTTTATAACTGTTAAATATGCATGCAAGAATGTATGGACTTAATTAAAATCAAGCGTAGAACACAACCAACATGACAAGACAAATAACTGAAACATGACACACAATTCGCACACACCACCCCTAGGGTACGCCTCACTGTTGCCTTTCGAAAGGTGGTCGTCGAGTAGAGGACGTCTTAGTAAGTCCTCATGATCCGGGAACCTGGCATGAGGGTAGCTTCTAAGGTGTCTTCCCATTGCTCTGGTGATCACCACGTCCCGAACATCGAATTGACCTGAACACCTCCAACGGTGGTGCTACCTACCTCTCAATGGTGGGATAGCACTACTTTTAAGGACATTTACACAGACGAATTCCTTAGGGTAGGTAGGTTCTCAAGGATACTTGCTCTAATTTCAAACAAATCAAAAAGACTTTTCACACTGACATTTTTTCAAAAGCTTTCAAAGCAAACTTTTCAAACACTCTGACGTATGAGTCGATCTGAAATTTTTCAAAGAAACTTTTAAAACCCACAATTGAAAAGCAAACAATTTTGAAAACACAAATGAGCAAGTATCTAAGAGCCCATGGATAACCATGGATAGAAAGGGTGCTAACACCTTCCCTTTCTATAACCTACCTCCCGAACCGAGAGCAATCTCTTTAAAGGAATTTTTCTGTGCTTTTGTCCTTTCCATTTGGAGAAAATAAAAGACGGTGGCGACTCTTGCTTCCGCGACATTTCGCGAACCAGCGTTAAACAGTCAGTTCCAGATCCACCGATCACAGAACTGGCGACTCTGCTGGGGACTTAAACTTAAAGTGAGGTATACCTTAGGGCTAGGTCATAACTATGTTTTCAATTGTCTTCTTTGCTTGCTTTATTATTGTGGGTTGCTTGGGAGTTCTATAGATCCTAAACCCAGATCTGGGGGATACCTTCTTAGAAAGTAGCAACAAGACTGTGAGGGAACTGTGCGGGGTATACCGACATGGTTGAAACAGTCTGCTACGTTGATGTGGCACTTTGGTGTGTACCGGTAACCCTTGAGTTCAGTCAAGGAGAGTACGGGGCCTCCGCGTGGTGTCGTGAAGCATCAACAGACCTTAGGAACCTTAATTGAACTATCTTGGCCTCTTTAGGGTAGTGAGATAACTGACTTTGGTGCAGTCCGAGGTTGGTTGATACTCGATACTACGCTCAATTGAGGGTTGCTTTCCTGGAATATTTCGGTCGCCAGTTCAGTGGCTAAATCGAAACGATGAACAATGAAAGCAATCCCGTGATATTGGGACCCTTAGAACCCGGTTACTTCTAATAGGACAGGTTGAACCCACCAACTTCAAGAGGGTAATACCCATGCTGGCCTAAACCCTAAGGGTTTCTCTTGTGTGACTTGTGTGCCTTTGTACTTGCCTACTTGCGTATTTGTTACCTAACACTTGTTTCTTGCAGGTCTTGTTTATAGTCCTTAATTGGGACTCATAACAGGGTACTAAGTTTCTTGCAGGTCTTGTTTATAGTCCTTAACTAGGACTCATGACAGGGTTTACCAAATTGCTTGCAGGTCTTGTTTATAGTCCTTAATTGGGACTCATAACAGGGTACTAAGTTTCTTGCAGGTCTCGTTTATAGTCCTTAACTAGGACTCATGACAGGGTTTACCAAATTGCTTGCAGGTTTTGTTTATAGTCCTTAACTGGGACTCATAACAGGGTTTACTAGATCTCTTGCAGGTTTTGTTTATAGTCCTTAATTGGGACTCATAACAAAGTATACTGAATTTCTTGCAGGGTTTGTTTATAGTCCTTAATTGGGACTCATAACAGGGTTTACCTACTTCACCCCATGCATAGCATAACATCATACCATTGCATACCATTGCATACATCCTAACCCATTTCAAGGATCTCAAGGGCTTGTGATGCAGGTCATGATGAATCAAACATCCAGCAAGGGGCAAAGAGGATTTATTTTCCTCTAGCTAAGGTTGTCAGGGGCTATGACCCACTGGATATGGTGAGCCTTTGACCCTTGAAGAAGGGCTCTCTACAGCAGGAAGTTCCTTCAATCAAGTGGCCAGTTTCCAACCCTAACAAGTTTCTCTGTTTACCCCACGAGGTCCTTGAAATCATTGCATGCATATCATACATCTCATTGCATTGCAGGTATCTCTTTGACAGGTTGCTTACCCTTCGCCGCTGTTTATTTCAGCCGATCGTCATGAATCCTGAATCATCAGCCGAACAGACTATCAAGGACCTCCAGGCTCAGAACGCCCAGTTCCAAGGGCTAATCATGAACTTGACCCAGGGGCAACAAGACCTGAAGGCTCTGCTTTTGAAGAAGGACAAGAAAAAGAAGAGGACTGTTTTGTTCAGCCCTAGGCGCAGATCTGGGAATGCACCACAAATTGAAACTGAAAGGACAACCCCATATGTGGGAAAAAGCAGTCATCCAGAGGAAAGGGTGCCCAGTCCAGTGGTCTCCGACAACGAGACAGATTTTGATGAAGAGCAGTACCCTCCTGCTGATGACAGATATAAGCAACTGGAGGACCGAATGAAAGCTATGGAGGTTCAACAGGTACCTGGGCTGGATTTCGGAGATTTGGGTCTGTCAACTGGTGTGGTTATCCCTCGCAAGTTCAAAGTACCCCCCTTCTCTAAGTACGACGGGGCATCTTGTCCCAAGCTGCACTTAAGGTCCTATGTTCGGAAGATTCAACCATATACGGTGGACAAGAATTTGTGGATCCACTTCTTCCAGGAGAGTCTTTCAGGGACTCATCTCGAATGGTTCTATCAGCTGGATGGGACCAAAGTTCGTAACTGGGAGGAGTTGGCTACTGCTTTCTACAAGCAGTATCAATATAATGCCGACCTTGCTCCCACGCGTACCCAACTCCAGGGTATGTCGTTAGGATCAAGTGAAGGTTTTAAAGAATATGCGCAGAAATGGAGGGATCTTGCTGGAAGGGTACAACCACCTTTGACTGATCGAGAACTCGTGGATATGTTCTTGGGGACCTTGTCTGGTCCATTTTATAACCACCTGATTGGGAATTCGTCTGCTGGATTCACAGATCTTATCTTGACTGGGGAGCGAATAGAAGCTGGTATCCGGTCTGGGAAAATTCAAGAGGCTGCACCTTCGGACAAAAAGCCTCATCATGGAAAGAAAGAATCCAATGCCGTGCACGGTAAAAAGAGCCGTCATGAGGCAGGGGCAATCCAGATCTCCAATCCCGGACCTGCTCAACAAGGACAGGGGCAGCAACGCAAAGAGAAACGGCAGTACACCAAACTCAACATGTCGTTGGATCAAGCACTGCAACAAATGTTGAAAGCAGGGCTGATCACCTTGAGGGCTCCTCTGCGGAATCCGAACACTTCTGCACCCAACTATCATCCCAACGATAGGTGTGCATATCATTCAGATAGCCCGGGGCATACTACAGACAACTGCTGGCCTCTCAAGAACAAAATTCAAGATATGATCGACGCTGGAGAGATTCAGTTTGAAGTGCCAGAGACTCCGAACACAATCACTGCTCCGTTGCCCAATCATTGAAGCCTTTTGTTTATTTGAATTTTTGAGTTGTACTTTTCTTTGCTTATACAAACAATTAATGTCATAGCAAACTCTTTTATTCTATTAATGCATCGCATATGTCTGTCTTGGAAATTAATATAATTACTTTCATTATGTCCAAATATCTTTTCATATTTTTTCTGATGTCAACTCTTGGTTAATAATTCTGAGCCTCTTGAGGGAGGATGACGAAAACTATACCACGATCATTACAGTATGCTTTTGAACAGACCCTGCTGATGAGGTACAGGCATTGTTTCAATTCCTAAACACTGGAGTTATAAGGATGATAATCCCTCGTCAACCCATCAGAGCCAAAGAAGTAGGAGTTTTATTTTCGAAAATCAAAACCCTTAATCATAACCTGGGGCAGGGTAGTCTCTCAGTTGATCCAAGTGCATAACGAATGGCACCAAAGAGATCCTTACGAACAAACAAAGACAGTAATGGTTCAGAACAATCATAAAGACAGGCAGTCATCATCAAAATTCATAAATGAAAAGCCCAAAAAGTCTAAACCTACAAAGGGGACTTATGAAACTGGGGCATCCCGCTGACTGTAATTCCAAAAAGGAAACAGTTCAGGCAAAAAAAGAAAGGGATAACAAAAATCAAGAAAGAGGTATCACAAACCCTCAACAAAAAAGGAATGACTGCCTAAACAAAATAAGTCATCAACATCTGAACCATTACTGGAACATCAAAGCAAAGACTCAAACAAGGTCTAACGTATGATCAACTGAGTTTAGGTTTGGAGAACATCACGAAGAGCGGGTGGGTACAAATAAAATTTGAGCCTTTATCCTTTGTTTCTTAAACCGTGAACCAGGCCACGTTATAACCCTTAAAAGTCCTAGCTGAAGCATGGGTTAGTTCGAAAGCATACTGTTACGAAAAAGGTATCCTGACTCCTTAAGGCCTACGGTAAATACGGAGTTGACATCACGTTTTACAAACATTCACTTGTTTTATGAAAAAGAATGCATTTTTAAAATCTTCAAGACAGACATAGGCTTTGCATTTTTAACGTAACTTTGTTTGCATATGACTTTTTTGTTTGAACAGCATAGAAATTCGCACGACGAATGCCTAATGAACAGAAGTACTTCCAATCAAGGGGCAGGACATGACTATTGTCCATTATCTGGGGCAATCCAATCAAGATTCGGAGAATCTCTCAAAGGCCAAAGAGCCTGGGGCAAATCTCCGCCTGAGTCACTTGGGGCATTTCAACGACAAATCTTGCATGGTCAGACACCTTCTGGCGACATGGCAACACAAACAAACAGGGGCAGCTCCCTAACATTCTGAGAGCATGGACATAGTCGAAAAAATACTACGCAAAATCAAAGACCCGCTAGGTTGACACACCTAGGCAAAAATAAGGGCTTCCCGGCGAACCAAAAGGGTTCGGGCAAAATGAAGGGATGAAACGAAAAATCTGTACACCCGGCAAGTCGAAAACCTGAAAAGGCGGCTTGGGCAAAAATGGGTATCCCGATGGACTAAAAACCCGAAAGGGCGGTCCAGGCAAAAGTTAGGGATCAAAGCGTACGACTATGTCCCGTCTTCTTGTCATCTGTCTACCAGAAGAAGGTTTGTCCGCCAACAACTATCAGCACCCCACAAGAAACAGGGGCAATAAAGGTTGGTCTGAGCAGTCTGATTGTTCTATCCTCCAAAGTATCAGGGTAGGTCCTGTTGAAGAACGTGACCAATACAGTTCAATACCTCCCCAGAGAATCCAATCCAGTTCCCCAGGAAAGATGGAATGCATATCCCCAAGCAGCAAGCTTATCCCCAGCAAATTCTGGAAGCTTATCCCCTCGCAAGGCACGAACGCGTCGCCCGGCTTTATTCAAAGAGTTATTTCCTTAACAGGATATAACTGGGTTATCCTCAGCCAAAAGCCACGGAAAGAGCGTCGTCGACAGAATCTTCTTATCCCCCGCGAAGTCCATTCGTACTTCCAATACAGCAAGGTATCCTCAGCGAGTCATCCTCAACAATTCAGCAAAAGCATCTCCCCACAGAGTATTTCTTCCCAGCATGGTCACTAGAATATCTTTTTCTCCCCGCAGAATCCTCCATTCGCCAAGTTTATTCCCCAACGGAGTTATCTTCTCCTACCGGTATACTTGCAACTATCATCCCCAGCGGAAGCAAAAGCTATTCTTCCACATCAGCCCAGGATGCGACTTCCCGGCACCCGTCAAGGATTTATTTTCCTACGACGAAAACATACATTCATAAAACGTCACATACATCATTATAGCATGCATATGCATCATATTACACGAATCTCATTGATCTTGAAAACATACAGTTCATGCATCATGATTTTGCATACAATTATGTTCTACCTTTTCAGGAAAAAGATCAATACAAAAATGACTACTATCAACTAATCGCAATTCATTCTTGATATAGTTTCAGATGTAAACCCAGCGATGGTGACGTTCTGATGCTGCTTCCAGATTCCTTCTCGATATAGTTTCAGATGTAAACCCAGCGATGGTGACGTTCTGATACTGCTTCCAGAATTCCTTCTCGATATAGTTTCAGATGTAAACCCAGCGATGGTGACGTTCTGATACTGCTTCCAGAATTCCTTCTCGATATAGTTTCAGATGTAAACCCAGCGATGGTGACGTTCTGATACTGCTTCCAGATTTCCTTCTAGATATAGTTTCAGATATGACCCAGAGATGGTGACGTTCTGATACTGCTTCCAGAATTCCTTCTAGATATAGTTTCAGATGTAAACCCAGCGATGGTGACGTTCTGATGCTGCTTCCAGATTCCTTCTAGATATAGTTTCAGATATGACCCAGAGATGGTGACGTTCTGATGCTGCTTCCAGATTTCCTTCTAGATATAGTTTCGGATATGATCCAGAGATGGTGACGTTCTGATACTGCTTCCAGGTATCCTTCAGATATAGTTTCAGATATGATCCAGATATGGTGACGTTCTGATGCTGCTTCCAGATTCCTTCTAGATATAGTTTCAGATGTAAACCCAGCGATGGTGACGTTCTGATGCTGCTTCCAGATTTCCTTCTAGATATAGTTTCAGATATGACCCAGAGATGGTGACGTTCTGATGCTGCTTCCAGGTATCCTTCAGATATAGTTTCGGATATGATCCAGAGATGGTGACGTTCTGATACTGCTTCCAGGTATCCTTCAGATATAGTTTCAGATATGATCCAGATATGGTGACGTTCTGATGCTGCTTCCAGATCTCCTTCCAGATATAGTCCAGATGTAAACCAGATATGGCAACATTCTGTCACTTATTCCAGTTGAAGATATTTCAAGACCTCCTCTAGTACAGCTAAATCGATGCCCAACAGATTTTTCTGATAAAGACTCAGCAGTCCCCTATGGTCCCCTCTCCAACGGCGAGTGAGGTGGTAATTCCTTCTTCAGATGTTCCCCTCTCCGGCATGAGCGTGAGGTGATATTCTCTTATGGTCCCCTCTCCAACGGCGAGTGAGGTGGTAATTCCTTCTTCAGATGTTTCCCTCTCCGGCCTGAGCGTGAGGTGATATTCTCTTATGGTCCCCTCTCCAACGGCGAGTGAGGTGGTAATTCCTTCTTCAGATGTTTCCCTCTCCGGCATGAGCGTGAGGTGATATTCCCTTATGGTCCCCTCTCCAACGGCGAGTGAGGTGGTAATTCCTTCTTCAGATGTTTCCCTCTCCGGCATGAGCGTGAGGTGATATTCTCTTATGGTCCCCTCTCCAACGGCGAGTGAGGTGGTAATTCCTTCTTCAGATGTTTCCCTCTCCGGCATGAGCGTGAGGTGATATTCTCTTATGGTCCCCTCTCCAACGGCGAGTGAGGTGGTAATTCCTTCTTCAGATGTTTCCTCTCCGGCATGAGCGTGAGGTGATATTCTCTTATGGTCCCCTCTCCAACGGCGAGTGAGGTGGTAATTCCTTCTTCAGATGTTTCCCTCTCCGGCATGAGCGTGAGGTGATATTCTCTTATGGTCCCCTCTCCAACGGCGAGTGAGGTGGTAATTCCTTCTTCAGATGTTCCCCTCTCCGGCATGAGCGTGAGGTGATATTCTCTTATGGTCCCCTCTCCAACGGCGAGTGAGGTGGTAATTCCTTCTTCAGATGTTTCCCTCTCCGGCATGAGCGTGAGGTGATATTCTCTTATGGTCCCCTCTCCAGCGGCGAGTGAGGTGGTAATTCCTTCTTCAGATGTTTCCCTCTCCGGCATGAGCGTGAGGTGATATTCTCTTATGGTCCCCTCTCCAACGGCGAGTGAGGTGGTAATTCCTTCTTCAGATGTTTCCCTCTCCGGCATGAGCGTGAGGTGATATTCTCTTATGGTCCCCTCTCCAACGGCGAGTGAGGTGATATTTCCTTCCAGATTATAATAGTTCCCTCTCCAACGGTGAGTGAGGTGACTCCCTTTGAGATTATAATGTCCTTTGGTTCTCTTCCTGACACTACGAAGATGGTAATTCTCACCAAGATTTTCTCAACGAGCGTTGTTGAGGTTGAAATCATTCAGGATTCTCTTACCATTCATGCTAAGGCAGTAACCATCCCTGGTTCATTCATCAGCGTTTGAAGCTCCAGACCCAGCTCCTGTAACCAGTCAGGACATATCTATATCAAGCATCTAAAATCAGCTCCTGCGACGTGTCAGGTACTCATTTTTCTGTTTTGCAGGTATGCAGGTTCTCGCTAAGGAATCTCCTACGCGATCAACGTCCAGATGGCATCTATAAGCCCATCATCCTATCCAAGCAACATCCAAATGGCATCTATAAGCCCATTCCCCCATCATTGTCACTATGTGAGCGCAAATTTCTGGGCACTTTAGTGTCCAATCATCTTCTACCCTCGGATTACGAAAGGCACGTCAGCCAATCTGCATCCTCAGGTCTAAGAAGATTGAACAGGGGCAACTGTTGTACCTCAAAATTTGCCCTCCCATATTCATCAGGAATTGTCAAAATCAAGGTCACAAAATTCCCCAAGGGTTGTGCAGCTCAACTGTCTCCTATACAGTCAAAACTAGGGTTTGAGTTCTGGTCAAGCAAATGAACTGTTCAAAGGCCCAATCAAGTCTCATATGCCTACAAAGATGGTCAAGCATCCTCATGTCAAGTTTCAAGGCATTCAGCTCAAAATTGCACAGTCAAAACCCTAAATTGCACTACAGTCAACTGTAGGGGCAAAATGGTCATTTGACAGTCAAAAGTTCAAATTTTTGGTCAACATATCATTTTGAAGCCACAAACATCATTTGATCAATGCTTGATCATGATTCTCAAAATTTGGCTCAGAAATCATCAAAGATGCAAAGTTGCTATATTTGGACAGCTGAAAAAGTCAACTGAAATTGACCAGGGCATAACTTTCACATGGATCATCAGAAAAAGGCCATCCAAAGCTCATTTTGAAGAGAAAGACATTTCCTACAATTCATCTTCATGTTCCAAGTCCAAGAAATGCTCTCACAAAAAGTTATCAATTTCAACATTATAGGTCATTTTCAAAAGTCAACAAAAAGGGACTTTAAGTCAAAGGCCATAACTTGAGATTGGTAAATCAAAATGACATGGGACCAAAGGCATTGGTTAAAGGACTCAAAGACCTTTCCAAAATGTCCAAGAACATGTGAAAAGCTTAAAAATTGACCAAGTTATGCCTTGTGGAAGTTGGGAAATTTTTAGGAATTTTGAAAAGTCAACATTGATGCAAAAGGCCTAAAAATGCAAATGGGCCCATTTTTCTTCCAAGTTTCTTCATGCCAAGCCTATGCACGACCATTAGGCCCAAAGGGAAGTATTTTCATATTTTTTAATTATTTATTTGAATTTATATTAATATTAATTCATTTAAATTATTTTAATACATGAAAAATATCAAACTTAACCTAAAAAAATCTTTTCATGCATGTTTATTCTCAATATCACGTGCATATCTTAAATAGGCAAGATTTGGTGCTAATTGAGCATGATTGAACCAAAAAACATGAAAAAAGATTCAAAAAAGATCTTAACAAATCAAAGATTGAAAACAATTATTGCTTTGGATTTTATTCAATATCTTTAACCTAATAGCTTCCCTATATGATCAGAATCAAAGACCTAATGCAAGGAGACTGAAAACTGCGCATAAACAAGCCATTGCAAATTGAAAATTTCTCATAAAACTCAAATACTGAAATCAGGGTTTTAGGTCGATTCAAGCTTCAATCTTCATCCCATTAGCATCCTGAAGGCTTACTGGACACATTCCAATCAATAACAACGACTAAAACCTCAAGAATTGGTATCAAGAATCCGGACTGTACCTTGAAATTTTTGAAATCGTACAGCATGATTCCATCATCTTTTTGCATTTTTCTTTGTTGATTCATGTTCATATTAATGTTTCTAAGCTAACTGATATGTTTGATTGCATTTTCATTAGCCATACGTGAATCCACCATGCGCGTTTTTTAGGGTTACAGATTTCTGAAATTGGGGATTTTATATAGAGGAAAAATCAGAATCCATGAGTACCATGGTTGAGCTCAACGCTTAGAGACGAAGAAGAAGATGGTCTCGCGATCAATTTATATGTGTTATAGCGCTAGTCGCTATTTTCCAATAGCTAGCCTAAAACTACGCTTCTAAAACCGTTCCCATAGTATTTTGTTTTACAGGGTGAGGAAGACGAAGGCATCGTGTCAATTGGTGATTGGATCTTTTGAATTTCGCGCGAATTTCCAAAAGCACTAACGTGTTCTTCTTATATTATTTATTGTTTATTATTTGTTAAATGAAACACAAATAGCTCAGTGGGCAGGAACAACGCTTGTGACCTTCAAGACCTGGGTTCAAGTCCCAGGTCTGGCAAATGCTTAATATATTTTTTCAATAATTGATCCTACGTAGCGCTAACGTCCCAGTACACCATGCACACTCAAAAATCAATTAGCCACGCGTCCTGGAGATATAATCAAGGGTTCAGGTTGAAGGAATATCATGGATGCAAGTCAACGTAGCTGTAGGCCGTCCAAAAGGTCAACGAGACTCAAAGCTAATGGGCCAGAATTTCCAGGCCTGAACCTCCTTATTTGGGGCAACACCCCCACTCTGGTTTGACAATTTTATTTCTTTTTTCTTATATCTTTTAATTATTGTTTTAATTGTTGTGTTTATTTTAATTATTGTTTATTTAATTTTTAAAATACAAAAACATCATAAAATTCAGAAAAGGCCAAAAATATAATTTTTATATTATAATTATTTTCACAAATTAATATGTAAATTATTTAGTTTAATTAGGTTTCTAATTTTAATTCCTTTTAATAAAAATCCAAAAAATGTAGAATTAGGTTAAGTGATAATTTTTATATCTTTTTAATTTTTCCCTTTTTTCCCTCACAATATTATTATTTATTATTTTATTTTTATAATTAAATGTACATGAATAAAATTAGGGTTTAATTTAGATTTTAATTTAATTCTTTCATAATAAATAAACAAGACTAGAATTAGGGTTTGCCGTTTAATTTAATTTCAATTAACTCCTTTTTCTTTTAAATCTAAAAAACACAAAATACCAAAAAGCATTTAATCATTTAATTTTAATTTTAAATTCTTTGTTAATTTTAATTATTTGCAAAAGGGTCCAACGCCTTAGTTTTGTTTAATTCCTTTATTTCGCATGATTTATTTTTTATCGTTCATTGTAATTATGTAAATCTCCCAAAGCCATGTAACTTTACTTTTCGCACTTTATTTTTTCGCTTTACTTATTTTTCGCTAAATCGGGTCCGGTTTAATTTTGGCGATGTGGACCCGCGCCTTTGTAATAGCTGTAGATTTATTTTTCCGCAAACTTTATAACTGTTAAATATGCATGCAAGAATGTATGGACTTAATTAAAATCAAGCGTAGAACACAACCAACATGACAAGACAAATAACTGAAACATGACACACAATTCGCACACACCACCCCTAGGGTACGCCTCACTGTTGCCTTTCGAAAGGTGGTCGTCGAGTAGAGGACGTCTTAGTAAGTCCTCATGATCCGGGAACCTGGCATGAGGGTAGCTTCTAAGGTGTCTTCCCATTGCTCTGGTGATCACCACGTCCCGAACATCGAATTGACCTGAACACCTCCAACGGTGGTGCTACCTACCTCTCAATGGTGGGATAGCACTACTTTTAAGGACATTTACACAGACGAATTCCTTAGGGTAGGTAGGTTCTCAAGGATACTTGCTCTAATTTCAAACAAATCAAAAAGACTTTTCACACTGACATTTTTTCAAAAGCTTTCAAAGCAAACTTTTCAAACACTCTGACGTATGAGTCGATCTGAAATTTTTCAAAGAAACTTTTAAAACCCACAATTGAAAAGCAAACAATTTTGAAAACACAAATGAGCAAGTATCTAAGAGCCCATGGATAACCATGGATAGAAAGGGTGCTAACACCTTCCCTTTCTATAACCTACCTCCCGAACCGAGAGCAATCTCTTTAAAGGAATTTTTCTGTGCTTTTGTCCTTTCCATTTGGAGAAAATAAAAGACGGTGGCGACTCTTGCTTCCGCGACATTTCGCGAACCAGCGTTAAACAGTCAGTTCCAGATCCACCGATCACAGGTACCGTTTGAGCTTGATATTTGATACTAAAGTCTGGTCGTAAGGTGATCCAATGGGACATAGTTGTATGCTTTAAATCCCTAACTTTTGCCTCGACCACCCTTTCGAGTTTTCGGTCCACCGGGATACCCATTTTTTCCCAAGTCGCCTTTTCAGGTTTTTGACTTTCCGGGTGTACATATTTTTTTGTATTTATCCCTAATTTTTGCCCGAACTCTTTTGGTTCGCCAGGATGCTCTTATTTCTGCCTAGGCCAGTCAACCTAGCGGGTCTTTATTTATGCGTAGTATCTTTTCACTATGTCCGCATTCATAGGGTGAGGAAGGTCGTCACCATCCATGGTGGTTAGAATCATGGCTCCACCATAAAATATGTTCTTGATCACAAATAGCCCTTCGTACGTGGGAGTCCATTTTCCCCTGGGATCACCTTGTGGCAGTATGATGCGCTTGATTACTAGATCACCTACTTGATATACCTGACGTCCGACCTTTTGTTGAAAGCCTTGATCATTCGCTTTTGGTACATTTGTGATGTCGAGTCGAGTCTGGATCCAATCAGATTGAGTTGGTCAAGTCGAGTTTGGATCCAATCATCTTCATTCAAACCTGCATCCTTCATGATTCTCAAAGAAGGGATCTGGACCTTAATAGGTAGGACAGCCTCCATACCATACACCAGAGAGTAAGGTGTTCCCCATGTTGACGTATGTGCTGAGGTGTGATAACCATTAAGAGCAAATGGTAACATCCCATGCCAGTCTTTGTATGTCACCGTTATCTTCTGTATGATTTTCTTAATGTTCTTGTTAGCAGCCTCCACAGTGTCATTCATCTTCGGCCGGTAAGGGGAAGAATTATGATGCTGGATTTTGAATTGTTTACATAGTTTGATGATCATAGTATTATTGAGATTTGTACCATTAACTGTGATGATTCTCTCTGGCACACCATACCGACAGATAAGTTTATGCTTGATAAATCGCGCCACAACATTCTTGGTAACAGTAGCAAAAGAGGCATCCTCAACCCACTTCGTGAAGTAATCAATGGCCACTAGGATGAAGCGATGCCCATTGGAAGCGGTAGGTCTAATCTCTCTGATCATGTCAATGCCCCACATTGCAAAGGGCCAGGGATCCGTCAAGACGTTCAAGGGAAATGGAGGTACATGTACTTTATCAGCATAGATCTTGCACTTGTGACAAGTTCAGGAATGCTGATAACAGTCTGCTTCCATAGTGGACCAATAATATTATGCCCGTAGGATCTTTTTAGCCATGGTGTGTCCACTAGAATGGGTGCCAAAGGTACCTTCGTGTAAATCTTCCATAATCCTCTCTGCTTCACTCTTGTCTACACACCGAAGTAAAGTAGAGTCATGGTTGTGCTTGTAGAGGATTCCATTACTGAGGAAGAACTTTGTGGAGAACCTTCTCAGAAACTTCTTATCATTGACAGATGCTCCCTCAGGATACCTTTGAGCCTCGAGATACCTTTTCACTTCATGGAACCAAGGTTTGTATGCTACTTCTTCAGTATTAATCTCATAGCATTACTCTGGTTCATCCAATCTCTCAATAGTAATCTGAGGAGCCTCATTGTCCCACCTGACTTTAAACATAGATGACATAGTAGCTAGCGCGTCCGCTAACTGATTCTCTTCTCGTGGAAAATGTTTAAAGGTGACTTCTTCAAAGTGTGGAAGCAATGTCAACACCTGTTCTTTGTAAGGTATGAGATTAGGGTGCTTCGTGTCACACTCCCCTTTGATTTGACTTATTACCAGAGCTGAATCCCCAAAAATGCTCAAGAACTTGATCCTTAGGTCAATAGCAGCTTTGAGATCCATGATGCATGCTTCATACTCAGCCATATTGTTGGTGCAGTTGAAACATAATCTGGCGGTGAAAGGAGTATGACAGCCCTCGGGAGATATGATTACAGCGCCGATGCCATTGCCGAGTGCATTGGAAGCTCCATCGAAAACCATGGTCCATCGGGATCCTTCCTCAGGTTCTTCATCCGGTCCAGGTTCTTCACAGTCAGTTACTAACATGATATTCTCATCCAGGAATTCAAAGTTCATAGATTGGTAGTCATCCACAGCCTGATGAGCCAAATGATCAGCTAATACACTTCCATTGATTGCTTTCTGGGTCGTGTATTAGATATCGTATTCGGTCAAGATCATTTGCCATCTTGCTATTCTTCCGGAGAGAGCGGGCTTCTCGAAGATGTACTTTATCGAATCCATCTTAGATATCAATAAAGTAGTATGGGTTAACATATATTGTCTCAGTCGGCGAGCAGGCCATGCCAAAGCGCATCAAGTTTTCTCGAGCAGTGAGTATCTTGTTTCACAGTCGGTAAACTTTTTGCTAAGGTAGTATATTGCATGCTCTTTTCGACCAGACTCGTCATGCTGCCCCAACACACACCCCATTGAATTATCTAACACCGTTAAGTATATTATCAAAGGTCTTCCTTCAGTTGGAGGCATCATAATTGGAGGCTCTTAAAGGTATTCCTTGATTCTCTCGAAGGCAGTCTGGCATTCGTCATTTCATTTTACCACTTGATCTTTCTTCAGGAGTTTGAAGATTGGCTCACAAGTAGCAGATAGATGAGAAATGAACCTGGTAATGTAATTTAGGTGTCCCAAGAAGCCTCAAACTTCCTTCTTAGTAATAGGAGGCGGCATCTCTTGTATGGCTTTAATCTTTGCAGGGTCTACCTAAATACCCTTGTCACTGACAATGAAGCCTAGGATTTTACTAGACCTTACCCCAAAGGTGCACTTGTTCATATTTAACCTCAGCTTGTACGTCTTCAACTTATCAAACAGCTTTTGTAGATGATCAAGGTGCTCTTCCTCAGTTTGAGACCTGGCTATCATGTCATCAACATATACTTCTATCTTATGGTGAATCATGTCATGGAACAAAGCTATCATGGCACGTTGATAGGTTGCCCCAGAATTCTTCAATCCAAATGGCATCACTTTGTAACAGAAAGTGCCCCATTGTGTGACGAGGTTGTCTTCTCCATGTCCTCGGGTTCCATCTTGATCTGATTGTAACCAGAGAAACCGCCCATGAAGGAAAAGATCTTATGTTGCACGGTGTTTTCAACCATAATGTCAATGTGGGGAAGCGGGAAGTCATCCTTGGGGCTTGCCTGTTCAAATCTCTATAGTCTACACACATCCGTACTTTTCCGTCCTTTTTAGGCACCGGGACTATGTTAGCAACCACTGTGGATAAGAGGTGACAGCTAAGAACCCAGCGTTGAACTACTTCATCACTTCTGCTTTGATCTTCTCCGACATTTCAGGGCGCATAAAATGAACCTTCTGCTTTACTGGAGGGTAATCTTCTTTAGTTGGCAGACGATGAACCACAATATCCGTATCTAGTCCCGGCATGTCTTCATATGACCAGGCAAAGATCTCAACATAATCATGCAACATCTGAATCAAATGCTATTTGACACTAAGCTCCAAATTTTCACCTATCTTGACTTCTTTTTTGTCCTCTTCTGTGCCCAAATTTACTTTCTCAATTGGCTCTTCATGAGGCTTTATAGCCCTTTCTTCCTGCTGTAACAGTCTGGCAAGTTCTCCGGGTACCTCACAATCTTCCTTACCTTCGTCCTCAGCTTGGTTGATAAGACTTTCAAAGTCATAACCGACAATAAAAGAACCGTTATCAATGGGATCCAGAGTGGATATGGATCTGCAATTTGATACGTGAGTGTGTGTAAGAGCATAGTTGTATTGACAAAGTAAAAAAGCAGAAAAGAAAAACAGAGAGCACAAAATTTGTATGCAAAACGTCCAATACTTTATTAATGACATGTGATATTAAAACATGATAACCCTCAGAAATAAACCATTGTGCCCCGGGTAAGACACATGGCCGTAGAGTTTATATTGTTTAATTATTACATATCCGAAAACAAAAGGACAATTACTTCTGAATAAAAGTAATTGGTACAAAGTCTTTAGTCATCCAGTTACTGGATCCACCGTTGGTAGTAGGGAAGATCCAGCTATCCATGTCATAGTTAGTATCAGCATCTTCTGTGGCAGAGACAACATCAATAGCATTGATTCTCGGGCCATGCTTGGGCATGGGTGCAGTTATGACATTGGGAGTCTCAGGAGTGTCAAATTCAATCTCCTTTGCCTCGATAAGATCTTGCACCTTGTTTTTCAAAGCCCAACAGTCATTTGTATTGTGGCCCGGATTTTTGAATGGTAAGCACAACCAAACTACGAGACCCAACGTTATTGTCAGCATTCGGCGGGTTTTGGAAAGCCTGGTCCATTTCCTGCATAGCAACAGCAAGAGCCTCATCAGAAGAATTATCCTACGCACGATTTAGAGCTTGCAGTGGTTGTTTTTGTGCTTAAGATTTGGAGGCATTATCTTTATGGTTCTAGATTTGAAGTATTTAGTGACCATAAAAGTTTGAAGTACTTGTTCGATCAGAAAGAGCTTAATATGAGGCAAATACGGTGGCTTGAATTGTTGAAAGATTATGATTTTGGATTGAATTACCATCCTGGTAAAGCTAATGTGGTGGCCGATGCTTTAAGTCGAAAGACTTTGCATATGTCACTAATGATGGTGAAAGAGTTGGAATTGATTGAGCAATTTAGAGATATGAGTCTTGTAGTAGAAGTGACGCTGAAGAGTGTTATCTTGGAAATGTTAAAGATCAATAATGATTTCCTTGATAGTATTAGAGAAGCTCAGAAGCTTGATGTGAAACTTGTTGATTTGTTGGTTGGTATTGGACAAACTGAAAATGAAGATTTCAAGTTGGATGCTCAGGGTGTATTGAGGTTCCGAGATAGGATTTGTATCCCCGATGATATGGATTTGAAGAGAATGATCTTGGAAGAAAGTCATAGAAGCAATTTGAGTATTCATCCCGGAGCGACCAAAATGTATCAAGATTTAAAGAAACTATTTTGGTGGTCGGGCATGAAGAGAGAGGTGGCTCAGTTTGGTTATGCTTGTTTGACTTGTCATAAGTCTAAAGTGGAGCATCAGAAACCTGCAGAGTTGATGCAACGGTTAGAGATTCCAGAATGGAAATGGGATAGCATTTCTATGGATTTCATAACGGGGTTACCGAATACACCAATAGGACACTGTGCAATTTGGGTGATTGTTGATAGGCTTACGAAGTCGACTCACTTTATTCCTATTAACATCACTTATCCCGTATCGAATTTGGAGGAAATTTATACGCATGTGATTGTGAGATTACATGGTTTTCCTTTGTGTATTGTTTCGGATAGAGATCTGAGGTTTACTTCTGAATTTTGGAAGGGCTTGCAAGAGGATTTGGGTTCAAAGTTGAGGTTGAGTTCGGCTTATCATCCTCAAACTGATGGTCAGATGGAAAAGGACGATTCAATCGTTGGAAGACTTGTTACGTGCTTGTATTCTTGAACATGGTGGTTCATGGGATACATATCTTCCTTTGATTGAGTTTACTTATAACAATAGTTTTCATGCTAGTATTGGAATGGCACCGTTCGAGGCTTTGTATGGTCGGAGGTGTAGAACTCCTTTGTGTTGGCATGAGTCGGGTGAAAGTGTGGTGCTTGGACCAGAATTGGTTAGAGAGACTACTGAGACGGTGAAGATGATTAGAGAAAAGATGAGAATTTCTCAAAGTCGACAAAAGAGTTATCATGATAAAAGGAGAAAAGACTTAGAATTTCAAGATGGTGATCATGTATTTTTGCGAGTTACTCCTACAACCGGCATTGGGCGAGCATTGAAGTCGAAAAAGCTAACTCCTTGCTTTATTGGTCCTTACCAAATTACTAGTAAAGTGGGAAAAGTGGCGTTACCGCCAAATCTTTCGAACTTGCATGATGTTATTAGCATTGAATCAAGAATATTGCATCCAACGTTCATCATCTCAAGTGCTATATAAACAAGACTTTGAAGATTGAAATGGTTAATGCTCTCCAAATCTCTACACGCACAAAGCTGAACCATAATCTTCGTCCTACCAGTTTTGCTAAACCACATACTCTGATACTCCATCACTGTTGGCAATCCAGTTGCCATGTGGAACCACTGTTTTCAGGCCCCAGTTACCATCCTCATTAGAATCAACACCACCAAAAACTCCCAGAACACCACCCACTCCAATCGAAATATCTGACTCTGATACCCCTTCTCCAAAACAAACAGCCTCTAAGAAAACCGCTGAAAACCCCAGCAGGACTTTCATTGACTTAACCAGTCTTGAACGTCTTGCTGATCTAAGACACAAAATTGCCATCCCAAAACCAAAGCAACCAGATGTTGGCTCTGGTATTTTGAATTTTGAAACAGGTGTGCTGCAATGGATTGCTTCTTTGAAGCAAGTCTGTCCTGGGATGATTGACCCAGCTGCTTCTGATCAGCTCTGGTCACAGTTCAGACTATGGGTACGTGCTGAAGCCCTCAAGTTGCAGGATATCAACTATGAGCAGGCACAACAGAACTTCAGCAAGCTGCTGAAGGAAGTTGAAAGTCAGCTGCCTCAGGAAGTTGTGCTCCCTCTGGACTCTGAACCGTGGTCTGAGAAACAGCAAGCTGCAAAGGTGCAACCATCAGAAGAAGACAAGACCATTCAGGCTGAAGAAAATCAAGCAGAAGATGTCGCTGAAAGTTCTGAGAAGCCTCCTCCTTCTGATGCTTCTCAAGCTGCCTTGGACAGGCAGACTCTGGAAGAATTAAGGCTGAATGACATGCGTCTACAGCAGCGGATGGAAGAAAATGATCAGAAGATGAAAGCAAGAATGGATGTGCAGGACAGCAAGATTGACTCTGTTGTCAGCATGGTGCAGAAGCAAAGTGAAACTTATGAAAAGATTCAAGCGATGCTGGAGAGCCTGTTCACACGCTTGCCTCCTCAACCTTAAATCTTTTTCATGCATGACCTTTTTCATGATTTCTTCATTTTCTGATGTACTGTTTTGACTATGTTTTGTAATATTTTCTTGCTCTGATTCTGAACTATCTTAATATAATTTGTTTTTCTGATCTTAATTGTTTTAGCACATCACCAACACTTTTTGATTGCTGACAAAAAGGGGGAGAACAAGAATGATATTTAAATCAATAACGGCTAACTAGACAGAAATTCTCAAACATTCTAACTTTATTACTTGAAATGTTTTTTCTGTTTTGTTTAAAGTCTACAGGCACAAGGAAGCTCCTGGACACTCTGAAGACTAGAAACTCTGATCAATGTTGCTCTGATCAATATGAAGTTCTGATCGTCTTAATACTCTGATCCAAAGCAAAGCTCTGACAAGAAAAGCTCTGAAGCTCTGCTCTCTGATAAGTCAAAGACTCTGATAATCTGATGTTCAAAGAAAGAAAAAGATCTGATCCTGAAGAACACGTATAATCAAAGGGAAGTAATCAACTCAGGGGGAGTATTTCCTTACTCCTTATTCCCTTACTTCTTAACTCTGATACATATTCCAGATACCTTTTCACGTTATTTTCATTTAAAATATCTAGTTTTTGTCATCATCAAAAAGGGGGAGATTGTTAGAACAATGTTTGAATCTACTACCCTATATTTAAGTTTTGATGATAACAAAGTGAAAAGATATAGTATTTGTATGTTTCATGTTTGAACTATCTGCTGCCTAAAATTATTATGATCTGACTTGCAGATACGCTGATTGAAATAAGCAAGATCACATCTATTCAGCATCAGAATTTGATTTCATACACCAGCATCAGAAGTTGCTACATCAGAACGTCAAGATCAGATGATCAACTCACGTACATGCTGAAGCTTGATGAACAAGACTGCGCTCAAACACTCTGATACAGAAACACAATAGTTCATCAGCAGCGAAGCAGAATCAGAATGATCCAAGCCAGAACTTGCGTTAAGTAAGCAACGGTACTGTGCATTGAAAGCTAATTAATTCCAACGGCCTCATTCCAGACAAGATCTGCTCAAAAAGGAAAGCTTGTTATTAGCATTGAATCAAGAATATTGCATCCAACGTTCATCATCTCAAGTGCTATATAAACAAGACTTTGAAGATTGAAATGGTTAATGCTCTCCAAATCTCTACACGCACAAAGCTGAACCATAATCTTCGTCCTACCAGTTTTGCTAAACCACATACTCTGATACTCCATTACAGTTTAGCAATCTAGTTTCTAAGCTTCATTTGTGTACACATCACAGTTGTGATACAGTTTTGTAGAAAACATCCACACACATTGTTTTATACCTTTGTAAGTAAGTGTTGCCTTGACAAACCGGGTTGTGGTTTGAATCAAGAAGGCTTTAGCAGTTGTTAAAGCAGTCTGTAATATTCAGTTGAATATAGTGAATTAAGACCTCGTTGGAGAGAGGCGAAATCACCTTGACGGGTGGACTGGAGTAGTTTGAGATCAAACGAACCAGGATAAAAATATCTTGTCAATTGCTTTAGATTTCAGTTTTACAATTCAACCCCCCCTTCTTGTGTTTTTCACCCCTTCATGATGTGTTCCATGTGTCGTAACTTCGGAAGTATGTTCCAGATCCTTCACATGTGATTGAGATGGATGATATTCAAGTGCGAGACAATCTTACGGTGGAGACAATGCCATTAAGGATCGAAGATCGTGAGATGAAGTCTCTTCATGGCAAAGAGATCTCCTTGGTTAAGGTTGTTTGGATAGGAGCAGCTGGTGAAAGTGCGACGTGGGAGTTAGAAAGCAAGATGCGGGATTCCTATCCCGAGCTTTTCGAGTCAGGTAATTTCGAGGACGAAATTTTTTTAAGTGGAGGAGAGTTGTAACGTCCCGTTTTATTTAATATTATATTATATTAATATTTTTGAGTTACCGTTTGACGTTTATTTTTGCGACGAGAATATTTAATTAACCGGTATATCTGTTAATATATTCAGTGACGTTTTATTCGGACCGGTAATTATTTTATTCGGTCCGATGTTTGTTTTGAGGGACCGGTAATTATTTTATTCGGTCCGGTATTTGTTTTGAGGGACCGGTAATTATTTTGTTCGGTTCGGTTTTTATTCCGTTGGGTTCGGTAAAATATTATTCGGACCGATATTTAATTATTTGGAGTTATTTTAATTATTTGGGTTAATAATATTATTTAGTGTTAATTAGTGGTGATATGTCAAGAAGGGCTTTTTGGGTATTTACTTGTGTCTTGCTACTAGAACCAACAAAACACTCCTTGTTTTATGTCATAGCACAAAAACACACTTAGAGACATAGAGAGCTTAAGAGAGTCTTGGAGAAGTAGAACAAAAAGAACACAAAGCTAGGGTTGGATTTGGTTGAAACATCAAGAATCATTTCAAGCATCTAAGGTAAGGGGTTGATTTTCCAATGCTTATAGTTGGGATTTGATTTGGTATATTTTGGATTTGGGGAAGAATTGATGTTAGGGTTCTTGAGTTTTGTTGAGATAGAAATTAAAAGAGTTAATTAGGTGTTGTTGTTGTTGAATTAGTATTAGGTTAATTGAAATTGGAATGAAACAAGAACTAGCATTATATTAAGATTAGAAACTAAACTAGCATTATATTAAGTTTAGAAACTAAACTAACAGTAACTTCATTGAAATGAAGTTTTGAAACTAAAATAAAACTAGCAGCATAATATGTTTCCTAAAGCAAACTAGCAGTATAATTTAGTTTATGTATAGTTTAGAAAAAATAAAATGTAATAGCAGTATAATAAACTAGCAGTATAGTTTAGTTTATGTATAGTTTAGAAAAAAATAAAATGTAATAGCAGTATAATAAACTAGCAGTATAGTTTAGTTTATGTATAGTTTAAAAAAAAAACAAAATGTAATAGCAGTATAATAAACTAGCAGTATAGTTTAGTATATGTATAGTTTAGAAAAAACAAAATGTAATAGCAATATAATAAACTAGCAGTATAGTTTAGTTTATGTATAGTTTAGAGAAAAAAACAAATGTAATAGCAGTATAATAAACTAGCAGTATAGTTTAGTTTATGTATAGTTTAGAAAAAACAAAAACGAAATAGCAGTAAATTTAGAAAATTATTTAATTTATGTTTTGTTTTTTATTTTCTTAATTTAATATATTAAATATTTATATTAATTAAATAAAAATATGACATAAGTTAGTCGATTTAATTTGGAACTCGATTATATCCGATTTCCCGATTTCGGCAATTTCGACGACAGAGCTAGTTGCTCTGAATTGAACGAAAATTGACGTGCTAGCTAATTTTAACGTGTAGAACAACGTGGTGAGGTTAGTTTTTCGAGATTACGAGTTTTTAATGGAGCGACCCGAAATAAGTTAATTTACGGTTAAGTTGAACCAGGTTGCGTTTTAGTCGGTTTAAGTCATGTATGGACAATCCGATTGCAACGTTAATGATTATAATTGATGTTGATTATTGTGAATGACTTTTGCGACGATTATTGATGTTTGAATATTTTTACGTGTTTGAAATTTAGTGAATTATTTGATAATGATGTGGTGTGATTAAATATGATGTTTGCGACGATTTATTTATAATGAATACTTGATGATATGCGATGCGATGATATGTTTATCTTGATGTGGATAAATATGGCGACGTGGGCTTTATACAAATTTTGATGTGCGATGATGATGTTTTGTTGCGTCATGTTTGTGATGTCGTGTTGTCGAGTCACATACATTGCATTGGCGACGAGGGCTTTTATGCCAAGCGATGAGGGCTTTTATGCCAAAGCGACGATGGGCTTTTATGCCGAATGTCCCTAATTATGGACAAAGCAACGGGTACCACATGCATAATATAGTCGTGTCTCATGGAGTCGGTTATGTTTATTTTTGAGTCTTTTGGCGTTGAGTTTTATTTCATGGCTTATGATGAATTGTGATGATATATGATACTTTGTTTTGTGATGATTTTTGTGTTGAACATAAAGTGAATATTGTGCGATAATATCATGATGAGTAAGCGATGAATATAACATGATGGTAAAGCGACGATAGGAGTTTATGGCGATGAAGTTTATGTCTTGTTTTGGTATGATTATGATGATTACGTGACGAAATTAAAGTGTTGATTTTATACACTAAATGATGATTTAAAGTGTGTGAGATTTGGATATGTGCTGACATATTCTTATTAACCTATATCATTTATGATTCCAAAACTATTTATATATTTTATCATGCCTTTACTTATATTTTTGGAGTATCTCACCCTTTACTTGTTTTGCCGTTGCCTTTATATTGGTAACGTGCAGGTGATCCGCGAGGATGATGAGGATTAGCTCGAGTCTCTTTATTTTGAGTCGCTCTGCTCTGATAGTAGTGACACTCGGGATTTGGGCGACGTTATTATTTTGATAGGATAGTTTATGTATACTATCTTATGACCTTATGTATTGATGATAACATGATGATACGTACATTTTGTGAACACATTCGTTGTGCTGTGATTAGTCATATGTTTATATGATGATTTATGTTATGAATCATTATATCCGACTTTTGATTTTGTGATGTGCATTATAATGCAAAGTGATGAAAAACACGAATATGTGATACCTCAATTTATGTTTGGATGAAATTTTGAAACTCTGATTTTATTATTAATTACGAGGGGTAGAATTGAGGTGTTACAGAGACCCTTTATGTTTTGTTCAAGAGCCATTTCTTTACTTGCCAAAATAAACAGCGAAGAAGATAAGAACCCTGCTTTGGGACCTACTTATGCAATGAGATGCATGATATGCGTATGCAATGTTTTCAAGGACCTTATTGGATTTAAGCTTTTTTAAACAAAACAAGAAACAAAACCTTTTATTAGCAAGTTTTTAAAGAAACAAAAGTTTACACAAGGATAAACATTGAAAGGAAATTCTAAAATCCTAAGTCTCCCATGGGCGCTTCCTCTTGGTGTTGAGGTAGGTGTTGAGGTTCCTCTCTTCATGAAGTTGTTTTGTTAATTCCAGCACCTTCTTCTCACTTGCATAGAATTAAGCCTCAAAAGTATCTCGTTCTCTCTTGAGCTGGATCGAAGACTTTTGAAACTCTTCGAAGTTGGTTGGCATATCAGGATGGAGAATAATACGGGACTCGCCCCCTTGAACAATAGGTTCCAAGATCACTGGTAAGATGGAATTGTATGGCATCATAAGACTTTGGGCTCGAGCTCGCACCCATTTGAGGTAAGGTTCCAGAGGGATGGAGTTCTTGCGCCCCAAAGTCCTATTATTAGTCTTCTTAACAATGCCCCAAGCGCGGATGAATCACTGACGATAATTTTGCAAATCATATGAGTAGTTGAACATAATACCCTGGATGAGCATATCCGGTGGACCATCTCTCTGTACATAGCCAAACTGACGTAGTGCTAAAGAAGGATTGTAGGTGATGCCTCCTCTAATGCCCAGGAGTGGCACATTAGGAAATTCTCCGTAACGATCAATAAAAGAAATGTCTTCTTGAGAGCGAGGACACCAATGGATGTCAGAGTGAGAGAGAGACGTTAGTCTTTGACTCCACCTTAAGCCTAAATCATTCTGCATTGTTGATCGAGAAAGGTGCAAAATAAACCACCTATATAGCAGAGGGGTGCAACACATAAGAGTTCCTCGCTTCCTCAGAGTACGAGTATGGAGAGAATGTAGGATATCCTTGAGCAATGTAGGAGCCAGATTGTGAGCAAGGGAAATGTTGATGGCATTCACATCTATAAGTTGATCTGAATTAGGAAACAGGACCAACCCATGGATCAAGAGGGCTAAGACATCTTCGAAGGCATTATAACTCATAGCATCCAGGAAAATCTGAGCTTTCTTCATCAGAAAATTTTCAAGGAGACCCTTAACTTAACTTCTTTTTTCCCAATTGGACTCAATGTCAGATGGTTTCAAGTGCAAAGCTACGGAAACATCTTCAGAAGTTGGGTCTTGTTCTAAACCGGTGAAAGGTACTCACTCCAATATAGGTAAACCAAGTAACTTAGAGAATTCCTCTAGTGTAGGCACCAGTTGATAATCGGGGAATGTGAAGTAATGGTGCTCAGAGTCGAAGAACTGGATTAAGACACTCATCAAACCTTCATTAAACCCGGTGGTAACCAAACTGAGTAAGTGACCATGTGTTTTATGGAATGATGAATCCTCAGGAACTTTCAAAACTAATTCCTTGAGCTTAGGAGGAACTTCTGTGAAATGAATCCGGATAGTTTTTCTGCGACCTGAATTCATATCCTACAAAACAGCAAAGAGGTAAATCTAACAGGTCCTTGAAATGATTAGTATATATGAATGTCATGGTGTTTATGATGTCATGATTATTATTAAAATCACATATAAACACAAGCAAATCACACAATAGACCTTAGGTTCAAAGGCTTGCACGGGGTTTTAAGGTAAGTACCCTCTTGAATGTTCAATTGGCTTAATCTGTCCTATTAATAGTAACCGGGTTCTAAGGAGTCTCAATATCACTGACCTTCCCTTCAGAAATTGTTTCAGCTCTGCACCGAAGTATTGCAGCCAAAAAATCCCGAAAGTCCAGCCTCAATGAGTGTAGTATCGAGTATCAACCAATCTTTAGTCGGAACCAAAGCCGATTATCTCACTACTTCCTAATGGCTAGGATAAGTCAATTAAAGGTTATAAAGGTCATTTAGCGCTTAGTGACACTATGAGGAAGCCTAATGTTATCCTCGACTTACTCAAGGAAAATTAGTACAATCCAGAGTATCGCGCTAACATAGCCACCACTTCGTCCGTATCAGTCTACATTGTACAACCTCCATGATTTATTGCTACTTACCTAATAAGGTGCTCTAGATCCGGGTGTAGGATCTTTTAGTAACAACCCAAGCAAACCCTCAAAAGTAAAGCAAACAAAGCACAAAAAAGCAATTTAAAAATGAACCAACTCTAAGGTAAACCCCAATTTTATTTAAAATCCCCAGCAGAGTCGCCAGTTCTGTGATACGGTGGCAGAACCGACTGTTTAATACTGGTTTTGCATTTTGTATTTGCAAATGTTGCGGTAAGCAAGAGTCGTCATGGACTTTTCTTTTATCCAAATTAAGGAAAAGTAAGGGGAGTAGATTATGGAAATGGAAGGTGTTAGCATCCTTTCCATCCGTAGTTTTCTACGGGCTCTTAGAGATTTGCTCATTTTTTTAAATACCTTTGTGCTTTGTGTTTGAAAATGTTTTGAAAACACCTTAGTGCGGCGAACTTTGTAATGTTCCTCCGGATAGTGGAGAAAGTATACAAAGTGTTTTTAAATTGTTTTTTAAAAGTAGTTTTTGTGTGTAAGTCCAAGATGTTTGAGCAAACTTCTAACAGCTATCTACTTTATTACTCGAAAAGGGTCGTTCTTTTCCTCTTTTCCTTTAGATAATGCTATCCTACTATTAGTGAGTAGATAGTTTTATCGTTGGATGTTGAGGGACATTTGAAGGGACATTTTACAGTCATAAAGGCAATATATGGAGATGCTTTAGCAACTTTTGTTTAAGGTACGAGATCATTTACCGAAAGGAGACACTGTAGGATCATCGAGGGACTATGATCTTTTAATTTTATGGGTCTTTGCTAAAGCGTTACCATTCTCGAGGGACATGACTGCTTTATTTTCCGAAAGGAAACCGAAGAGGGGATACCCTAGAGGTGCATATGTGCATATGTGTTGAGATTCAGTTATTTTTGTCTTTTTGTTAGGTGAGCTAACGTTTTAATTTACAGTCTTTCCATACACGCCTATTTACTAACAGTAATATATCTAAATAATAAAACAGTAAATGTGTGGAAAATAATATGCAGAAAAATAAATCCTAAACTATTACACGACTTTGGCAGAGTTGCATAAAAAGAGTGCATGAAATAAAGTGTAGAATTTTAAATATAAAACTATTACATCCATAAGCAGTTACAATATTTATATAAAATGCGAGAATAAAAATAAACACGCGCGAAATAAGTATTACGTCTAAAAAAACCTTTAAAAAAGTTCTAAGTAAACAAAAAACCTTTTTTTGGTTTTGTTAAGAAAACAATTAACTCTAAATTTAATTTTAATTAAGAAAATAAATGTTGAATGAAATAAATGCTAATTCTAATATTTTTATATATTTTTATTAAGAACATAATTTAAATTTAAATGAACCTAAGTCTAATTGATTTTAAATTGATAAAATAAAATTAAAATGATTAATCTAATTAAAATATAAAATAAAAAAAATAATTTATAAAACAAAACTAAGTTTATTATATTTTTTTGGTTTTTATTAAGAAAAATATCTGAATTAAATTAATCTACGTCTAGTTGGTTTTAAATTGATAAAAAATAAGTCAAGATGATTAAGTTAATTAATTTACAAATTTAAAAAATAATCCTAAATCTAATTAGTATTATTTTTAGATTATTATAAAAATAAATTAAATGAAAATAAATAAATAAAAAGAAAAGAATAAGAAAACAAAATAACAAAAGGGCCTGGTTGTCAAAAGCAACTGGGGGGTGTGTTTGTTGAAATTCGTTTGGCCCAAGGTGATGAGCCCAACGCTCAAACAAAAAAACCTGCAAAAAGAGAAATGTTGAAAAATTTATCATTTATCATTCGTTTATATAAACAAGAACAATAATATATATATGAAGCAAGTGGATCATGTTGAGTTGTACACGCTTGCGCTCTAGCCATACACACATACGCTTTACCACCAGACCAATTTATCATTCGTTTATATAAACAAGAACAATAATATATATATATATATATATATATATATATATATATATATATATATATATATATATATATATATATATATATATATATATATATATATATATATATATATATATATATATATATATATATATATATATATATATATATATATGAAGCAAGTGGATCATGTTGAGTTGTACACGCTTGCGCTTTAGGTGGGACCCTGATGTTTGAATGAACCAATCAGAGATGTTAATCCAGCCACGCATGCTCCTGCCTGAGCCAACTGACCGGAGGGACGCCGGAGTCAAACTCTGGTCGTCTTCTCCGGGATATCAAAATGTAAAACCTGCAAAAATCAAAAGATCAAAGCCTACAATCAAGGCTACCCCCCCCCCCAAAATCAACCCTCATGATTCCATTTCTGGGGTTTGTTTATCCTGAAACGGCCTATATTGTGAGGTATAACGAAGAACACAGATCGTGACCTAGAAATGGCACGACCTTGTTCTGGCCCCTTTCCTCATATACTTTACGTTAGACCTGTCCTATAGGCTACCCTGAACACAAATCAAACACTGAAAGAGGTTAGTTCATCATGAAAATCAAAAATATGAATTCAAAAAAGTTACCAACGATGAGTGTTTCAGTTTGGTGCTTATGTGCGTGAGATTGCTTGAACAAATATTGATATGTGCTCCTGGGAATTTCTGGACGTGGATGGAGGGCTTAGGTTGGGCTGAAACAGGATGGAAGTTTCTATTTGGATTTTCACGATTTGGACAATTTTTGCAAATTTGGTAGAGCTTCCTGTACAACGTGTAGGCGTGAGTTTGGCTTGCTAACATACTCTTTATATAGAGGAGATTGAGAGGACAAGATATTATGGCAAGAATCATTCTTAATCATGTTCCATGAAAGCAAAATCAAACATTTTGAAAGGATGCCATAATTGCATGTTCTTGCCTCTTTTGATCAATGCAATGTATCTGGACATTTGTGATGAAGTTTGTACGAAAAATGGGTCCTCTTAATGGGCCAAGTCAAGCCTAAATGTTATGGCCTATATTTTCTAGTATTTCTTCCATTTTATTTAATTTTAAATCAAATAAAATCAAAATAAAATAGAAGGAAAATCATGGTCATGCCAAAATGAGTTGAGAGGTCCTTTATAAGCTTAGGAAGATGTTTGAGGCCTAAGAAAATAAGCCATTGTTTCAAAATTTCAAATTTGCTCAATGCACCATTATTTAAATTTCCAAAATTTTCCTAACTTGGACAAGCCATAACTTGCTCAATTTAGATCTCATGATTATGATCTTGTACTTGCTCAATTTTGTTCTTCAACACCCAATAGCTATTAGTGTCATGTTCAGGACTGTTGGAGTGGTACGCACACCTTGCATTTGGATTGTACCTTGGGGAGGCAGTGTTGAGATTCTGAGGAGGATCCTTTAACATAACCATCTTGGCCTCCAATACCTGATGCAATGCTTGAGTTAAGGACATGTTTATTTTGGTAAATTGCCTCTTGGGCTTGTCTTGCCTTTGCTGATTATCCCTTCGCGGTTGGCGAGGTCGTTATTGGAACCTTGGCGTAGCAACCGTTTTAAAAGGTGTTTTTTCAACCAAATCCTCTTGTTTCAATTGAGGCTGATCAAAGACTCAATCCCCAATTCTCGTTGTTTGCTCCATATGATTCCATCCATCTTGACGAAGCGGGTTGATGAGGGCTCTCATCTCTTCTTTTCCCTGAGCTAAGTTTTGGATAAGAGCCATTTGTCCCAACATCTGGATTCTCATTGTTTCCATTTCAGCTTGTAATTGCTTCAACTGGCCATCCCTGTCATTGTTAGGATTTTTATTTTGTCAAGTCCCCGGTGAGGAGTGCTTTCAATTCTTAATGCCCCTTGGATATGTTTAGGAAGATTTCCATGAACTGAGCCTCTTAAGTTTAGAAATCTTTGTTGTCTTGTTTGAGAGCCATTTTCTTTGCTAAAATAAACAGCGAGAAAATGAGAGACTTGTACTAGAAGACCTGTTATGATATGACATGCATGCAATGTTTTCAAGGATCTCGCGGGGTAAACACAAGGAGATGTTAGGAGTTGACTACAGATTTGATGGAAGAACTTCGTATCGTTGAATGTCCTTCTACGAGAATCAAGCTTACCATATTAAGTGGGTCATATCCCCCTGACTCAAGTTGTCGTGTTTTGATCTTCTGACGGCATTATCTAAAGGAAAATAAACCCCCTTTCCCCTTGCTAGACGTCTTCTTTATCATAACCTGCATCACAGGCCCTTGAGATCCTTGAAATGGTTAAGGAAATGCTATGGTATGATGCTTATGATGTGTATGTTATGCGTCAAGCAAAAATGCAGGGTGATGAAGACAAGTATGTCTTATAAGAAAACCAGTTTATTAGATAATGACTGTAAACAAATCCTGCAAGGAAATCGTGTTGTTAGATAATAAAACTCTGCAAGTAGTTCAAGTTGAAAGCAAACAAGTCACACAAGCAGCCTTAGGTTTAGGCTTGCATGGGGTTTGTAGGTAAGTACCCTCTTGAAGTTTAGTTGGCTCAACCTGTCCTATCAATAGTAACCGAGTTCTAAGGGGTCTCAATATCACTGATTTTTCCCACAAGTTTCATTCTGATCGATAACTGACTTGCCACCAAACAAAACTCGGGAGTCAAATCTCAATGAGTGTAGTATCGAGAATCAACCGACTTAGGACTACACCAAAGACGGCTATATCACTACTTCCTAATGGCTAAGTTGTTCAATTAAAGGTTCTAAGGTCAGTTGATGCTTCATGACACCATGCAGCGGCCCCGTATTCTCCTTGACTACTCAAGGGCTACCGGTACTAACCAAAGTGTCACATCAACATAGTTATCGCTTCAAGTGTGTCGGTATACCCCGTGCAGTTTCCATGATCTATTGTTACTTACCTAAAAGGTGTCCCAGATTCGGGTGTAGGATCTATAGTAACCCAAACAAATCCCTCAAAAGTAAAGCAAACAAAGCATACAAAAGCAATTAAATAATGAACTAACTCTAAGGTAACCCCACTTTTTATTATTTCCCTGGCAGAGTTGCCAGTTCTCTGATACGGCGGAAGAACCGCCTGTTAATACTGGTTTTGCGTTTGTGTTTGCAAATGTTGCGGTAAGTAAGAGTTGCCACCGGCTTTTCTTTTATCCAAATTAAGTAAAGGGTGAAAGGAACAGAAAAAGACATTTTCGAGAGTTTTATGAGTAAGGAGGGTAGATTATGGAAAGGGAAGGTGTTAGCACCCTTTCCATCCGTAGTTTTCTACGGGCTCTTAGTTGCTTGCTAGTTCACTTGCTTTTGTTTTAAAATGTGCTTGTGGTGTGGATTTGAAAATATTTTGAAAACGTATTTGTAATGATTCTCGTTTCTATAAGAATGCGTACAAAGTGTTGGTTTTGAAAATAGTTTAAAGAAGTGTTTGTGGAAGATGTTTTTGAAAGTGATTTTGAAAAGTGTCTTTGTAATGATTCTCGTCTCTATAAGAATGCGTACAAAGGACTTTGACTTTTGAAAATGTTTCAATTGAAAGTGTATGTGTGTGTGTGTGTGAAAATGATTTTTTGTTGTGAGAAAGCAAGAAACTATGAGCATCCTACCTACTCAAAAGGTCTAATGTTCCTTTCCTCTTCCTTTATATGTTGTTATCTTACCTTTGATTGATAAGAAGCCCCACCGTTGGATGTGAAGGGACGTTACAGTTACGAACGCAACTTGGTAAGGAGTTTTAGTAACTGTCCTAAAGTTCTAAGATCACTTTTAACCGAGGCAACATCGAGAGGGTCATCGAGGGACTTGTGATCTTTTCAAACCAGAGGACAGCCACTAAAACTTCTCACGTTTCGAGAATTGTGATTGTTTTCTGAAGGAAACCAAAGGGGGTGCACCTTAGAGGTGCATATGTGCATGTGTGTTATGTTTCAGTTATTTTTTGTCTTTTTTATTAGGTTTGCTAGCATTTGATTTTAGTCTTTGCCATACAATCCTATTAATCATACATCTAGCAGTTAATGTGAAAAGCAGTAAAAAATGCAAAAAGTAAGAGTCCTACGGTATTACAACCAAATCAAAAGACAAGTAAAATGTAAAAATTAAAGAAGAGAAATTAATTCTTCGATCCAGGCCATGGACTCCTTCGATTCACCCTTTTTTTTCCTTCTTTCGATTGGGCTTAAGGGTTGACATGGGCAAGCTCCGATTTGCACCATTCCCTGCCTCCTTCGACTGGGTTTGGGAATGATATGGGCAATCTTCGATTGCATCCTTCTCTACTCCTTTCGATTGAGTCACGGAGTGGGCATGAGCAAACTTCGACTGCAGCCTTATCTACTTCTTTCGATTTAAAATATGAAGTAACATGGACCTACGAAGCAGCACGAATTCATATCATTTGTTCACATTATTTTTGTCTTTCGTTTGAATTTGTACAGGTTAGTTCCAACAAGAGAAGCAAACAAACCAAAAGGGCAGAAACGAAGAACATAACTAAGAGGCTATCTACATTATACGAAATGAAAAGTAAGTAAAGGCTATTTACGTGCCATGCTGAAACGAAATATGCAAGGTAAAGGGGGCTTACCTTGCTTGAAACTGAAACTTGCGTTTGGAACTAGAGTTGCTGGATGCTTTTGGATTCAAAAGGAGAGAGGCAAATGTGGCGTGATCTTGTTGAGTTTTGAGAGTTTTTGGTGTGTTTCTCTTAGGTTGTGTATGTGTGTAAAACAATATATGTGTATGGTTCCCCCGGGCTTCCGTCTCTACCTTTTGTGTGTATGTATGTGGTCTCCTTATATAAAGAGGATGGAGGGGACAAGAAGGCAAAGGAGTAAACAGTCATTAAGTTGGTGTTTTAAGGCCATGAATACCATTTTGAAACGTTGCAAAAGACATGGTTTCTTGTCCCCTTTTTGAATTTGAATGAACCTGGACATTTGACTTTCGAATGCCCTCCAGCGTTTCTCTTCGATTGGCCTATTGTTACTTCCTTCGAATGGATTTCTTTCAACTCAAACCAATCGAAACACTAACTCTCCCTTTTTAACTGGTCGAAGGTTGCTTCAGCTCTCTATCAATCGAAAGCTTTGTAGGAGCCTCCTCACTTTCTTTCGAATTTCCCCAGGCCTCATCATTGTGGCCTTCAATTGAGTCCCTATTTGCCTTATTCTTCAATTGGCTTTGACACTAACCAACTAAACCAATCGAAAGACTTCAACCTGGCCATTCGAAGCTTGATCGAAAGGGGGGGGGGAGCACCCAATTGAAGCTTGTGAATCAAGCTTGCATCGAAGAGTGCCAAATGCCCAATCGAAGACTAGTGAGTCAAGCTTGTATTGAAGAGGGTCCAGCACTCAATCGAACTTGGGGGACCAAAGTTTGATTGAAGGTTTTTAGATGCCCAATCGAAACTCCTTGTTGAGATGTCAATCAAAATACATCTTGTTCAGATGCCAATCGAAGGACCTTGTTAAAATGTCAATCGAAATACCTTGTCCCAAGGCCAATCGAAGACTCCTGTCCAAATTCCAGTCAAAGTCACCTTGTCCCAATGCCAATCGAAGACTCCTTTATCTTCAAAAAAAATTATTTTTCTTTAATCAAGTGTTTGTGGCCACCCATGTAAGAGAAAACCTTGGAAAACATGAGAGAGAAAATTTTGGGGTACAACAGTTGGATTCGAAAGGGACAGAAACAAAGGTATGCTCTTTTGATTCTAGGCTTGAGAATGTGTTAAGTGTTGGATGGTTTTCACACAATCAAAGTTTCCAACTATCAAAAACCTCTGGATGTGTTGTCCAGTCCCTTAGACGTGTTATGGGTCCTCTTATTTATAGATGGAGTTGGTTGAGGTTTAGGAGGGAAAACAAAATAATTTGAAGAAATTGGGTATACTATTTTTGTAGCTTTCAAGGGGTAGTATTCGTATGCCAAATTGGTGCAAATACATGAGCAGTGTAGCAGGACTGCTATACAGTAGTTTTGGAGCGTTATGGCCAGTGCATCAGGCTTGGACTTGCAGCAAGCATCTTTGAATATTTCATCTTTTTATTTTGACCTCATAGGTTCAACCTTCGACGAGACTCCTCTTCAGACAACAATATTTATTTCCAATCAAAGTGTCTTTCGAATGGGCCCTTTTTGTGCATCCTTCGAAGGGACCAAATGTGTGCCCCTTGAATGGGTCACCAAAATATGTCCTTCAAATGGGACATCCAAGTATGTTTTGCAAGTCCTTCGAATGGGCCACCAAACATGCCTTTCGAATGGGACATCCAGGTATATCTTATAGGTCCTTTGAATGGGCCACCAAATATGTCCTTCGAATGGGACATCCAGGTATGTCTTGCAAGTCCTTCGAATGGGCCACCAAATATGTCCTTCGAATGGGACATCCAGGTATGTCTTGCAGGTCCTTCGAATGGGCCACCAAAGTATGTCCTTCGAATGGAACAACAATTGTGTGTTGAAGATTTTCAAGGGTGGAATTGAATCAAGTTATTTCAAAGGGAGATATTATCCATTCGAAACTAGTATAAAAATAGCCAATGCATGAGGGAAGTTCCTGCCTTGTGATTTGAAACAAGTAGGAAAGAAACCTTTTCTTCCTGAATCGAAACAAATACTGTAAGGGGCCATTTCTTTGTGAATCAAAACAAACAAGTGAGGGGTCATTATTTCAATCGAAGCTTGCATGTAGGAGGCCACTTGCTTTGTGGGCGCTGGCATGAAGGGAATCCATGGCCTTGTGTAGGCAGGCATGAAGGAGGCCCTTTCCTTGTACTTCATGTAGGAGGCCAGTGCTAAAGGTGGATTCGAAGCAGATATGAAGGTGAATTCGAAGCAAACATGGAGGGAGTTATTTTCCCAATCGAAGCTTGTCCAATCAAAACAGGCATGCACGCATTAAATGTCCAATCGAAACAGGCATGCATGAAACCATTGCATTGTGAATCAAGCAAACATGTAAGGCCAATAGTGCAATCGAAGCTTGCATGCAGGAGGTTATTACGATGGACACCAACACAATCATATAGGATGCAAAGGGTGCAATTGAATGATGTATGCAGGAAGCCTAAATGCCCAAACGAGGCTTGCATAAAGATAGGAGTTGCCTGCCCTGGATCGAATCTAGTTGCTTCAAAGGAAACCTTTTCCTTGTGGATCGAAGCATGTAGAAGAAAGGAGTTGCCTTATGGATCGAAGGAGGTACAAAGGATGTTATTGTCTTATGGATCGAAGGAGACATGAAGGAGACTGTGATACAATGGTAGAACCGGTTGTTAATATTGTTTTGCGTTTGTGTTCGCAAATGTTGTGGTAAGCAAGAGTCGCCACTGACCTTTCTTTTATCCAAATTAAGGAAAGGGTGAAAAGAATAGAAAAATACCTTTTCGAGAAATTTCTGAGTAAGGGGGGTAGATTATGGAAAGGGAAGGTGTTAGCACCCTTTCCATACGTAGTTCTCTACGGGCTCTTAGATGCTAGCTCATGTTTTGAAAATTTCTTGTGCTTTGTGTTTTGAAAAAAAGTAGTTTGAAAATACCTTAGTGCGGCGATTCACTTTGTGATAACTCTTGTATCAGTCCTCAAGAGTGTTGAAAAAGCGAATGTTTTTTAAAGTGTTTTGAAATGTTTATATGTAAAATTTGTTTTGAGCAAGCATCTAACAACTATCTACTTATACTTGAAAAGGTAGTTCTTTTCATCCTATCCTTTAGACAGTGATATCCTACTATTAGTGAGTAGGTAGCCCTATAGTTGGATGTATGAGGGACATTCAAAGGGATGTTACGGTCACGAAGGCAACTTGGCAAGGAATTTTAGTAATTGTCCTAAATTTATAAGATCGCTTTTAACCGAGGCAATGTCGAGAGGGTCATCGAGACACTTGTGATTTTTCAAGTAGAGGACAGTCACTAAAACTTCTCACGTTTCGAGAATTGTGATTGTTTTTTGAAGGCAACCGAAGTGGGGTACCCTAGAGGTGTATATGTGCATGATGTGTTATGTTCAACTATTTTTATCTTTTGTGTTAGGTTTGCTAATGTTTTTCTATTATTCTTGTCATGCATTCCTAGTTACTAGTAGTTAATATCTATACAAGAATTTAAAGTGCAGAAATGTAAAGTACGGGAATGTAAATCCTACGCTATTACATGGCTTTGTGAGAGGTACATTATAGAAACGCGAAAAGTAAAGTCCTAGTTACTATTACAAACTGGAAAGCAGTTACAATAAGATGAAACAAAACGTGAAAGTAAATAAATGCGCAAACGAGTTAAAAGGGACGTCTAGATCCTAAGGAAAAGAAATATTTTTTTGTTTATATTTTTTTGATTTGAGAAATAATTAAATTAATTATCCTAAAATCTATTTAAAAAATAAAGTTAATCAAGAAAAATAGTCTAAGTTCTTTTTTTGTTTTTTATTATGACAAGAAAACAATTAAATCTAAATCAAGTCCTAAGTTCTAATTCATTTTAAATTAAAGAAAATAGTTAAAATATTTATTTAATTTATTTTCAAAATTATTTTAATTAAAAATACTAACTTAATACTTTTTGTGATTTTTTTATTTAAAGTTAATTTAAAATCAATAAAGAAATGAATAAACCAAAATTAAAGATAGAAGAACCCTCCTTCGATTCAAAGGGAAAACATGGCCTTTCGATTCAGGGAGAATGATGGGCTTTTCGATCCAGAGGGGAATGTGATTTTTTTTCGATCCAAGAAGAGATGTTTTGCTTTTCGATCCAGGGGTGGATGTTGCCTTTCGATTTAAAACTGCAACACAAATGTTAGCCAAACAAGGATGCAAGACCTGGGTATCAAACCCAGGTCCTTCGATCCTGCGCCCTTTGGCCTATTCAGGTTGGATCTATAACAAATGTTAGAAACAAAACAAATGCAGACCTGGGTGTCGAACCCAGGTCCTTAATATATCATGCACATACAAAGTTTGATCTCTTTACCAATCTTACCAACAATTGGAAGCTTCGATTTGGAACTTCTGGGCGTGGAGATACTTGCTTAGAGGCTGGTGATTGGGAACACTTCCTGCAGACTTTAGGGAGTGAATAAGGTGTTGCTGAAGACTCCTTCGATTGGGACTATTTGTAAAAACTTTAGTATGCTTATGAGGCAGTGTGTGCGTGTCTTTCTTTCTTGTGGATCTCTCCTCTTTTTTTTCGTTTCCTTGAGCTTGCTAGTGTGCTCCTTATATAGAGGGAGAGGAGGGGACAAGGTAGCAAGGTAGTAAAAAGCCATAAACATGTTTTTTAAGGCCATGAATGAGAATTTGAATTTTGGAAAAAGACATGGGATTCTTGTCTCTTTTTGAACTTGAATGAATATGGACACCTTTGACTTTCGAATACCTTCTGTCCCTGCCTTTCGATTTGACCTCTTGTGTACCCTTCGAATGGGCCTTTGGTTGCCTCCTTCGAGTGGACCTTTTGTGTACCCTTCGAATGGGCCTTGGGTTGCCTCTTTCGAATAGTCCATATGTATGCCCCGTGCCCTCTTTGAATGGACCACCAATGTGTGTCCTTCAAATGGATCAAGTCTCATCATTGGGGCCTCTTCAATTGAGCCCCTACTCAGCTAGCCCCAACGAAAACTCTTTCCAGGAAAATCGAAGCTTCCTTTAGTATGAATGCTTGTGCAGGAAACTTGAGTATGGCAATATGTGGGATTTTGGGCCAGTCAGCATCTTCAAGTGGATCATTTATGTATCCTTCGAATGACTTTAGATTAGACCCATCTATTTTCCTTAGCTGTTTAATTCAGATACCCTCAAGTGAGAACTTCATTTTGTCAATCGAAGCCTCTTTCGTCACTTCCTTCAAATGCCATTTGCATAGGAAGCCTGGGCATGGCCATATGTAGGACCAAGACTCATCATAAGATAAACTTTCATTATGTGTCTCTTTCTAATGGCCAGTAATATATGTATCCTTCGTTTTGAACCAATGTGTGTGCTCTTTTGAAGGGACCACATGCATCACTTGCAATTCCTTCGAACGGGCCAACAAAGTAAAAACTATGTGTGTCAAAACAAACTTTCCAAAGGAGATATTGCACAGTCAAAGCAAGAATCAAGCTTGCTCCAAAGAAATCAAATGCCCAATCGAAGCAGGAATCAAACTTCCATGCAGGTAGTCATCAAGACAAACCTGCAGAGGCCCTTACTCAATCGAAGCAGGCATGCAGGTAACCATTGCATTGTGAATCAAGCAATCATGTAAAGCAAATGGTACAATCGAAGGATGTATGTAGGAGGCCATTGCCTTGTGCCTGCTAGCATGAAGGAAGTCCATGCTTTTTGAATTGAAGGCAAGCGTAGGGAAGGCACTTGTCTTCTGAATCGAAGGAAAGTTGTAGGAGGGCATTACCAACACCTTCTGAATCGAAATAAACCAGTAAGAAGCCAACGCCCTCTGAATCGAAAGAAGCCAGTAGGAAGCCACTAACTTTTGAATAGAAGGAGCACCAACAGGAGGCCCTTCCCTTTTGAATCGAAGGAGGCTGTTTCAAAGGAAACAAATGCCCAGTCAAAGCTTGTATACAGCAAACAAGCAAAAGGCCAAGGCTTCAATCGAAGCTTGGAAATTTGAAGCAAGCTTGAAGGAGGTTAGGTGCTCAATCGAAGCAAATTTTGTGCATCCTTGACTTAGTGGAAATTTTGTGAGAAAAATCTTTGAGAGATGGGATGGAAAATTTTGGGGTACAACAGTTGCCCCTGTTCAATCTTCTTAAACCTACAGATTTAGATTGGCTTATCTGCCTTTCGTGATCTGAAGGTGGAAGATGATTGAACACTAGAGTGCCCAGAAATTTTCACTCGCATGTAGTAACATTGATGTTTGATGATGGTGGTAATGGGCTTACAGATGTTATTTAGAGAAAATGACAGAGAGTCGTCGGAGATGGGCTTTAAAATGTCATCCAAAGTAGATGCTGATTTTACCCATGGTTCCTGTATGGGGAATTCCTGTTTCTGTTGTCTGAGGAGGATTCCGCTAGGGATTGTTGATTTATGTCGTTCTCCTGCTTGAGGAAAACTCTATGGGGAATAGGGTCTAGGAACTTCAGTTGTCCAAGGCTCTACTGAGGAGTTATCTTTGGTCTGGAGAGATGAAAGTTTGTTTCTTTTTGGTTGAAGTCCAGGCTTCCAGTAACTTGTTGGGGATAATGGAGTTAACAGTTACCTGAAGATAGTTTTCCTGTCTGGTCACGTAGATAGTTTTCCTGTTTGGTTTCAAGTATTAATCTGGAACTTAAAAATTATCGGTCGCTGAGATAGTTATCCTGGCTTGTTACAGGTATTAATCTCTGACTTGAGAAAGAAAGATAGTTTTCATGTCTTGTTATAGGTATTAATCTTCAATCCCTTCATGTAGATAGCTCTCCTAGCTTGTTACAGGTATTAATCTACAACCAGTCATCCAGAAATAGTTTTCCTAGCTTGTTACAGGTATTAATCTAGAACTTGACAATGTTGGGCACATAGATAGTTTCCCTGTCTAGTTTCGGGCATTAATTTGTGGCCTACTGTATTTGCTGGTAAACCCGTCTTGCTTCGAGAATTCATACCATTTGGTCGTGTAGATAGCTTCCCCGTCCAGTTTCGGGCATTAATCTTTGACATGCTGCATAAGTTGATAATGTTTGTTTGTCTGCTAATTTAACCTGAAAAGGTAAAATCAATTCCATGTGATGCCATGATGTATGAATTGAACGATGCTCTCAAAATAAATGAGATTGTAATATACGCATTGTGCTGCACACGCTATGATATTTGTAGAAATGATGTATGAATGCAATGTATGAACGTGTCAGTTGTTCCATTGTTGTATTGTTGAATTAGGAAAAATAAATCCCTGAATGTTGCTGGCGATGAAGAATGTAGGTCTTCAAATTTGTTGAAGTTGAAACGCTGGGGGATGAACTTCCGTTGTTAGAGAAATAAACTTTGTTGGGGAAGGTAAACTCCATGAACTATTTGAGGATTGTCAGAGTGAATATATGTCGTGATTATGTCTGGAGATGTGTTGAATAAGTATCAGGATGACATCCATCTCTGGATCGTACCTGAACTGTTTTTAGAAGATGGTCTAAATAAGTATCAGGATGACATCCATCTCTGGATCGTACCTGAACTGTTGTTAGAAGATAGTCTGGAATAAGTGTCAGGATGACGTCCGCCTCTGGATCGTACCTGGACCGTTTCTAGATGAGAATCTGGAGTAAGTGTCTGGATGACGTCTGTCTCTGGATCGTATCTGAATTGTTGCTGCAAGATAGTCTGGAATAAGTGTTAGGATGACATCCGTCTCTGGATCGTACATGAATCGTTTCTAGATGAGAATCTGGAGTAAGTATCAGGATGACATATGTATTTGGATCGTACCTGAACTATTGCTAGAAGATAGTATGGAATAAGTGTCAAGATGACATTCGTCTCTGGATCGTACCTGAATCGTTTCTAGATGAGAATCTGGAGTAAGTGTCAGGATGACATCCGTATTTGGATCGTACCTGAACCATTTCTAGATGAGAAACTGGAGTAAGTGTCAGAATGACATCCATATTTGGATCGTACCTGGACCATTTCTAGATGAGAATCTGGAGTAAGTGTCGGGATGACATCCTTTTCTGGATTGTACCTGAACTATTTCTATATGAGAATCTGGAGTAAGTGTCAAGATGACATTCGTCTTTGGATTGTACCTGAACTGTTTCTAGATGAGAATCTGGAGTAAGTGTCAGGATGACATCCGTCTTTGGGTCGTACCTGAACTGTTTCTAGATGAGACCCTGGAATAAGTATCAGGATGATATCCGTCTCTGGATCGTACATGAACTGTTTCTAGAAGAAAGTACGATTTATTTAGAATGTTTCCGTTGGGAATTCTTGTTTTGTTGTTTTGAGAAGAAATCTGTTAGGGAAGGGAAACTTTGTAATACGCTTGGGGATTTTGTGAGATCCTGTTGGGGAATCCTGAGAAGCTTGGCGACTTCACTGGGGGATCTTAGATGTTGGAGCAGTAATTGGAGATTCTTGCTCTGCCGAGGCTATGAGAACACCTACCATCATTAGGTTGCATGCTAAGAATATGGCAATGACCTTGTAGTAGAATGCATCTTCCTTTGTACCTGCTAGAGGAAATATTTGTCGGGGATTTTGTAGATGGTTTGACTGTTATTCAAACTCTTGGAGTCCTTGGTGAATACAGATTAGGGTGATAAACCTTCTACTGATAGACAAGTGATGAGATGATGGTACATAGTCGTACACTTTAATCCCTATCTTTTTCTTGGACTGTCCTTTCAGATTTTCAGTCCACCAGTATACCCTTTTTTGTCCAAGTTGACTTTTCAGGTTTTCGACTTGTCGGGTGTACAGGTTTTTTTTCATATGTATATCCCTAATTTTGCCTAAACCCTTTTAGTTCGCCGGGATGCCCTTATTTTTTCCTAGGTCAGTCAACCTAGCGGGTCTTTGTTCATGCATAGTATTTTCCTACTATGTTCATGTTCACCGGGTACGGAGAATTATCATTATCCATAGTAGTAAGTATTTCCACACTTCCAGAAGATGTTTGTTTGATCGCACATGATTTATTGTTGGAATTCATGTCCAATTCCCCAAGTGATTCAGATGGAGATCTGTCCCTAGCTATTTGGCATTTTTGAGAGATTCCTTGAATCTTGACTTGACTGCCCCAGATCATCTGGACATCATGCTATGCCCCTTGATTATGAAAGACCTATCACTAGAATGTCTTTCCATATGAGGTGATTCTGTCCACTGAGAGGATCTCTGTTCATCGAATATTCGTCGTGCGAATTTCTCTGTTGTTGAATAAATAGTCATATGCAAACAATGGTATTTTAAGAATGCAAAGCTTATGCCTGCCTTGAAGTTTAAAAATTCATTTTTTAGTAAAACAAACAAATTTTGTAAGAGTGGGATATCAGCTCAGGATTTATAGCAAACCATACAGGAGTTAGGATACCTTTTGTAACAGTATGCTTTCAAACTAACTCGTGCTCCAGCTAGGACATTTAAGGGTTATAACGTGGTCTGGTTCACGGTTTAAGAAACAAAGGACAAAGGCTTAACTTTTATTTGTACCCAACCTGTTCTTCGTGATGTACTTAAATCATGTGCTCAACTAATTGTGCGTTTAGATACCAATTGAGTCTGGAGTCTTTGCTCTGATACTTGGTGATGGTTCAAAAATTGAATGTTTGTTTGAGAAGGCAGTCATTTTTATAACCTTTTCTTTTTTTGTTGAGGATTTGTAGAACCTCTTTTCTTTATTTTGTTATCCCTATTTTTTCCTGAACTGATTCTTTGGTGCTTACAGTCAGCGGGATGCCCCAGTTTTTTTCTTAAGTCTATTTCATAGGTTTTGACTTAGCGGGCTTTTCTTTTGAGAGACAATGATTGCAGGCTTTAATGATTATGCGGAACCATCACCATCTTCTGATTTGGAAGGACGTCTTTTGCTGCCATTTATTATGTATGAAGTGGAGGATTGCGACTGAATGCGCATCTGAATTAACTAAGAAAACTACCCTGCCCCAAGTTATGATTAAGGGTTTTAATTTGTGTGAAAAGAAAAAATCACACTTCTTAGGCTCAAAGGGGTTGACTAGGGATTATCTTCCTTATAACTCCACTATTTAGGATTTGAAACAACGCCTGTACATCGTCAGCGGGGTCTGTTCAAAAGCATATTGTAGAGATTGTGGTATCATTTTCGTCATCCTCCCTCTAAAGGCTTAGAGATTTTGATCAAGAGTTGAATATCACTAAAAGAAGTAAGAAAGCAGTTTAAATATAGTGAGTACGAATGAATTGATTCAAAATATACATATGCAATGCATTGATAAAATAATAAAGTTTGACATGAAACAAATGTTCGAACAATTAAAAGAAAATTACAACTTGAAAATTCTAATGAATAAAAGCCTTTTTGTCTAAACTTGTCACTTCAGATGATGTGCCTTTGAGGGATGGCAGAAGAATTCAGTTTGGCCATCTTGTGTGAACTTCAGCACTCCTTCGTTGATCAATTCCTGAATCTTATTTTTCAATGCCCAACAATCATTCGTATCATGTCCAGGACTATTGGAATGCTAGGAACATATTGCATCAGGATTGTAGTTAGGGGAAGAAGTTTTGGGGTTTGGATGAGGTCTTATCAATGTAACAAAATTCATCCTCAACATATGTTGCAATTCCTGAGACAATGGTATGTTGATTTTGGTAAATTGCATCTTGGGTTTGTCTAGCCTTTGCTGATTACCCCGTTGTGGTTGGCAATAGGGATGTCAGTTTGGACCTGTTAATGGGGATCCCCGCGGGGAACGCCCCGTTCGGGGCCCCAAAGATGGGGAATTTTCCCCCGTGGGGGCGGGGATGGGGAGAAAAATTCCCCCGAGAGCATTTCGGGGACGGGGACGGGGAATACACCCCCCGCCCCGCGGGGACCCCGCCTCGCCTATTATTTTAATATAGTTAATTTAATATATATATTTTAGATTAGGTTTTTTAGTCATTTCCTTTATGTTTATTTATAAAAATAAATAAATAAATATTCATGTATTTAAGCATAATTATGTTGTTGGATTTTTTTAGTTGTTTAGGTATATTGTTACTTTAAAAAGTATTATAGTTCATTTTGTTGAATTTTATAGCATTTTATAGAAATTTATAAAAAAAATATTATTATTTTGTGTTCCATTAGTATTTTTAATAAAAAATAATAAATGTCAAATACTAGTATTTTTTAATAACATAATAAATATGTGAATTCTTTGTGCTTTTTATTTTTATAGAAAATATAAACATTTTAAAAAAATAAAATATTAATGAATAAATGTAGGATCTATGGGGATCCCCGCGGGGAACGGGGATGGAGATAGAAATTCCCCCGTGACGGAGATCGGGGACGGGGACGGGGAAGGAATTTGATGGCGGGGAAAAAGATGGGGAAGTGTCCCCCCGGCCCCGCCCCGCCCCATTGACATCCCTAGTTGGCAAGGCCGTTGTTGGACCCTTGGCGTAGCAGCCGTTTTGAAAGGTGTTTTTTCAACCAAATCCTCTTGTTTCAACTGAGGATGATTAAAGACTCGATCCCTAATTCTCGTTGTTTGCTCCATATGATTGCATCCATCTTGATGAAGCTTACTGATGAGAAACCTCAACTTTTCTTATTCCCGAGCTAAACTTTGGATAAGAGCCATTTTCCCAAGCATCTGGATTCTCATTGCTTCCACCTCAGCTTGCAGTCGTTCCAACTGGTCATCCTTATTGTTGTCAGGATGTTTCTTGGTCAAGTTCCCGTTGAGGAGTGTTTTCAATTCTTCCTGCCCCTTGGATAGGTTGAGGAATATTTCCATTAACTGAGACTCTTAAGTTTGGAGATCTCTGTTGTTTTGTTTGAAAGCAATTTTCCTTGCTGAAATAAACAGCGAGAACATGAGAGACCTGTACTGGAAGACCTGTTATGTAATGACATGCATGATGTGTAAATGTTTTCAAGTATCTTGCGGGGTAAACACAAGAAAATGTTAGGAGTTGACTGCAGCTTTGATTGAAGAACTTTGTATTGTTGAAGGTCCTTCTATGAGAGTTAAGCTCACCATGTCGAGTGGGTCATCGCCCCTGACTCAAGTTGTTGTTTTTTATCTTTTGACAACATTAGATAGAGGAAAATAAATCCCCTTACCCCTTGTTAGACGTTTGTTTCATCATAACCTACATCACAGGCCCTTGAGATCCTTGAAATGGTTAAGGAGATGCTATGGGATGATGTTATAATGTGTATGCTATGTAGTAAGCAAAAAGTGTAAGGTGGCGTAAGCAAGTAAACCCTGCAAGAAATCCAGGCTATTGAATAATGACTGTAAATAAATCCTGCAAGGAAATCATGTTAGATAATAAAACCCTGCAAGTGGTTCAAGTTGAAATAAAATAAGTCACACAAGCAGCCTTAGGTTTAGGCTTGCATGGGGTTTATAGGTAAGTACCCTCTTGAAGTTTAGTTGGCTCAACCTATCCTAGTAATAGTAATCGGGTTCTAAGGGATCTCAATATCACTGGTTTCCTACAAGTTTCGTTCTGATCGACAACTGACTTGCCACCAAACAAAACTCGGGAGTCAAATCTCAATGAGTGTAGTATTGAGTATCAACCGACTTAGGACTACACCAAAGACGGCTATCTCACTACTTCCTAATGGCCAAGTTGTTCAATTAAAGGTTCTAAGGTCAGTTGATGCTTCATGAGACCATGCAGCAGCTCTGTTTTCTCCTTGACTACTCAAGGGCTACCGGTACTGTTGTACCCCAAAATTTTCCCTCCTATCTTCACATAAGACATACTCCTAGAGATTCTCAATTGCTCAAGGTTGACCAAGAATTGACCAGACAATTCTCCTCCTAAGGCAATGAACCCCCAACTAGGGTTTCAATTTTCATCAAGATGGTTGAGCTCCAAGGATCCCAAATGTCCTTCATTGTCCTAATATGTCCTCAAGATCATCCATTCCAAATTCCATCCCTTGCTCAATAAGTTTGCTCAGTCAATTGCCCAAGTATTGGAAAATCAACTATGTTAGGTCAAAAGTCAATTGTGGCCTATGTACAGTCAAAATTCAAGATTTTTGGTCAACATAAACATTTTTAAGTGATATCCATCATTTGATCAAGGGTTGATCATGATTCCTCAAGAAATGCTCCTAACCCATCAGAAGTCAAAAATGGCAAAGTAGGGTTTCTATAGGAAAAGTCAACTGAACTTTGACCAGACATAACTTTCACATACTTCATCCATTTTTCCCCAACCAAAGCTCATATTGAATATAATCTCATTCCCTATAACTTATCTTCATCCCTCAAGTCCAAGAAATGCACCATTTGAAATATACAAGTTCATACATTACAAGTCATTTTTAGAAAGTCAATAAAAGCCACTTTTTGCCAAGACCTTTAACATCAAGATAACATCTTCAAATGCAAAATTGATAAAAAGAGGGATTGAAGTAGACATCTCGGGCTTTACAAAAAGTCCAAGATAATTATCATGAGATAAAAATTGAGCAAGTTATGGCTTACCCAAGTTGGGAAATTTTGGGAATTTTCAAGAATTATGCATTGAGAAAATTTGAAGTTTTAAGGCAAGGGCTCAATTTATTGGACTTCAAGCATCTTCCTAAGTTTATAGAGGACCTCTAAAATTATTCTTGTCATGCCCTGCATTTGCTAACTATTTTATTCATATTTATTTTAATTTTTTCAAATAAATATAAAATAAAATGTATAAAATAATTGGAAATGGGATCTGAGCTTTGGGTTGATGTTTTGGGCAGCCTAGGCCCATAAAATTTCGTATAAAGGTGTCCATATTCATTCAAATTCAAAAGTACAAGATTCCATGTCTTTGGCAAAGTTACAAAACATCATTGATGGCTTTAAAAACACATGTTTATGGTTGTTATTACCTTTGTTCTCTTGTCTCCTCCATCCTCTATATATAAAGGACACAGCAAGCTTCAACACATGATATACAGCCTAGAAAAGCTCTACAAATTTTTCAAAAAATATCAAAGTTGTAAAATTTGCATTTTAGATTCCATCCTTCCTCAGTCCAAACAAAAGATCCAAATACATTCCTGGAGGCTCCCTGAAGCTTTTGCCATCATTACTAAACCCTGAAACATCACAAAACGCCTCGGTAAGTTCCATTTTTTATATTTTCTAACTTGTTTCATGTAGATCAGGTGTTCCTCGTAGCTAGATGTGCATTATACACCATCAGTCATGTGCCATCAGATGTCCATCTGATCAGATCTAGCGCGCTCCATCGGCGGGCTCACCATATGCCATCAAGACCAATCTACATTGGATCCAGAAACAAATCTGAGTCTCTCCCTTCATGGGCCAGCGAATTCAACAATCACACCCCCACTTTTTTCCTACTATCTCAGACCCATCTAGTTTTTTTTTGTAATGTTTTAATTTCTTTTATCTTCTTTACTTAATTAAGCAAATAATAAAAAAAAACTCAAAAAAAATTAGGCTTAGACTTTTTTTAATTAAAATAATGAATTACTTTAATTAATTAATTAATTAAATTTTAACTGCTTTCTTATTTTAAAATGAACTAGAATTTAGGATTTAATTTATGTTTCAAATGTTTTCTTAATAAAAAATGAAAAAATATTAGAATTAGATTAATTTCATTCAATATTTATTTTCTTAAATTAAATTTAGATTTAGTTTAATTATTTTTCTTGAAATAAATAAAAATAAAACCAAAAAGATTTTTCTTGTTTACTTAGAATTTTTCTTAGGATTTTTAGACGTAATTTTTATTTCGCGCGCGTTATTTTTATTCTCGCATTTTATATAAATAATGTAACTGATTATGGGATGTAATAGTCTAGATTTAAAATTTTGCATTTTATTTTCTTGCACTTTTTTATGTAATTGTCCCAAAGTATTGTAATAGCCTAGGATTTAAATTTTCGCACTTTAAATTTCTGTAAATATTAACTGTTAGCAACTAGGCGTGCATGATAAGACTGAAAATTAAAACGTTAGCAAACTTAATAATGCAAGATAAATAACTGAATCTCAACACACTTGCACATGCGCACCTCTAAGGTATCTCCCACTTTGGTTGCCTTTAAATAAAACAGTCATGAGGCAGGAACACTTTAGTAAAGACCCATAAATCAAAAAAGATCATAGTCCCTCGATGACCCTACAGTTATCTTTCGATAAATGATCTAGTCCCTAAAATAAAATTACTAAAGTATCTCCACAAGTTGCATTTGTGATTGTAAAACGTCCCTTCGATTGTCCCTCAACATCCGACGATAGGGCTACCTACTCACTAATAGTAGGATAGCACTATCTAAAGGAAAAGAGGAAAAGAATATCCTTTTTCGAGTATGTAGACGGTTCTTAAGTACTTGCTCAAATCTGAACTTTTCACACTTACACACTTTCAAAGATCTTTTCAAAATGCTTTATCACACTCTTGAAGACTGATATAAGAATTACCATAAAGCAAACAAAAACTTTCAAAACACACAAACACAAACACAAACAGTTTTCAAAAATGAGCAAGTACCTAAGATCCTGTGGAAAACCACGGATGGAAAGGGTGCTAATACCTTTCCTTACCATAATCTACCCCCTTACTTAGAAAATCTCGAAAAAAGGTATTTTTCTGTTCTTTTCACCCTTTCCTTTGTTGGATAAAAGAAAAGTCGGTGGCGACTCTTGCTTACCGTAACATTTGCAAACAAAAAATGCAAAACCAGTATTAAACAATCGATTCTGCCACCGTATCACATGTACCAACCAAAGTGTCACATCAATGTAGCTATCGCTTTAATCGTGTCGGTATACCTCACACAATTTCCACGATCTATTGCTACTTACCTAAAAGGTGTCCAAGATCTGGGTGTAGGATCTATAGTAACAACCCAAACAAGCCCTTAAAAGTAAAGCAGACAAAGCATACAAAGCAGTTTAAAATGAACTAGACTCTAAGGTAACCCCTCTTTTTTATAACTCCCTAGCAGAGTCGTCAGTTCTGTAATACGGTGGCAGAACTGACTATTAATACTGGTTTTGTGTTTGTGTTTGCAAATGTTGTGGTAAGCAAGAGTCGCCACCGGCTTTTCTTTTATCCAAATTAAGGAAAGGGTGAAAAGAACAAAAAAAGACCTTTTCAAGAATTTTCTGAGTAAGGGGATAGATTATGGAAAGGGAAGGTGTTAGCACTCTTTCCATCCGTAGTTCTCTACGGGCTCTTAGATGCTAGCTCATGTTTTGAAAATTGTTTGTGCTTTGTGTTTTTTAAAAAAGTAGTTTGAAAATGCCTTAGTGCGGCGATTCCCTTTGTGATAACTCTTGTATCAGTCCTCAAGAGTGTTGACAAAGTGAATGTTTTTAAAAGTGTTTTGAAATGTTTATGTGTAAAATTTGTTTTGAGCGAGCATCTAACATCGATCTACTTGTACTCGAAAAGGTAGTTCTTTTCCTCTTATCCTTTAGACAGTGCTATCCTACTATTAGTGAGTAGGTAGCCCTATTATTGTACCCCAAAATTTGCCCTCTCTTTTTCACAAGAAATCACAGCTTCGGGCTTTTCCTGATTTTTCAGATTGGCTTAAGAATCGGTCAAATAGACTTTTCTTATCAGTCAGACAAATTTAGGGTTTCCATTGACTCTTGAATCAGTCAAACAGATTATTAGGGTTTTTATTAATTTGGTTGAGTTTGGCTCAGGATTTTGATCAGGCGGACGTTTCTTTGACAGTAAATCCAAAATTAGGGTTTTCACGAGCATTCTCAGAAGATTTTAAATCCACAACATTTCATTTGACTGTCACATGGTTTTGACGCTTGTTCAAGATTCATGTTTGTTTCTCAAAGTCTAAACATCTGGGATAGAAGCTGAGGCTTCTGATTGAGAGTTTGAAGTGTTGGTTTAATCAGTGAAGTGAAAGGCGTATGGACGTTTGTTTGTTTAACTGTGCAATGCTTTTGGTTATTTGAGACTGCGATGTTTGTTGATTATTTATGTTATCTTAGTTACAATTATTGGGATAATTTCCAATTATTATAATTCAAGAAATTTAAATAATTAAATAAGCAATTGTAGAAGAAATCAAGGATTGTCTGACAAAAGATTTTTTATTCATTTTTAATTGTTGTTACAAATGTTTATTTGATACAGTAAATTTATTTACAGTATTTACAATAAATTACAATGATTAAAAATAAAATAAAACAATCATCCTAAGTTTCTTGAAGTCTTCATCTTCTACTGTTGCATCCTTTGCTCAACTGATATTTACCTGCAAAAAGAGAAGAAAGAAGTCAATACAGTATGGATTAAAAAGGCATTCTCAGATAGATAATTAAAAGTTCATCATTAAAGGTTGTTGGCCGGAATCAGATTGTTTTGATTTTCATCATATTTTTCTCATCCTCTTTGCAAATCACAAGAAGACTCTCTTCTTGGTTCACAAAGAGGAAATAAAAAATTGTTTGCAAGCATATGAATTAATTAAATACAAGGCAGCATATTAAACAAAATGCACAAAGCTGCATAAATTCAAATTGTCAAAAAGGCAAACCAAACTGAAATGCCAAGCTAAGTTACAAATTCAAAACTGGGCAAACTAAGGCAAACCGAGTTGTCAACAAAACTGTCCAAAGAAACTGTCAAAAGGCTGTCAAAGAAGATATCAAAAGCAATGCAGAAAATCTGGGAGATAAGTACAAGATGCAGAGGAAAGCTAAAGTAGCAAGCAAGCAATATTGTCAAAATCTCTTCATCATTTTCCAGCCACAACCTTTTCAGAAAAAGTACTTCTAAAGCAATATAATATGCTTTTCTGAAGAGAGAAAAAGAGAGGAAAAAAGCAGGCTTACAGTTTTTGAGGCAGGCTAAGAAGAATAGATAAATATAACAAATCAGAACAGTTCAAGGGGGGGCAGAACACATAGAAAAATATAACACAAAGCTAAAACACAAGCCTTGAAGCCTGTAACCTCCAAACCTGCTTTCAAGCAAGCAAATCAAGTTTGCCTGCATAAGCTACAAGCCTTTCAAACCTGCATAAACTCAAACTACTTCAAGCCTCAAGCCTGCCCCAAGGCCTAAAAACCTGTTACAGAAACAAACTTCAAACCTGTGTTAACAAGATAAGTAAGCCTGCCTTCATAAAACCTTCAAACTACCAGAAGCCTGCTTCAAAACTGCCTAAAAACCAAACCAAGCAACCTGCCTCAAGCCAAGCATAACAAGCACAAACCCTGAAGCCTAAGGAAACAAGCCCTGAAGCTGTAAACACATAGCCCAAAAACCTGTTACTACCAGAAGCCTGCTTCAAAACTACCTAAAAACCAAACCAAGCAACCTGCCTCAAGCCAAGCATAACAAGCACAAACCCTGAAGCCTAAGGCAACAAGCCCTGAAGTTGTAAACACATAGCCCAAAAACCTGTTACAATCACAAGCCTGTTTCAGCCTGCCTAAAAAACCTGTCAAACTGCACAAGCTTGCCTCAAAGAAGCAAGCCTCCAAGCCTAAAAAAAAAAAACAGTTATCAGAACAACAACTGAAACACCAACTCAGAATCATCATCATCATTGAAAAGGCCAAGCCCAAAAGAGAGGAAAATGAAGAAGTGAAAAACACAAGAAGGGGGGGTTGAATTGTAAAACTGAAAATCAATGCAATGAACAAGATATTTTTATCCTGGTTCGTTTGATCTCAAACTACTCCAGTCCACCCGTCAAGGTGATTTCGCCTCTCTCCAACGAGGTCTTAGTCCACTATATTCAACTGAATATTACAAACTGCTTTAACAACTGCTAAAGCCTTCTTGATGCAAACCACAACCCGGTTTGTCAAGGAAACACTTTCTTACAAAGAAGATAAATCTAGGTGTGTGAATGTTTTCTACAAAACTGTATCACAACTGTGATGTTTACACAATTTAAGCTTATGAAACTAGATTGCTAGACAATGATTGAGTAAGGAGATATGTAGCGTTTAGCAAATTGAGAGAAGGAAGATTATGATTAGCTTTTAGGCGTGTAAAATGTTGGAGAGCATTAGCCAATTCAATCTTCATAGTCTTGTTTATATAGCACTGAGATTGTTGAACATTGGAGCAATATTCTTGATTCAATGCTAATAACAAACTTTCCTTATTGAGCAGATCTTGTCTGGAATGAGGCCGTGGGTAATAATTTGCTTTCAATGCACAGTACCGTTGCTTACTTAATGCATGTTCTGGCTTGGCTCGTTCTGACTCTGCTTAACTGCTGATGAACTGTTGTTTTCTTTATCAGAGTGTTGAGCGCAGTTCTGTTCATCAAGCTTCAGCATACACGTGAGTTAATCTTCTGATTCTGGTATTCTGATATAGCAACTTCTGATGCTGATGTCAAGAACCAATATTTTGATGTTGATTAAGTGTGCTCTTGTTGATACCTATCAGAGTTTCTGCAAAGCAGAACGTAATATATTTAGGTAGCAAATAGTTCATACATGAATCATATAAATAATATATCTTTTCATTTTGTTATCATCAAAACTTAAACATAGGGTAGTAGATTCAAACTTTGTTCTAACAATCTCCCCCTTTTTGATGATGACAAAAACTAGATATTTTTTAATTGAAAATAACGTGAAAAAGTATCAGAGGTAACTAAATGATAAGATGTATCAGAGTAAGAGGTTATCAAAGATAAGGGATAAGAGTTGAGAGATACTCCCCCTGAGTTTATTGCTTCCCTTTTTAATTCCAAGAGTTCTTCAGGATCAGATTTTTATTGCCTTTCTTTGAACATCAGATTCTCAGAGTTTTGACTATCAGAAGCTTTAGATCAGCATATCAAAGCAGATCTTCAGATCAGCGTATCAGAGCTTTTCTTGTCAGAGCTTTGCTTTGGGTCAGAGTATCAGAGCTTTAGTCTTCAGAGTATCATGGAGCTTTCTTGTACCTGTAGACTTAAGCAAAACAGAAAACATATTCAAGTATATCAGAGTTAGAATGTTCGAGAATTTCTGTCTTAGTAATCCTTTATTGTTTAAAATATCATTCTTGTTCTCCCCCTTTTTGTCAGCAATCAAAAAGTATAAGTGATGTGCTAAAACATTTAAGGCAGAAAAACTTGTCATATTAAAAGGTTCAAAATCAAACAAAACAGTACAACAGATAATCAAAGAAAACATGAAAATGACATGAATGAAAAACTAAGGTTGGGGAGGAAGGCGTGTGAACAGGTTCTCCAGCATGGCTTTGATCTGATCAACAGTCTCATTCCGCTTGTGTACCATGCTGACAACTGTGTCTATCTTGCTATCCTGCACATCCATCCTTTCTTCCATCTTCTGGTTATTTTCATCCATCCTTTGCTGCAGACGCATGTCATTCAGCTTCAGCTCTTCCAGAGTCTGCCTGTCCAAGGCAGCTTGAGAAACATCAGAAGCAGGGAGCTTCTGAGAGCTTTCTACAACATCTTCTACTTGACTTGCTTCAGCTTGAATAGTCTTGTCTTCTTCTGGTTGCACCTTTGAAGCTGGCTGTTTCTCAGACCATGGCTCACTATCCAGAGGGAGCACGTCTTCCTGTGGCAGCTGACTTTCAACTTCCTTCAGCAGCTTGCTGAAGTTCTGTTGTGCCTGCTCATAGTTGATATCCTGCAACTTGAGGGCTTCAGCACGTACCCAAATTCTGAATTGTGACCAGAGCTGGTCAGAGGCAGCTGGGTCAATCATTCCAGGACAGACTTGCTTCAGAGAAGCAATCCACTGCTGCAAACCTGTTTCAAAATTCATAATACCAGAGCCAACATCTGGTTGTTTTGGTTTTGGAATGGCTATTTTATTTTTCAGATCAGCAAGACGGTCAAGGATTGTTAAGTCTATGAAGGTCCTGCTGGGGTTTTCGGTGGTTTGCTTGGGAGCTGTTTGTTTTGGAGATGGAGTGGGAGAATCAGAGATAATGATTGTACTGTTTGGGGTTTTGGGAGTATTTGGTGGTGTAGATTCTGGCGAGGATGGCAGTTGGGCCATTGTGACTGTTGTTCCACATGGCAGCTGGATTGCCAGAGGTGATGGTTGAGGTGAATGAGGTTCAGAAGGTGGAGGAGTTGGAGTTTCAGAGTGATGAAACTCAGGTTGAGGTGATGGTGGATGAATTTCTGGTTGAGGAGAGGGAGACGAAATTGCTGGTTGTGGAGAAGTTGTTGGAATTTCTGGTTGTTCAGGGATAAGAGGTTCTTCTGGAATGGATGAGAGAGGTTGTTGTTGTTCTGGTTCTTCAGCAGCTTGCTGTTGTTCTGGTTGTGGAGAAGGGACAATTTGTGGTTCAGAGTTTGGATTAATGGAGGAGTGATCAGAAGTGTGTTGATCAATGTCAGATAGCACTTTGTCAATTGCTGATGTTGTTGAGATTGTTGGTTTGGGATGTTTGGTTCGGGGTCTTCTGAGTTGAAGTGCCTCAGAAGGGTCATCTTCTGGTTCAGTTTCATCTATTGTTGGGATGGGGATTGAGGTTCTATGAGAGGTTGGAGGTGGAATAGATGCTGGAATAGTAGAAGAATTTAAAACAGAAGCAGCAGATAAATGACCTCTTTTCTTGGGTGTCTGCTGGGATGATCCTTCTGAAGGTGCCTTCCTTTTCTTCGTCTTCTTCAGTGTCACTTCTGGTTGAGGTTGGTGCAGATCTTTGATCTTCAGATTGGGATCTGTACCATCAGCTTTGCACGCGTCCAGATATCTGAGAACTACCACTGGCTTGGATTCTATCTCAGAAAATAAAGGAAAGTCACTCAGTGGGACTCTTCTGCTGGTGATATCAGCAATAGGAGTAGCGTTGGGTTCCTTTTTGATATTCTCTATCAACTTCATTTTCTTCAAGTTCTTCGCGTTCAGAGGCTTCCCAACCGTTGGTTCAATGGTGCTTAACTCTTGAGCTTCTATCAGATGCTCTATCAGCCTATTCTCAGTCAGAATATCTGATATCAACCTTCCAAAGGGTATCCAATCCCTCTTTGTTCTTTCTTCTTCCCTGGTTTCCTTCATGCTTGTTCTGAGGTGATTAAACAGAAGATGAGCCAAGTTGATTTTTACCTTCTGATTGATAAAGTAGATCAGAAACTCCTGATCTACATTTATGTAATCAGGGGAACTAGTTGGCTTCCTATGATTAAAACACCCCAGAATTATCTTTGCCCAAACTCTGTGATGATCCTTCAGATCTTTGATCTTGCTGCTGGGCACCCCATGGGTGAAAATCCTTTCTGCTATGACGCCCACGTCATCACATTTCTCAGCCATATCAATACAGCGGACGCCACCGCCACTGTAACCAATTAACCTTGCTATGTGATCCTCAGTGATCACAATCTTCTTCCCCATAATGTAGGAGGTGACTTGATGCGTTGAAGCCGTTGCATGAATCCAGAACTCCTTGACTAACATAGGGAATGTTGGTCTAACCAACCTATCAAAATACCTTTCCTATTTCTGTGCCCTAACTTCTTCTGTTAAATCAAAACTGTTTTCCTTCAGACTTCCAAAATCAATGATCAATTCAGATAACACTTCAAGATTCTTCACAGGAGTGAGGAGTGTTCTGAATGGCACTTGATACTGTTCAGATGATGCTTTCTTCTGAGAACCTGCAGAAGCACTGCTGGAGGTTGCCATGTTCACACTTAGGGATTTTGAGAAAAACTGAGAAAAAGGGTTTGCAAGAGATGAACACAGAAAAATGAAGAGAGTAGTTTGAGAAATAATGAGAAACTGTAAAAGATGAAAGTGAGAGGTTTAACGTGTTTAAATAGGGTTCAGAATATTTTGAAATTGTAAACGTTTTCAATAAAGAGGAATAAAATCATGATTACGTTTTAAAAACATGATTACTTTCATTTAATGCTTGCTGATTTTGGGGGATTTGAGAAAGATACTTAAAACGGTTACCAGACATGTGTCTCAATGCACCCAATCAGCGTTTTGCCTTCTCAGAAGCGTGCACGCGTTCTGCTTCAAAGATTTGCTGATGATTGGATGACACTTGTTTGATGTAGTGATCAGCACGTCTGTCTTTGAGCTTAGACTCTCAGATCTTTAGACTTGCATCTGATACAATCTGCATGTTCTATCTTTCTGAAAAGAGATTGATCAGAAGTTCACAGTAAAACAAATACATTCTGAAGATAAATATATGGAATTAAAACATTTTCACTCTGGGCAGATTTTCATGCTGAGATGTTTCAGAATGAAATTGAACCTATCTTCAGAAAGGGGTTTAGTGAAGATATCAGCCCATTGATGGTCTGTATCTATAAATTTTAAATTCAAAATTCCTTTCTGAATATAGTCCCTAATGAAGTGATGTTTTATTTCTATATGCTTAGCTCTAGAATGTAAAATAGGATTCTTACTTAAGCAAATAGCAGAAGTATTATCACAGAGTATAGGAATATTACTCTCAAAAATCTGGAAGTCTTCAAGCTGACTTTTCATCCAGAGCATTTGTGTGCTACATCCTGCTGCTGCTATGTACTCAGCTTCTGCTGTTGATAGCGCAATTGTTGATTTCCTTTTGATGGACCAAGAGATCAGATTTTCTCGCAGGAACTGGCAGCTTCCAGAAGTACTTTTACGCTCCACTTTGTCTCCAGCAAAGTCAGCATCGCAGTAGCCTACTAAACTGTAATCACTAGATTTTCTATAAAACAAACCCAGATTAGTAGTACCTTTCAGATACTTGAAAATTCGCTTAACAGCTGTTAAGTGAGATTCTCTAGGATCTGATTGGAATCTAGCACAAATACAAACGCTGAATAATATATCAGGTCTTGAAGCAGTCAGATAAAGGAGAGAACCAATCATACCTCTGTAGACTTTCTGTTCTACATTTTTGCTTACCTCTTCTCTTTCCAGAATGCACGTGGGATGCATTGGAATCTTTAATGGCTTACATTCTGAGAGGTCAAATTTCTTCAGAAGATCTCTGATGTATTTGCTCTGATGAATGTAAGTTCCCTCTGGAGTTTGATTGATCTGAATTCCTAGAAAGAATTTCAGTTCCCCCATGAAGCTCATCTCAAATTCTGCCTGCATACACTTAGCAAATTTTCTTCCAAGAGAAGGATTAGTAGAACCAAAAATAATATCATCAACGTAAATTTGACAGACTAAGATGTCATTCTTAACTGATTTACAGAATAAGGTAGTGTCCACCTTCCCTCTGGTGAATTCATTTTCTAACAGAAAGTTACTTAGCCTTTCATACCAAGCTCTGGGAGCTTGTTTCAGACCATATAGTGACTTCTTTAGTTTGAAAACATGTTCTGGATGTTTTGTATTTTCAAAACCAGGGGGTTGGTGTACATAAACCTCTTCTTCTATATAACCATTTAAGAATGCACTTTTGACATCCATCTGATACAGAGTGATGCCTCTATTAACAGCAAATGAAATTAAAAGTCTGATAGATTCTAACCTGGCGACTGGAGCAAAGGTTTCTGTATAGTCTATCCCCTCTTGCTGACTATAACCTTGTGCAACTAGTTGTGCCTTGTTTCTGATGACTTCACCTTGTTCATTTAGCTTGTTTCTGAAGACCCATCTTGTTCCAATGACGTTGAATCCTTTTGGTCTGGGAACAAGATCCCATACGTCATTTCTGGTGAATTGATTTAGCTCTTCTTGCATTGCCAGAATCCAGTCATTATCCAGAAGTGCTTCATCAATAGAAGAAGGTTCAATTAGAGACACAAGTCCCATGAGGGTTTCTTCAGAGTTTCTGAAGCTTGCTCTTGTTCTGATTGGATCTTCCTTTCTTCCTAAGATAGTCTCTTCTGGGTGATCCAAACTGCTTCTAGGTAATCTCTTCTGAGGTTGATCAGCAGCTATTGTAGGATTGCTAGCAGTGCTCCTTTCAGACGTTGAAGGAGTGTCTGTGTTGAGAGCTTCTGATGACTTGTCTTCAGAACCTGTAAATTCAATTTCCATACCTGTAAAAACTTCATTCTGCTTTGACTTTTCAGAGTCAAGCTTATCATCAAAACGAACACTGATTGATTCTTCCACAATCTGTGTTTCTGTATTGTATACTCTGTACCCTCTTGAGCATTCAGAGTATCATAACATAATACACTTCTGTGCTTTAGAGTCAAACTTGTTCAAATAATTCTTTGTATTTAACATAAAACAGGTACATCCAAATGGATGAAAATATGAAATGTTGGGCTTTCTGTTCTTCCACAATTCATATGGAGTCTTTTCCAGAATAGGTCTTATTGAGATTCTATTCTGAATGTAGCACGCTGTGTTTATTGCCTCTGCCCAGAAGATCTTAGCAACGTTTGTCTCATTGATCATGGTTCTGGCCATTTCTTGCAATGTTCTGTTCTTTCGTTCTACAACTCCATTTTGTTGGGGAGTTCTAGGACAAGAGAAATCATGCAGAATGCCTCTGTCATTAAAGAATGACTCAAAATCTTTGTTTTCAAATTCTCCACCATGATCACTTCTGACTTTAACGATTCTAAGATCCTTTTCATTCTGAACTTGGTTACAGAAGGTAACAAACACAGAGTGTGACTCGTCCTTGTGTCTTAAGAACTTTACCCATGTCCATCTGCTATAGTCATCTACGATTACTAACCCATACTTCTTGCCACTGACTGAAGCAGTTTTAACTGGTCCAAATAAGTCAATGTGCAGAAGTTCTAATGGCTTAGAGGTAGAAACAACATTTTTAGATTTAAAAGAAGGTTTTGCAAACTTGCCTTTCTGACATGCTTCACACAGAGCATCTGAATTGAACTTCAAATTAGGAAGTCCTCTGACCAGATTGAGTTTGTTAATCTGAGATATTCTTCTCATACTAACATGCCCCAATCTTCTGTGCCAGATCCACTGCTCGTTGTTGACAGACAGAAGGCACTTTACATTCTGATTTTTTAGTTCAGAAAGTTTGATTTTGTAAATGTTGTTTTTCCTCTTACCATTAAACAGGATAGTCCCATCTTTCTGACTAACAGCTTTACATGATTTTTGATTAAAGATTATATCATAACCGTTATCACTTAATTGACTTATGGATAACAGATTATGCATTAATCCATCTACTAGCAGAACATTATTAATAGAGGGAAGATTTCCATTACCTACAGTTCCAGAGCCAATTATCTTTCCCCTCTGATTGCCTCCAAAGCCAACGTGGCCTCCAGGCTTAAGTTCCAGGCTTTGGAACATATGCCTTCTTCTCGTCATGTGTCGCGAGCAGCCAGAGTCCAGGTACCATGACTGGTGTTTCTGACTTGTTGCTAAAGATATCTGCAACATGTATTATTTTATCCTTAGGTACCCAGATTTTCTTGGGTCCTGATTTGTTAGTTTTACCAAAACTCTGGTTGAATTTTGGTTTCACAGAGTATTTGCTGCTAGTGTATTTGATATCATGTGTGTGACCATACACAAAATGTGAATTCAGAGGAGTGTGTTTAATGGTTAAGTCCATGACATTCTTTGGTGTAGGAACCTTACCTTGGTATCCTATTCCTTTCCTGCCGTTTCTGCTAACTCCATAGATCATTGAAGCCATTTTGCTTCTATCTATGCTTTTAGCAAGGAACTTCTGGAAACTGTGATCATACTCCTTGATGATCTCATCAGCGTTGCTGGGAGTTTCAGAAATTGGTTCCTTCTGAGAGTTTTGTAAAGTATTTTCTAATTTTGAAATCTTATTTCTCAGCTCAGAATTCTCCAATTTGAGACTCTCAGTCTTATTAGAGTCAGATTCAAGATTCCTTTTCAGGTCTCTGAATTTAACTCTAATTTGCTGATACCTTTCCAGAATTTCATTAAGGCTTTCAGCAAGTTCAACCTTGGTAAAATTAACAGCAAAGTTAGGAAATACCTCTTCAGTGTCTGATTCAGAGTCTGATTCAGAAGCTTCACTATCTTCTGAAATGTTAGCCATGAGAGCTATGTTTGCCCTCTCATCATCTGATTCTGAGTCAGCTTCAGACGAGTCAGAGTCATCCCATGTAGCCAAGAGACTTTTCTTCTTTTCTCTTCCAAACTTCTTTTTGGGCTTTTCCCTCTGAAGCTTTGGGCAGTCACTCTTGTAGTGTCCTTGCTCATTGCACTCATAGCAGATGATGTCCTTGGTGTTTGGCTTTTTGCTACTTGAGGAGCCTTCAGATCTTTTGTATCCAGAGGAAGACTCTGTCCTTCTGTATCTGGAAGAGGACTCGTTCTGATCAGATCTTCTGGGATTCCTGAACTTCCTTTTCCTCTGCTTCCACAGTTGATTTACTCTTCTAGAGAGGAGGGAGAGTTCGTCTTCTTCTGATGAGGATCCATCAGATGTTTCTTCAACTGCCTGCAAAACTTTAGACTCAGATTTTTTGTTAGATTTCAATGCTAAAGGCTTACCTTGCTTCTGAGGCTCGTCAGCTTCTAGCTCTATCTCATGACTTCTGAGGGAGCTGATAAGTTCCTCTAGAGTAATTTTGTTGAGATCTTTTGCTAGCTTCAGAGCTGTAACCATTGGTCTCCACTGCTTGGGTAAACTTCTGATGATTTTCTTGACATGGTCAGCAGTAGAGTATCCTTTGTCCAGAACCTTGAGACCAGCTACCAGAATCTGGAATCTTGAGAACATTGTTTCAATGGATTCAGATTCTTCCATTTTGAACGCCTCATACTTCTGAATGAGCGCCAGAGCTTTAGTTTCTTTGACCTGAACGTTGCCCTCATGCGTCATTCTGAGTGAGTCAAAAATGTTCTTTGTTGTGTCTCTGTTGGAGATCTTTTCATATTCAGTATAGGAGATGGCGCTGAGAAGGATGGTTCTGGCCTTGTGGTGATTCTTGAAGTCACACTTTTGTTGGTCAGACATTGTTTTTCTATCAATCTTCTGACCGCTTGCATTCACAGGGTGCGTGTATCCATCTGTCACCATATCCCACAGATCAGCATCATGTGCCAGAAAGAAGCTTTCAATTCTGTCTTTCCAGTAATCAAAGTTTTCTCCATCAAAGACTGGAGGTTTGCCGCTGAATCTGTCTCTGTCCTCATGGTTGTCATTGCTGGTGTGAGAATAAGTTCCTGCCATTGTGTTTTTCTGACGCTGGATCTTGTACTGACACAGTTAAGTGTTTTAGCTCAGAACCAGGCGCTCTGATGCCAATTGAAGAAGTGAAAAACACAAGAAGGGGGGGTTGAATTGTAAAACTGAAAATCAATGCAATGAACAAGATATTTTTATCCTGGTTCGTTTGATCTCAAACTACTCCAGTCCACCCGTCAAGGTGATTTCGCCTCTCTCCAACGAGGTCTTAATCCACTATATTCAACTGAATATTACAAACTGCTTTAACAACTGCTAAAGCCTTCTTGATGCAAACCACAACCCGGTTTGTCAAGGAAACACTTTCTTACAAAGAAGATAAATCTAGGTGTGTGAATGTTTTCTACAAAACTGTATCACAACTGTGATGTTTACACAATTTAAGCTTATGAAACTAGATTGCTAGACAATGATTGAGTAAGGAGATATGTAGCGTTTAGCAAACTGAGAGAAGGAAGATTATGATTAGCTTTTAGGCGTGTAAAATGTTGGAGAGCATTAGCCAATTCAATCTTCATAGTCTTGTTTATATAGCACTGAGATTGTTGAACGTTGGAGCAATATTCTTGATTCAATGCTAATAACAAACTTTCCTTATTGAGCAGATCTTGTCTGGAATGAGGCCGTTGGTAATAATTTGCTTTCAATGCACAATACCGTTGCTTACTTAATGCATGTTCTGGCTTGGCTCATTCTGACTCTGCTTAACTGCTGATGAACTGTTGTTTTCTTTATCAGAGTGTTGAGCGCAGTTCTGTTCATCAAGCTTCAGCATACACGTGAGTTAATCTTCTGATTCTGGTATTCTGATATAGCAACTTTTGATGCTGATGTCAAGAACCAATATTCTGATGTTGATTAAGTGTGCTCTTGCTGATACCTATCAGAGTTTCTGCAAAGCAGAACGTAATATATTTAGGTAGCAAATAGTTCATACATGAATCATATAAATAATATATCTTTTCATTTTGTTATCATCAAAACTTAAACATAGGGTAGTAGATTCAAACTTTGTTCTAACAGAAAAGAAAAGTCAGAAGCAAAAGCAACTGAAGCAAGCAACTCAGAAGTAAAAACACTGAAGCAAGCATCTCAGATTCAATATCATCATCATTGAAAAAAGCAACTGAAGCAAGCAACTCAGAAGCAAAAACACTAAAGCAAGCATCTCAGAATTAAAGAACAAGCATTCAAATACTCAGAGGCAAGCATTCAGATAAGAAAAAGAGAGAATTCAAAAGCAAACGATACAACGTTTTAAGAGTTAGGGTCATCACAAAACGAAGGCTAAAGACACAAATACCAAAAAAGCTTTGTCATCGCGTTCCCTCCGCCTTGGCCACCTGAGAAGCACCGCCGTCCATTCCTCCGTCTCCTCTCCAAAACTAAACTCAAGGTAGTAATTCCTCCTTCCTTTTTACACACCTCACATAAACAAATAACACAGAGGGTCAATAACATGTAAAAAATAAAACATGCAAGACTAAAATTTGAAGAACCCTAAAAGATGTTCAGAAAGCAAATCGTTACCCTTTTTTCCATCGCCCTGAGCAACTGTGGAGAGAAGAGATGGAGGCATCGCATCTGGTGGCCTGAGGCGATTGGAGGAAGCATCAATGGCTAGGTGTTTGAGAATGGTGAAGAGGTGAAGAAGACAGAAGGCAGCGTCGTTCAAATGTTACAAACCTTGTTCTGAAACAAAATATTTCAAACCCTAACAAAAACCTAGTCCCAAACCGTTTGGGCCTGCCTCACAAAATACACCCTAAGCCCAATCAATTCTGGCGTACACCCCCTTTTTTCTTTTAATCCGTTTTTATTATTATTTGGGCCAAGCATCCCCCAAAGCCTTTTTTTTATTTCTTTTCTTTGTTTACAAACTAATACTTTTCTTTTTATGACCACTTTATTTCTTTTTTTAAACTTAAACTAATTCCTTTAAATAAAAATAATATACTAATTTTTTATATTACATTTTTATTAACAATGCTTTTTATTTTTAAAACATTAAAAAAAAGGTACATAAATAATAGAATTAATTAAATTAAATAGTTTTTTTCTTTCATTTATAATTAACAAAAAAACATAAAAATAACAATACTTAATAATACATTAGGTTAATATTTCGATCATTTGTAAATAATCATATGCATGGCACACTACTTTTGTTTATCTTTGATTCTTATACCTTGATTATATTTTTACATGGAGAATGCGACGATTCGATTTGGTTGTAAATAATATTTGGACACTACTATTCTGACAAGACTCATCCCCATTTGTAAATATTTGTACCCCCATCCCCGGATACTTATTTGTAATAGGTTAGACTTTAAATTCCCGCAATTTATCGCTTTTCATATACTGTATAGTAATTAGGGTTTGTATGCGAAGATTCAAAATCAACCGCTAGATAACCTAACACAAGATAAATGCATGACAATCAATACACAATTCACACTTGCACCTCTAGGGTAACCTCGCTTGTTGCCTCGAAAAAATGCAATCATGTCCCTCGAGTATGAGACACTCTAGCAAATGTCCCTTCGATAAACAAAGATCGTTAGTCCCTCGACGACCCTCGATGTTGCCTTCGATAAAACGATCTCGTCCCTTACAAAATTGCTAGAGCGTCTCACAAGTTGGCTTCAATGATTTTATACGATGACCCGTGCCCGTCCTGTTAACATCCTAACACAAGGTTGTTCACCAAATACAATGGTAAAACAACACTGTTAAAAGGGTTAAAACATGAGAAAGATCTTTGAGAAATTTAGGGTAGATAGCTCTTGGTTACTTAATCAATCTTGCAAAACATCCTTGCCATTTTTCAAACACACATCACCACCACACAATTTCAAAACAAACTTTCAAAACATTTGAAACATCTTTTCAAAAAGACAAACACCTTTGTAAAACATTCGAGTAAAGAATTGTTACAATGGTTGCCTAGACAATGCATCTTTTTCAAAACATTTTCAAAACCACACACACAAAGCACCATTTCAAACAATTGAAAAGCAAAGTCAAGTGATCTAAAACAAGTAACTAAGAGCCCATGGATAACCATGGATGAAAAGGGTGCTAGCACCTTCCCTTTTCATAATCTACCCCCCGAACCCACGAAAACATCTCAAAGGTCTTTCCTGTGCTTTTTGACCTTTCCTTAGGATAAAATAAAAAGTCGGTGGCGACTCTTGCTAAACCGAACAAGTGCGAAAACAAACGCAAAACCTCAAGTCAGTTCTCCCACCGTATCACACCTATCATTGAATGTATGAGGGAAATTTGAAGGGACGTTACAGTCACGAAGGCAACTTGGCAAGGAATTTTAGTAATTGTCCTAAAGTTCTAAGATCACTTTTAACTGAGGCAACATCGAGAGGATCATCGAGGGACTTGTGATCTTTCAACTAGAGTACAGCCACTAAAACTTCTCACGTTTCGAGAATTGTGAGCGTTTTCTGAAGGCAACCGAAGTGGGGTACCCTAGAGGTGTATATGTGCATGATGTGTTATGTTCAACCATTTTTATCTTTTGTGTTAGGTTTGCTAATGTTTTGCTATTATTCTTGTCATGCATTCCTAGTTACTAGTAGTTAATATATATACAAGAATTTAAAGTGCAGAAATGTAAAGTACGAGAATGTAAATCCTATGCTATTACATGGCTTTGTGAGAGGTACATTATAGAAATGTGAAAAGTAAAGTCCTAGTTACTATTACAAACTGGGAAGCAGTTACAATAAGATGAAACAAAACGCGAAAGTAAATAAATGCGCAAACGAGTTAAAAGGGACGTCTAGATCATAAGAAAAAGAAATCTTTTTTTGTTTATATTTTTTTGATTTGAGAAAATAATTAAATTAATTATCCTAAAATCTATTTAGAAAATAAAGTTAATCAAGAAAAATAGTCTAAGTTCTTTTTTTTATTTTTTTATTATGACAAGAAAACAATTAAATCTAAATCAAGTCCTAAGTTCTAATTCATTTTAAATTAAAGAAAATAGTTAAAATATTTATTTAATTTATTTGCAAATTTAGTTTAATTAAAAATACTAACTTAATACTTTTTGTGATTTTTTATATTTAAAGTTAATTTAAAATCAATAAAGAAATGAATAAAGCAAAATTAAAGATAGAAGAACCCTCCTTCGATTCAAAAGGAAAACATGACCTTTCGATTCAGGGAGAATGATGGGCTTTTCGATCCAGAGGGGAATGTGATTTTTTTTTATCCAAGAAGGGATGTTTTGCTTTTAGATCCAGGGGTGGATGGTGTCTTTATATTTTAAACTGCAAGACAAATGTTATCCAAACAAAGATGCAGGACCTGGGTATCAAACCAAGGTCCTTCGATCCTGCGCACTTTGGCATATTCAGGCTGGATCTGCAACAAATGTTAGAAACAAAACAAATGCAGACCTAGGTGTCGAACCCAGGTCCTTAATATATCATGCACATACAAAGTTTGATCTCTTTACCAATCTTACCAACAGTTGGAAGCTTCGATTTGGCACTTCTGGGCATGAAGATGCTTGCTTAGGGGCTGGTGATTGGGAACACTTCCTGCAGACTTTAGGGAGTAAATAGGGTGTTGCTAAATACTCCTTCAATTGAGACTATTTGTAAGGATTTTGATAGTTTCAGTATGCTTATGAGGCAGCATGTGCATGTCTTTCTTTCTTGTGGGTCTCTCCTCTCTTTTTTTTGTTTCCTTGAGCTTGCTAGTGTGCTCCTTATATAGAGGGGAAGGAGGGGACAGGGTAGCAAGGTAGTAAACATCCATAAACATTTTCTTTAAGGTCGTGAATGAGAATTTAAAATTTGGCAAAAGACATGGGATTCTTGTCTCTTTTTGAACTTGAATGAATATGGACACCTTTGACTTTCGAATACCTTCAGTCCCTGCCCTTCGATTGGACCTCTTGTGTACCCTTTGAATGGGCCTTTGGTTGCCTCCTTCAAATGGAACTTTTGTGTACCCTTCGAATGGGCCTTTGGTTGCCTCCTTCGAATGGACTTTTTGAGCGTCTTTCGAATAGTCCATATAAATGCCTTGTGCCCTCTTCGAATGGACCACTAATGTGTGTCCTTCAAATGGCTCAAATCTCATCATTGGGGCCTCTTAAATTGAGCCCCTACTCAGCTAGCCCCAACGAAAACTCTTTCCAGGCTAATCGAAGCTTCCTTCAGTATGAATTCTTGTGCAGGAAACTTGAGTATGGCAATATGTAGGATTTTAGGCCATCCAGCATCTTCAAATGGATCATTTATGTGTCCTTCGAATGGCTTATATTGGACCCATCTATTTGCCTTAGCTGTTTAATTCAGATACCCTCAAGTGAGAACTCCATTCTGTCAATCGAAGCCTCCTTCATCACTTCCTTCGAATACCATTTACACAGGAAGCCTGGGCCTAGCCATATGTAAAACCAAGACTCATCATAAGATAAAATTGCATTATGTGTCTCTTTCGAATGGCCAGTAATATGTGTATCCTTCGTTTTGAACCAGTGTGTGTGCTCTTTTGAAGAGACCACGTGCATCACTTGTGTGTATCACTTGCAATTCCTTCGAATGGGCCAACAAAGTAAAAACTATGCATGTCGAAACAAACTTTCCAAAGGAGATATTACCCACTCGAAGCAGGAATCAAGCTTACTCCAAAGAAATCAAATGCCCAATTGAAGTAGGAATTAAACTTGCATGCAGGTAGCCATCAAGACAAACCTGCAGAGGCCCTTGCTTAATCGAAGCAGGCATGCAGGTAACTGTTGCACTGTGAATCAAGCAAGCATTTAAAGCGAATAGAGCAATTGAAGGATGTATGCAGGAGGCCATTGCCTTGTGCCTGCTGGAATGAAGGAAGTTCTTGCCTTGTGAATTGAAGGAAAGCGTAGAGAAGGCACTTGTCTTCTGACTCGAAGGAAAGTTGCAGGAGGCCATTGCCAACACCTTCTGAATCGAAATAAACCAGTAAGAAGACAACGCCCTATGAATCGAAAGACGCCAGTAAGAAGCCACTAACTTCTTAATCGAAGGAGCACCAACAGGAGGCCCTTCCCTTTTGAATCGAAGGAGGCTGTTTCAAAGGAAACAAATGCCCATTCGATACTTGTATACAACAAACAAGCAAAAGGCCAAGGATTTAATCGAAGCTTGGAAATTTGAAGTAAGCTTGAAGGAGGTTAGGTGGTCAATCGAAGCAAATGTTGTGCAGCCTTGACTTAGTGGAAATTTTGTGAGAAAAATCTTTAAGAGATGGGAGGGAAAATTTTGGGGTACAACAGAGACCAAAGTCCAATCGAAGTCTTATGAATCGAAGTAAACTTGTTTTTTTTCTCCAATTTTTTCAAAAATATTATTCTTATCTGCTTTCCCCTTTTTTAACAGTTTCCTCTTTAACTTGATGCTGGAAAATTCAATTGTACTTGTGCAAGCTTGAATTTTTTAGAATCCTTGTGAGAAATGCCTTGAGAAATGAGAGGACAAATTTTAGGGTACAACAAATGTCCATTAAAATTTGTAGACAAAATGAGGACTGGTCAAAATGGAAATATGCAATTGAATCATAGTTAAGCTCACTCTACAAAAGACAAGTTTTTGGACCTGTAGTCCAAACACCTAAAGGTGTGAAGCCAGTTGGATACATGTGGGTTTTTGTACGACAACAAAATGAGAAAAAAATGAAATTGTGAGATATAAAGCTCAACTTGTCGCGCAAGGATTTTTGCAAAGACCTGGAATTGATTTTGATGAAACATATTCACCTGTAATGGATGCAACCACTTTTCGATATCTAATAAGCCTTGTTGCACATGAAGGGCTTAATTTTCACATGATGAATGTTATAACAGCTTATCTGTATGGTTCACTTGATAGTGAAATTTAAATAAAACTCCTTGAAGGGTTCAATATAGAAGATGCATACAACTCCGAATCTCGAGAAAGCTACTCCATAAGATTGAACAAGTCTCTCTCCGGACTGAAATAATCTAGACGAATATGGTATAATCGTCTCAGTGAATATTTGCTTAGAGAGCTATATACAAATAACTCCATTTGTACTTGTATTTTTATAAAAAGATCATGAAAGGAATTTGCAGCAATAGTTGTCTATGTGGATCACATAAATATTATTGGAACTTCTGAATGACTTCCAAAAGCTATGAATTGTTTAAAGAAAGAATTTGAGATGAAGGACCTAGGAAAAACAAAATAATGTCTAGGTTTGCAAATTGAACATTTGGACAAAGGAATATTTGTACATCAAGAAGGCTATATAGAAAATGTGTTAAAACGCTTCTATATGGACAAATGTCACCCGTTGTCTACTCCAATGGTTGTTAGATCATTAGATATGGAGAAAGATCCTTTGAGACCTCGAGAAACTGATGAAGAATTACTTGGTTCTGAAGTACATATATCAAGGCAAATGGAGCACTAATGTACCTTGCTAATTATACATATCCTGATATATCATTTGTTGTCAGTCTATTAGTGAGATACAGTTCTTCACCTACACAAAGACATTAGAACTAAGTCAAACATATACTCTGTTACCTTAGAGGTACAATAGACATGGGTTTGTTTTATACCAAAGTATCCAGATTCGAATTAACAGGTTATGCAGATGCAAGTTACTTGTTAGATCCGCATAATAGTAGATCACAAACATGTTATTTGTTTACATGTGGGGTATAGTTATTTCATGGAGATCGGTGAAACAAATCATAGCAGCAGCAGCATCTCATCATGCATAACTTTTAGCATTACATGAGGTAAGTTGAGAATGTGTTTGGTTGAGGTCCTTAGTTGAGCACATACAACAAATTTGTTGGATGCTTATATCACCATTATTTTGAAGATCATGAGTAAAATAGAACTTTGGAGAACTTTGGTTACATTAAAGGAGACCGAACAAAACATATTTCTCCAAAGTTCTATTTTACTCATGATCTTCAAAATAGTGGTGTTATAAGAATCCAACAAATTCGTTCATGTGATAATCTTGCAGGCCTTTTCACAAAGTCACTCCCAAGTAGAATTTTTAATCAACTAGCACAAAAGATTGGTCTTCATCGAAGAAATGATCATTTAGCTGAGGGGGAGAAATGAAAAGATATTGTACTCTTTTTCTTTCACTAGATTTTTTTCACTGAGTTTTATCTAGTAAAGTTTTAACGAAACATATCTTCAATGGACATCTAAGGAGGAGTTTTATGAATAAAGATAAATGTGGATGTCAATCCTTATTCTTCTTTCCCTCTACCTATTCCTTCTTAATGGCTTTGATTTCTCATCTCCCTTAGGTCCTATAAATAAGATCCACTTGCAATATAAAATATACTTTTGAAAGAATATAATATAATATTAGTTTCTCTCTTCTCTTCGTCTCTTTGATCTCTATGTTGTTTTATAGTTTTATAACAATTACATTAATATGTGTCATTAATAAAAATACGAGAGAAAAATATATTTAATTAACTACTAAATGAATTTAAAAATAAATTTTTTTGTCTAAATAAGATAATAAATTACAATAAACTTTCATTTGTTATGAAAATTATATACAACAATAAAAATGGAACTATTGATCTAAATATTAAAAAATAAAAATTTATCGACCATTTTTCTAAAGCATTTGAAAAAGATAAGTAAACTTATAATAAGAGAGTGGATATATTTTTTTAAATTGTATTCTCCACTGTAAAATAATTCCCGTATTTGTAAAAAAAACTGATAGTTGTAATGAGACAAAGGTAATAAATTTAAAAAAAATATAATAATTCTACAATTGTGAAAAATATATAAAACGAAAAAAAAAATGAAACTACTGATTTAAATTTTGAAAATTATAAATTTATTGACCATTTTTTTAAAATAAGAAAAAAATTATGGTAAAAATAAGAGAGTGAGTATATATATATATATATATATATATATATTAAATTTTTTGCATTTTATATTATAAAATTATTTTATTATGAGTAAAGGATTAAAATAATAATTTATTTAATACAGTATTAAATGATTTTTATTTTTAATTAATTTGTGTTGCATAAATTTCATTCAATATATTTTATTATATATTGAATATTTCTAAAAAAGATGAATAATCCATCAATTCACATGTATTTACTTCAAGTTTTTGTAACCTAATTATAGACTAGAAAGTATAATTAATTTTGATATTTGTAGTGAGTTAAAAGTAGTAATATTTTAAAAGTTTTTTTTATGAGAAAAGGAATGTTATTATATCCATTAAATCTTTTTTTTGAGTTAAATGTACTTTATTTTAGCTTCTGCCATATTAACGTGTTTTGAGATTTGAATGCAAGAACATTTGCTTGCATGTCCATCGCCCAACTACTAACTAATTGTTTTGATTTGTAATTTGTTCTCTCAAATATTTACTTCTTTCACCATTCCAACTTTCCACTGCTGCTACAGTTTCCTCTTCCATCTCCAATGAAGATTTCCATCATTACATTAATTGAAAAATCAGGTTTAACAATAAAACAAAAAGTTGATGCAAAGAATCTTCGCATTTTAAATTTCAACTTGTCAATTTCCTTACATTTTCCACCTAATTTTCTCATGAGTATTCAACTTGACAAATCCATTCTCCATGTTTTCTCCTTCTTAGCATGTAACACGTTTCAACTTTGAAACTTCCTCTCCTTTTCATATTTAACCATTAACCAAACAAGATACTATTCTATGCGATCTCAAGAAGATGGGCATGATCATAGGATTCAATGTTTCATTTTTTTATGTTGTTGTTATTGTTGTTGTATTTCCTATGTTTTTATCCTTTGTGTTTGCATGCTGCTAATAACTCCATCACACAGAATGGTAACTTGGTTGTTCTTGATGGAGAGAACAACAAGGTTTGGTCAAGTATGAGCGATGTTATATATAACGAATACAAGCCATTCACGAATTTCACGAATACAATATTTCTTTCCTAAAGAATAACAAAGCAATGGAACTACCACCCGTTTGTCACAGGAAATAAAAAACAATTGTATAGTAACTGCCTAAAGTTTTTCGTTTCAATAATTCATGAAAAAGATATATATCATACATTCATCTAAATATCTTTTGAGTTTAATTCACATCATGTGTATGTATTTCATGGTCTGATCATATAATGATGTTGTTGAATGTTTTGTAATGATAAACAAAGTAGAAAGAGAACCAAGTAGTTTTGTAAAAGGTGATGATAAGAAATTTTTCTTTCAAATCTATGAATTAGGATTTTCTACACTAAAAAGGGAAAAACATTAAATTGACTAAATAAAATAAAGAAAGATAAATTAATTTTTTCAATTGATTGCTTGATTTCAAATATCTCTACGAGACTACATTATATAATCCTCTTAATGAATAATAGTCCTAAAAGCCCAAATACTACTAAGAGTCCAATAACAACACCAATAACTAATAATATAAATGACTTACTAAATTAATATTTTAACTTAATTTAACTCATAATTCACTCTCTATCATTGTCGCCGGATCCACCTGAATCTTGTCCTCAAGGTTCTAAAATCAATATGAGAATAGAAATATTTTTCCGAGATTCCATTACTTAAAATCCATCGTCGCTGCAACACGCTTCAACGCGAAACTCTGCTGCTCTTGTTGATGATACCCCTCAATTTGCCTCTTCACACACATAGTTCTACTGATAAAGTCAATAGTTTCACTTTTTGTACCATCAAAATTGATTGGCATATAAGAAATGACCTTAAATTTTCTCTGCAGTATAGTCAGAAAAGTTGTTCTTGGCATAAAATTTGGGAGACCAATCCACTTGGCCTCTTCTTCAGAGTTACCCTTTAACTTCATATGTAATGTAATCCTCCTTAAAGCTTCATGAATATCATTTATATTGAATAAACATTAAATGTGTTAGTAATAAAGTTTTACATTAAACATGGTAGTAGGAAGGACAAAAGTTTTAGTAAGTTATTAGTAGCAGTTATGTTTTAATTTATGTTTTAGAATTGTAAAAGCTATTTGGGTCTATAAAAGACCAAGAGTGTATTTTATTTTATAAGAGCAATATACAAGTATTTCATATAGAAGTCTGATTCATTTTATAACAATTTGGCATCAAAGCTCATGGCAAACAAGATGAATCAAATGTCGTTGCCACGACTAACGAAGTCTAATTATGAAAACTGGAGTATCCAAATGAAAGCTCCTCTTGGATCTCCAGACGCGTGGGAAGTGACCAATGATGGGTTTGAAGAACCAACAGAAGTTGGGGGATATACGGCAGCTCAAACGAAGGCGTTGAAAGAGACGCGATCGAAGGACAAGACGGTATTATACATGTTGTTCAGGGCTGTAGATGAATCAGGCTTCGAGAAAATTGTTGGTTCGACTACGTCGAAACAAGCGTGGGACACGTTAGAAAAAGTGTTCAAAGGAACAGATCGAGTGAAGCAAGTTCGACTCCAAACTCTTCGTGGCGAATTGGAGAGAATACATATGAAAGATACAAAAATTGTATCTGACTACATCACACGTGTGCAAAAGATGGTGAATCAACTCACCAGAAATGGAGAGACAGTACCTGATGCACGAGTTGTTGAAAAGATCTTGAGATCTTTAACAGACAAGTTTGAAAATATTGTATGTGCAATAGAAGAGTCGAAGGACCTTTCGACGCTCTCAATCGAAGAGCTCGCTGGTTCTCTCGAAGCACATGAATAACGAAAGATGAAAAAGAAAGAAGAAGCAGACGAAGAAGCAAACCAAACCACGAAATCAAACAAAGACGAAAAGGTACTCTTTTCTCACAACTTTTGAGAAAGAGGATGTGGACGTGGAGGTCGTGACAGTGGTCCAAGTGGTAGAGGTAGCAACTTCGAAAGAGGACAATCGAGCCAACAAAATTGGCGTGGCAGAGGACGTGGTCAAAGAGGTGGTCGTTCGAATTATTCCAATTTCGAATGCTACAAGTGTGGGAAGTATGGTCATTATGCGAAGGGTTGTAACTCCTACAAATGTTACAACTGTGACAAAGTGGGACATCTTGCAAAAGACTGTCGAATCGAAAAGAAGATTGAAGAAACAACCAATCTAGCCTTGGAAGCTGAATCGAATGAAGGCTTTCTCCTGATGGCTCAAAACGAAATCAACACCAATGACAGTATTTGGTATCTTGACTCAGGAGCAAGTAATCACATGTGTGGTTACAAACACCTGTTTAAAGATATGAAGAGAATTGAAGATGGTAATGTGTCTTTTGGAGATGCATCGAAAGTGAAGGTCGGAGGAAAGGGTACAATCAGTTACTTGCAGAAGAATGGCTTGATTGGATCAATCGAAGACGTTTACTATGTACCAGATCTCAAGACCAACATATTAAGTCTGGGACAACTTACAGAAAAAGGTGCTTCGATACTGATGAAAGATCGAACACTACATTTGAAGGATAAAGCAGGATATCTGATTACCGTTGTCGAAATGGAAAGAAATCGAATGTACAAACTGAACCTGAGGAACATTCGAGAGAAATGTCTGCAAATCAAAGTGCAAGACAAAGCATCACTATGGCATATGCGCTTTGGTCATCTACATCATGCTGGTTTGAGAAGGTTGGCGAAAAGGAACATGGTGCATGGACTACCAGACATGGATTTCGAAGGAAAATTCTGTGAAGAATGTGTGCTCAGCAAACAAACAAGAACCTCATTTCAAAGGAAGGCAGAGTATCAAGCTAAACATATTCTCGAATTGATACATACTGACATATGTGGGCCAATCACTCCAGAATCCTTCAGTGAAAAAAGGTACTTCATTTCTTTTATTGATGACTTCTCAAGAAAAACCTGGGTCTACTTCCTGAAAGAAAAGTCTGAAGCATTAGAAGTGTTCAAAAAGTTCAAAGTAATGGTAGAGAAGGCAACAGACAGACACATCAAAGCAATTCGATCTGACAGAGGAGGTGAGTATACTTCAATGGCCTTTGTGAAGTACTGTGAAGAACAGGGCATAAGGAGATTCCTAACTGCACCATATTCACCTCAGCAAAATGGTGTGGCTGAAAGGAAGAATCGAACTATTTTTGACATGGTTCGATCAATGCTCAAAAGCAAGAACATGTCGAAAGAATTCTAGGCAGAAGCAGTACAATGTGCTATTTATATTCAGAATAGATGTCCACATTCAAAGTTAGAAGACAAAACACCACAAGAAGCATGGAGTGGACAGAAGCCAACAATTTCTCATCTCAAGGTATTTGGTAGTATAGCTTATGCACATGTACCAGATCAACGAAGAACAAAGCTTGAAGACAAAAGTCAGAAGTACATATTCATTGGATATGATGAGAAGACGAAAGGGTACAAGCTCTTCAATCCCATAAGCAAGAAAGTGATCGTGAGCAGAGACGTTCGAATGAACGAAGCAAGCAAGTGGGACTGGAACATTTCGACAGAGGTTGTTGACACAGTCGAAGAAACAACTGTAGCTGTACCAACAAGTATTCCAACAGAACATGAAGAAACTGAAGATGAAGATGAACCTCTACAACCAAAAATGAGAAGTTTGCAAGATTTGTATGATTCAACAAGTGAGGTGCATCTTGTGTGTCTTCTGGAAGATGCTGGAAATATCAGTGTCGAAGAAGCGTTACAAGATAAGAAGTGGAAAAGTGCCATGGACGAAAAAATTAGAGCAATCGAACGCAACAATACTTGGGAGCTAGTCGAATTACCAAAAGGTAGTCAACCCATTGGTGTAAAGTGGGTATTCAAGAAAAATATGAATGCTCAAGGAGAAATCGAAAGATTCAAAGCACGGCTGGTTGCGAAGGGATACAAACAGAAAGCAGGAATTGACTATGACGAAGTGTTTGCGCCTGTTGCAAGACAATTCGATTACTCATTTCTCAAGCTGCTCAGTTCAAATGGCCAATATTTCAAATGGATGTCAAGACAACATTTTTGAATGGTGTGCTCGAAGAAGAAATCTATGTCGAACAACCACTTGGATATATGAGAACTGGAGAAGAGAAGAAGGTGATGAAACTGAAGAAATCACGGTATGGGCTGAAGCAAGCACCTAGGGCATGGAACACATGTATTGACACATATTTCAAAGAGAATGGGTTTGAGCAATGTCCTTATGAACCCGCCCTCTATGTGAAGAAAAATGGAAGTGATTTATTACTTGTTGCTCTCTATGTTGATGACCTTATCTTTCTAGGCAGTGATGTTCAGATGGTCGAAGATTTCAAGAGCACCATGACAAGAGAATTCGAAATGACAGACTTAGGTCTGATGAGATTCTTTCTTGGTCTGGAGGTTCGACAAGAAGAAGATGGAATTTTCATCTCACAAGAAAAATATGCAAAGGAAATCTTAGAAAAATATAAAATGAAAAATTGCAATCCAACTTCGACGCCAATGGAACCAGGTACAAAACTATCAAAGTTTGATGGAGGAGAACGGGTCGAAGGAAACAAATATCGAAGCTTGGTAGGTAGCCTTCGATATCTCACATGCACAAGGCCAGACATTTCACTAAGTGTTGGCATAGTGAGTCGATTCATGGAGGAGCCAGTACACACACATTGGAAGGCGCTGAAACGAATTCTAAGATACATCCAAGGAACAGTATCACTAGGAATGTTTTATTCAAAAACAGAAGACTACAAGTTAGTTGGTTATTCTGACAGTGACTGGTGTGGAGACATAGACGATCGAAAGAGCACCTCTGGATATGTGTTTTTCATGGGAAACACAGCATTTACTTGGCTGTCGAAGAAGCAACCTATAGTAACACTTTCGACGTGTGAAGCTGAATATGTGGCAGCATCCTGGTGCGTCTGTCATGCAGTATGGCTCAGAAGGTTGATAAGCAAGATGTAGCTGAAACAGGAAGATCCAACAATAATACAAGTGGACAATAAATCAGCTATCGAATTGGAAAAGAATCCAGTGAATCATGAACGAAGCAAACATATTGATGTTCGATTTCACTTCATTCGTGAACATGTGAAGGAGGGAAGTGTCGAATTAAAGCATGTAGCAAGCAGAAACCAAGCAGCGGATATTTTTACAAAACCACTATCAAAAGAGGTCTTCGATAGAGACAAGAAGATGATAGGAATGCTGGATGGAAGAAACATTTAAGTTTACAGAGGAGTTTTGTTGAATAAACATTAAATGTGTTAGTAATAAAGTTTTACATTAAACATGGTAGTAGGAAGGACAAAAGTTTTAGTAAGTTATTAGTATTATGTTTTAGAATTGTAAAAGCTATTTGGGTCTATAAAAGACCAAGAGTGTATTTTATTCCATAAGAGCAATATACAAAGTTTTCATACAGAAGCCTGATTATTTTATAACAATTTATATTTGGACGCGACAGATCCCCTCCAACAAAACATGGAGTTTGTTTCCAATCTGCATCCAACTATAAGTTGTTTGTTTCTTAATTCCTTGCTCTTTCATCATAACCCTCACTCTATTGACATCCTTCCACTTGGCAGCAGTTGCATACATATTAGACAACATCACATAAGCACCAGAATTATAAAGATCCAAATTCAAAATGCTCCTGGCAGCCAATTCCCCCAATTTCACATTTGAATGGATGTTACAGCCCACAAGAAAAACACCCAAAATGCTGGAATCTGCCTTAAGTGTCATCTCTTGGATTAATTTGCAAGCTCTCTTTGATTGACCTGCTCGACTCATAACATCAATTATACAAGAATAGTGTTCCGACCTTGGCGGCATACCATAATCGTGAACCATCGAATAAAAAAGATTCATGGTCTCATCAACCATCCCAGCTCGACAACTGGCAGATAACACGTTCAAGAAAGTATGCTATCAGGTGTAACACCAACTATTACCATATGGTCAAAGTAGTATCGAGCTCTGTTATAGAGACTGTGTTGTGAAAATGCAGCAATGATCGTGTTCCATGAAACAATGTTCGGACGAGAAATTTGTCTAAAGGCTAACTCTGAGTTGACAACCATATTTATTGTACATAGTAACCAAGGAATTGCTCACAGACAAATCTGAATCAAAGCCATGCTTAATTACAAGAGCATTTGTCTGTCTTCCTTCGTCAAGTAATGCAAGACTAGCATATGCAGTAAAAAGTATAAAATAAAAAAGTCAAGTCATCAGGTTGCATACGAGTCCTGAACAATTGTGAAAATAAATTTAGTGCCTCCTCTCCTCTCCCATTCTGGGCATAACCAGTTATCATTATATTCCAAGAAGCTCTATCCTTGTATGGAATCTGTTGAGACAAGTTCCAAACCTCTGTAATCTTCCCTTGTTTACAGAACCCAGTAATCATAGAAGTATTAGCAACCATATTCTTTCGAGGAATTCTATCAAACAGTTCCCGCTTTTGACCACGATCAATTGGCGGAGACTTCACAACAAGTTCAATCGATGGAAGAAAAAGGGCTATGATTTTTCCCGTGCCTGATTTAGCTTTAGCCAAGACATCATTACCTTTTAGAATAGCCGGAAGTGTAGCCTCCTGAACAAGAGTCATTTTCTCATATCTAGCATCCTTAATTCCTTTCAATGACAATGGAGAAATCGAGCATTTATCGAATCTTTGGAATTCACTTTCTCCGCAACACAAAAACCCAGTAACAATCTGATCAGGTGGTTTTGGCGGAATCGCAAAATCAATATCATCATAAAAATAATTTTCAATTGAATAATGAGAATTGGAATCTCTAAAATACTACTTTACAACAGTCCCATTTCTACAATCTGATTCATTGAGCTCTATTATGTCAAGGCCTTTCTCTTTGGCACAAGCATAGACTGCTGCAGACTTGCCACTCCCTGATTAAAACAGCTCCTGAACTTTCTTACTCTTCACTAAACTATCAAAATCTAAATCAAACGGAGAATCAGAATTAGAACCTAAATCACCATCTTCGGTGAAATCTCCCAGAGTTTCATCAGAATTCACTGCAAGTCCCTTGAGTCGCTCGATTTCTTCGGCATCGTCGACTTCATATGGTTGAAGCTCTTCGTGAAAGACTTATGCAATATCCTCTTTGGCGGGATTAGGTTTGAGAAGACCTTGTTTAATGAGCTTGTAGCGTTTGAGAGTGATTGCTTTGTCGATTTCACCAAACAAATCGTCTCGAGAGGATTCAGTAGAGAAAGCTTTGTCAGAAGCGTCTTCGACGTCGGCAATTGCGGCGAGGTAAGTGGCTTGGTTATTTTTAAAATCATGTTCATCATCTGGTACAAGGAGAGAGTTCTCACTATTTTGGGATGCTCGAGAACTTGCAAAGGGAAAATATAAGTTCTCAGTGTCGTTAAGTTCTTCACCTAGACTTCCTTGAGGGGAAAAGGCAATTGGATTCAGTTTCTTCTACTCTAAAAACCTATCGATATGTACTAAATGAGGTGAATGAGGAGAAGTGTTCTTGTGGTTATTGGTGATGGTTTCCAAATTCGGGAGCTTAGGTGGTGGAAACAGTGTTTGTGGATTTGGAGCAGAGATTAGACGTCGGGGATTTGGGGAATTTTTTTTAGATCTTTTATTAAAACATATATGAGACACTTGCATATACTTCTCAACATCTCTTTTATTTATAGAATGACTATGATATTTATGACCAACTGTGGAGGAGATATTTGTTGGTTGGAGTTGTTGATGATAATTACTATAGTAGGATGAATAATGAGATGATGAACAGAATGAATAAGAGTTAGGATTAAGTGTATGTGGTGAATACTCATGAGTTAAATACAAATTTGGTGATGATGATCCAACATGAGTGTAATAAGGTGTAAAAATTTTCCATAGAAAAGATGGAAATGAAGGTGTGGTAGGAGTTGGAAAAGAAAAGTTTGTAGGATAGATAGGAGGAATACTTCATGGATGATATAAATGTGTATGATAAGGTAATTCATAGAAGGATTTGAGTACATGAATGAAAGCACCAATTAATATGAAGTTTTCCTATCAAATCTATGAACTAGGGTTTTCTACAGTAAAAGGGGAAGAACATTAAATTGACTAAATAAAATAAATAAAGATAAAATATTTTTTTTCATTTGATTGTTTGATTTCAAATGTCTATGTAAGACTACGTTATATAATATTTTTAATGGATAATAACCTTAAAAGCCTAAATACTACTGAGAGTCTAATAACAAAATTAATAGCTAATAATATAAATGAGTTACTAAATTAATATTAGTGGCAATAATAAGTGAGATACCAAAAACCATATTATAGGAAAAACACATGCAAGTGAGGCAGAAAAAAGAAATAACAGAGCCGGGGTGCCTTTATTGTGATGGTGTTGTGATGCTTAGATTCATGACAATAAGCATTACTTTTAAGTAATTTACCAATTTATAGAATATCGAAAGAAGTAAATATTTGAGAGAACAAATTACAAACAAAAACAGTCGGTCTAGTCGTTTAGCAGTGGGCATGCAAGTAAATATTCTTGGGTTCAAATCTCACAAGAAGCACTTTAGTGAGACAATTTTTCTTTTTCAAAAAATATTAACATGTCATTGTTTAAATAAAAGAAGAAAAAAAAACACATAATATGCCACGTAGGAAGATTCTAGATGCAATAGTTACTCAGAATCTATTTTTTTTATTAAAGAAGATAAATTAAACACGCTAATATGACTATGAATAAAGTGCATTTAATCCCCTTTTTTTATTATGAAAATTATACGAAACGGGAAAACTATTGATCCAAATATGAAAAAATGAAAATTTATCAATAATTTTTTAAAGTGTGTCAACAAATATCTGAAATCGGTATCCGTGTGAAGACACAAATATTTTACTAATTTTATTTTAGGTTTAATGTCAGCAAAGCTTTGTTAGGCATGCGTATTTTTGAATTTATAGCTTATAGCATATAAATTGATATGACAATAAAAGATTTGTTTGATAATGGTCTTTTTATCACGAGTTTATAGTTTATTTTATTTGTTTATAATTTATTTTCTAAACGCTTTCAAATATTATTTTAGCTTATATCTTATCATTTTTTTCTTTTATTTTTCTGTTTATTATTTTAATTAAAATCCAATTTTACCATTTTATAATTTAAAATAAAACAATTAAATATTAAATACAATAAATAAATGTTTTCTTATGTCATTTTACATTTATAATCAATTTTATTAAACATTTCAATTAATTTATTAGTTATAACTCATTAGTGATTAGCTATAAGTTATAGGCTCTGTTTGATAAGACACATTTTTAAACTTATAGTTTATAGCTTATATAGCTTATAAGTTCATATGACATTTTAGACCTGATTGATAATTGTCATATCATTAGAAGCTTATAGCTTATTTTATTAGTTTATATCTTATTTTTCATACGCTATTTCAAATAGCATTTTAACTTATAGCTTATAGCTTAATTTTTTTTTTTTATCTTTATTATTTTAACAAAAATTCACTTGTATCCTCTATAATTTATTTTAATTTAAAATAAAATAATTATATATTATTCTGGACTGGGCCGGGCTGGCCCAAAAGCAATGGTGAAGGCCCAATCCAAACGGTCTTGCAAGGGGTCACGCCGACCAAAGAGGCCACAGCCGAGCCCGACACTCTATGCTAGTGCGACATCCTCGACTCCATGCTATCCTGCTCGACCTCAGCTCGAGCACTCCTCCTAGGGCAGACTCTGTCCACTACACCATCACCTGGATCCCGAAAAGACCGCGTCATCGTCCGTCCGTACTTCACGCAGAACATCCAGGAAGGAGATCACGTGCGGGTCTCCACTACACACGTAGAACCTGGCAGTTCCTCCATTGGGCCAAACCTGCCCGGCCCAATGAAGGAATCTTGGCCCAGCGCTGGGGGCTATAAATATCCTCTGTTCCCAGAGGGTCAGGTATTTATTCTCTTACCCATACTCATACTATTGCCTGCTCGTGCTCTTACTTACTTCAGCATCGGAGTGCCTTGCAGGTACCCCCCCCCCCCCACCTCGTTCAAAACTTCAACTCGGAGCCAGCCGTGACGGTCTAAGTCTGATCAGGTTAGATCAGTGGCACCGTCTGTGGGAATCTAGCTTCCCCGTCTTGCAAAACTCAAAGACCAAAGACCAAAGCTCAAACTCAACTACCGCTGTCATGGCTGATCAAGCTCGCGATGAACAAAACGTCAGCATCGTCGACACCAGCAACGGCCCCGCGGACAAAAACGGACACCTTGACAACGCCGGCAACCCCGGTCACAACACCATCCCTGCGTCAACTGCCCCCAGAACTTCAACCTACCGCGACGGAGCTACTGCGTCGTCTTCCTCGGTCCCTCCGCCACTCGAAGAGGACGATGCAGCTCTCGCGAACTACCGGGCGGCCCAGTTTCAGGAAGTTCCCGTCCCCGCCGGGGCGGACGCCACAACTCAAGCGCTGTTCACAGCGATCAATCAGACAAATTACCTCATCTTCGCCTAAGGGGAAAGACTGAGGGCACTTGAAGACGACCGAAGACCCCCGAGGAGGCATCGGAGACCCCATACTCCACCTCCTTGAGTGACTGAAGTCCAACTCCCGTCTCCCCCGCGGAGACATTACAGAGATACCTCTCGAAGCCCGTCACCCCGCCCATCAGGGAAATGACCCCCTTTGGAGAGGCAGCCCATCATCCAAGCCGGGGGACGTGGTCGCGACCCGGCGAGACATGAAAGAAGACACTCCGGAGACGGGCGTGTAAGAACCAGCCAACGATCACAACGCTCGAAAGAGGCCCAGCACGACCAGGACCGTCGTGCCCGACAGTACTACAGGTCCCCATCTCTGTCCCCGGAGAGGAGCGACGAGGACGACCCCCGCGGTCCCCTGTCGCAAGCTATCATGGAAGCGCCCATCCCCCCGGGCATGGAGAAACCCCCACACTTGAAGGAGTACGATGGAGTCGCGGACCCGGTCGACCACATAGACGGGTTCGAGGCTATGCTGCATTACCACAATGTCGGGGGGCCCATCAAATGCCGACTATTCCCCACGACTCTCAGGAAGGCGGCAATGGACTGGTACAAAGGACTCGCCCCGGGCTCAATCACCTCGTGGAGAAACCTAAAAAACCAGTTCATCAGTTCGTTCACAGCTTCTCGGCGGCATCCAAAGACCGAGGTAGCTCTCGAGGCCATCATCCAAAGACAGGATGAAACCTTGAGGGAGTTCATCAATCGCTTCAACCGGGAAGCTATACAGGTCCCATGTGCAAACCATATGAAGAGATATCTGCTGGAGAGGGGGCTCCTCCCCGGCACGGAATTCAGAAAAGTCGTGGGCATCGAGCCATCTAGGACATTCGACGCCCTCCTCGAAAAAGCTCGGGCATACATGGACTACGAGGAGAGGGAAGCGGCCAACAGAGCCCGAGACCCCAGGACTCGCGGGTCCAACAGCAGCTCGTGCCAGGAAGCTCCTCCTCCTCGACGAACCGGGGAGAAAAGAGAAGAAGACAGACCCCGGGAAGTCCGAGAACAAAGAGGACCCTCGGGGCATTTCACCGAGTACACTCCGCTCACAGCTTCCCGCGAGCGCATTCTGGCGGAGTGTTCCAGTACTGACTTCAAGGACGGCGGTGTCAAACGTCCCCGACCTGCTCCCGCCAAGCCCGGAGCAGACAAGAACAAATATTGTCAGTACCATAGGAGCCATGGTCATCTGACTGAGGATTGCGTCCACCTCAAGGACGCCATCGAAACCCTCATAAAGGGAGGGAGGCTCGCGCAATACCGGCGAAGCCACGCTCCCAGTCGTGATGCCCAGGAGACAAGGGAGTCGGAGGAAGATGCCCGACCATCTAACGAGTCGGTCCCCATCCAGACCGCCTTCTCTATGACCAGGCCCGAGGACTTCGACATCCCCGAGCACTTGCAGGAGCCGCTCACAACGCACAGCAGGTGGGAATATTTCCCCTCCGCCATGGTCATCAACGGCGGCGGATTCAACGACTTGACCATTAATTCGGCTAAGAGGAAGCTGGACGAGCTGGTCGACGCGGCGCCCCCGCAAACAGTGACGTTCGAAAGGGTGAAGGGCAGGTCAGAGCCCATCACCTTCTACCTAGAAGAGCTCCCCGGCGGAGCCCCAAACGCGGTCATCCCCTTACTGATAAGGGCAAGAATGGCCAATTTTGATGTGCATCGCATCCTCGTCGATGAAAGGAGTTCCGTCGACGTGATGTACAACCAACTGTTCCGAACTCTACAGCTAGACGACTCACATCTCTCACCGTATGTAGGGTCGAACTTACAAGGTTTCAACGGCTCGACCTCTAAGCCTTGGGGGTATGTCGAGCTCCTGGTTACATTCGGCGAAGGAACGACGACAAGACAGGTCAAAGTACGCTTCCTCGTCATCGACTGCCCGTCTCTGTACAACTGCATCCTGGGGAGACCAACACTGGCAGAACTAACAGCGGTGCCCTCGACCGTCCACCTAAAGATGAAATTCTACACCAAAAGGGCACGGGTAGCTACTATCCAAGGAGACCTGGCCGCTGCTCGGAGGTGTTTTAACGCCGCATCTAAGGGATGCGACACTGTCGACGTAGGGACAAGGCCCGCCAAAAAGACACGACAGGAGCCCGACAAGCAAGAGTCCATCAAGGAAGAAGCCCAGAAAGCTCCACCAAAGGTCGACTCTATAGCTCTGGAAACTCGTTTCGACCAGGACGAACCTCTCAACGGCGAGAAAATCCCACTCCGACCAATACCGGACGGGGATTTTGAGCTCGTCCCCCTCGACACAGACCCGACCAAAGGAGTGAAGATTGGCAAAGATCTCCCCGACCTGGCAAGGAAGCAAATCAAGGCCTGCTTGCGCGAGAATACTGACCTGTTCGCCTGGAGTGCCGCGGAGATGCCCGGACTCGACCCTGAGGTCGCCTGTCACCACCTCGCCATAGATCCTGCCTCTAGGGCCGTAGTACAACGTAGACGTAGGCAGTCTCCAGAAAAAACGGAGGCTGTTGAAAAAGCTGTAAAAGACCTCCTAGAGGCAAATTTTATTTCTGAAGCCCGGTATTCCACCTGGCTGTCAAACGTTGTACTTGTTAAAAAGAATAATGGAAAATGGAGGATGTGTGTTGACTATACCGATCTCAACCGGGCCTGCCCGAAAGATGTTTTCCCTTTGCCAAACATAGACATGCTGGTCGACAACTCGGCCGGCTACAAAACGTTGTCGTTCATCGATGCCTACTCGGGCTATAACCAAATCCCGATGGCCGTGGGCGACAAACACTGCACGGCTTTCATGACCAGCTCGGGCAACTATTACTACAACGTAATGCCCTTTGGACTGAAAAACGTCGGGGCAACTTATCAGCGCATGATGAACAAGGTTTTCCACAAACAGATTGGGGACATGCTCGAGGTGTATATGGACGACATGATCGTCAAATCCCGAGCAGACACCGACCATGCAGCACACCTCAAGTCAATCTTTGCCCAAGCAAGACAATGTAAAATGAGATTCAACCCCGAGAAGTGTACGTTCGGAGTCAAGGAAGGAAAGTTCCTCGGATTCTACTTAACAGAACGAGGAATTGAAGCCAACCCCGACAAATGTCGGGCATTCTCCGACCTCCCGACACCAACGTCGAAGAAATCAATACAAATCATGAACGGGATGCTCACATCTCTGTCCCGCTTCGTCGCGAGGTCTGCTCAGCACGCCCTCCCTTTCTTCAAACTCCTTCGTAAAGAAGCAGCCTTCGAATGGAGCGAGGAATGCGAACGGGCGTTGCGCCACCTAAAGCAAAGTCTATCCCAACCACCCATACTATCTCGACCAGCCGACGGGGAGCCACTGTTCTTATACTTGGCCGTCTCGAACGAAGCCATCAGCGCGGCTCTTATCCGCGAGACCACCGACGGACAGAAACCTGTCTACTTAACGAGCAAAGCCCTGCAAGGACCCGAAAGCAGGTACCAACAGATAGAAAAAGTAGCTCTAGCCCTCGTCAACGCGGCGAGGAGACTCAGACACTATTTTCTGGCCCACACAATAATCGTGCGAACCGACCAACCAGTGAGGCAACTCCTGGGTCGGCCTGATATGGCGGGCAGAATGCTGAAGTGGTCCTTGGAACTCTCCGAATTCGACATTCAGTACGAGAGTAGGAAAGCCCTGAAAGCACAGGCCCTAGCCGACTTTGTCACGGAAATGACTACTCAGGACCCACCCGCGGGGAAGGAACACAAGTGGACCATCTTCGTCGATGGGGCATCCAGCTCGTTCGGAAGTGGCGCGGGAATCCTTTTGGAGAACGAGGAAGGCGTAGTGATCGAACACTCCTTAGCTCTCTCCTTCCCGACGTCGAACAACCAAGCAGAGTACGAAGCCCTGCTCGCAGGACTGAGGCTAGCCGAGGACCTGGGAGCCCGCGAGATACAGATCTACACGGACTCCCAACTCGTTGCCTCCCAAGTCCAGGGGAGTTACCAAGCCAAGAACGACAACCTCGTCAAATACTTGAACTTAGTCAAAAAATACATGACAAAGTTTGAACGAGCGGAAATTTCACATGTTCCCCGCGAGCAGAACACAAGGGCAGACATATTGTCCAAACTCGCGAGCACGAGAAAGAAGGGTGGGAACAAATCCGTCATCCAAGAATCCCTAGCACACCCGAGTATCGAAAGATCCTCGACACTAGTCGAGGTCCACGCTATAGGGGATGCATCGTCCTGGATGACCCCAGTTTACAATTTCTTGACGAAAGGCAAACTCCCCTCGAACCAGACCGAGGCGACCATCACAAAGCGACGAGCATGCTCCTACGTGGTGCTCGAGCATAAACTGTACCGCAGGGGATTCTCCATCCCCCTCTTAAAATGCATCGACGAATCCACAGTCCCCGAGGTACTACGGGAGATACACGAAGGGATTAACGCCCAGCACATGGGCGGTAAGTCCTTGGCGAGGAAAGCTCTTCGAGCGGGGTATTACTGGCCGAAGATGCAGCAGGACGCCAAGGAACATGTTAAGAAGTGTGACAAGTTCTAGAGGCATGGTGACATGCACCTCGCCCCCCCTCACGAACTGAGCATACTGTCGTCCCCATGGTCGTTCGCTTGGTGGGGCATGGATATCCTCGGTCCCTTCGTGCAAGGGACTTATCAAAATAAATTCCTCATCGTGGCCGTGGATTACTTCACGAAATGGATCGAGGCCGAGGCTCTCGCGAAGATTACCTCGCACAATATCCTCCGCTTCTACAAGAGAAACATCCTCGCCAGGTTCGGAATTTCGAGGGCGCTGGTGACCGACAACGGCACCCAATTCACTGACCACGAGTTCCAAGACTTCGTCACCAGACTAGGAACGAAACAACACTTCACTTTGGTCGAGCACCCTCAAACCAACGGGCAGGCCGAAGCTGCGAACAGAGTCATCCTCCAGGGACTCAAACGCCGACTCGGCAAAGCGAATAGAGGATGGGTCGAGGAGCTGCACAGCGTCTTATAGGCATACCGCACCACGCCCCACTCAACAACTGGCAAGACTCCATTCCGACTAACATACGGCACCGAGGCCGTTATCCCGGTAGAAATCATGGAACCTTCTAGACGGACAGAGAACCCCCTCGACGAAGAAATGAACGACGAGGCACTCGGGGACGAGCTCGACTTAGTCGAGGAAATCCGATCTGGGGCGGCCCTCCGCGAAGCCACCCTAAAACAACGAGTGGCTCTGCGCCACAACGACAAGGTCATCAAGCGCGAGTTCGAAATCGGCAGCCTGGTATTACGAAGGAACCAGAAAGACTCCCACGAAGGGAAGCTGGCCGTGAACTGGGAAGGGCCTTATCGCGTCCACGGCACCACTGGTACCGGGGCATACTACCTCGAGCAACTAGACGGAGAACCACTACCACGACCCTGGAACGCTGCTAAACTAAAGCAGTACTATAGTTAAAAACCATCAACCCCGAGGACCCTCGACCGTCGACACCCGCACCCGGTCAACGAGGAAAAACGCCCGACACCGTAGAAAGGCCAAGGTACAGGCCCGACCTACGCCCAAACGGCATAACATCGTTCAACAAACAAGAGTGAACGATCATGCCCGACGTGGACACCTCAATCGAGCTCCACCGTCGAAGTACCTGCAGGGCAGAACACCCAGCTCGCGATGGGCAGTTCACTTCGCGGGTGAATAACCCCGATCCGGGTCATGTACCCGAATAAGCGGCTTCGCTCCGCGCGCCCGACGAATCTCGAAGGAAGTCGGGCCATCAAAAAGGGTCGAAAAAGAAATCTCTCCTCGAGGTCAGCACTTGGGCGAATTCGACCACCGAATAGAAAGCCGAGCACATGCACGAACAAAAGACTTAGGCAAGTTTGCCAACAAAGTCACAACCACATACGGGCAAGACTCGGGCCCGTAACTTAGGCCAATTTTTGCGCGAAAACGTAAAACACGGGCAAACAATTAAAAATTGAAACAAACATTCATTCAAAATGCCTGAAGGCAACAAAGCAAATAGATATAAACCGACCAAGAATGCCGGCAATGTTCAGGAAATACAAAGAACGGGCGCGCAGGCCCAAAAAATACGAACGGGCACGCAGGCCCAAAACAAACATCAACAAAGGCGCGCAGGCCCTATCAGAATCTCACAACTCAGCTTCCCCAGAGCTATCACCACCGACAACAGGAGACTCGGGCGGAGGCACGACCTGACCATCAATGATCTGGGACATGTAGCCCACTCCTTCAGTGTTCAGACCAGGATTCAACAGAGAAAGCTGGCTGACCGCGGCTTTAAAGCCATCCGCCATAGCACCGACACAGTCCACCTCGAGGAGTTGAATACGAGCGACCAGTTCCGACCGACTCTGCAAAGGAGCCGTCTCCTCCGACTCATCCTCGGCAGGGAGCATGGCGGCCTTTAATTCCTCGACCTCTCTGGCGAGGCGCCCGTTGTCAATTTCCAGACGTTCCCGGTCCTCACAGAAATGGTCCCTCTCCTCGGCCAGCTTCCCCGAGTTCTCTTTCTCCAGAGCCAGCAACTCTGTCTCCGCCGCCAGCAGCTCGGCTTGCTCGCGGAACATCTCCTCGGAGCGCTCCAGAGCAGCTTTCAACTTTCACGAACTCGAGGTGAGGGCAGCTTTCTCCTGTTCCAGCTCTTCGATACGGTCAGAGTCTTCCCCCTCCTCGGCCAGCACAACGGCCATCTTGACCAATCCGGCCATATTGGCGGCCAGGTGCTTTCTCCGACTCTCCTTGCTCATCCGCCGGATAACCTCGGCTTCGTCAGCACTCACGGACAAGGGAAATCCCTCGAAGAAACCCTCCTCTTTAAAACAAGGGGGAAACCCGAAGGACCTCACCGCACTAGAGTCCTCGCCAACATCTGGTTGGCTCTCCACCCGATTCCTCTTCTTTTGTATCAGGTCGGTATGTATCAGCTCGACGTCCTGAGCGTCTGCAGATCCTCCCGAAGCAGCGCCCGGGCTAATCGGCGGGCCCGTTCTCGTCGCCTGAGAAGTACCCGGGCTAGTTGGCGGACCCATCCTCGTCGCCTGAGGAGCTCTCACCACCCTCTTATTGACCTTCTTGTCACAGGACAACTTCAAGAGCCTCTCCCTTCGGTCGGCCATCAGACCTGCATGAAAGAACCCCGGGCTAGTGACGAGCAAATAAGCGAACAAGTAACAAGTGAAGAAATTCAAACAAGACAAAACAATAACGACCTAGAAGATTCGCGGCCTGCCCGAAGGACTGGCACTCCACAAGTGCCTTCGTATCGATCGGTCGGGCCTCGAAGGTCGGATAACCTTCTTCGTCAAGAATATCCTTCCCCTCCCTCGTGGCCCATCTGGCGGGGAAGAAACTATCGACATACCGATAGAGAGTACCATAAGACTTCTCGTCTTCGGGGCTCATCTCGCCCACAGACGTGTGATAGTACCCGGTGCCATGCTCATAGTGCCTCGAGGTCCAATGCAAGGGAAATTTGGCCACGCGTCCTAACACCGGGCGTTCCTCGTCGTCTAGAAGGGCTTCCCCGTGGTCGTCGGTCACGACTGTTTCTTCCTCATATACAGATTCTAAACCCGTTGTGGTAACAGGCCTCATAATGTACCACTTGTCTTTAAAACCCCGGACGGAATCCATGTACATTCTGAACAGTCTCTTCGACTGCTTCAAGGAAACCCAGTTATGCCTACCTCCCCGGGACTAGCGCTGTAAGTGGAAGACTCTGAAGAAAAGGGGTATGGTCGCCCCAATCCTTAGAAACCGACAAGTTAGCTCGAACGCCCGGATGAAAGCGAGCGAATTTGGGTGAAGCTGCGACGGGGCCAGCTCCAGATGGCTGAAGACCCCGACCTGAAAATCGCTGAAGGGCAGCTGTAATCCAAGGTCCTTGAAGGCAATTTCATACATGGGGAAACCATACTCGGGGAACTCCGAGCAGATCCGTGCGGTGAAAGTTGGTCGCGTGACGACGAAGTTCTTCTGGAAACTGGGCTAGCTACTGCCCTTCTCGAGGATGGTGTATGCACTTCGACTACGTCGATTATAGGCCGAAGCTATCCCTCTAGGCTCGGCACTCACCCATTCCAGCAAAGGATCCTCTATGGTATCAACCAAATTCACATTTTCATCAGCACTTTGGTCTTCCACCTCGGTGCACCCTGAAGAACACGGTTCGTCCGCCATGGTTACCTACAAAGCACAGGAAATCGATCAATTGGGAGAAAAACCACACGCTCGCCATAACGGACGGGATGAAGGGCACGACAAACCGCGTCGCTCCATGCACGACCACAAAGTTGGTGTTTCGAACAAAAAGAGCATAGTCACCTCCCCGACTCCCAGATACCACGACAAGCCTCCCTACAGATCGCCTAAATAGGCCAACATCTTGACCACTCACGAATATGTCGACCTAGGCTATGAACGTGGCGAGCGACATCATGAGTCTCAAAACTAGGGCCATCAGTTTACCGGGCACTACCAAGAATTAGGCGCCCTGAATCATGAAGATCTCGGGCGGCACTACGAGTCAAATACCTAAACTATGCATTTACCGGGTGCAAACATGCGTTCGCCGGGCATACACATGGATTTGTCAAGCTAAATACAAATGTACCGGGGCTAATCCTCGGCGTGCAGTCTCTAACGTCTAAAAACAATGAAAGATGTCACGCATCACAGAGGAAAAGCAAAGGGAACGAGACACTTACTTGTAATCAGGAAGAAGGTGCGACGGCGGAGAAAAGGAATCAGTGACGGAGATCACGACGGTCCTATGAATATCTGGGAAGAACAGCAACAGCAAGAACAGAGGAAAGAGGAGAGGCGCGAAGAGGAAAAACACGTTCTGGGGCCCAAGGACCCTATTTATAGTGATGACGTGGAATACGAAACGTCACCCCGGGGAACCACAGAACTTCCCTCCTCGACGTGTAGCTCCCCTAGGCAATGATGGCCCTATCGTCAGTAGGGTGGCGGCACGGTTCCCAAGAGATGCCTCATGTGCTCAACGAACACAGCCATCGAGATTCCCCGAGCCCTCCTCGAACGGAATTATCTCATGGGCCCGACACAGAGGGAAACCCCTCGGGCAAGCCGCGGGGAACTACATCTCTTTGCCGGGAACGGGACCCCGTGACAGAGGCGACCTAAGATCAAGTCATGGATCCTACTCCAGGAACCACGACTTGGGGGGCTCCTGTTTTGGACTGGGCCGGGCTGGCCCAAAAGCAATGGTGAAGGCCCAATCCAAACGGTCTTGCAAGGGGTCACGCCGATCAAAGAGGCCACAGTCGAGCCCGACACTCTATGCTAGTGCGACATCCTCGACTCCATGCTATCCTGCTCGACCTCAGCTCGAGCACTCCTCATAGGGCAAACTCTGTCCACTACACCATCACCTGGATCCTGAAAAGACCGCGTCCTCGTCCGTCGGTACTTCACGCAGAACATCCAGGAAGGAAACCACGTGCGGGTTCCCACTACACACGTAGAACCTGGCAGTTCCTCCATTGGGCCAAACCTTCCCGGCCCAATGAAGGAATCTTGGCTCAGCGCTGGGGGCTATAAATACCCTCTGTTCCCAGAGGGTCAGGTATTCATTCTCTTACCCATACTCATACTATTGCCTGCTCGTGCTCTTACTTACTTCAGCATCGGAGTGCCTTGCAGGTATTCCCCCCACCTCGTTCAAAACTTCAGCTCGGAGCCAGCCGTGACGGTCCAAGTCTGATCAGGTTAGATCATATATTAAATATTTTTTATGTATTTTATATTTATAAATTAGTTGAACCACTAATTTTACCAAACATTTTACTTAGCTTATCAGCTATCAGTTTCAATCATCCATTATAAGCTATAAACTATCAGTCATTATTGTAAACTATAGGCTATCAGCTAACTTATCAGTCAACCACTATTTTTACTAAACAGACCTATAAACTATAGTCATTAGATATCGATCATAAGCTATAAAACTATTAGTTAATTTATCAGTCAACTATTATTTTTATACCAAATAAAATGTTACTCCCTCTAATTTTTTTTTGAACATGATCCCTCTATTTTAAAATTCAAGATTTTGGTTCTTAAATTTAATTTTTTTTCAAGATTTTTAATCCGTTCTAATTTAAGATTTAAATTTGATGATGTGTCCATATCTCATTTGCAATAATTAAATCAAGTCATTTTATTGATTTTAATTATAATATTTTTTTTAGAAAATTAGAAAATATAACTATTTAAAATTAAATATAACTATTCTAAATTAAAACTTTCAAAACTAAGAGACACAAAACGACATCATTTAATTCCCGTATAAAACCCCAATGCGTTTGACATGGAGAGCACAACCCGTAACCGAAAGTCGAGTTCCAAATTACACGTCGTCACAATAATAACGACTTTCTCAAGCTTATTCTTCTTCCCTCAAATGTCCCAACGGTTTTCTCTCTCCATTTTCCATTCTCAAATTTTCCTTCACAACTTCGATTCTAACAAGTTGCAGCATCAACAATGTCGCTATCGGATTCCGAAACCTCCTATGGCGGTGGCGGTGGATCGGATTATAAGCCGTTTCGTCATATCAGCCGCGATAGTGAGATTCTTTTCTTTCCGATTCGCATTTCATTTCTCTCGTTTATTTTCTTGTTTCTGTGCCTGCGAAGCTTCAGATTATGTTTCGCTATGAGCTGAGAAAAATAGCTTAGGACGGAAAGTTATGTAGTACCGATAGTATTTGATTCACCGTTATCATGACATTGAAATGTAGTGCATGTTTAGATTCGCTGTGAGTTTGACATGATTACGGTGAGCCACCTGAGTTTTAGGTTTTAAATAACGGCCTTGTTGCAGAGGCTTTTACGATTTTGGTAGGTAAGAGGTTGCGACACTGATTGCGGTTGTCGCAGTGTGAATTAACCATAATTTATTCTTTATCACAAAAGTGGTGAATAACGGTATTTGTCTCGGCACCTTCCGATACCATTTTCTAGCGGTTAGTTTTGCGGTAAGGACCGTTTTTTAAAACCTTACATTTTGGACAAATGACGGAGCCACCTTGATCATGAGAAAACTTGTGCAAGGCTTGTTAGTTCTTCATACTAGAAACTAGAAACTTTGAGATCGTTCTATAACTGTGTTTGATATGTAACTGTATTTAATATGGTTTAGAAGTTAAATCTTGCAATCATGTTGGTTGAAACTAAAAGAATTCATAAAGTTTGTTGTGGATCCTTTTCATTAACCTTTTATGCGTCCAATATTCTAGAAAATGAACCTATGTGTTTCTCTGATAAAAATGTAGCAAACGAAATATGAGATAGCTTCAATTTCGCAGACCGCGATTTGCTGCTCATTGTTCAAAATATATGGCATGCATGAGCGAATCAGACTGAACCACTGTAGAATTTTCAGCTGCTGGCAAGGTGTTTGGAATGACGGTGAATTTGACAAAATCATGGTGGCGGACTGGGATTCCACTCACTTGAAATATTGTGCAAACTTCCAATTAAGGAAATGCATTTGCCACACAAAAAATGCTTAACTAAATTGTAATCATGCTTCTGTATAGGTTCTTTTACAATGGAATAGGGAATTAAAGGAATGTCTGCATATATGTAGTGTATAATCTATTATGTTAAATTTATGAAAATAAGCTGAAATTTTTTTAAGAACATGTTTTAGCTTTTAAATTATCTTCATAAGCACTTCTAGATGCACAGTAATAAATACTATGCATGTGTTTCCTTCACTTTTTTGACCCGTTTCCTAATTCTTTTCATTTCTGTATGTTCATAGGATTATTATATGAAATGCTTAGATCAGCAAAGTCAGGGGATTCAAAAGCCTGGAAGGTGTGGTTTTAATATGGATGTTTTTGCACCTCTCATATGTGGTTTATCTTTGTATGTTATCTTTAGTTAAATCAAGTTCACTGCTGATATTGGTCTACTTTTTCTGATTCTTGTAGGTGCTCATAATGGACAAAGTTACGGTGAAAGTTATGTCACATTCATGTAAAATGGCAGATATTACAGACCAAGAAGTTTCTTGTAAGAACACTAAAAGAATATGGCATTTAGGAGTTTACTTTTTCTGCATTTCATTTTTGAGGACCAATTTGCTTTGACTAATGGCACGGGAGAAAAAATTATAAGACGCACTTCTCATTGTCTATAAATGGCCAAACACTTTAGAAGTGAATGTTGGCACTAAAGCTTGTTACTTCCAAGAATTTTAAGAAAATTTACTAAGTAGTGTTTCTCAGTATGTGTGATTGTGTGCTATTCTAAGTGACAGGAAAATAAAAAATTACCATTACCACAATATTTCTCCCTCATTAAGACATACTACCATTTTACTCATGATAGTAATTAATCTTATCATTTAATACTGAGTATAAATTAGGTGTTTTCTGTTCAATGTTTATTATGTCTTCTGATATTCACTGAAGGAACGTTTCAAGGTTACTCTATTAAAATATTGTTGTAATATAACTTGGTTGTATCTTATTGCAGTGGTGGAAGACCTTTTCCGGAGAAGGCAACCGTTACCATCACTGGATGCTGTTTATTTCATCCAGCCTTCAAAAGAGAAGTAATTTCTGTTTCTTCATTAGATATTTCCATTTTTCATGTCAGCAATAAAAAATCACGTGGTTTAGTTTAACAATTTGATGCAACATGTGTATTTTTACTTATCACATGGAAGCAGAGGGTTTCAAACTCTCTAAAATAGGAAATTCACTGAAAGTTATTTAATGACAGGTTTTTCTATAATTTAATGACATATATCTTTGTAAGCTAAAAATGGGTGGAGGATAGAGTGGGCATAATATATTACATTCAAAAGAATAACTAGGAGTCCTAATATATTTTCTTCTTCTTGGCTTATAGCCGCTAAATAAAGTTTAATGGAAATCCTTCACGGAAAGATTGTCAGGTTGCAAGGACTTTATTATTCAAATATTTTTCTGTATTTTCGTAAACCATAGAAAATTCATTTATTTTGTTGTCTGCTTGAAGTTTACGAATTAGAAAGTTATAAAACATAAACAACGTGTGTTTGGGAGTGCATGGAGTATTAGTAGAGATACAAAAATTACATAAGGATAACCTTTACCGAGAGACTAGCCAAAATTAACATGTCTGTAGGGTGCGTGAATTTTTGGTTCTTGATAAATAAGGCGAGCTGCAATCACTCAGATCACTCTGGTCTTAATTTAATGATAGATAGCAGTTCAATCTTGGATAGCATATTGCAGTTGTAAAAGAAGTGATAATTGTATTATTCAAGGCAGGGAATATTGAAAAGTGTGCTGTAATACTGACTATCCAAACTTGAACCTGAGTGACACCCAGTCGGCAAAGGGAATGTTTTTATACTGTATTATGGTAAAAGTGATTAAGACAAAATAGAGTGATGCTCCAAGAAAACTCAGATGTCTAATCCAAACATCAAAAAGTAGACCGAAAATATGATACCTATGAAAATGGTTTTTTTTTCATAGCTAATTGGAATGAATGTGATAATTTGCATTAGTTTAAGATATTTCTAGTTAGGGGTTAAATATATGTCTGATCCTCTTTATATCTAATTTTATTTTCATTTTGAGCCAATCATCTGTGTGATGTTCCATGCATTATTTCGAAGTGATTTTTTCTCCCTTTTATTTTGGGTTTTTTCGCTTGCATACTTTATCCATATTAAACATCTCTTTTGCTAGCATGCAGTGTAGTCATGTTCTTGTCTGATATGTCTGGAAGGGAGCCTCTTTACAAGAAGTATGTACAGACTTTTGGTTTTCACAAATATTGTATCGTTTCATCCTATATACGTTTGGAATCAAACTGATTGTTTCATTTCATTTATCTTTTTTTTCTTCTTTGGGTGGGGGGTGCCCTTTGTTCCTATACTACTTTCCAGAGCGTATATATTTTTCAGCTCACCAATCCCAAAGGAGCTTGTAAACCACATTAAATGTGATACAAGTGTCTTACCACGCATAGGTGCATTGAGAGAGGTCAGGATTTGTTTTAACCTTCTATCTAACATTTAAAGCAAGTAATCATTGTCAAATTATTTTTGACCGATTATTTTTGGTGTAATTTGCAGATGAATTTGGAATACTTTCCAATAGATAGCCAGGTATATAATGATAGAACTATTTCATGTTTTTGGTAATGTATTTCACTCATAAGATAGTGGATTTGCATCATTGATTAATATTTTAGTCCATTGACATGTCTACTCTCAATCTACCGTATCATAAACCCTTCCTCTCTAAATATTCATGCTATTGTCTATGTAAGGAACCGTAAGGGATGTCCAAACTTTCAAATATGATTTGTAATGCAAGACACAGAACTTACATACCAAAGTAATGCTGCACAGTCAACTAGCCTAGTAGGTAATGCTAAATCAAATGATATAGATAGAGCAGCACTAGAACTGACTGTAAGTACCAAGTACCAAGGCATTGCTCCCTCTAAAGATGTCATCTGTTAACTACTACTTATGTATACATTACGCAGGCATGCATAGACATAAGTAAGCCCCTCTTGTGTGGAAAAGATCGGAAAGTGATTTTGAATGCCCCTTACCTCATGGAACTTGAAAACAAAATAAATAATGCAAGCATAGAGTAGAGTAGGATCAAAGCATACCACTAAAAATCTATTCGTCTAACGACATGTAGATTCTTCAACTTATACCTAAAATTATGCATTCCTGCATGTAACCAGACATGACTGAGAGACAGTAAAATTTGACATATTTAAGACAGGAGTATGCTTACATGCATGTACGTTTTTCTCCTAAACAATGACAATCTATTTCTATAAAACTCCCGCTACAAATCAAACTCCTCTATGATCACACAGTAGCACCTCCACCTGTTTTACCATGGCTCCCTTTAGTTTTATATAAGTTGAAATACTCAAAGCATGCACTTCTCCTAAAATCCTTGGATATCATGTTGAAGTGATATCAAAAATTAACTATCCATCTATTCTGAATGCCATTGAATTAAGAAGCTACTATGTTTGTTTTTGTATGTATTTTAAAGCAAAGAATCACCTTGACCTTTGTACATAATGTTTTAATGAGGGAAAACATTGATTTGTATTCCAAAATCTATATTGTGTAGGGGTTTATCACTGATCAAGACACAGCTCTGCAAGAACTTTATGGAAATGTTGACAATATTCGTAGATTTAATACCTACTTGAATAATATGGCGATTCGAATAGCTACAGTTTTTGCTTCATTGAAGGTATTACTTAAATACCTTTGCACCTCATGTTTTATGTTTGTAATTTTAACTTGGATCAAGGTTTTAATGGACTACTTTTCTTGCTCAATTTTATGAGACAATAAGATGGTTAAGGTTTTGTAGAATCTGGGTTGCGCCTAACTCAACCTTATAAAACTGACATGCTAGGTGAAGGTTGCCCAAGCTTTATAAACACTACACATGCCATACCTCTAGACAATGTGAGATTAAATTCATCCCTTCATACCCAACACAATATGAACGCAATCCAAATGCCGCGACTAGGGGCAGACCCCAATGAAGACGAAATTTCAAACACACCCTCACGCTCTGACGCAATGAGCTTGAAGTGTGGACAATGCAGAAAGTCTAACAATAGATGCAGGATAGGCTCGGATACCATATTAGAAATTTGGGTTGAGTCTAAATCAACCATACAAAGCTGTGAAAACTGAATTTTGTATTTCCAGTATGAATGACATACGGGCACTAACCTCTTTATAGTTTGTATAGGCTTTTCTAACCAAATGAGTCTCACTAATGGAATAATTGGCCGGATACAAATTACTACTAATAATAGTAAAAATACATTATTTCCAACAAGGCTATACCACATTTGAACTCAAACATCAGCAAAATATAACCAAATGCTGCTAATTGGTGTTTACAGAAGTTATTAGATAAGTCCTGTCTCATTAGCTTTATTTAATGAAGATTTGTGAAATATCTAGCTGTAGTCATATAATTTTATGATTCCTTCTATAAAGGAATAAGTTGACCTTTCAGTGTAACTCATTGATAAGGATTTGCGTATTCTATAATTTCTGAAATATTACATCTTAATATCTCTATCTCATTAGGAGTTACCGATTGTATACTATCGTTCGGCAAAGGAAAGTGACGAGTCTGCACCAACAGTAAGTCGTGAATTAGTTCCTACCAAGCTTGCTGATGCAGTTTGGGACATGGTTTCTAAATATAAATCTACTATTCCCAACTTTCCACAAAAAGAAACATGCGACTTGATCATTGTCGATAGATCCGTTGATCAGGTTAAGAATACTCCTCTGCACAATTAATTTTCCATTTTATATCTCGATTTTGGTAACCGATGAATCTGCAACCACAGATTGCTCCTGTCATTCATGAATGGACCTATGATGCTATGTGCCATGATTTGTTGGATATGGAAGGAAATAAATATATACATGAGGTATGACATTCTTCTTCCCTTCCCTTACCTTGTAGACAAGATCTTATATTTTGATGCTTTTGATTGAGATAGCAATCATTTTAGGTTGCCAGCAAAACAGGGGGTCCACCTGAGAAAAAGGAGGTCGTTTTAGAAGAACATGATTCAGTCTGGCTCGAACTTCGCCATACACATATAGCAGATGTACGTCTTATTCGCTCTTTACCTACACACACTTCATTTGTCTGAAATCAAATCTCAAATCTCTTTTATCTCTTAAATTCTAGGCTAGTGAAAGATTGCATGAAAAGTTTACCAACTTTGTATCAAAGAACAAAGCAGCACAAATGCAACAAAGTGGAAGGTTCTCACTGTCACCCTAATCCTTGTTTTACTAAAAATAACATCTGATTGTTATGTGCAATGCCAGTCTAAATTAAGGTTCTAGCTTTCAATGTATTGTCATTATTTTTTTACACATAGCATGATTCGGCAAGCCTTTTATGTTGGGAATAACATCTGATTCTATATATTGCATTGGATTTAATATTGCATGAATTACGAAGTACCAATTTAAGTGTTCCGTCTCTCTTACTTTAGAATGAATGTATTTTGTATCTCATGCAATATTGCAAATTCTGTAGCTAATTGAAGTATTTAGTTTATGTTTTCAATTTATTATTTTCCAAAACTAATACACTGTAGGAAAAGAAGTATTTCAATTTCGTTTAACTAACCACCAGATAACATGCTAAGTCTAAAAACGGGTCTGGATATCAAATTTTGTACTATGTTTAGTAACTTGAGTGTGGATCAAAATATAGATTTTTTTACTCAAATGCAGCAATGGTACAACTATAGGTACTCTATCACCAAGGATTGCTCGTTACAAACAACAGAAGATATATTGCTCTAATAGGAATAATCACATCCAAACTTCTCTTATTAATGTAAATACATTGAACCCGAACCTTGCTAGTAGTTTCTATAATAAAATTGGAAACTAAACTAATATACATTAATTAATATGAAAAAAAGATTTTTAGTCTCTCAAGCCTTCTCCACTAAGGTTAATTAATGGGTTGTTAAAATGCATCTCAATTCTAATGGTATCATTGCGCTTGTCTATAGTGGGATAAGCACTTTTGACGTATAACTTTGATACTTCGCAGAGATGGTAGTGAAATATCGACACGGGATTTGCAAAAAATGGTTCAAGCTTTGCCCCAATACACTGAGCAAGTGGAAAAGATTTCACTCCATGTAGAGGTGATTGAGTTTTTCCATCTTACTTTCTTTTTTATAAACTTTTTTCTTAGTTATCTAGGAGGAGGAGTTGATTGCAGCTTAAGAAAAAAGAATAATGGCAATGGAATGTAAGAGGCCTGAAATTGCATAGTTTTCGATATGTCGATATGTCGATATGCCGTGCTCGCCAAGACACACAAACAGCTGTAACATATAATTCTTTTAAGTTGATAAGGGTCACTACAAAACAAAAGAAACACATTTCTATTCTGACCACTCTGCTTTTTATTAATGCAAAGCAGATAGCTGGAAAGATCAACAAAATCATCAGAGACGCAGATCTTCGACAGCTTGGACAGTTGGAGCAAGATCTTGTTTTTGGGGATGCTGCAGCCAAGGACGTTATTAACTTTTTAAGAACAAAGCAGGTCTTGTACTGAATCCATGTCTCCGAATAAGCAGTATAATATACATCTCAACACAAAATGTACTATTTCCTGATAAAAGAATTTTCCGCATGCAGAATACAACTCCTGAATATAAGTTGCGGTTGTTGATGATCTATGCATCTGTCTACCCTGAAAAATTTGAGGGTGATAAAGGTGTAAAGCTAATGCAGGTTGATACCAACACCTATGAATTCTACATGATTCATAAATTCTACAAATTATGTTTCTTTATTAGGTTTATGAATTAAAAGTATGCCTGATATTTCTGATTTTCCCAACTCCAAAATCAGTAAAGATGTTCAAGTTCTGATGAGATTCATGTTCTTTAGAAGATTGGTAACAAAAATTGACTGAATTAAACTTGAGCGACTGTGCTAAGCTCTGAATTGCTAGATATTCATGTCTCATTTTGTAAACTATCTCTGAATATGAGTATGGATCACTTTGCTAATAGCCGCATCATAAATAAATTTTGATGAGGCGCCTAAGAGAAAGAAAAAGTAGGTTGCCTGTAACATTACTTGATATGTTTGATTTCTAAGATCCAGTCTATTTTTTTAGGCAGTGAGAATCTATCAATGAATGCAATACTATAACTCAAAAAAAAATTGTAGTAAACCAAAATTATTGATGGTTTTGTTTATCTAACTAGTTGGCAAAACTATCAACCGATGACATGAAAGTTATCAGTAATATGCAACTGCTGGCGGGATCATCAACAAAGAAGGCATCTGCTGCTGCTGGTAGTTTCTCACTGAAGTTCAGTAACCAGAAGGTAAACATCTAATTAATTTTGTGCTGATAGAAGTCAAAAGAAGGAATATGTGTCAAGTGAGTATTTGTATACTCACAAAACAAAAATAAAAATATATGATTTATGGATTCTTTTTCGTCAAGGATTTTAGATATTTTAAGCTGAGGGTGGTATTGTATTGCAAAATGTTCTATGCTTTATTTCGCATTAAATTATCTATAAATTAAAACTTGTTTTTCTTTCATAGACAACGCAAGCAGCACGCAAAGACCGTACTGACGAAGAGGAAGAAACATGGTCACTATTTCGATTTTATCCCGTTCTAGAGGTACGACTAAAGATCATGCAAGCTTTTCTTTTCCAAATTTATTGCATGTGAAATGCTATCTGGGTTCTCTTGAGTTCTATGAATATTAGTAGAAAGAGAAACAAATTTTCTAATATAATCTAGGTGCTTTATAACCAAACACAGTGGATCCTTGTACAGGAAAATTTGTGCTTTTTTTTTTTAAATGCTATAATGTTAGTGCATCATGAGACATTTGCAATCATTAGCTTTTACCGTATAAAAATGTAAAAGACATTTGCAAGATGATTGATCTGCCTATCATTGCTAGTAAAACAAGCCAGCTCCTAGTACCTTGCATGTTTAATTTTGCTAGATTTTAGAAGTTACATGTTATATAGTTTTTCCACTATAGTTATTACAAAATCTCAATAGTTGATTTGTTCAGAGTGTCACACTTGCAATCCAATAAACCTTTCCTCTCTGTATGTCAAAGTAAATTAGATTGAATTGGGACAAGTTGAGGTAAACATATGAAAAGTCATTTATGAACCATACCTACTGAGAAAAGTTTTTGTTGTTGTGGAATTGTATGAGAAGAATCTGATTTAAACACGGTAAGGAAATTGCGTAAGAAATATTGTTGTTTAATTATAACATGACTATTTTTAGTATTGTACATGATCAAATCTAAATCATAGCTATCATTGCACCTGTCAGGAGCTCATTGAAAGTCTTAATAAGGGTGAACTGCCAAAGAGTGACTATGCATGTAAAAACGAACCAATTCCCGTTCCCAAAGGAAACACTGCTCGAAGCAGCAAGAGCACTCAGACAGCTCCAGCTCCAACAGCCCCTCCACATTCAATGAGATCTAGGCGGACAGCCAACTGGGCTAAGTCACGTACATCTGACGACGGATATTCAAGGTGACATGAACTATTATTACCTAAACATAAATGTCTCTTTCAGAAAAAATCTGCATTCAAATTCAAATAGATACAATTATAGCCTGAACATATAGCTTTTCCAATATTCCACAGTGACTCCACGTTAAAGAACGTAGCTGCCGATTTCAAGAAGATGGGAAGGAGAATCTTTGTGTTTATTATTGGTGGGGCTACTCGATCTGAGGTAAAATATGATAAAGAACTTCTGCAACTATATCCGGGATTTTGCAATTGTAATCCCATCTTGTGATTATTTTTGTTATTTTCAGCTACGTGTTTGTCACAAACTGACAACAAAACTAAGAAGAGAAATAATCCTAGGCACTACTTCCATGGATGACCCTCCACAATATCTTACGGTAATAACTCCATTTTTTGGGCATGAAGTATGTGTCTTTGTGCTCTATGCGGAAAAATGCCATGTAAAGCATGATAGGCTGAGATTTTCGGGTAGAAATAAGAGTTTGATTGAAGTAGCTTTAGTTAGTTATTTTCTATCAGCTGAAATATTTATTTACTAACAGAAACTTATATATAGCACAATTGATTCTCCTGATGTGGTATAATATGCAGAAATTGAAGTTATTATGCGAAAGTAATGTTACGCCTACGCTGGACGGCCTTGGAATATGAAGTATTTCTTAATACTGCTAATTGCCAAAAGGTTGGCTATACCTTCTGTATCAATTATTACTCACTACCCTTAATTCTTTAGACATAGAAAGTTTATGTTCTCTTGACAAGGGATGAACACAGGGCCCTTTCAATTTTGGTTACACAAATTGTGTCATGTACGATGGACATTTGTTATAACTGTTATGATAATATGTTTTTCATTTCAACTTCAGCTGAAAGAAAGATAATAAATTATAGCTTTTGTATTTACTTCTTCCTTGTTCTCCATTTTTTAATCCTAAATTACACTTTGCCAAATATACATCAACTAAAGTAAAGTCTGATTTTTTGGATAAACTCATAGTTTACGGTCAAATTATTGTTTTATTAAGATGTGTCTCTTTCTTCTTTTTTTTTTTTACAATGACATGCAAGTCTGTAAACCAGATAATAAAATGTAAATATCAGAATTCCAGTCTCTTGCTGTACGTATGAGCTCAATGTGAATATTTGTTGATCACAACCAATTTGAATATTTTTTTGACAATGACATTGATCACTGCTGCAAGAGAAGATCTCTGGGTTGTGTACTCCTAGATCTATCATAAATGAATAAAATAAAAATAATCAAAGTCAAATCAATAAGGCAATGCACTCCAGTAAACCAAGACCATATGACAAGAGAAAACTTGCAATGAAGTAAAAGATAGTTAGAGGTCTCAACGGATTCACCCCAAAGGAAGCACATGGAAACTTTTATGCAGCCTATCAGCTTCAATCTATATGCATTTTCTAGTAATTTGCCTCAAAATCAAATGTGTCAGTGCTCCTACTCCCATGGGTAAACTAGTTTAATTTGGACTTTTCTTTATAGGATTCTTCCCATGAGAAAGATTGGAAAGAGCTTGTTCGAGTTCAATTTGATCTATGATATCTTGATTAGGAAAACTGTAATAGCCTAAGGTATTGATTTGGTTTTTTTTAATGATGGACATGTAAAATTTTGGTATATAAACATTTCATTAATGTCGCAATTTCTAGAAATGTGTGTTTATGTATCATTTATTCACTTTAAAATTATTAAAAATAATTGATATTGGGTTTTAAAAAGATTATCATCTAAGGTTTTTGTACATATATTAAATAACACAATAATATTGTCATAAGATATTATACTTTTACAAAATTAATTTTATTAATATATTAGAAGTAGTGTTCAGAATAAAAAGTAAATGATACAATTGAAAAAATGACAATAATTATTACATTAAAAAGTAAAAAAGATAGTCATTTAAAAACAAATTTTATTTATTAAAACGATAGCCATTTTAAAACGAAGAGAATAATGTTTTTAGTACTAATAATACTTGATTGGAGACACATAATTTTAAACAAAATTTATATAAAATTTTAATTTATTTCAAATAATTTTTTATTAAAAAAAGGTGGTAGTTAAGTCCCAAAAGAGTTAAGGTCTAAATTAATATCAGTCTACTACAAATGATTTAAGATATAAAGTCATCTCGCACGAAATGCAAGGTATATTTTTTTATCTTTATTTTTTGCTGCAATTATTTTGAATTATGAACTGACTTGAGCATTGGAGTGTTAACCTTACAAATCCACGTCAGTGTCGTTGTATCGGAGATCAACACTACCGGTTCATGATCTTTCACCATTAACATACACCTAATTCTTGTTCCAGAATGAAACACTAGCGCTGTTTGTGAGAATCAACTTATGATTCCTACAAAGTTCCACGAGTAGGTCATCTTCGATCCAAAACCAGATTTATATTGAAAACATTGGAATGGAAGTAGTATCTCCATTAGTCATGTCAAGGAAATCCGTTGAATCTTCTGATTTTGTCATCCACCAATTATCACATATTGATGAGATCCGTAGTGCAGCGACATCTAGTGTCGGTCTGCCATCAGAGTGTCTTTCGCTAACGACAAGTAATGTCAATCAACGGAATAGAGATTGATTGGCCTTAGGATTTCTAGATCGGTGGAACTTCGAACTTTAACCTACCGTTGGTCTTATTGTCACTGTCACTAATCGTAATTTGACAGGATTTCTTGTAGATGATGAAAGCTTCTATAACATCCTCTACATTGACACGTTAGAGCAATTAGACCTCCAACATCCAAGTCTGAATTTGTATTATGGTGGAGATCGGTTGGCCTTCAATTATTCAGTAACTTGTCCTTGCGGAATGATAGATCTAACATTGTCATTGGCAGAAAGAGTGTTAGGGAGGAATGTAACTACTAACTTCCTTGCAATTCTGTGTAGAAGTGCATTCAAAGGTATATTGGGAAGATCTTTATTGGAAAAGCTAGATGTAGCTGCTTTCCCAGTCCACCTTTAGATAGCATACCATGGTATTGAATAGAGGTATTGGCATTGACCTTGAGGAAGCAAGGTGGGGCAAAGAAATTATACTAAAGCACATCTTTGTGTCATCGGTAGAAGTAGAGGAAGGCCCAGGGGTATCAATAAGTTCAATTTGGATACCTACGAGGATGAAGTTAGGCCCGTCCCAGACAATGAGTTCGGGACCGTCCAACTCGGTGATAATCCTGCACGATCGTTAAAGATAGGATCAAGCTTCCTATGGAGCTAAGATCCATATTAATCGAATGCCTTCAAGCCTACGCATATTTTTTTGCTATCTCACTATACGAGATGACTAGCATCGACCCCACAGTGGTTTGCCGTCAATTGAACGTCGACCCCGATGACTGTTATGCCTCATAGCAACAAAAAAGGTAGTCCTCGGGAAACTGAAGCCACTGTGAGCACAGTGAAAGGAATATTATATGCAAGATTCATTTATGAGGTGAAGTATACATAATGGTTTTCCAACGATGTTCTAGTGAAGAAAGCCTCAAGAAAGTGGGGGATATGCGTTGATTATACTGATCTTAATATATTATGCCCGAAGGACTCTTACCTACTCCCAGACATCGACAAACTCGTAGAAAGTTCAATCGAATATAAGTTATTATCATTCATGGACACTTACTCTGGGTATAATCAAATTTATGTGCTCAGGCCCGGCCAGATAAAGACAACATTCATGACAGAGCAAGCCAGTTACCAGTACAATATCATGCCTTTTGGGTTGAATAATGTTGGTGCAACATATCAGAGGATGATGAACAAGATCTTTCAAGAGGAGATAGGGTAGACGTTAGAAGTGTACATGGATGACATGATTGTAAAATTCAATCAAAAGTAACTCCATGATGATCAACGCCTCCAATGGGTATTCAAGAGGGTCCAACAATATAATAACACGAGACTCAATTCAAAGAAGTGCACCTTCAGAGTAATAACCAACAAGTTCTTAGGGTTCTACTTAACTAAGCGGGGAATCAAAGCAAACCCTAGCAAGTGCAAATTAGTGGTACGAATGAGCGCTCTAACCTCAAACAAATAGGTCTCAAAGATGAATGGCATGTTGACTGCTTCGAACTGGTTTGTTTCAAAATTTTCTCAAGAAGTATTACCTTTTTACAAGTTATTAAAGAAGGAGGCGAATTCTAATGAACTCCTGTTACAACTGGTTTTTAAATAAGAGTCATCATCCTTAATTTTTATCCTAAAGAAGGGAATATAAAGGATAACCGTAAAAGTTATAGATTCTAGGTTTTTTGGACTCGGTTCCAGAAGAAGAGAAGGTGTTAGGCACCCCCTCATATACCTTGTTCACAAGGATACTAGGTTTAGAAGCGCAATGTTTAGGAAATAGAGTTTTAATTACTTATTAAGGAAAAGGGTCTGAATTTTAGTTAGCGGGACTCGCCACGATTTTCGATCGTATGCCTACGTATCCTCCTAGGAGGAATCAGAGTCATATTTCGTAGTTCGCGATTTGGTTGGTGTTTTTTAGAGGATTGCATAGAATTATTTTCGAATTTATCCTCGAACCTTGTCTGGGTTGTAAGTTGAGTGATGATAGACGCAGTTCGCAATTTAAACTTGAAATTAATTCTCCTTAATTCTTTTTCGAAAATATCTTGTAGTTTGATTATGTTAGTGGAAAAAGTGTTTATTGTTGGTTAGCTGTATTAAGACGTAGACCGGGGAAAATGTGATAAAGTACTTCTCCTCACGTGACCAGATATTAATCGCGTGTTATTCGTCATAGAGGATGTGGAGGGAGTCCGATACAGTCTTCCTCATCACGTGACCAGATATTGACCACGTGTCACACATTGGTGAATTGCATGGTAAAATTTTGAATTAATTAATTTTAAAAGTGTTTGATTTATGTACTAGGCTCGATATATTGTTATAAAGCAATTAATACTTTTTGTATATAACTCAAATAAATAAATAAACTAAGTTGAATTTAGCTTGCTTAAAATTAATTCTTAATTATTCTGACTAACTCAATTAACTTAAAATTAATTCTTAATTATTCTGACTAACTCAATTAACTTAAAATTAACAACCAAATTAATTGACTAATTAGTATGGATTAAATTTATTGAGGGTGTAATCTTTAACTTGGGGTGGATACAAGTAAAATGTTAGAAAGAAAAGAAAGCCCACTTATCAATTTAATCCTAATTTGAATTAAAAGAGTAAAAGGATAAACCAAATGAACATACATTGAGGGAGGAGGCGCCTTCCATGCTCCTGTTTTTGATGAATATAACACATATATTTGACTTTTCAACCAACATGCCACCCAATCGTATCATGACACGTGGAAATGGGAAAAAAATTTAAAAATAAATAAATCAATATCATAGATATACGTTTGCAAAAATAAAGTGTGAGATTCAAAACACCACACTTTCTTTTCCCTTTTCTCTCTCCACGTATCTCCCTCTTATCTTCATCTTCCCACAATGACAATGCATCTCCATCTTATCTTCATCTTCCCACAATGACAACGTGAAAGATTAGCGTAAGGCTTGCTGAAAGCAAAGTGGGTTGCGGATTCCGGCGACGGGTGGAACGACAAGGTGGTATGGTGGTTTCCGGCGTTTGTGAATGGCGGAGAAGAGAGTGATTCGATGATGATGATTGAGTTACAGTGGAAGTATCGGCGGAGAACGGATCTCAGTGTCCGACAAGGGCTTTGACAGTGACGTTGTTGTTGCATTGTTGTTTGTGTTGCAGACAGGGAGTTTGTTGGGAGAAGCAGGGATAATGGATGGTGGCAGAGAGAGGTGGCTAGCGGAAACAGGGTGGTAAGAGGTTGAGCTCCCTTGATTCAGTTTTTGTTCTCCATTTTATAGAAATTTAGCTTTAGATGATTTAGGCGATTATTTAAGGTGTTTGATTACAGTGATTTTGATTAGGAAATTATCAATGTATTGATTCTATTTTAATTGCCCTTAAATTAGTTCCTGCTTATGAATTGATTTGTAATAAGTTTTTTTTATTTATGTTATGATCAATTTCGATTCTGCTTCTGGAAAACACGAATACAGGATCTAATTTGACCTTGCTATAAAGCACATAACTTAATTCGTCCAGCAACTACTTTCATCCTTTTGGGCCATCCTTTCTTTTAAGTTTTTGGGCTTGCTCGTTATTGGGTCTGGGCTGATCTTTTTTTGGACTGTAGAACCAACTTTTCTTAAGTCAATATCCGACATGATCACTGCTCTCTTGCCAAAACATGACTAGGATTGAAATTATTTTTGTTCATTTAAATTCTCAAGTTGTATTTTCTTTGCTTATTTGAATAATTATTGTCATGTCAAAACTTTGTTATTTCATTAATGTATTACACATGTTTTGTCTTGAATTAATCTGTTTTCACTATGCTTAAACTGCTTTATACTTCCTTTTCGTAATATTCAACTCTCGATTAAAAGCTCAAAGCCTTAGAGGGAGGATGACGAAAACGATACCACAATCTCTACATTATGCTTTTGAACAGACATTCTTGACGATATACAGGTGTTGTTTCAAATCCTAAACAATGGAGTTATAAGGAAGATAATCCCTAGTCAACCCCTTTGAGCCAAAGAAATAGGAGTTTTTCTTTTCACACTAATTAAAATCCTTAATCATAACCTGGGGCAGGGTAGTTTTCTCAGTCAATTCAGACGCGCATTTAGTCGTAATCTTTCGCTTCGTACATAATGAATGGCATTGAAGACGTCCTTCCAAATCAAAAGACGGTGATGGTTCCGCATAATCGTCAAGACATGCAGTCATTATCTCTTAAAATAAAAGGCCGCTAAGTCAAAACCTAAGGAGGCACCCCGTTGACTGTAATCACAAAAAGAAACAGTTCAGACAAAAGACAGGGATAATAAAATCAAAAAGAAAGAGGTCCTACAAATCCTCGACAAAAAAGATTACAAAAATGACTGCTTATGCAAAACAAACTTTCAGTATCCGAACCATTACCGAAACATCAAGGACAGTACTTCAGGACCCAACTGGGATTCTAAACGCACAATTAGCTAAGCATAGGACTGAAGGACATCACGAAGAACGAGTGGGTACAAATAAATTTTGAGCCTTTATCTTTTGTTTCTTAAACCATGAACCAGACTACGTTATAACCCTTAAAAGTCCTAGCTGAAGCACGGGTTAGTTTGAGAGCATACTGTTACAAAGGTATCCTGACTCCTGTAGGACTTGTTACGAATCCTGAGTTGATATCACATTCTTGCAAATTTTGTTTTACTATGTAAAACACATTTTCAAAAAAATTTCAAGACAGACATGAGTTTGCATTCTTTAAATGACATTGTTTGCATATGACTAGTTGTTTGACAGCAGAGAAATCTGCACAATAGATATTCAATGAACAGACATCCTCTCAATGGACAGAATCACCTCAGCAGGAAAGACACTTCCAACAACAGGTCTTCCATAAGCAAGGGGCGTAACATGATGTCTAACACAACTGGGGCTGTCTCTCCAAAAGTGCCAAATAACCAGGGGCAGATCTCCATCTGAATCACTTGGGGAATTATGCACGCATTCCAACAATGAATCATGTGCCATCAAGAAAACATCTTTTGGCAGTGTGGCAATATTTACTACTATGGACAGTGACAATCCTCCATACCCGGTGAACATGGACATAGTCAGAAAATACTACGCACGAACAAAGACCCGCTAGGTTGAATGGCCTAGGCAAAAATAAGGGCATCCTGACGAACCAAAAGGGTTCAGACAAAAGTTAGGGATATACATATGAAAGAAAAAAAACTGTACACCCGGTAAGTCGAAAACCTGAAAAGGCAGCTCGGGCAAAAAAGGGTATCCCAATGGATTGAAAATCTGAAAAGACAGTCCAGGAAAAAGTTAGGGATTAAAGCGTACGACTACGTCCCATCATCTCGTCACTTGTCTAATCAGTAGAAAGTTTATTACCCTGATCTGCATTCACCAAGGACTCCAAGAGTTGGGATAACAGTCAAACCATCTAAAAAATCCCCGGTTGATATTTTCTACAACAGGTATCGAGACAGGGGCATTCTACTACCAAGTCACCGCCATATTCTCAGCTTACAACCTATTGATGTCAGGTGTTCTCATACCCTCGGCAGAGCAAAATCTCCGAATTACTACTCCAACAAAAACTTCTCAGTGAAGTCGCCAAGCTTCTCGGGATTCCCCAAGCGGATTACAGAGTTTCCCTTCCCTAACAAAAACATTCTTAATAAAGCAGATTCTCATCTAGAAACGGTTCAGATCCATCCACCAAGCCTCCGCAGGTACTTTCTCTAACAGGTACAGGGGCAGAAAAGTCTTGATGCAAAGTCATTATCGTATCCTCAACATGCGTTCCAGTAACATATACACTCCCTAGAGTAGAGGCAACTAAAGTTTTGACATCGGCTTCCCCAGACAGGAGTTACTATCCCCAGCCAGGTTCCTTCAGAAAACTGACATCTAAATTCCCCGGCCGAATTTCATAATCACAAGCGGGTCATAAAGTTTTCTCCCGAGTAGAGTTTATTTCTATGAATACAGAATCTCAACCCCCAACAGAGTTTATCCCTTCAGCTACGGAAGTTCATCCTCCAACAGAGTTATGCTCCCGCAGAGTTATTCTCAAACAGAGTCTCTCCACCGGCAGAGTAGCTGTAAACAAGGAGCAAAGCTCCAGTATAGTCATCTCCATTCACCATCCCCAGCGGGAGTAAAAGAACCATTTTTCTACGACGGTTAGGAATTCAATTTCCAGTACTCTCCAACAGCAGTCAGGGATTTATTTTCCCAGACTCGAACATGTCACAATAGCATTTCATGTTCATACATCATGACATGCGCATACATATCGCATACAGCGTAATCTCATTTATTTTGAGAACATCATCATACAATGCATTTCATGCATCACATATAATTAATCATGTACCTTTTTAGGAAAGATGATTATCATCAACAATTTCCAGCAGGTCCAAGATTAGCTCCTGAAACTAAACAGAGTAATTATCTGCGCGATCAGATGCAGTTTTACACGAACTTATCACAAAGTAACCTTACCCAGGTTCCTCCTGAAGTTTTACACGAACTTATCACAAAGTAAACTTATCCAGGTTCCTCCTGAAGTTTTACACGAACTTATCACAAGGTAACCTTACCTAGGTTTCTCCTAAAGTTTTACACGAACTTATCCCAAAGTAACCTTACCCAGGTTCCTTCTGAAGTTTTACACAGACTTAGCCCAAAGTAACCTTACCAAGGTTCATTCTAAAATTTTTCTCAAACTTATCCCGAAGAAACCTTACCTAGGTTCCCTCTCGGTTCCGATGAAGTTTTACCCAAACTCCCCACGAAGCAACCTTACATAGGTTCCTTCTCGGTTCATATGCAGTTTTACCCAAACTCCTCACGAAGTAACCCTTCAACCCAGGTTCCTTCCCATAAGCCCTACTATCCAGGCTTTTATCTCGAAGTAACCCTACGATCCAGGTTCCTTCCCATAACCCCTACTATCCAGGCTTTTATTCCGAAGTAACCCTATTATCCAGGTTTCTTTCCATAGCCCTACTAATCAGGCTTCCACCTTTAAGTAACCCTACTATCCAGGTTCCTTCCCATAAGCCATACTATCCAGGATTTCATCTCGAAGTAACCCTATTATCCAGGTTCCTTCCCATAAGCCCTATTGTCCAGGCTTTCATCTCGAAGTAATCCTACTATCCAGGTTCCTTCCCATAAGCCCTACTATCCAGGCTTTCATTTCGAAGTAACCCTACGACCAAGGTTCCTTCTCATAGCCCTACTATACAGGCTCTCATTTCGAAGTAAACCTATGACCCAGGTTCCTTCTCATAGCCCTACTATCCAGGCTCTCATTTCAAAGTAATCCTACGACCCAGGTTTCTTCTCATAGCTCTACCATCCAGGCTTTCATTTCGAAGTAATCCTACGACCCAAGTTCCTTCTCTCTTATCTCTAGACAATAATTTACAACACTGCAAGACCTGGACCCGACCAGAATCGATCGACTCACTTTTCCCCAATAAGTCGTTGTGCAGCCTGGACCCTAACCAATTAGACAGTGTGCTCCCACCTCCTCAATCAAGAGTTAATTCCCCAGTAGAGTAATGGACAACTAAAGCTCCTATACTCTATTTCCCCATATGTAAATCAACATTCTCCAGTGAAGTCCTCCTCAACGGTAGGTACAAGAATTCTCGCAAATGAATCTCTTATGCAACTGATATCTTTTCTGGATGGCATCTTTAAGCCCATCTCCGACGATCTTTCGTCATCTTCTTCCATATGGCATCTGTAATTCCATTCTCGATATTACCTACACTACCAGTATCATTTCATACGAGTGCAAATTTCAGGGCACTTTAGTGTTCAATCATCTTCCACCTTCATATCATGAAAGGAAAACCAGCCAATCTACATCCTCAAGTTTAAGAATATTGAACAGGGGCAGCTGTTGTACCCCAAAATTTTCCCTCTCATCTTACTCAACACATGCTCATTAAGATACTTAACTTTCTCAAAGATGCCCAAGAGTTGACCAGACAAACTCTCTCCTAAAGCAATGAACCTCCAAATAGGGTTTCCATTTTAATCAAGATGGGTTAGCTCCAAAGGCCTAATATGCTCTCCTAAGTTCTAATATGTTCTCAAGACCATCCATGTAAAGTTTCATGCCTTGCACAAGAAGTTTTCTCAGTCAACTGCTCAGATACTTGAATATCAACTATATTAGGTCAAAAGTCAATTATGGCCCACATACTGTCAAACTTCAAGATTTCTGGTAAACATCAACATTTTGAAGTGATATCCATCATTTTATCAATGGTTGATCATGATTCCCCAAGGAATGCTCCTAATTCATCAAAACTCAAAAGTTGCTAAATTAGGGTTTCTTAGGAAAAGTCAACCAAACTTTGACCAAGCATAACTTTTTCATACTTTATCAGAAATTTCTCATCCAAGGCTCATTTTGAACAGAATCCAATTACCTACAACTCATCTTCACCCCTAAAGTTAAAGAAATGCACTCATAAAAAGATTTAAATTTAGACATTATAGGTCCTTTTCAAAAGTCAACAAAAACACCTTTTGGGTCAAAGTTTCTTACATGAACATGGAAGATCCAATTGAGATGAAATCAAAGAGGTTGCTTAGGGGACATCTTAAGCTTCCTAAAAAGTCCAAGGACGCCCTGTTAGGGTTAAAATTGAGGGAGATATGTATTGTCAAAGTTGACCAATTTTTGGAAATGTGCATGAAGTCAACATTGATCAAAATGACTTTTTTTCAAATGGGCCCATGTTTTCTTGTTTGAAACTTGTTCCTAAGATGGCCCACGACCCCTGAGTTTATCCACCTATTATTTTATTATTTTTATTATTTATTTTGATTGTTTATCTATTTAAATCAAAATAAATCAATTTAAATAGTAGAATAATCAAATAAAATCAAAGATTTGATTTTATGAGCATATTATGAGTCCATGATCAGCTAAAAAATCAAAAAAATCGTGTAAGAGCTAATTGTTGGAAAAGATCTCAATTTGGTCTATTTTGGAAACAAATCATACAAGACAAAGAATGAAATCAAATCTCCATAGTTTGCAAAGATGTGATTAGTTTTTATTGACCTAATGCATTCCAATATAAGGACATAACATTATCAAGGCAAAAAAAGAGGTTTGGGGTCGTGAAAACAAAGGAAGAAGTTGCAAATTTTGGAAGAAAAAGCGCAGATCAGATTCTCTTCCATAGACCAATTCAAGCCGTTTCAAAACCAGGAATCTGTTCCTGGACGTGTTCTGAAGCTTTTCCAATCCTTGCCAGGCTCTGAAGCATCAAGAACCACGCTCCATACACATCACCATTTGACATATTTTTTTATTTTGATTACGTGCATATAGGCTTTGTTCATGTAGTTTAATCATGTATTCTGGTTTGCCATAAGGATTCGATGCTTTCTGAATACTTTAATTAAGTTTTGAGTGCAGGGAAGGAAGATAGCCATTACTAAGGTTTCCAAGTTTCATTTTGGGGCTTCCCTGTATAGGAGAAATTAGATCAAATCATGGGCACCATTGAATCCAGGGCATGATTCCTGGTCGTCCTATACCTTTGGTTTACATTTATTTGGCTTGTGTTGCATTTTCAGTTATTGCAGGTTTGTAGCCACGCACAAGAACCGTAACTATAGCTTATAGTGATGAATTCGTCCGTAGGTAAAAGCCTAAAATCAAAAACGACACTTTTGGGAAGAAGATGAAGGCGTGGCAGCGTCCCACTGGTCCATTTGAAATTCGCGCGTTTTCTTAGGCGAAGCACTCTGTTGGTATTATATTTATTTTATTTGATTAAGTATATGACTAACCAACTAGAGCAGATGGCAAGGGAAGAAGGCATGTGAGAGGGAGGACCTGGGTTCGATCCCAGGTCCAGAACTTTTTCATTTTCTGAAACTACAATTCCAAATCCAGTGCAGGTTATGTTCTGAGGACCACCACGCGCCCTTTGATCTCGTCCTCTGGATTCATCACCATATCAATCTCACGCCTCATCTTTGAAGGTCCACCATGAACCATCAGAAGAAGGATGCATTGGATTTCATGCTGGACAACTGGGCCACCAGCTCTGGGCCTAACACAAAATTGGCAGCATACCCCCAAATTGCTCATCAACCAGGCCCAATTCCAATTCTTTTTTTATTTCTTTTATTTGATTATTTTCCTTAATTATCTTTTTTTTCCACAAAATCATTTTTTTATTATTATTAAATTATTAAATCATAAAATAAAAAAATCACAAAACAATGTAGAATTAGGTTTTTTTTATTAAAATTAGTTTTTTTTGGGAAATTAATTAATTTTGATTTGATTGTTTTCATAATTAAAATTAATTAGACAAATTAGGTTTAATTTATAAATATTTAATTTTCTCAATAGAATACCAAAAAATGTTTTTTTTAATTAATTAGATTTAGGTTAAGATTTCAAATGTTTTTCTCAATAATAAAATACAAAAAATATTTTCTCTTTAATTAATTAGATTTTTTAGGACTTAGACTTCATTCTCGTATTTATTTCGTCGCGCGCGCCTTTACTTTCTTTTAATTCAAATTATTGTATCTACTTTGGTTTTGTAATAGATTAATTAGGATTTCGAATTTCCACATCTTTATTTTCAGTCAAATATTTGTGTATGTGTCTAAAAGCCTTGTAATAGCGTAGATTTTCTTTTCCGCTTTTAATTTCCGCAACTATTAAACTGTTAGATGTGTGGACATTAGGATTGCATGCGAAAGATAAATCAAATTAAAATGGTAGACAACTCTAATTGTGCAAAGATTAAATAACTGAAATCAAACACATGCACATGCTCACTCCTATGGTTTTCCCCAATTGGTTGCCTCGGAAATAATGGTTATTGTTGTACCCCAAAATTTTCCCTCCCATATTCTTCAAAGTTTGTCAAGAGTCATCTTCAAATGGCTCAAGATTTCTCAAGGGGTTGCACAGTCCAAATGCCTCATAAGCCAGTCAAAATTAGGGTTTTGGTTCTTTCAAGGAATTTGAGGTTTTCAAGGGTCCAACCAAGTCTCATGTGCCTATATACATGCTCAAGCACCTACATGCCAAGTTGCAAGACTCACAATGCCAGTTTGCACAGTCAAAAGCTTCATTTGCTCTACAGTCAACTGCAGGGGCAAAATGGTCATTTTGCAGTCAAAAGTCAGAATTTTTGGTCAACATCTTATTTTGAGTTCACAATCATCATTTTATCAAGTCTTGATCATGATTCCACAAGGATAACTCAAAAATCATCAAGGTGCAAGAAGTTACTATTTTTGGACAGTAGAAAAGTCAACTGTATCTTGACCAGGTTATAACTTTTTCATGGTTCATCAGAAAAATTTCATCCAATGCTCATTTTGAAGGGGATGACATTTCCTATAACTCATATTCACATTCCAAGTCCAAGAAATGCTCTCACAAAAAGTTATCAATTTCTACATTATAGGTCAATTTCAAAAGTCAACAAAAAGGCACTTTAAGTCAAAGACCATAACTTGAGATTGATAAATCCAAATGACATGGGACCAAAGGAATTGGTTAGAGGACTTCAAGACCTTTCCAAAATGTCCAAGAACATGTTCATATGATCAAAATTGAGCAAGATATGAATTGGAGAAGTTGGGAAATATTTGTGAATTTGCAAAAATCAACTTTGCTCAAAACACCTTGTTTTTGCTAATGGGCCTCAAATTTCTTCTTGAAACTTTATCCAAGGCCTATGCACGACCCATTGAGATTATTTGAATTTATTTTCTTATTTTTTATTAATTAATTGGATTTTTAATTGATTTTAATTCATTTAATTAATTTAAAATGTAGGAAATACAAAGATTTGATTTTTTCAATCTTTTTGTGAAACAAACAAGCTCAAGATATGCTGGCAATTCCTGTGCAAATCAAAGGGACAAAAATCTCCAAGTTTGGCAAGTTTCTTCAATCAAAAAGATTCAAAAAGATGTGATTGCAAATCAAATATTCAAACCATCATGCAATGGATTTTTGTGTGCAAGATTTAACCTAATTCTCTTCTACTATATATACACAAGCAAAACCTAATGCCATGGACGTGAAATTGATGCAAGAAAGCCATAACCACATTAAAAAAAATCAAAGAAAAGTGAAAACTGTTTTCCAGGTTCCAGCACGATTCAAAGCAATTGGTGGATTCTAATACATTGCTGGAACTCTCAGGGACGTTTTGCAAACAAAACCAAGCCTTAAAGCTCAAGAAATCGCCACAAACAGTTTAACGGTTTGCATTTTATTTTCAGAATCGAATAGCCTCATTCATGCATTATTAACGTGATTTCTTGTGTGTTTTGTGTTGCTAGAACTCACAGGAAACTAATGGCATAGTTTAATTGCATTGAGACACCCAGAATCCAAAAATGCCATTGATGAATTTTAGGGTTCATACACGTTCAAATTAGGGCTTTGCTGTACAGGAAAAATCAGAACCCCTAAGGCATATGGTTGAAACCGTCAGAACAAGACGAATCAAAATCCACCCTCGCAAAATATTTACGTGTACCAGGATTCTATTCACTATTATTCCTCATGCCAAATTGTGGGGGTTAAAAACTCCCGCTATCTAACTGTGTTTTTTACAAGCAAACGAGGAAGACGATGGTGTGTTGATGTATCATTGGTCCGTTTAAAAGACGCGCGTATTTTTTTGTCTTATGGCATATGCGTTAATTTTAATATATTATATTTGCTTAGTATCATATTAACAAAAACAGGCAAGTGGTTTGGTGGATAGTGCGCTGGCTGGTAACCATTGGGACCTGGGTTCGAATCCCAGGTCCCCCAAATAATTGTTTCTATTTTTTTCTTACATATTCACATGCAGGCATTTAAAGGCGTTCCACCATGCACTTTCCAATCCCATGCGCCAAGTGGCCACAAGCATAAATCTGAAGGTCGTGAGTGGATGACCATAGTGTTCCCTAGTCAACCATGCGCTGGGCAATCAAAGAAAGTCAAACAGGCTGAACAACTTGATGGGCCTGAAATTGCTAACAAACCTCCTTCTGGGCCCAGCACCCCCCTGGTTTCTTTATTCTTTTTCTTTTCTATTTTAATTTCTATTTAATTATTTTATTAATTATAGTTACTATTATTATTATTATTTAATTAACTAACAAATTATTTTCATAATAAATTCAGAAAACTAATATTTTTATTATTATTATTATTTATTAATTTCACCTTAATTTAATTATTTTTGTAAATAAATACTAATATAATTAAATTAGTTTAATTAGGTTAAATTTGACTTTTTTTTCACAATAAATAAAATCAATCTAGAATTAGGATTTTTCTTTTGACAATTTTAATCCTTTTTATTTTATTTTCATTAAAGACCTAAAAAAACTAAAAATACCTTTTTCTTTTAATTAATTAATTAATTAGTTTTAGGTTTAATTAAAGGTAAAAGGACAAAATTCCATTCTTTTCTCAAAAAGGGTCAAAACCCTAAGACTTCTCCGATTTAATTTCTTTGCGCGCGTATTAATTTTTTATCATATTTATGTAACTGCTCCGAGAATGTAATAGCGTAATTAGGACTTTTACCGCTTTCTTTATTTTCTCGCATTTATTTTCAAGGGTTATGTTTTTGGCGATGTAAATACCCGACGCCTTGTAATAGCGTAGATTTACTTTCCGCAATTTACTTTCCGCACAATTATTAACTGTTAACTATGCATGACAAGACTTGCTTGAAAATTAAAATCAACTCGTAGCTCACAATAACATGTGCAAAGATAATCTTAATTGAAACCTGACACACTCGCACATGCCACTCCTAGGGTACGCCTCACTTGGTTGCCTCGACGTGGTCATTGAGTATAGGGTGTTTTAGAGGTTGCCCTTCTGTCTAAAGATCCAGTTGCCTCGAAACGGTTGCCTCGGATAAAAAGGATCTAGGACACTAGGGTTACCGCTAAGGCGTCCTACTATTGCTTTGGTGACCGCACATGTCCCTATAATCGAATTGACCCGAATAACTCCAACGACGGTGCTACCTACTTCTCAATAGTGGGATAGTACTGTCTAAAGGACATTTACACAGCTTAATCCCTTAGAGTAGGTAGATTTCTCTTGGGTACTTGCTCTTTCAAAACAAAAACAACTTTTCGCACTTACACTTTCAAACAAAAAGTTTTCAAACAAACACTTCATGACACTCTTGAGGACAGATACAAGAGTCAAATTGAAGTTTTCAAACTAAACTTTTTCAAAACCCACAAACACAAGAAAAGCAAAAAAATTTGAAAACATAGTGAGCAAGTACCTAAGAGCCCGTGGATAACCACAGATAGAAAGGGTGCTAACACCTTCCCTTTCTATAATCTACCTCCCGAACCGAGAAACATCTCGAAAAGGAATTTTGCTGTGCTTTTGTCCTTTCCTTGTTGGAGAACATAAAAGACGGTGGTGACTCTTGCTTACCGCGACATTTCGCGAACCAGCATTTCAAAACAGTCAGTTCTATTTCCACCGGATCACAGAACTGGCGACTCTGCTGGGGAAATTTAAAAGTGAGGTGTACCTTAGGATTAGACCACTCTTGTTTTCAATTGTATGCCTTGTTTGCTTTTATATTTGTGGGCTTGCATCGGAGTTTCATAGATCCTAACCCGGATCTGGGGAATACTCTTTAGGTAGCAATAAGCTGTGAGGGACCTGTCCGGCGTAGACCGACACGGGTGAAGCAGTAGCTACGTTGGTGTGACACCTTGGTCTGTATCGATATCCCTTGTGTTGGAACGAGGAGAATATGGGTCTTCTGAGGAGTCATTAATCACCAACTTACCTTAGAACCTTAAATTGACCCAACTTGGCCATAGAACAGTAGCAGTATGCTACACTCATTGAGGCTAAACTCTCGCGATGGTTCTGGCCGCAAGAAAAGATTGCGAAGCTGGAGTTATGACCGATTGAGGGTAGTCAGTGATATTGAGATCCTCTAGAACCCGGTTACAATTTTCTAGGACAGGTCTTAACCAACTGAAACTGAAAGAGGGTAGTACCTAAACTTCATGCTGGCCTGAACTCTAAGGGCTGTCTTGTGTGACTTGTGTGCCTTACCATGTTTGCCTTTTGTGGATACTTGTGGTGTGCTTTACCATAACATCATACCATCATAACATTGCATGCATCCTGCATAAGGACTAACCCATTTCAAAGACAAGAGGGTTTCATCTTTGCTCTATTTTGTAGGACCTCATGATGCCCGTGCGAAGGAATACTATCCGGCTCAACTTTGTTCACCCACCTGATTTTCTTAAAGAATTGGTTAATAGGATTCCAAACACTACTTCCTTCATCAAGAGGCATGGTTCTCTTCTCGGTTTAATCACTTCAAAGTGGGACCAACAACTGATGAGTGTCCTAACCCAGTTTTATGATCCGCTATACCATTGCTTCACCTTTCAAGACTTCCAGCTGGTCCCTACCCTGGAAGAATTCTCTGATTTGCTTGGTATCCCTGTTTTGGAACAGACTCCATTCACTGGTTGGGAAAAGACTCTTAGGCTTGAGGAGATTTCTGCAGCCCTTCCCTTGACCAACAAAGAGGTAATGGATAACTGGGAGACTAGAAGCGGAGTTAAAGGCTTTTTGGCTAAGTTTCTGATTGGTAAAGCTAATAGTTTCTGGAATGACTTAGACTTCATGGCATACGAAGACATTCTGGCTCTCTTAATCTATGGTCTGGTTTTGTTTCCAAATCCTGATACCTTTGTTAATGTCAATTCTATAAGGATCTTCATCTCTCGAAACCCTGTGCCCACTCTCTTGGGTGATATCCTGCAACAACTCTATGCTCGCACTGCCCGAAGACGGGGAACTTTGTGGTGTTGTGCTCCTTTGTTAGTGAGGTGGTTTATTTCGCACCTCCCTAAGTTCGTGCTGAAGAACAAAGAAGGAAGGGTCTGGGCTCATAGGTTAATGTCTCTCACTGATAATGACATCATTTGGACTCTCAGGTTTGGATGAGGTAGCTGTTATTGATCGTTGCAGAGAGTATCCTAATGTTCCATTGATCGGTACCCAGGGAGGAATCTCTTATAATCCATGTTTAGCCCTCCGTCAGTTTGGAAGAGCCAGAAGAGCATGGCCTCATGAGATGTTGATACCTCACATGAGTTTTGAGTTTCAGGTAGATAGTGACGAACTACGCCGTAGATTCATCAGGGCTTGGGACAAAATTCACAAAGCTGACCCACATGAGTTGGGACCGAAGACTTCTCTGCCTATGGAATCCTACCACAGATGGGTCCGCATCCGTGCTCAGAAGTTAGGTATGCCATACGAAGCTGTCAGGCCTATCATTCTTGAATTTCCTGATAGAGATGGGGTCCCTCCAACTGTACTTCCTCCTCAGATACCCACTGATATTGATACACTGAAGAGGTCTTGGGCGCAACTACAGGAAGAACGGGATTCTTATCGGGAAAGGTTCAATGAACAGGAACAGAAAATCCAGAAGTTGACCAAGCAATTGGAGAACGAGCGGATCCTGAATGACTATATCTGCACCGAGAAGAGGAGGCCATGGGAGCACTGATGGGCCTTGGATGTTTCTTTTACAGCTTTTATTTCCTTTTCAGTATTTTCATTCTTGTAACGCCTAAGGGAAATTTCTTGAACAATTTAAAGTTTGAATCTAATAAAGTGTGTTTCCTTTTTGTCTACAAAGTTGAATCCCGATTGTCTTTGAAAACATAAATCATACGCATTTCATGTCATCATATGCATAATAGGTACCCTTTTTACAGGTCACTTATCTTCTTCGCTGTTTATTTCAGCAATCATCATGACTTCTGAACCTACTACTGAACAAGCTATCAAGGCCCTCCAGGCCCAAAATGCCCAGTTCCAAGAGTTGGTAATGAGCCTAGCCCAGGGTCAACAGGAGTTGAAGACTTTGATTCTGAAGAAGAAGAAGAAGAAGAGGACTGTGCTGTTTAACACTGGACGCAGATTCAGGAATGGACTACAAAATGAGGCTGATCTAACTACTTCCTCTGTAGGGAAGGACAGTCCCCAAGAGAGAAGGGTTCCTAGTCCCGTGGTCTCCGACAACGAGACGGATTACAATGATGAATAGTACCCTCTTGCTGAGGACAAGTACAAACAGTTGGAGGACCGTTTAAGTGCTATGGAGATTCAACATGTGCCCGGGTTGGACTTTGGAGACCTAGGCTTATCCTCTGGGGTGGTGATTCCCCATAAGTTCAAGGTGCCTGCTTTTGCAAAGTACGACGGAGCTTCCTGTCCTAAGCTGCATCTCAGATCATATGTGAGGAAGATCCAACCGTACACTACTAACAAGAATGTATGGATCCATTTCTTCCAGGATAGTCTTTCAGGGACTCAACTCGAATGGTTCTATCAGCTAGATGGAGCCAGCATTCGTAACTGGGAGGACTTGGCTACTGCGTTTTATAAGCAGTATCAGTATAATTCCGACCTCGCTCCTACGCGTACCCAACTCCAGGGTATGTCACTAGGGACGGGTGAAGGATTTAAGGAATATGCCCAAAAGTGGAGAGACCTGGCTGGAAGGGTGCATCCCCCTTTGACGGACTGTGAGCTTGTTGATATGTTCCTAGGGACCCTGTCTGGTCCGTTCTTCAACCATCTGATTGGAAATTCTTCTACGGGGTTTACAGATCTGATCTTGACTGGTGAGAGAATAGAAGCTGGTATCAAGTCTGGGAAGATACAGAAAGGTGTCTCCTCGAGTACTGAAAAGAAGCCCTTCAAGAAAGAATCTAGTGCTGTTTATGGTTCAAGGAGACAGAACAAACCGGAACGCCGCCAAGCTGTCAACGCGGTGGTAATCTCAAAGCCTGCTGCTGCTCCTCAGCAATACAACCAGCCAAGGGGTGAGAGACCTAAAAGGCAGTTCACTCGGCTCAGTATGACCTTGTCCCAGATATTGCTGCAACTACTGTCAACCAATCTGGTAACCATAAAAGAAGCTCCGAAGATCTTAAACACAACATCTCCGAAGTACAATCCCAACGCCCGCTGCGCTTATCACTCTGACAGCCTGGGGCATACTACGGACGATTGTTGGGCTCTGAGGAATAAGGTTCAGGACCTTATTGATGCTAAAGAGATAGAGTTCAAGGCGCCCGAAAGGCCCAATGTTGTGACTGCTCCCATGCCCAAGCATGGAGTGAATGCTGTAGAGGAAGACTTATATGTAGCCTCTGTGGATGATATTGTTACTCCGTTGTTGACTGTCAAAAGGAACCTGTTGCTAGCCGATTTATTTCTGGGATGTAGTAAAGGTTGCCCTCTATGTTCTGTTTCACCTGCTGGTTATCCTTTGTTGAAGTCAGGCGTCCAAAACCTGATGGACAACAAAGACATCTTGTTCAAGAAGATTGTTGTTCCTGCTATCCCTACTGAAGAAGTGTCCATTGTTACTATTTTCAACAACTCTCCTAAGGCTCCCTCAAAGAAGCCTGTCAAAATCATGTCTACTCAGAAGATTGCTCCTATCATCATCACTGTTCCGGGGCCCCTCCCCTATACATCCGACAAAGCTGTCTCGTGGCACTATGGGGCAGATGTTTATGTGCTTGGAGTTAAACAAGAGTTTGATACTAGTACCGGCATCACCAACATCACCGGGCCTGCTAAAGTCACCCGCAGTGGTAGGCTCTTCTCTCCTGATATTGCGCCACCAGCTATTCAGAGACCTATTGTCATCACACCTGCCAGTGTACCTATTCCCCTTCCGGAACAAGTTCCTACTTCTACCCCTGCTGCCGAGTCATCTGACGCTCGGGGCAAAGGGATCGCTACTGATGTGTCTGCCCAGACGGAGGCACCAAAGACAACCGCTGTTGAAGCTTCCAAACAGGAGATGGAAGAAATTCTTACGATTATCAAGAAGAGTGATTTCAATGTAGTTGAGCAGCTGGGGCACACCCCATCTAAAATTTCTATGCTATCACTGTTGTTGTGTTCAAAGGCCCATGCCAAGGCCTTGATTACCTTTCTGAAGACGGCCCACGTGCCACAAGAGACATCAGCTGATCAATTTACCGATTGTGTGGCCAACTTAACTACTGATAATGGTTTGGGTTTCTCCGACGCTGATCTGACTGCTAAGGGGAAGAATCATAACGATGCCCTGCATGTCTCCATTGAATGCAGGGGCACTACTCTTGCCCATGTGCTGGTTGACACTGGTTCCTCGTTGAACGTATTACCCAAGAAAGCTCTAGACAGGTTGGATTGCGAGGGTTTGGAGCTGAAGCCAAGTAACATTGTTGTCCGGGCCTTTGACGGGTCCAAAAGGATGGTACATGGTGAGGTTAATATTCCAATCAGAGTTGGTTCGCAGGTCTTTGATTCAACATTCTATGTGATGGACATCCGACCATCCTACTCTTGTTTGCTGGGTCGTCCTTGGATCCATAAAGCTGGAACTGTGACCTCCACACTACATCAGAAGCTGAAATACCCGGTCAGAGGGAAGATTGTGACAGTTCAGGGGGAGGAAGAATACATGGTCAGCCACCTTAACTCGTTCTGGTACATAGAAATGGATGGGGAGTTCATTGAGACCCCCCTTTCAACACTTTGAAGAAGTTCCTCATGTAATTGCAAGCTTCTCAAGTCATATTTAAAGCATGTGTTTTGATGAAGACAACATGGACATCAACTTTCAAAGGATGTGCAAAAAGCCTATCAACATCAAATAAAAGTCTTGAAGATTATTGAAGAATTATTGAAGAAATCATCAAATGTCAAATGGTATAAATAATTCTTAAAATCTTGAATATAGATGTTCACAATATGCATTCATCAACATATACATATTCCATAACTTTAACATCAAGAAAAACTTTGTTTGAAATATCTTTCAAAATGTATTTTTGAAAATAAACCTTTAGGAACCGGTTCCTCCCTAACAGGGAACCGGGTTCCAGCATTTCTCAAAAAACATGTCCCTGGATTTTGTACCAGGAACCGGGTTGTACCAATAGGGGAACCAGTTCCTGCGTAATATTTTTGAATTTCAACTTATAACGTTCACTAAGAACCGGGTTCTGTCAGTGTCGGAACCGGTTCCTAGCGAACCAATGCATCTTTTACTTTGTTTTTTGAACATTTTTCAAGTGGTATCTTTTCATGAATGCATTGCAACTTTTCATATGAATTGGCATGAATGAAGAGGTTCTTACAACTTTATAAAATGCAGATTTTCTTATTTCAAACAATATTCAATACTTCAATTTTCAAATTAACAAATATACTTCTTCATTAACAATTTTCTCATTTACTCACATTTGGAATTATACTTTCATGTGTTCATAATTTTGTGAAACTTGCCATATACACTTTCATTATCATTAAAAGTTTCATTCATACATTATGAACATTTATATACATTGTTGAGAATTGTTTTTATCTTGAAGAAGAAGATCAATTGAAGATTGATAAAGCTCTCCATATACTTCAAACTAAATCATTGTATTACTTAAAGGTTTTTCCCTTACTATCCAGGATTGTTGGAAGTAAGTGTTGTGATTTGAAGAGGATTGTTCTTCATTCACATTAGTGTTTGTTTGGTCTTAAAGGTGTTAAGAACCTTTGATCACCCTATAGGTTAGATAGTAAGCATAGGCTGTACAATCATTCTAACTATAGTGAAATCTCTTTCGTGTTGGAAAGGGGACTGGAGTACTCTCGGATTGTGAGGGGAACCAGGATATATCACCGTGTTCTTTACTTTTCCGCATTTATCGCTTTCATCACCATAATCAAGAAAAGATAAAGATATAATCAAAACCTTCAAACACTTAACCAAAAATTACTACCAAGCATTCTCATAAAACCGAAGAAATTTTATAAGACCTAATTCACCCCCCCCCCCTCTTAGGCACTCTGAGACTTACAATTGGTATCAGAGCAAGTTATAGGTAACTTGTTCCTAAAGATCCAGAATGACTTCCGCAAATCATCAACCAGTCTTCAGAGATGGTGGTAGTAACAACAAGCCTCCTCTATTCTGTGGTGAATATTTTGACTTCTGGAAAATACGCATGAAGGCGCATTTAGAAGCACAAGGAGAGGAAGTATGGGATACTGTTGAAAATGGTCCATTTATCCCAATATCAGTAATCAATGGCATTGGTTCTGTAAAACCCAAAACTGCATGGGACGACGATGATAAAAAGAAAGTTCTCTATGACAAAAAGGCAATAAACCTTCTTCAAGGTGCACTCAGTATGGACGAATTTTTCCGTGTCTCGAACTGCAAGACAACAAAAGAAATATGGGATATCCTGGTTCAAACTCATGAAGGAATGGCTGAAGTAAAAAGATCAAGGCTAAATACCTTGAGTTAAGAATATGAACTATTTCGAATGCATCCCGGAGAATCCATTCTTGACTTACAAAAGAGATTTGTGCATTTGACAAATCACTTAAATGCTCTTGGTAAAACCTTGACAAATGATGAACTCAACTTGAAAATCCTTAGATCATTGACTAGGGAATGGCAACCAAAGGTAACGGCAATCTCGGAAAAGAAGAGTCTCTCCGCAGTGACTTCCGCTACATTATTTGGAAAACTTCAAGAATATGAAATGGAAATCGGTAGACTTGAAAAACATGAAAATTTAGAGAAGAAATCCAAAGGCATTGCCTTGAAAGTTGATTCAAAGGAAAGTCAAGATAAAGATGCATCGGAGGAAGATGAAAACTTCTTGCTTCTTGTAAAAAGGTTAGGAAAATATTTTGGTCATAAGAATAATCTTCATAATGCTAACTTTGTCAAGAGGAAGAAATTTTATAATCATAAAGATAAAGAAGCCTCCACATCAACACAAGATGTCACATGTTATGAATGTGGAAAGCGAGGTCACATAAAGCCGGATTGTCCAAAACTCTCCAAGAAAAATGGATTCAAAGGCAAAAAGGAGTTCAAGAACAAAAAGGCTTGTGTTGCATGGGAAGATAATGAGATAAGTTCTTCATCCGATTCGGAAAACGAGGAACGTGCAAATCTAGCATTAATGGCTTCACATCACTCCAACAATGAAGAAGAGGTTAGTAATGAATTTAATCTTTTTGATGATGATGTTCAAGATGCTATTGATGAACTATTGAAAGAATGCAAAAGTTTATACAAAAAGGTGTCAAATCAAGAAAAAGAACTTCTAAGTTGTTTAGAAAAAATTGACACCATGACTAAAGATTTTGATCTTCAAAAACAGAATTTTATTAAAGAAAAAGAAAACTTTGCATGCTCCAAGTGTGAATCAAATGCCTTTCAAATTGTTCAATTGAAAAGAGTCATTGAACGATATGAAAAAGGACAAATAGGATTGGAAGGATTACTAAGCCAACAACGCTATCCAAATGATAAAAGGGGTCTTGGTTATGTGAATTCTAAGAAGCCAAGTAACAATCCCACTGTTTTTGTAAAGGCTAGTAATAGTTCCAATCCCAAGAAAGTTGAAAAGAAGCAAGTTGTTCATAATCATCAAAAGAAAAAGGCTAATGTATCGAAAAAGAAAACATTTCCTAAGAAGAAATCTTATCCTTCTAGATATAGAAGTAACTTTGAACCTACTTGTTTTTATTGTGGTATTAAAGGCCATACACCTAATGCTTGCTATGTTATAAACTTTAGTATAGCAAGTGGGAATTATGTGTGGGTAAAAAAGGGAACTAACTATGAAGGACCCAAGGCAACTTGGGTACCTAACAAAGAATAATTTGTTTGTGTAGGTATGCTTGAAATCCACATCAAATGTTTGGTATCTTGATAGTGGATGTTCAAAGCATATGACAGGAGATGTACACTAATTTTCATATCTAGTACATAAAGCCAAAGGGTATGTCACCTATGGAGACAACACCAAAGGAAAGATTCTTGGTGTTGGAATAGTTGGCACACCTCCATCCATTCAAATTGAGGATGTTCTCTATGTTGAAGGATTAAAACACAATCTTCTTAGCATAAGTCAACTTTGCGATAGAGGGTTCAAGATCAAATTCAACAAAGATGAATGTCTCATTATGGATGAGGCAACCAATGAGGTAAAACTCAAAGGTATAAGAACTAACAATATTTTTATGATTACTTTAGATGATTTGTCTCTGAAGGTACAATGTCTTATGGTAAACAACAATGACGCTTGGTTATGGCACAAGAGGATCGCTCACATTCACATGGAGCACTTGAACAAATTGGTTAAGCATGACTTAGTTATTGGTCTACCAAAGATGAAGTTCATCAAGGACAAATTATGTAATGCATGCCAAAAGGGCAAACAGACCAAAACAACTTTCAAATCTAAGAATGTGGTGTCTACTACAAGACCACTACAATTGTTACACATGGATCTCTTTGGTCCATCAAGAACAAAAAGCTTTGGAGGTAATGTATACGCTTTAGTCATTATTGATGATTTTTCTAGATATTCTTGGACTTTGTTTCTTGTGCAGAAAAGTGATGCTTTCAAAGCCTTTAAGAAGTATGCTAAGCAAATCCAAAATGAAAAATCACTAAAGATTGTATCCATAAGAAGTGATCATGGTGGAGAATTCCAAAATGCACAATTTGAAGAATTTTGTGAAGAACATGGTATCTCTCATAATTTTTCAGCACCAAGAACTCCACAACAAAATGGAGTAGTTGAAAGAAAGAATAGGTTTCTAGTGGAACTTGCAAGAACAATGCTTAGTGATGCAAATCTTCCTAAATATTTTTGGGCGGATGCGGTTAGTACGGCATGTTATGTTGGAAATCGAGTTATCATTAGACCTATAATAAAGAAGACTCCATATGAACTCTTCAAAGGAAGAAAGCCAAATATTGCTCACTTTCACATTTTTGGATGCAAGTGCTTTGTTCTTAATAATGACAAGGATAATCTCGATAAGTTTGACGAGAAATCCGACGAAGGTATTTTTCTTGGTTATTCGCTTTCTAGTAAAGCATATAGAATTTATAATAAAAGAACTTTAACTATTGAAGAATCTATGCATGTATCTTTTGATGAAACTAACCCCTCTAAGGAGGAAGTAGTTGTTTGTGATGATGATGATCCTATAGATTTACCCCCGGAAGATCTTTCAATTGATCAAATTAAGAAATCACCGGAAAATCAAGAAAACATTGTTCAACAAGATTCAAACACCAATGATCTACCAAAACAATGGAGAACTCATAGAGACCATCCTATTGACAAAATTATTGGTGACATTAGCCAAGGAGTATCAACAAGATTGAATCTAAAAGATGCTTGCTTAAACATGACGTTTGTTTCTCAAATTGAACCTACCAAAGTTGATGAAGCCTTAGGAGATGATCAATGGATTATTGCTATGCAAGAAGAATTAAATCAATTCGAAAGAAATCAAGTTTGGGAACTTGTTCCTAGACCAAGTGGTAAACACATCATAGGTACCCGATGGGTGTTTAAGAACAAACTTGATGAGAATGGTCTAATTGTTTGAAACAAAGCAAGGTTGGTTGCTCAAGGTTACAATCAAGAGGAAGGAATCGACTTTGAAGAAACATTTGCTCAGGTTGCAAGGTTAGAAGCTATACGTCTTTTACTTGCTTATGCTTGTTCATTAAATTTTCAGCTTTTTCAAATGGACGTCAAAAGCGCATTCTTGAATGGATACATCAATGAAGAAGTCTATGTCAAACAACCCCCGGGATTTGAAGACTTCAAACATCCCTCACATGTCTTTAAGTTTAGAAAGGCTCTTTATGGATTAAAGCAAGCACCAAGAGCATGGTATGATAGACTTAGCAATTTTTTGTGTGAAAAAGGTTTCGAAAAGGGTAAGGTTGATAAAACCTTGTTCATTAAGAAAATCCAAAGTAACACTTTATTGGTTCAAGTCTATGTTGATGATATCATTTTTGGATCGACTAACAAAGAAATGTGTGAGGAATTCTCATTGATGATGCAAGGAGAATTCGAGATGTCTATGATGGGAAAGATGAACTACTTTCTTGGACTACAAATCAAGCAACTAGAAGATGGAATCTTCATCAATTCATCTAAGTATTGCAAAGAATTATTGAAAAAGTTTGATATGGACAATTGTAAAGCCATGAACACTCCAATGGGCTCCGGTACATATGTTGATCAAGATGAATCCGGTACTCCAATTGATATTACAAAGTACAGAGGTATGATTGGTTCTTTATTATACTTGACGGCAAGCCGTCCTGACATCATGTGTAGTGTTTGTCTTTGCGCTTGCTTTCAAGCAAATCCAAAGGAATCACACCTCATGGCAGTTAAAAGGATCATGAAGTATCTTAAAGGAACAATCAATGTCGGCCTATGGTATCTAAAAGGTAGTACTTGCACTTTAATTGGTTATTCTGACGCGGATTATGCAGGTTGTAAAACTGATCGTAAAAGCACAAGTGGCACTTGTCACATTATTGGAAATGCATTAGTATCATGGGCTTGTAAAAAGCAAGCATGTGTTGCTCTTAGCACGGCCGAAGCAGAATACATAGCAGCAGGTAGTTGTTGTGCACAAATTCTTTGGCTCAAGCAACAACTCCGTGATTACGGACTTGATCTCGGATGCATTCCTCTTCGATGCGACAATACAAGTGCTATCAATATTACAAAGAATCCGGTCATGCATTCAAGAACCAAACATATAGATATTCGACATCATTTTCTCTGTGATCATGTACTTAAAGGAGATGTCGAAGTCACTTTTGTGGATACTCATAACCAAATCGCAGATATCTTCACTAAACCGCTTGCTCGAGAACCTTTCTTCAAAATCCGAAGAGAACTTGGTATTTTGGATGAAGGTGATATCTAATGTTTCTCTTTTTATTCACGTCTTAATTTTTATATGTATCTATTTCACTCTTTTTACCCATCCTTTTTGATGTTAACAAAGGGGGAGAAGAGTATGCATGTGTGTTGTTTTGTTTCAAGAAATTGTAGGCCCAAATAAATATCAAACTCTCTCCAAAATTCAAAGAATCATGGACTTAGGGGGAGCATACAATTTAGGGGGAGCCTTGCATTTGCTCAACATGTTTGCTACACAAAACAACATGAACATTTCAAGAAATCGTTTTCAAGACTTGGTTGTTGTGATCGGTGGATTTAGAACTGACTGTTTAACGCTGGATCGCGAAATGTCGCGGAAGCAAGAGTCGCCACCGTCTTTTATTTTCTCCAATATGGACAGGACAAAAGCACAACAAAATTCCTTATGAGATAGTTTCTCGGTTCGGGAGGTATATTTATAGAAAGGGAAGGTGTTAGCACCCTTTCTATCCATGGTTATCCATGGGATCTTAGATACTTGCTCATTGTGTTTTCAAAATGTTTGCTTTTCAAAGTGTGAGTGGGTTTGAAAAAGTTTCGTTTAAAGATTTCAGAATGACTCTTGTATCAGTCCTCAAGAGTGTTTGAAAAATTGTTTTGAAAGCTTTTTGAAAGTGTCGGTGTGAAAAGAGTTTTGTTTGTTTTTGAATAGAGCAAGTATCTATGATTCGTCTACCTACCCTAAGGAATTAGGTTGTATAAATGTCCTTAAGGTAGTGCCATCCCACCATTGAGAGGTAGGTAGCACCACCGTTGGAGGTGTTCGGGTCAATTCGAGTTTAGGGACAGTGTGGTCACCGAAGCAACAGTTAGGACACCTTAGAAGCTACCCTTATGTCCTTGATCTTTTTTTATTAATTCGAGGCAACCGTTTCGAGGCAACTATTCCGAGGCAACCGTTTCGAGGCAACTTGTTTTGAGGCAACTGGATCATGGACATAAGGACTTACTAAGACGTCCTATACTTGACGACCACGTTTCGAAGGCAACAGGTGAGGCGTACCCTAAGAGTGGTGTGTGAATTTGTGTGTTGTTTTCATGTTAAATTTATCTTTGATCAGGGCATTGTGAGCTACGCTTGTTTTTAATTAGCCATACATTCTTTCATGCAAAGTTTAGAATTTAAGAGTGCGGAAATTTAAATGCGGAAAGATAAATCCTACGCTATTACAAGGCGCGGGTCTATACATCGCCAAAATACAAAGACCCGTTTGAATAAAAATGCGGAAAGTAAAAGACCTAATTACTATTACAAGCCTTGAGCAGTTACATAATATTCCAAAAGAAAATAAATGTGCAAAATAGAAATTAAAATTGACAGTCCGAGGGTTTTGACCCTTTTGAAATTAAATTGAATTAAAAAGTTAATTAGTTATTTAATTAAAAAAAGAAGTTGTTTTTTATGTTTTTGGTTATTTAATGAAATAAAGAAAATTAAAATCAAGAGAAACCCTAATTCTAAGTTATTTTTAATTATTAAAGAAAATATACAAGTTAACCTAATTTACACTAATTAATTACATATTTATTTACAAAAATAACAAGTAATAATAATAATGAATAATGAGGAAAAATTTAATTAAGAAAAAAAGATGAAATGTCAAAAACCCTAATTTCTATATTTTTTATTTATTAAGAAAAGATTAAAGTTTTAAAACCTAAATTAACTAAATTAATTGTTAGTTTATTTACAAAATAAATTAATAGTGAATTAAATATTAATTAAACATATTTTAGTTTCTGATTTTTTATTATGAAAAAATATTTTGGGTGAATTAAATAAAATAATTAAAACAATTTAAAAAGAATTGAAAAGAAAAGAGAAGAAAATTAAAAAAATAGAATACAAACATAGGGGGCATCTGGCCCATTTTGGAGGTTTATTTGAAGCAAGTTTGGCCCATATACACAAAGCCTGTGTTGACTTTCCAGCTTGAGTGTTCATCCATTGACTGAGGTATATGATAGACCTCTTTTTGTAGCCTTCAGATTGATCTCACGTCCACTTGGCAGGCCTTAGCATGTGCGTGCATGGTAGAACGTTGGACGGAAACTGCATGGGAATATATTAAGACAAAAATTATTGAACATATGGGGGGACCTGGGAATCGAACCCAGGTCCCTATACCTGCAAGACACCTCATCAACCAACTGAGCTATGGCGTGCGTTTGTTATTTGGATAGATAAAAAACATAATATGCAAAAACATTAGTTAGTGGTGTAAACAAAAAATTACGCGCCAGTATTTGAATCCCCCTATCATGTAATGACACGCTGGCCTTCTTCTTCATTTATCTGCAAATAGAAAAACAAGTAGCGGGGGTTTTAAACCCCCACTAAATACAGCCATGGAAAATAGCGAATAGCAGATGTCTAAATATAAAAAGGGCGCGAGGTATTGGTTTGCTTCGTCTTGATGTCACGAATTCAGCTGTACAGGTTTTAAGGGCCAATTTTTCCATATATGAGAACCCCTAATTTGGAGCTTCTGAAACCCTAGGTTTCATCAATGGTGAATTTTGTTTCAAGCATTTTTAGGACAATTAAACTATGCCAAAAGTTTCAGAAGATCATTAGTAGCAAGAATCAACAATTAAAACATATGAATAATGCATGGAAATCAAAAATCGATTATGGACATATTCATGAAAAGGATGATTCTGTTCTACCAATTCTTGGAGTATGGGGACTTGTTCTTGATTGCAATCGACTCCTAGCAATGTCAGGAACATATTAGAATGCTTTTGAAGCTTTGAATTGTGCTCTAACTGAGATTTCAGATTTCAAGTTTTTGGTGAAAATTTGCAATTTTGTTCTCTCCTTTTGAGCATCTTTTCGTGTCCTTTTGAATAGGGTTGAGTTGTGCATAAGTAAGTGAATGAAACTAGGTCAAAAACAAGCCCAAAGATCCATGCATTTATGTTTTGAATATTTGATTTTTATCACATCTTTTTCAATCTTTTTTTCATGCCAATCTTGCCAAATAGGGATGATCTTGTCCCCTTGAGATGATGCACGAAATATTTTGCATATAATGAACATATTTGCTGCACAAAAAAGATTTAAAACCATTATTTGATATTTTTCTCATAATTAAATCTAATTAAATGAATTAATAAGAATAAAAATTCAATTAATTAATTAAAAATAAGAAAATAAATCATTTTTAGCTCAATGGGTCGTGCATATGCTTTGGGTAATGATTCAAGGAAGAAATTGAGGCCCATTAGCATTTTTGAAGCTTTTGAAGCAAAGTTGACTTTTCAAAAATCCCAAAAATTTCCCAACTTCTTCAAGGCATATCTTGCTCAATTTTGAAGCTATGATCATGTTCTTGGACATTTTGGAAAGGTCTTGAAGTCCTCTAACCAATGCCTTTGGTCCCATGTCATTTTGATTTACCAATCTCAAGTTATGGTCTTTGACTTAAAGTGCCTTTTTGTTGACTTTTGAAAATGACCTATAATGTTGAAATTGATAACTTTTTGTGAGAGCATTTCTTGGACTTGAAGTGTGAAGATGAGTTGTAGGAAATGTCATTCTCTTCAAAATGAGCTTTTGATGGAATTTTTCTGATAAACCATGAGGAAGTTATGCCTTGGTCAATTTGCAGTTGACTTTTTCAACTGTCCAAAAATAGAAACTTTTGCATCTTGAGACTTTTTGAGCCATGTTCTGAGAATCATGATCAAGAATTGATCAAATTATGTTTGTGGCTTCAAAATAAGATGTTGACCAAAATTTTTGACTTTTGACTGTCAAATGACCATTTTGCCCCTACAGTTGACTGTGAAGCAATTAGGGTTTTTGACTATGCAATTTGATGTTGTGAGTCTTGAAACTTGACATATGGATGCTTGACAATGTATATAGGCATGTGGGACTTGATTGGACCCTTGAAAACCTCAATTTCTTTGCCAGAACCAAAACCCTAATTTTGACTGTGTTATGAGGCAATTGGACTGTGCAACCCTTGAGAGATTTTGAATCATCTGGAGATTGATCTTTACAAATCTTTGAAGAATATGGGAGGGAAAATTTTGGGGTACAACAGTTGCCCCTGTTCAATCTTCTTAGACCTGAGGATGTAGATTGGCTGGCGTGCCTTTCGTGATCCGAAGGTGGAAGATGATTGAACACTAGAGTGCCCAGAAATTTGCACTCACATAGTAGAATGTCAGCAGTGTGATGTAGGGAATGGGCTTATGGATGCCATTTGGAGACTGTTGGTATGTGGATGGGCTTACAGATGCCATCTAGGTGTTGATCGCGTAAGAGATTCCTTAGCGAGAACTTGCGTACCTGAGAAAGAAAATAATTACCTGGCCTGTTACAGGAGTTGATCTTCAAACTCTTTATGTAGATGTGCCCTGGCTGGATACAGGAATCGAATCTTTAAATTCTTCAGACGTGCCCTAGCAAGATACAGGAATCGAGTATGGAATTATAGTCGTCAACAGATACACCCTGGCAAGATACAGGAATCGGATCTTCGAACTCTTTAGACGTGCCCTGGCAAGATACAGGAATCGAGTCTGGAATTAGTCGTCAACAGATACACCCTGGAAAGATACAGGAATCGGATCTTTGAACTCTTCAGACGTGCCCTGGCAGGATACAGGAATCAAGTTTGGAATAGTCATCAACAGATACACCCTGGCAGGATACAGGAATCGGATCTTTGAACTCTTCAGACGTGCCCTGGCAGGATACAAGAATCGAGTCTGGTATAGTCGTCAACAGATACACCCTGGCAAGATACAGGAATCGGATCTTCGAACTCTTCAGACGTGCCCTGGCAGGATACAGGAATCGAGTCTGGTATAGTCGTCAACAGATACACCCTGGCAAGATACAGGAATCGGATCTTCGTGAAGTAGTGAAAAACACAAGAAGGGGGGGTTGAATTGTAAAACTGAAAATCAATGCAATGAACAAGATATTTTTATCCTGGTTCGTTTGATCTCAAACTACTCCAGTCCACCCGTCAAGGTGATTTCGCCTCTCTCCAACGAGGTCTTAATCCACTATATTCAACTGAATATTACAGACTGCTTTAACAACTGCTAAAGCCTTCTTGATGCAAACCACAACCCGGTTTGTCAAGGAAACACTTTCTTACAAAGAAGATAAATCTAAGTGTGTGAATGTTTTCTACAAAACTGTATCACAACTGTGATGTATACACAACTTAAAGCTTAGAAACTAGATTGCTAAACAATGATTGAATAAGAGAATGTGTAGTGTTTAGCAAAACGAGAGAAGGAAGATTATGATCAGCTTTTTGGCGTGTAAAGATTGGAGAGCATTAGCCAATATAATCTTCAAAGTCTTGTTTATATAGAACTGAGATGTTGAACGTTGGAGCAATATTCTTGATTCAATGCTAATAACAAACTTTCCTTATCGAGCAGATCTTGTCTGGAATGAGGCCGTTGGTATTAATTTGCTTTCAATGCACAGTACCGTTGCTTACTTAATGCAAGTTCTGGCTTGGCTCATTCTGATTCTGCTTAGCTGCTGATGAACTGTTGTGTTTCTTTATCAGAGTGTTGAGCGCAGTTCTGTTCATCAGACTTCAACATATACGTGAATTAATCTTCTGATTCTGATATTCTGATATGGCAACTTCTGATGCTGATGTTAGAAACCAAAATTCTGATGCTGATTAGGTGTGATCTTGCTTATACCAATCAGAGTATTCTGCAAATCAGAACGTAATAATTTAGGCAGCATATAGTTCATACATGAATCATATAAGTAATATATCTTTTCACTTTATTATCATCAAAACTTAAACATAGGGTAGTAGATTCAAACTTTGTTCTAACAATCTCCCCCTTTTTGATGACGACAAAAACTAGATATTTTTTAAATGAAAATAACGTGAAAAGGTGTCAGAGAGATGCATCAGAGTAAGAGGTTATCAAAGATAAGGGATAACAGGATATCAGAGTTGAGAGATACTCCCCCTGAGTTTATTACTTCCCTTTTTGATTACAAGTGTTCTTCAGGATCAGATCTTTTTGCCTTTCTTTGAACATCAGAGTATCAGAGTCTTTGACTATCAGAAGCTTTGGATCAGCATATCAGAGCAGAGCTTCAGATCAGCGTATAAAAGCTTTTCTTGTCAGAGCTTTACTTTGGATCAGAGTATCAGAGCGGATCATAGCTTTTAGTCTTCAGAGTGTCCAGGAGCTTCCTTGTGCCTGTAGACTTTAAGCAAAACAGAAAACATTTTCAAGTATAATAGAGTTAGAATGTTCGAGAATTTCTGTCTTAGTAAACCGTTATTGTTTAAAATATCATTCTTGTTCTCCCCCTTTTTGTCAGCAATCAAAAAGTGTAGGTGATGTGCTAAAACAAATTAAGATCAGAAAAACTTGTCATATTAAAAGGGTTCAGAATCAAACAAAGCATATTCAAACAGTACATCAGAAAATTAAAGAAAACATGAAAATGTCATGAATAAAAAAAAACTAAGGTTGGGGAGGAAAGCGTGTGAACAGGTTCTCCAGCATGGCTTTGATCTGATCAGCAGTCTCATTCTGCTTGTGCACCATGCTGACAACAGTGTCAATCTTGCTATCCTGCACATCCATTCTTTCTTTCATCTTCTGGTCGTTTTCATCCATCCTCTGCTGCAGACGCATGTCATTCAGCTTCAGTTCTTCCAGAGTCTGCCTGTCCAAGGCAGCTTGAGAACCATCAGAAGCAGGAAGCTTCTGAGAGGTTTCTGCAACATCTTCTGCTTGACTTGCTTCAGCTTAAATGGTCTTGTTTTCTTCTGGTTGAACCTTTGAAGCTAGCTGTTTCTCAGACCAAGGTTCACTATCTAGAGGGAGCACAGCTTCCTGAGGCAGCTGACTTTCAACTTCCTTCAGCAGCTTGCTGAAGTTCTGTTGTGCCTGCTCATAGTTGATATCCTGCAACTTGAGGCCTTCAGCACGTACCCAAAGTCTGAATTGTGACCAAAGCTGGTCAGAAGCAGCTGGGTCAATCATTCCAGGACAGACTTGCTTCAGAGAAGCAATCCATTGCTGCAAACCTGTTTCAAAATTCATAATACCAGAGCCAACATCTGGTTGTTTTGGTTTTGGGATGGCTATTTTGTGTTTCAGATCAGCAAGACGGTCAAGGCTGGTTAAGTCTATGAATGTCCTGCTGGGGTTTTTGGTGGTTTGCTTGGCAGCTATTTGTTTTGGAGATGAAGTGGGAGAGTCAGAAATTATGATTGGACTGTTTGGTGTTTTGGGAGTATTTGGTGGTGTAGATTCTGGTGAGGATGGCAATTGTGCCATGGTGACTGTTGTTCCACATGGCAGCTGGATTGCCAGAGGTTGTGGTTCAGATGATTGAGGTGAATGAGGTTCAGAAGGTGGAGGAGTTTAAGTTTCAGAGTGATGAAACTCAGGTTGAGGTGATGGTGGATGAATTTCTGGTTGAGGAGAAGTTATTGTAATTTCTGGTTGTTCAGGGATAAGGGGTTCTTCTGGAATTGATGAGAGAGGTTGTTGTTGTTGTTCTGGTTCTTCAGCAGATTGTTGTTGTTCTGGTTGTGGAGGAGGGACAATTTGTGGTTCAGAGTTTGGATTGGCGGAGTGATCAGAAGTGTGTTGATCAATGTCAGACAGCACTTTGTCAATTGCTGATGTTGTTGAGATTGGTTTGGGATGTTTGGTTCTGGGTCTTCTGAGTTTTAATGCCTCAGAAGGGTCATCTTCTGGTTCAGTTTCATCTATTGTTGGGATGAGGATTGAGATTCTATGAGAGGTTGTTGGAGGAATAGATGCTGGAATAGTAGAAGAATTTAAAACAGAAGCAGCAGATAAATTACCTCTTTTCTTGGGTGTCTGCTGGGATGATCCTTCTGAAGGTGCCTTCCTCTTCTTAGTCTTCTTCAAAGTCACTTCTTGTTGAGGTTGATGCAGATCTTTGATAATCAGATTTGGATCTGTACCATCTGCTTTGCACGCGTCTAAGTATTTGAGAACCACCTCTGGTTTAGATTCTATCTCAGAAAATAAAGGAAAGTCACTCAGTGGAACTCTTCTGCTGGTGATATCAGCAATATGAGTAGCTCTGGGTTCCTTTTTGATATTCTCTATCAACTTCATTTTCTTCAAGTTCTTCGCGTTCAGAGGCTTCCCAACTGTAACACCCCAGTTTCAATTATTTGATTTATTTAAATTTGGGAAATTATTTTATTAGAATTAATAAAATAAAAAGGGATTATTTATTTTGAAATATGGAGGAAAATAAAAGAAATAAGAAAATGCTGAGTTTTTAGGTTATTGGGCTTGGATGTTGTTAGTAAAGAGTGGGGGTGCAAAAGAAGTAAAGATATGTTTTGGAACTCAAGTTATTTTTCTCATTATTCACGATAACACAGTGTGATCGGTGGATCTGGAACTGACTGTTTAACGCTGGTTTCGCGAAATGTCGCGGAAGCAAGAGTCGCCACCGTCTTTTATTTTCTCCAAATGGAAAGGACAAAAGCACAGAAAAATTCCTTTAAAGAGATTGCTCTCGGTTTGGGAGGTAGGTTATAGAAAGGGAAGGTGTTAGCACCCTTTCTATCCATGGTTATCCATGGGCTCTTAGATACTTGCTCAATGTGTTTTCAAAAATGTTTTGTTTGCTTTTCAATGTGGGTTTTAAAAAAGTTTCTTTGAAAAATTTCAGATCGACTCATACGTCAGAGTGTTTGAAAAGTTTGTTTTGAAAGCTTTTGAAAATGTGTTGGTGTGAAAAGATGTTCTGATTTGTTTGAAATTAGAGCAAGTATCCTTGAGAACCTACCTACCCTAAGGAATTCGTCTGTGTAAGAGTCCTTAAAAGTAATGCCATCCCACCATTGAGAGGTAGGTAGCACCACCGTTGGAGGTGTTCGGGTCAATTCGAGTTTGTAGGGACATGGTGATCACCAGAGCAATGGGAAGACACCTTAGAAGCTACCCTCATGCCAGGTTCCCGGATCATGAGGACTTACTAAGACATCCTCTACTCGACGATCACCTTTCGAGAGGCAACAGTGAGGCGTACCCTAGGGGTGGTGTGTGCGAATCGTGTGTCATGTTTCAGTTATTTGTCTTGTGTCATGTCATTGTGATCTACGCTTGATTTTAATTAGGGCATTCATTCTTGCATGCTTTTTAACAATTATAAAGTTTGCGAAAAATAAATCTAAGGCTATTACAAAGGCGCGGGTCCACATCGCCAAAATTAAACCGGACCCGATTTAGCGGAAAATAAATAAAGCAAAATAAAGTAAAAGTGCGAGAAATTTAAATTACAAGGCTTTGGGAGAGATACAAAATTATAATAAACGACATAAAGTAAAATGCACGAAATAAAATAATTAAAACAATGGGCGTTGGACCCTTTTGCAAAAAATTAAAGTTGATGAATTAATTAAGGAGGAATTAAAACTAAAGATTTAAAAGGAATGCTTTTTTTTTTGTATTTTTGTATTTTTTTGATTAAATAAGAAAAAGGATTAATTATAATTAAAGTAAAATGCCCAAACCCTAATTCTAATATTTTTATTTATTATGAAAGAATTAAATTAAAACCTAAATTAAACCCTAATTTTATTCATGTACATTTAATTATAAAAATAAAATAATAAATAAATAATATTGTGAAAAAAGGAAAAATTAAAAAGATATAAAAAATTATCAATTAACCTAATTCTACATTTTTTGGATTTTATTAAAAAGGAATTAAAGTTGAAAACCTAATTAAACTAAATAATTTACATACAATTTATTTATGGAAATAATAAAATAAAAATTGTATTTTTTGGCATTTTTTGATTTTTTTGATGTTTTTGTATTTTGATTAAAAAAATTAAATAAACAATGATTAAAATAAACATAACAATTAAAATAATAATTAAAAAGATAAGAAAAATAATTAAAATTGGCAAACCAGGGTGGGGTGTAGCCCCAATTTAGGAGGTTCAGGCCTAGCAATTCAGGCCCAATAAGCTGGAAATTGGTTGACTTTTCTGGATCCTGTATGATGCTTTGACTGGGGTTCAGCGTATTCATCCATCTTATGCCTTTGGATTGATTCCCAGGACACATGTATATCTTGAGGATGGAGGCATATGGTGGGTCTTAACGTTAGCGCTGCATGGAAACTTGAAGTGAAAAATAATATGAAACATTATACAGACCTGGGACTCGAACCCAGGTCTTAGACCATGCAAGCTTAACACCTGTGCCACTGAAGCAATTCAACGCATTTGTAATATAATTAATATACAAATAATATAAAGGAAAAGTGGAGCCCTGCTTGGAACGCGCGCGAGATTTTTGAATATGCCAATCACGTCTTGCCAACGCATCATCGTCCTCGCCCAGTTTTTTTTTCTTCTGAAACATAAGCATACAGCAACGGTTTTAGAAACGTTGTCTTAGGCCAGTTTACAAAAATAGCGATTAGCTCGTTTCTCAACATAAATTAGGCGCGAGGATGCATTCTTCTTCGTCTCCAGGCCCTGAATACAACCATGGTGTTGAGAACGTCCAATTTTGCCGTACCTGGAAACCCCTAATTCCAAGACTGAAAAACCCTAATGCTCGTTAATGGTGAAATCACATGTATTGCACAAAAACGAAATTCATTGGCATGGTTAGCATCAGAACAAAACAACAATCATGAATCAACAAATAAAACTTAAGAAAGATGCTTAAATCATGATGCACGACTCCAAGTTTTCATCTGTACAGTTTTGAGTCATTATACCAATTCTTCGCGTTTTGGTTGATGTTAGGGATTGGCACACGTTCAGGAGATCACAAGGAAGCTATTGAACCAAGTTTTAGGGCTTGAATCCTCCTCCAACCTTGAAATCAGATTTGAGCTTTTTGGCAATTTTTTCAAGTTTGTGTATTGGTTTTCTGCGCAGCTTCCAGTCTCTCTTGATTAGGTTTACATTCCTGTATATGTAAGGAAGCAATTAGGTTGGAAAAATTGATCCAAATCCAAGGCATTCATTGTTTTCAATATTTGATTTCCTTAATATCTTTTTGAATCTTTTTTCATGGTTTTTGTGTCAATTAGGTTTCAATCAAGCCAAAACCTTCTATATTAGCATGTGCACGAAATATTAAGTTCAAATCATGCATAAAAAGATTTGTTTTCATTAGGTTTGTATTTTTCATGCAATTTATTTAATTAAATGAATTATAAATGATAAAAAATCCAAATAAATAAATAAAAATGGAGAAAAACTTCCTTTTGGGCCTAATGGTCGTGCATAGGCTTGGCATGAAGAAACTTGGAAGAAAAATGGGCCCATTAGCAATTTTGGATCGTTTGAAGTAAAGTTGACTTTCAAAAATTTCCAAACATTTCCCAACTTCCACAAGGCATAACTTGCTCAATTTTTAAGCTTTTCACATGTTCTTGGACATTTTGGAAAGGTCTTTGAGTCCTCTAACCAATGCCTTTGGTCCCATGTCATTTTGATTTACCAATCTCAAGTTATGGCCTTTGACTTAAAGTCACTTTTTGTTGACTTTTGAAAATGACCTATAATGTTGAAATTGATAACTTTTTGTGAGAGCATTTCTTGGACTTGGAACATGAAGAGGAATTGTAGGAAATGTCTTTCTCTTAAAAATGAGCTTTGGATGGAATTTTTCTGATAATCCCTGTGAAAGTTATGCCTTGGTCAATTTCAGTTGACTTTTTCAGCTGTCCAAATATAGCAACTTTTGCATCTTTGATGATTTTTGAGCCAAGCTTTGAGAATCATGATCAAGAATTGATCAAATGATGTTTGTGGCTTCAAAATGAGATGTTAACCAAAAATTTGAACTTTTGACTGTCAAATGACCATTTTGCCCCTACAGTTGACTGTAGTGCAATCTAGGGTTTTGACTGTGCAATTTTGAGCTGAATGCCTTGAAACTTGATATGGGGACACTTGACCATCTTTGTAGGCATATGAGACTTGATTTGGCCTTTGAAAACTTCATTTTCTTGATCAGAACCCAAACCCTAGTTTTGACTGTATAAGAGACTGTTGAGCTGCACAACCCTTGGGGAATTTTGTGACCTTGACTTGACAAATCTTTGATGAATATGGGAGGGCAAATTTTGGGGTACAACAGTTGCCCCTGTTCAATCTTCTTAGACCTGAGGATGCAGATTGGCTGGCGTGCCTTTCGTAATCCGAGGGTAGAAGATGATTGAACACTAAAGTGCCCAGAAATTTGCGCTCACATAGTAGCAGTGATGATGGGAATGGGCTTATAGATGCCATTTGGAGATTGCCATAGGGTGATGGGCTTATAGATGCCATCTGGATGTCGATCGCGCAGGAGCTTCCTTAGCGAGAACCTGCATACCTGCAAAAGAAAAATGAGTACCTGACATGTTGCAGGAGCTGATTTTAGATGCTTGGTATAGATGTGTCCTGACTGGTTACAGGAACTGAGTCTGGAGCTTCAAACGCTGATGAATGAACCAGGGATGGTTACTATCTTAGCATGAATGGTAAGAGAACCTTGGGCGACTTTAACTTCAACAACGCTCGTTGAGAAAAATCTTGGGTGTCTTTAACTTCAACAACGCTTGTTGAGAAAAATCTTGGGTGTCTTTAACTTCAACAACGCTTGTTGAGAAAAATCTTGGGTGTCTTCTACTGGAATAAGAATCAGGGAGATCTTAGGGTCGATCTGACTGAAACAGAGAGGCCTTTGACTGGGTAAGAATCAGGAAAATCTTAGGGTCGATTTAACTGAACCGGGCAAGGTCTTGGAATATCTTCAACTGGATAAGCATCAGGGAGATCTTAGGGTCGATCTGACTGAACCAAGAGAAGGCCTTGGACTGGGTAAGAATCAGGAAAATCTTAGGATCGATTTAACTGAACCGGTCTAGGTCTTGAAACATCTTCAACTGGATAAGTATCAGGGAGATCTTAGGGTCGATCTGACTGAACCAAGAGAAGGCCTTTGACTGGGTAAGAATCAGGAAAATCTTAGGGTCGATTTAACTGAACCGGTCTAGGTCTTGAAACATCTTCAACTGGATAAGCATCAGGGAGATCTTAGGGTCGATCTGACTGAACCAGAGAAGGCCTTTGACTGGATAAGCATCAGGAAAATCTTAGGGTCGATTTAACTGAACCGGTCTAGGTCTTGAACTATCTTCAACTGGATAAGCATCAGGGAGATCTTAGGGTCGATCTGACTGAACCAAGAGAAGGCCTTTGACTGGATAAGCATCAGGAAAATCTTAGGGTCGATTTAACTGAACCGGACAAAGTCTTGAGACGTGATTAAGAATTTCAACTGCATCTTTCCTGAAAGGTAAAGGTCAGTCATATGCAATTCATGATATGGGTCAAGCAATGATGTTCTCGATATAAATGAGACTTGTATGATGCAATGCGTTACGCATGCTATAATGACGTATGTGATGTTTTATGAATGTTTTCGTCTAGGAAAATGGATCCTTGACGGATGCCGGGAAGTCGTATCCTGGGCTGATGTTGAAGAATAGATTTTGCTTCCGCTGGGGATGATAACTGCAAGAATACCGGTAGGAGAAGATGACTCCGTTGCGGAATGAACTTGGCAAATGGATGATTCTGCGGGGGGAAGAAGATATTCTAGCGACCATGCTGGGAAGCGGTACTTTGTGGGGATAGAGATGCTTTGCTTGAATTATTGATAACTCGCTGAGGATACCCTTGTTATTGGAAGTATTGACGGACTTCGCTGGGGATAGGAAAGAACTACGTTGATGACGACCTTTTCGTGGCTTTTGGCTGAGGATAACCCAGTTATATCCTGTTAAGGAAATAACTCTTTAAATAAAGCCGGACGACGCGTTCGTGCTCCGCGAGGGGATAAGCTTCCAGAATCTACTGGGGATAAGCTTACTGCTTGGGGGAGATGAATTCCATTTCTCCTGGGGAAACTGGATTGGACTGGACTCTTTGGGGAAGTTTTGGACTGCGGGGAAGTGATTCCTTTGAATGGTGGTATACCGCCGGGGAACAATCTTTAGACCAAGACTGCCGGGGATGCTTGTTTAAGGATATATGTATTGCTGCTGGGGAATGTTTGGGATCGGCCGGAGGATACTCAATTTCCTTGATATTTGATGATTTGCCTGGAGAAGAATGTATTGTTTTACTCTCTGGGGAATTAAGATACCCTTGGCCGTGTTCTTTAGCTGAACCTACCTTGGTACCTTAGAGAATAGAACAATTAGACTGTTCAGACAATTCTTTTATTGCCCCTGTTTCTAATGTCACCTGCAATTAATTCCTTTGTTTCGTATGCAAATATTTATGAGTTAGCAAATTATTGTCAATGCATACATCACAAATTGAACCTCGGACGTTCTTCGCAAAACAAAACAGAAAAAAGAAAAAACACTTGGCACTTTTAACTGAAGATATATTTTTATTGATTTTTGAATGGCCTGAAAATAGGCGTTTGGTGTACAAGAGGCTGACGTCCTAGTAAGAGGTACGCCGCCGATCAAAAGAGTTTATACAAGTTTTGTACAAAAGAAAATAAAACAGCTGTGTGAAAGATAAATGATCCACTGGGTTTCAACTCTGCTATTGTCTTTATAACTCCGAGCGTCTCATCACTTGATGACCTTGGTTGAGGGTGAAGCTGACTGATCGATGCCGTTTGAGCTTGATGCAGATACCGGATTCTGGATGCAAAGTGATCCAATGAGACATAGTATTACGCTTTTATCCCTAATTTTTGCCTGGACCGCCCTTTCGGGTTTTCAGTCCACCGGGATACCCATTTTTGCCCAAGCCGCCTTTTCAGGTTTTCGGCTTGCCGGGTGTACAGATTTTTTCATTTTCATCCCTTCATTTTGCCCGAACCCTTTTGGTTCGACGGGAAGCCCTAAATTTTGCCTAGGCATGTCAGCCTAGCGGGTCTTTTTTCATGCGTAGTATTTTTTAACTATGTCTGCATTGGCGGGGTGAGGAAGGTCGTCACCATCCATGTTAGTTAAGATCATTGCTCCTCCTGAGAACACATGCTTAACCACAAATGGCCCTTCGTACGTAGGGGTCCATTTGCCCCTTGGATCACTCTGAGGAAGGATGATTCGCTTGATAACCAGATCCCCAACTTGATATTCCTGTGGTCTGACCTTTTTGTTAAATGCCCTGATCATCCGTTTCTGATACGTCTGACCATGACAGATAGCAGCAAGTCTCTTTTCGTCAATGAGGTTGAGTTGATCAAGTCGTGTCTGGATCCAATCATCTTCGTTCAGATTTGCATCCTTCATTATCCGGAGAGAGGGAATTTGTACTTCAATCGGCAAGACTGCCTCCATGCCATAAACCAGAGAGAAGGGAGTTGCCCCGGTTGACGTCCTTGCTGAAGTACGATACCCATGCAGAGCAAACGGTAACATCTCGTGCCAATCTTTATAGGTTACTGTCATTTTTTGCACGATCTTCTTGATGTTCTTATTTGCTGCTTCTACAGCCCCATTCATCTTCGGTCTGTAAGGAGAAGAATTGTGGTGCTGTATCTTGAACTGCTCGCAAAGCTCAGCGATCATCTTGTTGTTTAGATTGGTATCGTTGTCTGTAATAATCCGCTCAGGGACGCCGTATCGACAGATCATGTTGTGCCGAATAAACCGTGCCACCACAGTCTTGGTTACTGTAGCATAGGATGCTGCCTCAACCCACTTCGTAAAATAATCAATCGCCACTAGGATGAAGCGATGTCCATTGGATGCCGTAGGTTTTATCTCACCGATCATGTCTATACCCCACATTGCAAACGGCCAAGGCGCAGTCAGAACATTCAGGGGAACCGGAGGAACATGCACCTTGTCTGCATAAATCTGGCACTTGTGGCATGTCCTGGAATGTTGGTAGCAGTCAGCTTCCATTGTAGACCAGTAATATCCTGCCCGTAGGATTTTCTTAGCCATAGTATGCCAACTGGAATGCGTACCGAAGGTCCCGTCATGTAGCTCTTCCATGATTCTTTCCGCTTCAGTCTTATCCACACAACGCAATAAAGTTGAATCATGGTTTCGCTTGTACAAGATGCCGTTGCTTAGGAAGAACTTTGCTGCGAACCTCCTCAGGAATTTCTTATCGTTGATAGAGGCACCTTCAGGGTATTCCTGAGTTTCCAGATATCTCTTCACTTCGTGGTACCAAGGCTTCTCAGTTACCAATTCAGTTTCGAGATCACAACAGTATGCCGGTTCATCCAGTTTCCAGATGACGATCCGGGGAGCTTCATTATCCCATTTAACCTTGAACATTGAAGACATTGTAGCTAACGCGTCCGCTAACTAATTCTCTTCTCTTGGAAAGTGCTCAAAGGTTATCTCTGTGAAGTGGGGAATCAGGGTCAACACACATTCTCTGTAAGGAATCAAGTTTGGATGTTTCGTATCCCACTCTCCTTTGATCTGATTGATCACAAGAGCGGAATCTCCGAAGACACTTAGAAATTTGATCCTTAGGTCGATCGCAGCTTGAAGACCCATGATACACGCCTCATACTCCGCCATGTTGTTGGTACAGTTGAAACACAGCCGGGCAGTGAGTGGAGTATGAGTACCTTGTGGAGATATGATTATGGCGCCGATACCATTTCCCAAAGCATTGGAAGCTCCGTCAAAGTGCATAGACCATCGGGATCCTGGTTCAGGTCCTTCATCCGGTCCAGGTACTTCACAGTCAGTTACTATCATAATGCTTTCATCTGGAAACTCGAAGTTCATTGATTGGTAGTCATCTACAGCTTGATGAGCTAAGTGGTCTGCCAATACACTCCCCTTGATGGCTTTCTGGGTTGTATACTGAATGTCGTATTCCGTCAAGATCATCTGCCATCTTGCAATTCTCCCAGACAGAGCAGGCTTTTCGAATATGTACTTTATAGGATCCATTTTTGAGATCAACAAGGTAGTGTGAGTCAGCATATACTGTCTCAGCCGGCGAGCAGCCCATACCAAAGCGCAGCAAGTTTTCTCAAGCAGTGAGTATCGGGTCTCACAGTCGGTAAACTTTTTGCTAAGGTAATAAATGGCGTGCTCTTTTCGGCCAGACTCGTCATGCTGCCCCAGCACACACCCCATTGAGTTGTCAAGCACTGTTAGATATAGGATCAGAGGTCTCCCTTCAACCGGTGGCATAAGGATAGGTGGTTCTTGGAGATACTCTTTGATTTTGTCGAAAGCGACCTGACATTCATCATTCCAACGCACTACCTGATCTTTCTTTAGTAGCTTGAAGATTGGCTCACAGGTAGCAGTCAGATAAGAGATGAATCGAGCAATGTAATTCAGGCGTCCTAAAAAGCCTCTGACTTCCTTATCTGTCTTAGGAACTGGCATCTCTTGAATAGCTTTGACCTTAGCAGGGTCCACTTGAATACCTTTATCACTGACCACGAAGCCTAGCAACTTCCCAGATCTTACCCCGAAGGTGCACTTGTTCGGGTTCAATCTCAGCTTGTACAGTTTCAACCGGTCAAACAACTTCTGCAGATGATCTAGGTGCTCTTCCTCAGTCTGGGACCTTGCGATCATGTCGTCCACATACACTTCTATCTCATGATGGATCATGTCGTGAAATAAGGCAACCATGGCACGTTGGTAGGTTGCCCCAGCATTCTTTAATCCGAACGGCATGACCTTGTAACAGAAGGTGCCCCACTGAGTAACAAATGTAGTCTTTTCCATGTCTTCAGGTGCCATCTTGATCTGATTGTAGCCTGAAAAGCCATCCATGAAAGAGAATACTTTGTGCTGAGCTGTATTATCAACAAGGACATCAATGTGAGGTAAGGGGAAGTCATCCTTGGGGCTGGCCCTGTTCAGATCCCTGTAATCGACACACATTCTGACCTTACCGTCCTTTTTAGGTACCGGCACCACGTTAGCAACCCACTGAGGGTAAGAAGTCACTGCGAGAAATCCGGCATCAAACTGTTTCATGACCTCGGCTTTAATCTTCTCTGACATCTCTGGACGCATCCGACGGACCTTTTGTTTAACTGGAAGGCAGTCTTCCTTAGTTGGCAAATGATGGACGACAATATCGGTATCCAACCCTGGCATGTCTTCGTAGGACCAGGCAAAGATCTCCATATAGTCATGTAACATCTTGGTTAACCGTTGCTTCACGCTGAGCTCTAGGTTGGCACCAATTTTTACCTCTTTTCTATCTGCTTCAGTACCCAGGTTTATTGTTTCCACTGGTTCTTCATGGGGTTAAATTGCCCGCTCTTCCTGAAGCAACAGTCTTGCAAGCTCGCCAGGCACTTCGCAATCATCTTCACCTTCGTCTTCGGCTAAGTTGATCGGATTTTCGAAGCTATAATTGGCATTAGCAGAGCTGTTATCAGTGAGATCCAGAGTGGATTGGAACCTGTATGAGTGAGTGTGTGTGTAAATACAGCTGTTTTGAAAATTATGTAAAAGAAAGACAGGAAAGGAAAACAATATTTGCAATGCGAAAGACGTCCAAGATTTTCATTCATGATGTATAAAATGACAGTTTGTATGCCCTCACAAATAGAACCACGGTGCCTCGGGTAAGACATCGGGCCATAGAGTTTATCATTGTTTATTACAAAATAACAAAACATAGGAATTCATTACTCAGTAACAAAAGAAACAGGGAGATTGTCTTTGGCGCTCCAATTGTTAAGTCCTTCGTCAGTTGCCGGGTAGATCCAGCTATCAAATTCAGCTTCATCAACTTCCTCTTCGTCCCCAATAGCATTAACTCCATGAGCAGGTAGGGGAGCTGTCACCACATTAGGCTTGTCAGATGCCTCAAACTGTACCTCCTTAGCGTCAATGAGGTCCTGCAGCTTGTTCTTTAGTGCCCAACAGTCATCGGTAGAGTGCCCCGGGCTTTCTGAATGGTAAGCACAACGAGCATTTGGGTTGTACTTGGGAGATGCTGTATTTGGGAACTTTGGAGCCTCCCTGACAGTCACCAAATTGGTTGCGAGCAACTGTGGCAGTATCTGTGATAGGGTCATGTTTAACCGGGTGAATTCTCTCCGGGGTCTTTCCACCTTCTGAGCATTGTTTGGCCGGGGAGCGGCAGCAGGCTTAGCAATCATGACCGCACTGACAGATTGGCGGTGTTCAGGTCTTTCTGATTTCCTGGAGCCATACACGGCACTAGACTCCTTTTTGAAGGGTTTCTTCTCTGCACTAGATGATGCACCCTTTGCAATCTTTCCAGATTTCAGCCCAGCTTCGATTCTCTCTCCAGTCAAGATTAAATCAGTGAAACCAGCAGAAGAATTCCCAATGAGATGGTTAAAAAACGGCCCAGATAGGGTCCCCAAGAACATGTCCACTAACTCTCGATCAGTCAAAGGTGGCTGCACCCTGCCAGCCAGGTCTCTCCACTTCTGCGCGTACTCTTTAAAACCTTCACTTGCACCTAACGACATACCCTGGAGTTGAGTACGTGTAGGGGCAAGGTCGGCATTATACTGATACTGCTTATAGAAAGCAGTAGCCAGCTCCTCCCAGTTACGAACTTTGGTCCCATCCAGCTGATAGAACCATTCGAGATGAGTCCCTGAAAGACTCTCCTGGAAGAAGTGGATCCATAGATTCTTGTCCGCAGAGTACGGCTGAATTTTCCGCACATAGGACCTCAAATGCAGCTTGGGACAAGATGCCCCGTCATACTTGGAGAAGGAAGGTGCTTTGAATTTGTGTGGAATGATCACACCAGTCGACAAACCCAGATCTCCGAAATCCAGCCCAGGTGCCTGTTGCACCTCCATAGCTTTCAGCCTGTCCTCCAGTTGTTTGTATCTGTTGTCTTCAGGAGGGTACTGCTCTTCATCAAAATCCGTCTCGTTGTCGGAGACCACTGGAGTAGGAACCTTGACTTCTGCCTGAGAAGGACTCCTACCAACAGAAGAACCAGCCTCTTCATGTTGCAGAGTATTACCCAACCTTCGGCCCGAGTTGAATAGATCAGTTCTTCTTTTCTTCTTCTTCTCCTTCTTCAGGAGCATAGTTTTCAGTTCTTCTTGGCCTTTAGCTAGACCCATGATTAGTTCTTGAAACTGCGCATTCTGCGCCTGGAGAGCCTTGATTGATGTCTCTGTTGATTCAGATCCAGGATTCATGATGCTGAAATAAACAGCGAAGAACTGTAAGCAACCTGAAAAGGGGAAAAACCTGCTATGCACATGATGTATGAAATGCGTATGCAATGCATTCAAGGGTTCGAAAGTTCAAATTCGTTGTAGACAAGAAAAGAACACACGTTATCATTAAAGAAATCATTGTTTAATACATCAAGGCCTCATGGGCAAAAAGTACAAAAATCAAGTCAATCCCAAAATACACTGCGCATCCTTTTCGGAGCTATGTAGGTGTTGAGATTCCTCTCCTCATGCAACAGGCGAGTGAGCTCCAGGACTTTCTTTTCACTGGCATGCAGATTAGTCTCAAGAGAATTCCTTTCCTCCTTAAGCTGGATCCAGCTCTTCTGCATCTCTTCCCAGGATGTGGGCATATCAGGGTGCTGAATAACATGAGACACTTCCCCTTCCAAGACAGGTTCTTTGATTACTGGAAGCATGTGAGGATAAGGCATCACTAACTTCTGGGAGCGGGCGCGTACCCACTTGAGATAAGGTTCCAACGGGATGGAATTCCTGTGCCCCAGTGTCTTGCTGTCTATCCTACTGGGCATCCTCCAAGCTCTGATAAATCTCTGACGAAGTCCTTGAGTATCATTGTCGAAGTCAAAAACTATATCAGGAATCAACATGTCATGAGGACCATTCCTCCGAGCATAACCAAACTGTCTCCAAGCCAGGCATGGGCTATAAGTAATACCTCCTCTGATTCCAAGTAAAGGAACATTAGGGTACTCCCCACAACGATCAATGATAGTGACATCTCCTCTGGATCTAGGACACCAATGTATATCTGCATGTGTAAGAGTCATCAACCGTTGTGACCATCTCAAACCCCGCTCATTCTTCAGGACTGATTGTGGAAGGTGCGAAATAAACCACCTTCCCAGGAGAGGAGTGCAACACATAAGGACACCTCTTTTTCTCATGGTTCGAGTGTAACATGAGTGAAGGATGTCCCCCAGCAACGTAGGTATAGGATTCCTGGACATAAAGATCTGAACGGCACTGATATCAATGAGCTGATCTGGGTTAGGGAACAACACCAAACCATAAACAAGGAGGGCCACAACCTCTTCAAAAGCTTGCAAGTCAAGGGAGTTCCAACATTCATGGGCTTTTTCAAATAGAAACCTGGCTAAGAACCCTTTGATACCACTTCTGACTTCCCAATGTCCCTTGAGGTCAGATGACTGTAGGTGCAAGGCTTTAGCAATCTCTTCAAGCTTAGGTTCCTTTTCTGTACCGCTGAAGGGTAGCTGATCAAGGATAGGGATTTTCAGGAGCCGGGAGAACTCCTCCAATGTAGGTACCAACTGATAGTCCAAGAAGGTAAAGCAGTGATGCAGAGGGTCAAAGAACTGGAACAAGACCTTTATCATGTCTTCCTCAATATTGGTGTTGACCAAGCTGATGAGGCTTCCATGCCTTTCACTGAATGAAGAGTTCTCGGGAATCCTGGATATAAACTCCTTAAGCTGAGGAGGGATCCTTACAAGATTGACCTGAATTGTCTTTCTACGAACAGTTTCCATGTCCTACAAAACAAGAACAAAGATGAAAATTCGAACCCCTGAAATGGTTAGTCAATGCATATGATGCTGGATGATGTCATGATGCTATGATTAAAACCACAGATATTTACAAAGACAAACATGTAAGGCACACAAGGCACACAAGGCAAGCCCTTAAGGTTTAAGGCCAGCATGGGGTCTGGGTAGTACCCTCTTGAAGTTGGTGGGCTTAACCTGTCCTATTAGAAGTAACCGGGTTCTAAGGATCCCAATATCACGGGATTGCTTTCATTGTTCATCGTTTCGATTTAGCCACTGAACTGGCGACCGAAATATTCCAGGAAAGCAACCCTCAATTGAGTGTAGTATCGAGTATCAACCAACCTCGGACTGCACCAAAGTCAGTTATCTCACTACCCTAAAGAGGCCAAGATAGTTCAATTAAGGTTCCTAAGGTCTGTTGATGTTTCACGACACCACGCGGAGGCCCCGTACTCTCCTTGACTGAACTCAAGGGTTACCGGTACACACCAAAGTGCCACATCAACGTAGCAGACTGTTTCAACCATGTCGGTATACCCCGCACAGTTCCCTCACAGTCTTGTTGCTACTTTCTAAGAAAGGTATCCCCCAGATCCGGGTTTAGGACCTATAGAACTCCCGAGACAGTCCCACAATTTAAAGCAAACAAGGAAAGCAATTGAAAACACAGTTATGAACTAACCCTAAGGTACACCTCACTTTAAGTTAAATCCCCAGCAGAGTCGCCAGTTCTGTGATCGGTGGATCTGGAACTGACTGTTTAACGCTGGTTTCGCGAAATGTCGCGGAAGCAAGAGTCGCCACCGTCTTTTATTTTCTCCAAATGGAAAGGACAAAAGCACAGAAAAATTCCTTTAAAGAGATTGCTCTCGGTTCGGGAGGTAGGTTATAGAAAGGGAAGGTGTTAGCACCCTTTCTATCCATGGTTATCCATGGGCTCTTAGATACTTGCTCAATGTGTTTTCAAAAATGTTTTGTTTGCTTTTCAATGTGGGTTTTAAAAAAGTTTCTTTGAAAAATTTCAGATCGACTCATACGTCAGAGTGTTTGAAAAGTTTGTTTTGAAAGCTTTTGAAAATGTGTTGGTGTGAAAAGATGTTCTGATTTGTTTGAAATTAGAGCAAGTATCCTTGAGAACCTACCTACCCTAAGGAATTCGTCTGTGTAAGAGTCCTTAAAAGTAATGCCATCCCACCATTGAGAGGTAGGTAGCACCACCGTTGGAGGTGTTCGGGTCAATTCGAGTTTGTAGGGACATGGTGATCACCAGAGCAATGGGAAGACACCTTAGAAGCTACCCTCATGCCAGGTTCCCGGATCATGAGGACTTACTAAGACATCCTCTACTCGACGATCACCTTTCGAGAGGCAACAGTGAGGCGTACCCTAGGGGTGGTGTGTGCGAATCGTGTGTCATGTTTCAGTTATTTGTCTTGTGTCATGTCATTGTGATCTACGCTTGATTTTAATTAGGGCATTCATTCTTGCATGCTTTTTAACAATTATAAAGTTTGCGAAAAATAAATCTAAGGCTATTACAAAGGCGCGGGTCCACATCGCCAAAATTAAACCGGACCCGATTTAGCGGAAAATAAATAAAGCAAAATAAAGTAAAAGTGCGAGAAATTTAAATTACAAGGCTTTGGGAGAGATACAAAATTATAATAAACGACATAAAGTAAAATGCACGAAATAAAATAATTAAAACAATGGGCGTTGGACCCTTTTGCAAAAAATTAAAGTTGATGAATTAATTAAGGAGGAATTAAAACTAAAGATTTAAAAGGAATGCTTTTTTTTTTGTATTTTTGTATTTTTTTGATTAAATAAGAAAAAGGATTAATTATAATTAAAGTAAAATGCCCAAACCCTAATTCTAATATTTTTATTTATTATGAAAGAATTAAATTAAAACCTAAATTAAACCCTAATTTTATTCATGTACATTTAATTATAAAAATAAAATAATAAATAAATAATATTGTGAAAAAAGGAAAAATTAAAAAGATATAAAAAATTATCAATTAACCTAATTCTACATTTTTTGGATTTTATTAAAAAGGAATTAAAGTTGAAAACCTAATTAAACTAAATAATTTACATACAATTTATTTATGGAAATAATAAAATAAAAATTGTATTTTTTGGCATTTTTTGATTTTTTTGATGTTTTTGTATTTTGATTAAAAAAATTAAATAAACAATGATTAAAATAAACATAACAATTAAAATAATAATTAAAAAGATAAGAAAAATAATTAAAATTGGCAAACCAGGGTGGGGTGTAGCCCCAATTTAGGAGGTTCAGGCCTAGCAATTCAGGCCCAATAAGCTGGAAATTGGTTGACTTTTCTGGATCCTGTATGATGCTTTGACTGGGGTTCAGCGTATTCATCCATCTTATGCCTTTGGATTGATTCCCAGGACACGTGTATATCTTGAGGATGGAGGCATATGGTGGGTCTTAACGTTAGCGCTGCATGGAAACTTGAAGTGAAAAATAATATGAAACATTATACAGACCTGGGACTCGAACCCAGGTCTTAGACCATGCAAGCTTAACACCTGTGCCACTGAAGCAATTCAACGCGTTTGTAATACAATTAATATACAAATAATATAAAGGAAAAGTGGAGCCCTGCTTGGAACGCGCGCGAGATTTTTGAATATGCCAATCACGTCTTGCCAACGCATCATCGTCCTCGCCCAGTTTTTTTTTCTTCTGAAACATAAGCATACAGCAACGGTTTTAGAAACGTTGTCTTAGGCCAGTTTACAAAAATAGCGATTAGCTCGTTTCTCAACATAAATTAGGCGCGAGGATGCATTCTTCTTCGTCTCCAGGCCCTGAATACAACATGGTGTTGAGAACGTCCAATTTTGCCGTACCTGGAAACCCCTAATTCCAAGACTGAAAAACCCTAATGCTCGTTAATGGTGAAATCACATGTATTGCACAAAAACGAAATTCATTGGCATGGTTAGCATCAGAACAAAACAACAATCATGAATCAACAAATAAAACTTAAGAAAGATGCTTAAATCATGATGCACGACTCCAAGTTTTCATCTGTACAGTTTTGAGTCATTATACCAATTCTTCGCGTTTTGGTTGATGTTAGGGATTGGCACACGTTCAGGAGATCACAAGGAAGCTATTGAACCAAGTTTTAGGGCTTGAATCCTCCTCCAACCTTGAAATCAGATTTGAGCTTTTTGGCAATTTTTTCAAGTTTGTGTATTGGTTTTCTGCGCAGCTTCCAGTCTCTCTTGATTAGGTTTACATTCCTGTATATGTAAGGAAGCAATTAGGTTGGAAAAATTGATCCAAATCCAAGGCATTCATTGTTTTCAATATTTGATTTCCTTAATATCTTTTTGAATCTTTTTTCATGGTTTTTGTGTCAATTAGGTTTCAATCAAGCCAAAACCTTCTATATTAGCATGTGCACGAAATATTAAGTTCAAATCATGCATAAAAAGATTTGTTTTCATTAGGTTTGTATTTTTCATGCAATTTATTTAATTAAATGAATTATAAATGATAAAAAATCCAAATAAATAAATAAAAATGGAGAAAAACTTCCTTTTGGGCCTAATGGTCGTGCATAGGCTTGGCATGAAGAAACTTGGAAGAAAAATGGGCCCATTAGCAATTTTGGATCGTTTGAAGTAAAGTTGACTTTCAAAAATTTCCAAAAATTTCCCAACTTCCACAAGGCATAACTTGCTCAATTTTTAAGCTTTTCACATGTTCTTGGACATTTTGGAAAGGTCTTTGAGTGCTCTAACCAATGCCTTTGGTCCCATGTCATTTTGATTTACCAATCTCAAGTTATGGCCTTTGACTTAAAGTCACTTTTTGTTGACTTTTGAAAATGACCTATAATGTTGAAATTGATAACTTTTTGTGAGAGCATTTCTTGGACTTGGAACATGAAGAGGAATTGTAGGAAATGTCTTTCTCTTCAAAATGAGCTTTGGATGGAATTTTTCTGATAATCCCTGTGAAAGTTATGCCTTGGTCAATTTCAGTTGACTTTTTCAGCTGTCCAAATATAGCAACTTTTGCATCTTTGATGATTTTTGAGCCAAGCTTTGAGAATCATGATCAAGAATTGATCAAATGATGTTTGTGGCTTCAAAATGAGATGTTGACCAAAAATTTGAACTTTTGACTGTCAAATGACCATTTTGCCCCTACAGTTGACTGTAGTGCAATCTAGGGTTTTGACTGTGCAATTTTGAGCTGAATGCCTTGAAACTTGATATGGGGACACTTGACCATCTTTGTAGGCATATGAGACTTGATTGGGCCTTTGAAAACTTCATTTTCTTGATCAGAACCCAAACCCTAGTTTTGACTGTATAAGAGACTGTTGAGCTGCACAACCCTTGGGGAATTTTGTGACCTTGACTTGACAAATCTTTGATGAATATGGGAGGGCAAATTTTGGGGTACAACAGTTGCCCCTATTCAATCTTCTTAGACCTGAGGATGCAGATTGGCTGGCGTGCCTTTCGTAATCCGAGGGTAGAAGATGATTGAACACTAAAGTGCCCAGAAATTTGCGCTCACATAGTAGCAGTGATGATGGGAATGGGCTTATAGATGCCATTTGGAGATTGCCATAGGGTGATGGGCTTATAGATGCCATCTGGATGTCGATCGCGCAGGAGCTTCCTTAGCGAGAACCTGCATACCTGCAAAAGAAAAATGAGTACCTGACATGTTGCAGGAGCTGATTTTAGATGCTTGGTATAGATGTGTCCTGACTGGTTACAGGAACTGAGTCTGGAGCTTCAAACGCTGATGAATGAACCAGGGATGGTTACTATCTTAGCATGAATGGTAAGAGAACCTTGGGCGACTTTAACTTCAACAACGCTCGTTGAGAAAAATCTTGGGTGTCTTTAACTTCAACAACGCTTGTTGAGAAAAATCTTGGGTGTCTTTAACTTCAACAACGCTTGTTGAGAAAAATCTTGGGTGTCTTCTACTAGAATAAGAATCAGGGAGATCTTAGGGTCGATCTGACTGAAACAGAGAGGCCTTTGACTGGGTAAGAATCAGGAAAATCTTAGGGTCGATTTAACTGAACCGGGCAAGGTCTTGGAATATCTTCAACTGGATAAGCATCAGGGAGATCTTAGGGTCGATCTGACTGAACCAAGAGAAGGCCTTGGACTGGGTAAGAATCAGGAAAATCTTAGGATCGATTTAACTGAACCGGTCTAGGTCTTGAAACATCTTCAACTGGATAAGTATCAGGGAGATCTTAGGGTCGATCTGACTGAACCAAGAGAAGGCCTTTGACTGGGTAAGAATCAGGAAAATCTTAGGGTCGATTTAACTGAACCGGTCTAGGTCTTGAAACATCTTCAACTGGATAAGCATCAGGGAGATCTTAGGGTCGATCTGACTGAACCAGAGAAGGCCTTTGACTGGATAAGCATCAGGAAAATCTTAGGGTCGATTTAACTGAACCGGTCTAGGTCTTGAACTATCTTCAACTGGATAAGCATCAGGGAGATCTTAGGGTCGATCTGACTGAACCAAGAGAAGGCCTTTGACTGGATAAGCATCAGGAAAATCTTAGGGTCGATTTAACTGAACCGGACAAAGTCTTGAGACGTGATTAAGAATTTCAACTGCATCTTTCCTGAAAGGTAAAGGTCAGTCATATGCAATTCATGATATGGGTCAAGCAATGATGTTCTCGATATAAATGAGACTTGTATGATGCAATGCGTTACGCATGCTATAATGACGTATGTGATGTTTTATGAATGTTTTCGTCTAGGAAAATGGATCCTTGACGGATGCCGGGAAGTCGTATCCTGGGCTGATGTTGAAGAATAGATTTTGCTTCCGCTGGGGATGATAACTGCAAGAATACCGGTAGGAGAAGATGACTCCGTTGCGGAATGAACTTGGCAAATGGATGATTCTGCGGGGGGAAGAAGATATTCTAGCGACCATGCTGGGAAGCGGTACTTTGTGGGGATAGAGATGCTTTGCTTGAATTATTGATAACTCGCTGAGGATACCCTTGTTATTGGAAGTATTGACGGACTTCGCTGGGGATAGGAAAGAACTACGTTGATGACGACCTTTCCGTGGCTTTTGGCTGAGGATAACCCAGTTATATCCTGTTAAGGAAATAACTCTTTAAATAAAGCCGGACGACGCGTTCGTGCTCCGCGAGGGGATAAGCTTCCAGAATCTACTGGGGATAAGCTTACTGCTTGGGGGAGATGAATTCCATTTCTCCTGGGGAAACTGGATTGGACTGGACTCTTTGGGGAAGTTTTGGACTGCGGGGAAGTGATTCCTTTGAATGGTGGTATACCGCCGGGGAACAATCTTTAGACCAAGACTGCCGGGGATGCTTGTTTAAGGATATATGTATTGCTGCTGGGGAATGTTTGGGATCGGCCGGAGGATACTCAATTTCCTTGATATTTGATGATTTGCCTGGAGAAGAATGTATTGTTTTACTCTCTGGGGAATTAAGATACCCTTGGCCGTGTTCTTTAGCTGAACCTACCTTGGTACCTTAGAGAATAGAACAATTAGACTGTTCAGACAATTCTTTTATTGCCCCTGTTTCTAATGTCACCTGCAATTAATTCCTTTGTTTCGTATGCAAATATTTATGAGTTAGCAAATTATTGTCAATGCATACATCACAAATTGAACCTCGGACGTTCTTCGCAAAACAAAACAGAAAAAAGAAAAAACACTTGGCACTTTTAACTGAAGATATATTTTTATTGATTTTTGAATGGCCTGAAAATAGGCGTTTGGTGTACAAGAGGCTGACGTCCTAGTAAGAGGTACGCCGCCGATCAAAAGAGTTTATACAAGTTTTGTACAAAAGAAAATAAAACAGCTGTGTGAAAGATAAATGATCCACTGGGTTTCAACTCTGCTATTGTCTTTATAACTCCGAGCGTCTCATCACTTGATGACCTTGGTTGAGGGTGAAGCTGACTGATCGATGCCGTTTGAGCTTGATGCAGATACCGGATTCTGGATGCAAAGTGATCCAATGAGACATAGTATTACGCTTTTATCCCTAATTTTTGCCTGGACCGCCCTTTCGGGTTTTCAGTCCACCGGGATACCCATTTTTGCCCAAGCCGCCTTTTCAGGTTTTCGGCTTGCCGGGTGTACAGATTTTTTCATTTTCATCCCTTCATTTTGCCCGAACCCTTTTGGTTCGACGGGAAGCCCTAAATTTTGCCTAGGCATGTCAGCCTAGCGGGTCTTTTTTCATGCGTAGTATTTTTTAACTATGTCTGCATTGGCGGGGTGAGGAAGGTCGTCACCATCCATGTTAGTTAAGATCATTGCTCCTCCTGAGAACACATGCTTAACCACAAATGGCCCTTCGTACGTAGGGGTCCATTTGCCCCTTGGATCACTCTGAGGAAGGATGATTCGCTTGATAACCAGATCCCCAACTTGATATTCCTGTGGTCTGACCTTTTTGTTAAATGCCCTGATCATCCGTTTCTGATACGTCTGACCATGACAGATAGCAGCAAGTCTCTTTTCGTCAATGAGGTTGAGTTGATCAAGTCGTGTCTGGATCCAATCATCTTCGTTCAGATTTGCATCCTTCATTATCCGGAGAGAGGGAATTTGTACTTCAATCGGCAAGACTGCCTCCATGCCATAAACCAGAGAGAAGGGAGTTGCCCCGGTTGACGTCCTTGCTGAAGTACGATACCCATGCAGAGCAAACGGTAACATCTCGTGCCAATCTTTATAGGTTACTGTCATTTTTTGCACGATCTTCTTGATGTTCTTATTTGCTGCTTCTACAGCCCCATTCATCTTCGGTCTGTAAGGAGAAGAATTGTGGTGCTGTATCTTGAACTGCTCGCAAAGCTCAGCGATCATCTTGTTGTTTAGATTGGTATCGTTGTCTGTAATAATCCGCTCAGGGACGCCGTATCGACAGATCAGGTTGTGCCGAATAAACCGTGCCACCACAGTCTTGGTTACTGTAGCATAGGATGCTGCCTCAACCCACTTCGTAAAATAATCAATCGCCACTAGGATGAAGCGATGTCCATTGGATGCCGTAGGTTTTATCTCACCGATCATGTCTATACCCCACATTGCAAACGGCCAAGGCGCAGTCAGAACATTCAGGGGAACCGGAGGAACATGCACCTTGTCTGCATAAATCTGGCACTTGTGGCATGTCCTGGAATGTTGGTAGCAGTCAGCTTCCATTGTAGACCAGTAATATCCTGCCCGTAGGATTTTCTTAGCCATAGTATGCCCACTGGAATGCGTACCGAAGGTCCCGTCATGTAGCTCTTCCATGATTCTTTCCGCTTCAGTCTTATCCACACAACGCAGTAAAGTTGAATCATGGTTTCGCTTGTACAAGATGCCGTTGCTTAGGAAGAACTTTGCTGCGAACCTCCTCAGGAATTTCTTATCGTTGATAGAGGCACCTTCAGGGTATTCCTGAGTTTCCAGATATCTCTTCACTTCGTGGTACCAAGGCTTCTCAGTTACCAATTCAGTTTCGAGATCACAACAGTATGCCGGTTCGTCCAGTTTCCAGATGACGATCCGGGGAGCTTCATTATCCCATTTAACCTTGAACATTGAAGACATTGTAGCTAACGCGTCCGCTAACTGATTCTCTTCTCTTGGAAAGTGCTCAAAGGTTATCTCTGTGAAGTGGGGAATCAGGGTCAACACACATTCTCTGTAAGGAATCAAGTTTGGATGTTTCGTATCCCACTCTCCTTTGATCTGATTGATCACAAGAGCGGAATCTCCGAAGACACTTAGAAATTTGATCCTTAGGTCGATCGCAGCTTGAAGACCCATGATACACGCCTCATACTCCGCCATGTTGTTGGTACAGTTGAAACACAGCCGGGCAGTGAGTGGAGTATGAGTACCTTGTGGAGATATGATTATGGCGCCGATACCATTTCCCAAAGCATTGGAAGCTCCGTCAAAGTGCATAGACCATCGGGATCCTGGTTCAGGTCCTTCATCCGGTCCAGGTACTTCACAGTCAGTTACTATCATAATGCTTTCATCTGGAAACTCGAAGTTCATTGATTGGTAGTCATCTACAGCTTGATGAGCTAAGTGGTCTGCCAATACACTCCCCTTGATGGCTTTCTGGGTTGTATACTGAATGTCGTATTCCGTCAAGATCATCTGCCATCTTGCAATTCTCCCAGACAGAGCAGGCTTTTCGAATATGTACTTTATAGGATCCATTTTTGAGATCAACAAGGTAGTGTGAGTCAGCATATACTGTCTCAGCCGGCGAGCAGCCCATACCAAAGCGCAGCAAGTTTTCTCAAGCAGTGAGTATCGGGTCTCACAGTCGGTAAACTTTTTGCTAAGGTAATAAATGGCGTGCTCTTTTCGGCCAGACTCGTCATGCTGCCCCAGCACACACCCCATTGAGTTGTCAAGCACTGTTAGATATAGGATCAGAGGTCTCCCTTCAACCGGTGGCATAAGGATAGGTGGTTCTTGGAGATACTCTTTGATTTTGTCGAAAGCGACCTGACATTCATCATTCCAACGCACTACCTGATCTTTCTTTAGTAGCTTGAAGATTGGCTCACAGGTAGCAGTCAGATAAGAGATGAATCGAGCAATGTAATTCAGGCGTCCTAAAAAGCCTCTGACTTCCTTATCTGTCTTAGGAACTGGCATCTCTTGAATAGCTTTGACCTTAGCAGGGTCCACTTGAATACCTTTATCACTGACCACGAAGCCTAGCAACTTCCCAGATCTTACCCCGAAGGTGCACTTGTTCGGGTTCAATCTCAGCTTGTACAGTTTCAACCGGTCAAACAACTTCTGCAGATGATCTAGGTGCTCTTCCTCAGTCTGGGACCTTGCGATCATGTCGTCCACATACACTTCTATCTCATGATGGATCATGTCGTGAAATAAGGCAACCATGGCACGTTGGTAGGTTGCCCCAGCATTCTTTAATCCGAACGGCATGACCTTGTAACAGAAGGTGCCCCACTGAGTAACAAATGTAGTCTTTTCCATGTCTTCAGGTGCCATCTTGATCTGATTGTAGCCTGAAAAGCCATCCATGAAAGAGAATACTTTGTGCTGAGCTGTATTATCAACAAGGACATCAATGTGAGGTAAGGGGAAGTCATCCTTGGGGCTGGCCCTGTTCAGATCCCTGTAATCGACACACATTCTGACCTTACCGTCCTTTTTAGGTACCGGCACCACGTTAGCAACCCACTGAGGGTAAGAAGTCACTGCGAGAAATCCGGCATCAAACTGTTTCATGACCTCGGCTTTAATCTTCTCTGACATCTCTGGACGCATCCGACGGACCTTTTGTTTAACTGGAAGGCAGTCTTCCTTAGTTGGCAAATGATGGACGACAATATCGGTATCCAACCCTGGCATGTCTTCGTAGGACCAGGCAAAGATCTCCATATAGTCATGTAACATCTTGGTTAACCGTTGCTTCACGCTGAGCTCTAGGTTGGCACCAATTTTTACCTCTTTTCTATCTGCTTCAGTACCCAGGTTTATTGTTTCCACTGGTTCTTCATGGGGTTAAATTGCCCGCTCTTCCTGAAGCAACAGTCTTGCAAGCTCGCCAGGCACTTCGCAATCATCTTCACCTTCGTCTTCGGCTAAGTTGATCGGATTTTCGAAGCTATAATTGGCATTAGCAGAGCTGTTATCAGTGAGATCCAGAGTGGATTGGAACCTGTATGAGTGAGTGTGTGTGTAAATACAGCTGTTTTGAAAATTATGTAAAAGAAAGACAGGAAAGGAACACAATATTTGCAATGCGAAAGACGTCCAAGATTTTCATTCATGATGTATAAAATGACAGTTTGTATGCCCTCACAAATAGAACCACGGTGCCTCGGGTAAGACATCGGGCCATAGAGTTTATCATTGTTTATTACAAAATAACAAAACATAGGAATTCATTACTCAGTAACAAAAGAAACAGGGAGATTGTCTTTGGCGCTCCAATTGTTAAGTCCTTCGTCAGTTGCCGGGTAGATCCAGCTATCAAATTCAGCTTCATCAACTTCCTCTTCGTCCCCAATAGCATTAACTCCATGAGCAGGTAGGGGAGCTGTCACCACATTAGGCTTGTCAGATGCCTCAAACTGTACCTCCTTAGCGTCAATGAGGTCCTGCAGCTTGTTCTTTAGTGCCCAACAGTCATCGGTAGAGTGCCCCGGGCTTTCTGAATGGTAAGCACAACGAGCATTTGGGTTGTACTTGGGAGATGCTGTATTTGGGAACTTTGGAGCCTCCCTGACAGTCACCAAATTGGTTGCGAGCAACTGTGGCAGTATCTGTGATAGGGTCATGTTTAACCGGGTGAATTCTCTCCGGGGTCTTTCCACCTTCTGAGCATTGTTTGGCCGGGGAGCGGCAGCAGGCTTAGCAATCATGACCGCACTGACAGATTGGCGGTGTTCAGGTCTTTCTGATTTCCTGGAGCCATACACGGCACTAGACTCCTTTTTGAAGGGTTTCTTCTCTGCACTAGATGATGCACCCTTTGCAATCTTTCCAGATTTCAGCCCAGCTTCGATTCTCTCTCCAGTCAAGATTAAATCAGTGAAACCAGCAGAAGAATTCCCAATGAGATGGTTAAAAAACGGCCCAGATAGGGTCCCCAAGAACATGTCCACTAACTCTCGATCAGTCAAAGGTGGCTGCACCCTGCCAGCCAGGTCTCTCCACTTCTGCGCGTACTCTTTAAAACCTTCACTTGCACCTAACGACATACCCTGGAGTTGAGTACGTGTAGGGGCAAGGTCGGCATTATACTGATACTGCTTATAGAAAGCAGTAGCCAGCTCCTCCCAGTTACGAACTTTGGTCCCATCCAGCTGATAGAACCATTCGAGATGAGTCCCTGAAAGACTCTCCTGGAAGAAGTGGATCCATAGATTCTTGTCCGCAGAGTACGGCTGAATTTTCCACACATAGGACCTCAAATGCAGCTTGGGACAAGATGCCCCGTCATACTTGGAGAAGGAAGGTGCTTTGAATTTGTGTGGAATGATCACACCAGTCGACAAACCCAGATCTCCGAAATCCAGCCCAGGTGCCTGTTGCACCTCCATAGCTTTCAGCCTGTCCTCCAGTTGTTTGTATCTGTTGTCTTCAGGAGGGTACTGCTCTTCATCAAAATCCGTCTCGTTGTCGGAGACCACTGGAGTAGGAACCTTGACTTCTGCCTGAGAAGGACTCCTGCCAACAGAAGAACCAGCCTCTTCATGTTGCAGAGTATTACCCAACCTTCGGCCCGAGTTGAATAGAACAGTTCTTATTTTCTTCTTCTTCTCCTTCTTCAGGAGCATAGTTTTCAGTTCTTCTTGGCCTTTAGCTAGACCCATGATTAGTTCTTGAAACTGCGCATTCTGCGCCTGGAGAGCCTTGATTGATGTCTCTGTTGATTCAGATCCAGGATTCATGATGCTGAAATAAACAGCGAAGAACTGTAAGCAACCTGAAAAGGGGAAAAACCTGCTATGCACATGATGTATGAAATGCGTATGCAATGCATTCAAGGGTTCGAAAGTTCAAATTCGTTGTAGACAAGAAAAGAACACACGTTATCATTAAAGAAATCATTGTTTAATACATCAAGGCCTCATGGGCAAAAAGTACAAAAATCAAGTCAATCCCAAAATACACTGCGCATCCTTTTCGGAGCTATGTAGGTGTTGAGATTCCTCTCCTCATGCAACAGGCGAGTGAGCTCCAGGACTTTCTTTTCACTGGCATGCAGATTAGTCTCAAGAGAATTCCTTTCCTCCTTAAGCTGGATCCAGCTCTTCTGCATCTCTTCCCAGGATGTGGGCATATCAGGGTGCTGAATAACATGAGACACTTCCCCTTCCAAGACAGGTTCTTTGATTACTGGAAGCATGTGAGGATAAGGCATCACTAACTTCTGGGAGCGGGCGCGTACCCACTTGAGATAAGGTTCCAACGGGATGGAATTCCTGTGCCCCAGTGTCTTGCTGTCTATCCTACTGGGCATCCTCCAAGCTCTGATAAATCTCTGACGAAGTCCTTGAGTATCATTGTCGAAGTCAAAAACTATATCAGGAATCAACATGTCATGAGGACCATTCCTCCGAGCATAACCAAACTGTCTCCAAGCCAGGCATGGGCTATAAGTAATACCTCCTCTGATTCCAAGTAAAGGAACATTAGGGTACTCCCCACAACGATCAATGATAGTGACATCTCCTCTGGATCTAGGACACCAATGTATATCTGCATGTGTAAGAGTCATCAACCGTTGTGACCATCTCAAACCCCGCTCATTCTTCAGGACTGATTGTGGAAGGTGCGAAATAAACCACCTTCCCAGGAGAGGAGTGCAACACATAAGGACACCTCTTTTTCTCATGGTTCGAGTGTAACATGAGTGAAGGATGTCCCCCAGCAACGTAGGTATAGGATTCCTGGACATAAAGATCTGAACGGCACTGATATCAATGAGCTGATCTGGGTTAGGGAACAACACCAAACCATAAACAAGGAGGGCCACAACCTCTTCAAAAGCTTGCAAGTCAAGGGAGTTCCAACATTCATGGGCTTTTTCAAATAGAAACCTGGCTAAGAACCCTTTGATACCACTTCTGACTTCCCAATGTCCCTTGAGGTCAGATGACTGTAGGTGCAAGGCTTTAGCAATCTCTTCAAGCTTAGGTTCCTTTTCTGTACCGCTGAAGGGTAGCTGATCAAGGATAGGGATTTTCAGGAGCCGGGAGAACTCCTCCAATGTAGGTACCAACTGATAGTCCAAGAAGGTAAAGCAGTGATGCAGAGGGTCAAAGAACTGGAACAAGACCTTTATCATGTCTTCCTCAATATTGGTGTTGACCAAGCTGATGAGGCTTCCATGCCTTTCACTGAATGAAGAGTTCTCGGGAATCCTGGATATAAACTCCTTAAGCTGAGGAGGGATCCTTACAAGATTGACCTGAATTGTCTTTCTACGAACAGTTTCCATGTCCTACAAAACAAGAACAAAGATGAAAATTCGAACCCCTGAAATGGTTAGTCAATGCATATGATGCTGGATGATGTCATGATGCTATGATTAAAACCACAGATATTTACAAAGACAAACATGTAAGGCACACAAGGCACACAAGGCAAGCCCTTAAGGTTTAAGGCCAGCATGGGGTCTGGGTAGTACCCTCTTGAAGTTGGTGGGCTTAACCTGTCCTATTAGAAGTAACCGGGTTCTAAGGATCCCAATATCACGGGATTGCTTTCATTGTTCATCGTTTCGATTTAGCCACTGAACTGGCGACCGAAATATTCCAGGAAAGCAACCCTCAATTGAGTGTAGTATCGAGTATCAACCAACCTCGGACTGCACCAAAGTCAGTTATCTCACTACCCTAAAGAGGCCAAGATAGTTCAATTAAGGTTCCTAAGGTCTGTTGATGTTTCACGACACCACGCGGAGGCCCCGTACTCTCCTTGACTGAACTCAAGGGTTACCGGTACACACCAAAGTGCCACATCAACGTAGCAGACTGTTTCAACCATGTCGGTATACCCCGCACAGTTCCCTCACAGTCTTGTTGCTACTTTCTAAGAAAGGTATCCCCCAGATCCGGGTTTAGGACCTATAGAACTCCCGAGACAGTCCCACAATTTAAAGCAAACAAGGAAAGCAATTGAAAACACAGTTATGAACTAACCCTAAGGTACACCTCACTTTAAGTTAAATCCCCAGCAGAGTCGCCAGTTCTGTGATCGGTGGATCTGGAACTGACTGTTTAACGCTGGTTTCGCGAAATGTCGCGGAAGCAAGAGTCGCCACCGTCTTTTATTTTCTCCAAATGGAAAGGACAAAAGCACAGAAAAATTCCTTTAAAGAGATTGCTCTCGGTTCGGGAGGTAGGTTATAGAAAGGGAAGGTGTTAGCACCCTTTCTATCCATGGTTATCCATGGGCTCTTAGATACTTGCTCAATGTGTTTTCAAAAATGTTTTGTTTGCTTTTCAATGTGGGTTTTAAAAAAGTTTCTTTGAAAAATTTCAGATCGACTCATACGTCAGAGTGTTTGAAAAGTTTGTTTTGAAAGCTTTTGAAAATGTGTTGGTGTGAAAAGATGTTCTGATTTGTTTGAAATTAGAGCAAGTATCCTTGAGAACCTACCTACCCTAAGGAATTCGTCTGTGTAAGAGTCCTTAAAAGTAATGCCATCCCACCATTGAGAGGTAGGTAGCACCACCGTTGGAGGTGTTCGGGTCAATTCGAGTTTGTAGGGACATGGTGATCACCAGAGCAATGGGAAGACACCTTAGAAGCTACCCTCATGCCAGGTTCCCGGATCATGAGGACTTACTAAGACATCCTCTACTCGACGATCACCTTTCGAGAGGCAACAGTGAGGCGTACCCTAGGGGTGGTGTGTGCGAATCGTGTGTCATGTTTCAGTTATTTGTCTTGTGTCATGTCATTGTGATCTACGCTTGATTTTAATTAGGGCATTCATTCTTGCATGCTTTTTAACAATTATAAAGTTTGCGAAAAATAAATCTAAGGCTATTACAAAGGCGCGGGTCCACATCGCCAAAATTAAACCGGACCCGATTTAGCGGAAAATAAATAAAGCAAAATAAAGTAAAAGTGCGAGAAATTTAAATTACAAGGCTTTGGGAGAGATACAAAATTATAATAAACGACATAAAGTAAAATGCACGAAATAAAATAATTAAAACAATGGGCGTTGGACCCTTTTGCAAAAAATTAAAGTTGATGAATTAATTAAGGAGGAATTAAAACTAAAGATTTAAAAGGAATGCTTTTTTTTGTATTTTTGTATTTTTTTGATTAAATAAGAAAAAGGATTAATTATAATTAAAGTAAAATGCCCAAACCCTAATTCTAATATTTTTATTTATTATGAAAGAATTAAATTAAAACCTAAATTAAACCCTAATTTTATTCATGTACATTTAATTATAAAAATAAAATAATAAATAAATAATATTGTGAAAAAAGGAAAAATTAAAAAGATATAAAAAATTATCAATTAACCTAATTCTACATTTTTTGGATTTTATTAAAAAGGAATTAAAGTTGAAAACCTAATTAAACTAAATAATTTACATACAATTTATTTATGGAAATAATAAAATAAAAATTGTATTTTTTGGCATTTTTTGATTTTTTTGATGTTTTTGTATTTTGATTAAAAAAATTAAATAAACAATGATTAAAATAAACATAACAATTAAAATAATAATTAAAAAGATAAGAAAAATAATTAAAATTGGCAAACCAGGGTGGGGTGTAGCCCCAATTTAGGAGGTTCAGGCCTAGCAATTCAGGCCCAATAAGCTGGAAATTGGTTGACTTTTCTGGATCCTGTATGATGCTTTGACTGGGGTTCAGCGTATTCATCCATCTTATGCCTTTGGATTGATTCCCAGGACACGTGTATATCTTGAGGATGGAGGCATATGGTGGGTCTTAACGTTAGCGCTGCATGGAAACTTGAAGTGAAAAATAATATGAAACATTATACAGACCTGGGACTCGAACCCAGGTCTTAGACCATGCAAGCTTAACACCTGTGCCACTGAAGCAATTCAACGCGTTTGTAATACAATTAATATACAAATAATATAAAGGAAAAGTGGAGCCCTGCTTGGAACGCGCGCGAGATTTTTGAATATGCCAATCACGTCTTGCCAACGCATCATCGTCCTCGCCCAGTTTTTTTTTCTTCTGAAACATAAGCATACAGCAACGGTTTTAGAAACGTTGTCTTAGGCCAGTTTACAAAAATAGCGATTAGCTCGTTTCTCAACATAAATTAGGCGCGAGGATGCATTCTTCTTCGTCTCCAGGCCCTGAATACAACATGGTGTTGAGAACGTCCAATTTTGCCGTACCTGGAAACCCCTAATTCCAAGACTGAAAAACCCTAATGCTCGTTAATGGTGAAATCACATGTATTGCACAAAAACGAAATTCATTGGCATGGTTAGCATCAGAACAAAACAACAATCATGAATCAACAAATAAAACTTAAGAAAGATGCTTAAATCATGATGCACGACTCCAAGTTTTCATCTGTACAGTTTTGAGTCATTATACCAATTCTTCGCGTTTTGGTTGATGTTAGGGATTGGCACACGTTCAGGAGATCACAAGGAAGCTATTGAACCAAGTTTTAGGGCTTGAATCCTCCTCCAACCTTGAAATCAGATTTGAGCTTTTTGGCAATTTTTTCAAGTTTGTGTATTGGTTTTCTGCGCAGCTTCCAGTCTCTCTTGATTAGGTTTACATTCCTGTATATGTAAGGAAGCAATTAGGTTGGAAAAATTGATCCAAATCCAAGGCATTCATTGTTTTCAATATTTGATTTCCTTAATATCTTTTTGAATCTTTTTTCATGGTTTTTGTGTCAATTAGGTTTCAATCAAGCCAAAACCTTCTATATTAGCATGTGCACGAAATATTAAGTTCAAATCATGCATAAAAAGATTTGTTTTCATTAGGTTTGTATTTTTCATGCAATTTATTTAATTAAATGAATTATAAATGATAAAAAATCCAAATAAATAAATAAAAATGGAGAAAAACTTCCTTTTGGGCCTAATGGTCGTGCATAGGCTTGGCATGAAGAAACTTGGAAGAAAAATGGGCCCATTAGCAATTTTGGATCGTTTGAAGTAAAGTTGACTTTCAAAAATTTCCAAAAATTTCCCAACTTCCACAAGGCATAACTTGCTCAATTTTTAAGCTTTTCACATGTTCTTGGACATTTTGGAAAGGTCTTTGAGTGCTCTAACCAATGCCTTTGGTCCCATGTCATTTTGATTTACCAATCTCAAGTTATGGCCTTTGACTTAAAGTCACTTTTTGTTGACTTTTGAAAATGACCTATAATGTTGAAATTGATAACTTTTTGTGAGAGCATTTCTTGGACTTGGAACATGAAGAGGAATTGTAGGAAATGTCTTTCTCTTCAAAATGAGCTTTGGATGGAATTTTTCTGATAATCCCTGTGAAAGTTATGCCTTGGTCAATTTCAGTTGACTTTTTCAACTGTCCAAATATAGCAACTTTTGCATCTTTGATGATTTTTGAGCCAAGCTTTGAGAATCATGATCAAGAATTGATCAAATGATGTTTGTGGCTTCAAAATGAGATGTTGACCAAAAATTTGAACTTTTGACTGTCAAATGACCATTTTGCCCCTACAGTTGACTGTAGTGCAATCTAGGGTTTTGACTGTGCAATTTTGAGCTGAATGCCTTGAAACTTGATATGGGGACACTTGACCATCTTTGTAGGCATATGAGACTTGATTGGGCCTTTGAAAACTTCATTTTCTTGATCAGAACCCAAACCCTAGTTTTGACTGTATAAGAGACTGTTGAGCTGCACAACCCTTGGGGAATTTTGTGACCTTGACTTGACAAATCTTTGATGAATATGGGAGGGCAAATTTTGGGGTACAACACACAGAATTTGGGATTTTGGGGAAACAGAGCTCTGAAGGTACGAAGAACGAAGACCATCGCTCAAAAAGTTCAAAGCTGCTAATTGATAAGGTAAGGGGGGCTATTACTCGATTTACCTTTGTTTATGGGTTTATGTACGGTTGATTTGGGTAATCGTAGGGAAAAACCCCAATTGTTAGATGTTATTAGGGATCGATACCCTTAGGATTGAACTTTGTTAAAGAGGGTTTAGGTTCTCAATTTTATGAAATCCATTAACGATTTTAGGTTCCTAATGGTGGATTGGAAGTATATCTGCATGATCGTGAATTTACCTTAGAAGTTATAGGGATAACCCCAATGTTAGCAGATTTCCCCAAAATGAACGACTAATCACTTCTAAGGTTACTATAATGATTGTTGGTAATTAGGAAATTGAGGTGTTGTTTTGAATTATACAAACTCGATGTCGTTAGGTACCGAAATGCGCGTTTTGGCTGGCATTTTCCCGCGTTTGGCTGCTGTTCTGAGCTGCTGCAGGTACAGGAAATTTCTGTACGCGCTCAGCAACACGGGCCGTGTTGCACAACACGGGCACCCGTGTTGCTCTTCTGTGTTGGTGAGATAATGTGTTTTCTGGACACATTACAACACGGGCCGTGTTGCACAACACGGGCACCCGTGTTGGTCCCCTGTAATGAGGAAAAATTGTGTTTTCTGGACATGTTACAACACGGGCCGTGTTGCTTAACACGGGCACCCGTGTTGATGCTGCTGTGTTGATTTTTCTAAATTTTGTTTTCTGTGCGTTATTGTGGATTTTATTGTCATGCTTTTGGATAATGTTATCGAGCATGAATTATGATATGACTTGATATGATTGATGTTTAAATAGTATGCTGAGTGATTACATGCTATCCATATCCTGTTATGATTGATGTTGTTGATGTGCAAGATATGTTGATTGATGTTCATAGTATGCTGAGTGTTACATACTTACATATCATGTTGCATTTGTTAATTCCCATTGTGTGGAATTAACATGGTGGCCAATATACGTGTCCGCGATTTAATGGAACGTTGAGGTGGTAGCCGTGTCCGCGATATAATGGAACGGTGAGTTATCCGTGACCCGAGATTTAATGGGGCGGTAAAGTGGTACCACATGCATGGGTGTGTTGCATTACCTTGAATATAACATGAATGGATGATTTTTCCAATGTTGTATTTGATTGTTTGTATGCACGTATGGTTGCTAAATTGTTGATGATATTTGATGTTAATTGCAAATATGAAAAGTAATATATTATGGGTATATGAATTGTAAAGATTTTTGTAAACTATGAAATATGCTAATTGTTGGGTGATGCTTATGGTTTCCTGAATTGATTGTTATGAACGTATAATCAAATGTATAATTGAGATGCTCACCCTTACTGTTGAATATTTCAGATTGAGGAGCTTCGTTCAGGTGCTTGGCGAAGGCTCGTCGTTTCTAGTTTATTTTCGTTTTAGTATTGTCCGGGTCATGCTCTGATAGTTGTAACTCCGGGAACGTTTGTTTGTCGAGCTGTTTTAATCAGACTCGTTTAATTCCTTATGTTTTGTTATAATATGATGTTGACATTTTCCAGGTGATAATCCCTGATGATTTTGAAAATATTATAACATTGATTTTATTAATTAAATTATTCCGCTGTGTAAACATGTATGAGTTACTACTACGTTATGCATGACAGGAATTTGTTTTATTAAAAGAGAATTGTAGCATCCTCGATTATACATGTACTCTGAAATTATGATTTTAATATTTGCGAAAATTTTTTCGGGGTTTTAGAGGGTGTTACAATAGTGGTATCAGAGCATAGTTGGTCGTTGCGACCAAAGTCTTGAGTCAGTCATCCCTTTTGTATGCGATTAGTGTAAGGTAACACTGTCGATACTGTATTCTAATGTGGAATATGTTTTAATTCTCAGGAATATGGCTGGAAGAGGTAACGGACGCAATGATGCTGCACTAGCTGAGGCTTTGGGGATGTTAGCTGGTGTACTTGCTGGAAACCCAACTGGAGGCGTGATTGGTGCTGATAGGCAATTGGGAAATTTCCAAAGGAACAATCCTCCGTTGTTCAAAGGTACACATGACCCTGAAGGTGCTCAGAAGTGGCTGAAGGAAATCGAAAGGATTTTCCGTGTGATTGATTATGCTGAAGATCTGAGAGTCAGATATGGTACGCATATGTTGGCAGAAGAAGCCGACGATTGGTGGGTTGCCACAAGGACTGAAATGGTTCAGGATGGAGAGGCACTGACTTGGGCTAACTTCAGAAGGGCTTTTCTGAGGAGGTACTTTCCTGAAGATGTTCGGGGAAGAAAGGAAATTGAATTTTTGGAGCTTAAGCAGGGCAATCTGACGGTTAGTGAGTATGCTACTAAGTTCACTGAGCTGGCAAAGTATTATGCACACTACAACAATGATGAGGCTGGAGAATTCTCTAAATGTATCAAATTTGAGAATGGTCTCCGAGATGAGATTAAGCAGGGAATCAGGTACCAGCGTATTCGTAGATTTCCTGATCTGGTGGATTGTAGCAGGATCTTGGAAGAAGATATTACCAAGAATAGGTTGTCTCACTCTCGTGGGGCTGTTGATAAAAGGGGAAAGCAACATATGGACCGTGGCAAGCCATATGGTAGAGATAACCAGAGATCAGGCGGTTGGAAAAGGCCTAGTGGGGGAGATTCTAAGGCTCCTATCAGATGCTACAGGTGTGGTGAGTCTGGTCATCACATTCGAGATTGCAAGAGTGATGAGAAGAAGTGCTATAAATGTGGAAAGGCTGGTCATTTGTCTATTGATTGCAAAGGGAAGTCTATTACTTGTTACAATTGTGGCGAAGAAGGTCACATTCGTCCGCAGTGTCCTAAGCCTAAGAAGGATCAGACAGGTGGAAAAGTGTTCGCTTTGTCTGGATCTGAGACTACTCCAGAGGATCGATTGATTAAAGGTACGTGTTTTATTCATGGCACACCTTTAGTTGCAATTATTGATACTGGTGCAACTCATTCTTTCATTTCTTTGGATTGTGCTGAGAGGTTGAAACTGGACATATCTGGTATGCGAGGTAGCATGGTTGTTGATACTCCTGCATCGGGTTCAGTGACAACTTCACTTGTATGTAGGAATTGTCCTATTGAGATTTTTGGTAGAGGTTTCGGTATGGATTTAGTGTGCTTACCGCTTGAACAAATTGATATTATCCTTGGGATGAACTGGTTGGAATTCAACCGGGTTCATCTGAACTGCTTTGCTAAGACGGTGATTTTTCCAGAAGCAGTTGGTGTCGAGAATTTGACTATGACTGCTAGGCAGGTACAAGAAGCAATGGAAGACGGTGCTAATGTGTTTATGTTACTTGCTTCGTTAGATGCAACAGGAAAGGTCAGGAGTGGGGAATTGCCAGTGGTGTGTGAATTTCCAGAAGTCTTTCCTGATGATGTTGGTGAGTTACCTCCAGAGAGAGAAGTGGAATTTTCTATAGATTTGATTCCTGGTACGAGACCGGTGTCGATGGCGCCATATCGTATGTCTGCGTCTGAGTTGGCTGAATTGAAGAGTCAGTTGGAAGATTTACTGGAGAAGAAGTTTATTCGTCCAAGTGTTTCGCCTTGGGGTGCTCCGGTATTGTTGGTTAAGAAGAAAGAAGGTTCTATGAGGCTGTGTGTTGATTACAGGCAATTGAACAAGGTAACCATTAAGAATCGGTATCCGTTACCGAGGATTGATGATTTAATGGATCAGCTAATTGGAGCCAGTGTATTCAGTAAGATTGACTTGAGATCTGGATATCATCAGATTCGTGTGAAAGCGGAAGATATTCAAAAGACTGCTTTTCGAACGAGGTATGGGCATTATGAATATTTTGTTATGCCGTTCGGAGTTACTAATGCACCTGGTGTTTTCATGGAATATATGAATAGGATTTTTCATCCGTATCTGGATAAGTTTGTTGTGGTTTTTATTGATGACATTCTGATTTATTCCAAGAATGACGAAGAGCATGCGGAACATCTCAGAATTGTGTTAGAGTTGTTGAAAGATAAGAAGTTGTATGCAAAGTTGTCCAAATGTGAGTTCTGGCTGAATGAAGTTAGTTTTCTTGGACATGTGATTTCTAAGAATGGTATTGCAGTGGATCCTACAAAGGTAGAAGCAGTATCTCAGTGGGAAGCGCCGAAGACTGTTTCTGAAATCAGAAGTTTTCTTGGTCTTGCAGGTTATTACAGAAAGTTTATCGAAGGATTCTCAAAGTTAGCTTTGCCGTTGACGAAATTGACTCGTAAAGGACAAGCGTTTATTTGGGATTCTGATTGTGAGAAAGGTTTCCAAGAATTGAAGCGGAGATTGACTAGTGCTCCTATTCTGATTTTGCCAAATCTAGTGGAATCTTTTGTGGTCTATTGCGATGCATCTCTGTTGGGTTTAGGTGGTGTTTTAATGCAGAATCAGCAGGTAGTTGCGTATGCTTCGAGATAGTTGAAGGTTCATGAAAGGAACTATCCTACTCATGATTTAGAGTTGGCAGCAGTTGTGTTTGTCTTGAAATTGTGGAGACATTATCTGTATGGTTCGAGATTTGAAGTGTATAGCGATCATAAGAGTTTGAAGTATCTTTTCGATCAGAAAGAGCTCAATATGAGGCAAAGAAGGTGGTTGGAATTTCTCAAAGATTATGATTTTGGTTTGAATTACCATCCTGGTAAGGCAAATGTGGTTGCGGATGCTTTGAGCAGGAAATCCTTGCATATGTCTATGATGATGGTTCGTGAATTGGATTTAATTGAACAATTCCGAGATTTGAGTTTAGTTTGTGAAAGTACTCCGAAGTGTGTTCGTTTGGGTATGTTGAAACTTACTAGTGGTATTCTAGAAGAGATCAGGATCGGGCAGAAATCTGATGTTAATTTAGTTGATAAATTGACATTGATCAACCAAGATCAAGGTGGTGAATTTAGAATTGATGAAAATGATGTTATGAGATTTGGCGATAGAGTTTGTGTCCCTGATGTCGCAGAAATCAAGAAGAGTATATTAGAGGAAGGACATCGCAGTGGGATGAGTATTCATCCGGGTGCCACGAAAATGTATCATGATTTGAAGAAATTGTTTTGGTGGCCGGGAATGAAAAAGGAAATAGCTGAATTTGTGTATGCATGTTTAATCTGTCAGAAATCGAAGATTGAACATCAGAAGCCGTCTGGAATTATGCAGCCGATGTTTATTCCAGAATGGAAGTGGGATAGTATTTCTATGGATTTTGTATCTGGGTTGCCGAGGACTCCTATGAATTGTGAAGCGATATGGGTCGTTGTGGATAGACTGACTAAGTCTGCTCATTTTATACCGGTGCGAATGGATTACTCAATGGAGAGATTGGCACAGTTATATATTGAGAAAATAGTGAGTTTGCATGGAGTTCCTTCTAGTATTGTGTCAGATAGAGATCCGAGGTTCACTTCGAAATTTTGGGAAGGATTGCAGAAGGCTTTGGGTACTAAATTGAGGTTGAGTTCAGCTTACCATCCTCAGACAGATGGACAGACGGAGAGGACGATTCAATCGTTAGAAGATTTATTGCGTGCTTGTGTTTTAGAGAAGGGTGGAGCTTGGGATAGCTATTTGCCATTGATTGAATTTACTTATAACAATAGTTACCATTCGAGTATTGGTATGGCTCCGTTTGAGGCATTGTATGGTAGACGGTGTAGAACACCTTTGTGTTGGTATGAATCTGGAGAGAGTTCGGTAGTTGGGCCAGAGATTGTTCAGCAGACTACTGAAAAGATCAAATTGATTCAAGAGAAGATGAGAGCTTCTCAGAGTCGTCAGAAAAGTTATCATGATAAGAGGAGAAAGAATTTAGAATTCAGTGCTGGAGATCATGTGTTTATGAGAGTTACTCCGATGACGGGTATTGGTCGAGCGTTGAAATCTAAGAAGTTGACTCCGCGTTTTATTGGTCCGTTTCAGATTACGGAAAGAGTTGGAGAAGTTGCTTATCGTATTGCTTTACCTCCGAGACTTGCGAATTTGCACGATGTTTTTCATGTTTCTCAGTTGAGGAGATACATTCCAGACCCATCTCATGTAATCCAAATAGATGATGTACAGGTGAGAGATAACCTGACAGTAGAAACATTGCCTATGAGGATAGAAGATCGGGAAGTGAAACAGTTAAGAGGTAAAGAGATAGCATTAGTGAAGGTTGCTTGGGGAGGTCCAGCAGATGGAAATATCACTTGGGAGCTGGAGAGCCAGATGAAAGAGGCTTATCCAGAACTGTTCGTCTAAGGTATGTTTTCGAGGACGAAAACTCTTTTAGTGGGGAAGAGTTGTAACACCCCAGTTTCAATTATTTGATTTATTTAAATTTGGGAAATTATTTTATTAGAATTAATAAAATAAAAAGGGATTATTTATTTTGAAATATGGAGGAAAATAAAAGAAATAAGAAAATGCTGAGTTTTTAGGTTATTGGGCTTGGATGTTGTTAGTAAAGAGTGGGGGTGCAAAAGAAGTAAAGATATGTTTTGGAACTCAAGTTATTTTTCTCATTATTCACGATAACACAGAATTTGGGATTTTGGGGAAACAGAGCTCTGAAGGTACGAAGAACGAAGACCATCGCTCAAAAAGTTCAAAGCTGCTAATTGATAAGGTAAGGGGGGCTATTACTCGATTTACCTTTGTTTATGGGTTTATGTACGGTTGATTTGGGTAATCGTAGGGAAAAACCCCAATTGTTAGATGTTATTAGGGATCAATACCCTTAGGATTGAACTTTGTTAAAGAGGGTTTAGGTTCTCAATTTTATGAAATCCATTAACGATTTTAGGTTCCTAATGGTGGATTGGAAGTATATCTGCATGATCGTGAATTTACCTTAGAAGTTATAGGGATAACCCCAATGTTAGCAGATTTCCCCAAAATGAACGACTAATCACTTCTAAGGTTACTATAATGATTGTTGGTAATTAGGAAATTGAGGTGTTGTTTTGAATTATACAAACTCGATGTCGTTAGGTACCGAAATGCGCGTTTTGGATGGCATTTTCCCGCGTTTGGCTGCTGTTCTGAGCTGCTGCAGGTACAGGAAATTTCTGTACGCGCTCAGCAACACGGGCCGTGTTGCACAACACGGGCACCCGTGTTGCTCTTCTGTGTTGGTGAGATAATGTGTTTTCTGGACACATTACAACACGGGTCGTGTTGCACAACACGGGCACCCGTGTTGGTCCCCTGTAATGAGGAAAAATTGTGTTTTCTGGACATGTTACAACACGGGCCGTGTTGCTTAACACGGGCACCCGTGTTGATGCTGCTGTGTTGATTTTTCTGAATTTTGTTTTCTGTGCGTTATTGTGGATTTTATTGTCATGCTTTTGGATAATGTTATCGAGCATGAATTATGATATGACTTGATATGATTGATGTTTAAATAGTATGCTGAGTGATTACATGCTATCCATATCCTGTTATGATTGATGTTGTTGATGTGCATGATATGTTGATTGATGTTCATAGTATGCTGAGTGTTACATACTTACATATCATGTTGCATTTGTTAATTCCCATTGTGTGGAATTAACATGGTGGCCAATATACGTGTCCGCGATTTAATGGAACGTTGAGGTGGTAGCCGTGTCCGCGATATAATGGAACGGTGAGTTATCCGTGACCCGAGATTTAATGGGGCGGTAAAGTGGTACCACATGCATGGGTGTGTTGCATTACCTTGAATATAACATGAATGGATGATTTTTCCAATGTTGTATTTGATTGTTTGTATGCATGTATGGTTGCTAAATTGTTGATGATATTTGATGTTAATTGCAAATATGAAAAGTAATATATTATGGGTATATGAATTGTAAAGATTTTTGTAAACTATGAAATATGCTAATTGTTGGGTGATGCTTATGGTTTCCTGAATTGATTGTTATGAACGTATAATCAAATGTATAATTGAGATGCTCACCCTTACTGTTGAATATTTCAGATTGAGGAGCTTCGTTCAGGTGCTTGGCGAAGGCTCGTCGTTTCTAGTTTATTTTCGTTTTAGTATTGTCCGGGTCATGCTCTGATAGTTGTAACTCCGGGAACGTTTGTTTGTCGAGCTGTTTTAATCAGACTCGTTTAATTCCTTATGTTTTGTTATAATATGATGTTGACATTTTTCAGGTGATAATCCCTGATGATTTTGAAAATATTATAACATTGATTTTATTAATTAAATTATTCCGCTGTGTAAACATGTATGAGTTACTACTACGTTATGCATGACAGGAATTTGTTTTATTAAAAGAGAATTGTAGCATCCTCGATTATACATGTACTCTGAAATTATGATTTTAATATTTGCGAAAATTTGTTCGGGGTTTTAGAGGGTGTTACACCAACTGTTGGTTCAATGGTGCTTAACTCTTGAGCTTCTATCAGATGCTCTATCAGCCTATTCTCTGTCAGAATATCTGATATCAACCTTCCAAAGGGTATCCAATCCCTCTTGGTTCTTTCTTCTTCCCTGGTTTCCTTCACACTTGTTCTGAGGTGGTTGAACAGAAGATGAGCCAAGTTGATTTTTACCTTCTGATCAATAAAGCAGATCAGAAACTGCTGATCCACATTTATGTAATCAGGTGAACTAGTTGGCTTCCTATGGTTGAAGCACCCCAGAATTATCTTATCCCAAACTCTGTGATGATCCTTCAGATCTTTGATCTTGTTGCTGGGCACCCCATGGGTGAAAATCCTTTGAGCTATCACGCCCACGTCAGCATATCTCTCAGCCATATCAACACAGCGGACGCCACCGCCACTGTAACCGATTAACCTTGCTATGTGATCCTCAGTGATCACAATCTTCTTCCCCATAACGAAGGAGGTGACTAGATGCATTGAAGCCTTCGCATGAATCCAAAACTCCTTGACTAACATAGGGAATGTTGGTCCAACCAATCTGTCAAAATACCTTTCCCATTTCTGTGCCCTAACTTCTTTTGTTAGGTCAAAACCGTTCTCCTTCAAGCTTCCAAAATCAATGATCAATTCAGATAACACTTCAAGATTCTTCACCGGAGTGAGGAGTGTTCTGAATGGCACTTGATACTGCTCAGATGATGCTTTCTTCTGAGGACCTGCAGAAGCACTGCTGGAGGTTGCCATGTTCACACTAAAAGATTTTGAGAAGAAACTGAGAAAAAGAGGTTTTGCAAGAGATGAACACAGAAAAATGCAGAGAATGCTTGAGTATTAGTGAGAAACTGTAAAGAATTAGAATGAGAGGTTAATGTGTTTAAATAGAGTTTCAGAATAATTTGAAAAAATAAACGTTTTTAAGAAAGAGAAAAATCATGATTGCGTTTTAAAAGCATGATTACTTTTATTAAATGCTTGCTGATTTTGGGGGATTTTAGAAAGATACTTAAAAACGGTTACCAGACATGTGTCTCAATGCACCCAATCAGCGTTTTGCCTTCTCAGAAGCGTGCACGCGTTCTGCTTCAGAGATTTGCTGATGATTGGATGACACTTGTTTGATGTAGTGATCAACACGTCTGTCTTTGAGCTTAGACTCTCAGATCTTTAGACTTGCTTCTGATATAATCTGCATGTTCTATCTTTCTGAAAGAAGATTGATCAGAAGTTCACAGTAAAACAATTACATTCTGAAGGTAAATATATGGAATTAAAACATTTTCACTCTGGGCAGACTTTCATGCTGAGATGTTTCAGAATGAAATTAAACCTATCTTCTGAAGGGGGTTTAGTAAAGATATCAGCCCATTGATGGTCTGTATCTATAAATTTTAAGTTCAAAATTCCTTTCTGAATATAGTCCCTAATGAAGTGATGTTTTATTTCTATATGCTTAGCTCTAGAATGTAAAATTGGATTCTTACTTAAGCAAATAGCAGAAGTATTATCACAGAGTATAGGAATGTTACTCTCAAAAATCTGGAAGTCTTCAAGCTGACTTTTCATCCAGAGCATTTGTGTGCTACATCATGCTGCTGCTATGTACTCAGCTTCTGCTGTTGATAGCGCAATTGTTGATTGCCTTTTGCTGGACCAAGAGATCAGATTTTCTCCCAGAAAATGGCAGCTTCCAGAAGTACTTTTACGTTCCACTCTGTCTCCAGCAAAATCAGCATCGCAGTAGCCTACTAAGCTGTAATCACTAGATTTTCTATAAAACAAACCCAGATTAGTAGTACCTTTCAGATACTTGAAAATTCGCTTAACAGTTGTTAAGTGAGATTCTCTAGGATCTGATTGGAATCTAGCACAGATACAAACACTGAATAATATGTCAGGTCTTGAAGCAGTCAGATAGAGGAGAGACCCAATCATACCTCTGTAGACTTTCTGTTCTACATTTTTGCTTACCTCTTCTCTTTCCAGAATGCACGTGGGATGCATTGGAATATTTGATGGCTTACATTCTGAGAGGTCAAATTTCTTCAGAAGATCTCTGATGTATTTGCTCTGATGAATGTAAGTTCCCTCTAGAGTTTGATTGATCTGAATTCCTAGAAAGAATTTCAGTTCCCCCATGAGGCTCATCTCAAATTCTGCCTGCATACACTTAGCAAATTTTCTTCCAAGAGAAGGATTAGTAGAACCAAAAATAATATCATCAACATAAATCTGACAGACTAAGATGTCATTCTTAACTGATTTACAGAATAGAGTAGTGTCCAATTTCCCTGTGGTGAATTCATTTTCTAATAGAAAGTTACTTAGCCTTTCATACCAAGCTCTGGGAGCTTGTTTCAGACCATATAGTGACTTCTTTAGTTTGAAAACATGTTCTGGATGTTTTGTATTTTCAAAACCAGGTGGTTGGTGTACATAGACTTCTTCTTCTATATAACCATTTAAGAATGCACTTTTGACATCCATCTGATACAGAGTGATGCCTCTATTAACAGCAAATGAAATTAAAAGTCTGATAGATTCTAACCCGACGACTGGGGCAAATGTTTCTGTATAGTCTATCCCCTCTTGCTGACTATAACCTTGTGCAACCAGTCGTGCCTTGTTTCTGATGACTTCACCTTGTTCATTTAGCTTGTTTCTGAACACCCATCTTGTTCCAATGACGTTGAATCCTTTTGGTCTGGGAACGAGATCCCATACGTCGTTTCTGGTGAATTGATTCAGCTCTTCTTGCATTGCCAGAATCCAGTCATTATCCAGAAGTGCTTCATCAATAGAAGAAGGTTCAATCAGAGACACAAGTCCCATAAGAGTTTCTTCAGAGTTTCTGAAGCTTGCTCTTGTTCTGATTGGATCTTCCTTTCTTCCTAAGATAGTCTCTTCTGGGTGATCCAAGCTGCTTCTGGGTAATCTCTTCTGAGGTTGATCAGCAGCTGTTGTAGGATTGCTAGCAGTGCTCCTTTCAGACGTTGAAGGAGTGTCTGTGTTGAGAGCTTCTGATGACTTGTCTTCAGAACCTGTAAATTCAATTTCCATACCTGCAAAAACTTCATTCTGCTTTGACTTTTCAGAGTCAAGCTTATCATCAAAACGAACACTGATTGATTCTTCCACAATCTGTGTTTCTGTATTGTATACTCTGTACCCTCTTGAGCGTTCAGAGTATCCTAACATAATACACTTCTGTGCTTTAGAGTCAAACTTGTTCAAATAATTCTTTGTATTTAATATAAAGCAAGTACATCCAAATGGATGAAAATATGAAATGTTGGGCTTTCTGTTCTTCCACAATTCATATGGAGTCTTTTCCAGAATAGGTCTTATTGAGATTCTAATCTGAATGTAGCACGCTGTGTTTATTGCCTCTGCCCAGAAGGTCTTAGCAACGTTTGTCTCATTGATCATGGTTCTGGCCATTTCTTGCAATATTCTGTTCTTTCGTTCTACAACTCCATTTTGTTGGGGAGTTCTAGGACAAGAGAAATCATGCAGAATGCCTCTGTCATTAAAGAATGACTCAAAATCTTTGTTTTCAAATTCTCCACCATGATCACTTCTGACTTTAACGATTCTAAGATCCTTTTCATTATGAACTTGGTTACAGAAGGTAACAAACACAGAGTGTGACTCGTCCTTGTGTCTTAAGAACTTTACCCATGTCCATCTGCTATAGTCATCTACGATTACTAACCCATACTTCTTGCCACTGACTGAAGCAGTTTTAACTGGTCCAAATAAGTCAATGTGTAGAAGTTCTAATGTCTTAGAGGTAGAAACAACATTTTTGGATTTAAAAGAAGGTTTTGCAAACTTGCCTTTCTGACATGCTTCACACAGAGCATCTGAATTGAACTTCAAATTAGGAAGTCCTCTGACCAGATTGAGTTTGTTAATCTGAGATATTCTTCTCATACTAACATGCCCCAATCTTCTGTGCCAGATCCACTGCTCGTTGTTAACAGACAAAAGACATTTTACATTCTGACTCTTTAGTTCAGAAAGTTTGATTTTGTAAATGTTGTTTTTCCTCTTACCATTAAACAGGATAGTCCCATCTTTTTGACTAACAACTTTACATGATTTTTGATTAAAGATTATATCATAACCGTTATCACTTAATTGACTTATGGATAACAGATTATGCATCAATCCATCTACTAGCAGAACATTATTAATAGAGGGAAGATTTCCATTACCTACAGTTCCAGAGCCAATTATCTTTCCCCTCTGATTGCCTCCAAAGCCAACGTGGCCTCCAGGCTTAAGTTCCAGGCTTTGGAACATATGCCTTCTTCCCGTCATGTGTCGCGAGCAGCCAGAGTCCAGGTACCATGACTGGTGTTTCTGACTTGCTGCTAAAGATATCTGCAACATGTATTATTTTATCCTTAGGTACCCAGATTTTCTTGGGTCCTGATTTGTTAGTTTTGCCAAAACTCTGGTTGAATTTTGGTTTCACAAAGTGCTTACTGCTAGTGTATTTAATATCATGTGTGTGACCATACACAAAATGTGAATTCAGAGGAGTGTGTTTAATGGTTAAGTCCATGACATTCTTTGGTGTAGGAACCTTACCTTGGTATCCTATTCCTTTTCTGCCGTTTCTGCTAACTCCATAGATCATTGAAGCCATTTTGCTTCTATCTATGCTTTTAGCGAGGAACTTCTGGAAACTGTGATCATACTCCTTGACGATCTCATCAGCGTTGCTGGGAGTTTCAGAAATTGGTTCCTTCTGAGAGTTTTGTAAAGTGTTTTCTAATTTTGAAATCTTATTTCTCAGCTCATAATTCTCCAATTTGAGACTCTCAGTCTTATTAGAGTCAGATTCAAGATTCCTTTTCAGGTATCTGAATTTAACTCTAATTTGCTGATACCGTTCAAGAATATCATTAAGGCTTTCAGCAAGTTCAGCCTTGGTAAAGTTAATAGCAAAGTTAGGAAATAACTCTTCAGTATCTGATTCTGAGTCTGATTCAGAAGTTTCACTATCTTCTGAGATGTTAGCCATGAGAGCTATGTTTGCCCTCTCATCATCTGATTCTGAGTCAGCTTCAGACGAGTCAGAGTCATCCCATGTAGCCATGAGACTTTTCTTCTTCTCTCTTCCAAACTTCTTTTTGGGCTTTTCCCTCTGAAGCTTTGGGCAGTCACTCTTATAGTGTCCTTGCTCATTGCACTCATAGCAGATGATGTCCTTGGTGTTTGGCTTTTTGCTGCTAGAGGAGCCTTCAGATCTTCTGTATCCAGAGGAAGAATCTGTCCTTCTGTATCTGGAAGAAGACTCGTTCTGATCAGATCTTCTGGGATTCCTGAACTTCCTTTGTCTTTGCTTCCACAGTTGATTTACTCTTCTGGAAAGGAGGGAGAGTTCGTCTTCTTCTGATGAGGATCCATCAGATGTTTCTTCAACTGCCTGCAAAACTTTAGACTCAAATTTTTTGTTAGATTTTAATGCTAAAGGCTTACCTTGCTTCTGAGGCTCGTCAGCTTCTAGCTCTATCTCATGACTTCTGAGGGAGCTGATAAGTTCCTCCAGAGTGATTTTGTTGAGATCTTTAGCTAGCTTCAGAGCTGTAACCATTGGTCTCCAATGCTTGGGTAAACTTCTGATGATTTTCTTGACATGGTCAGCAGTAGAGTATCCTTTGTCCAGAACCTTGAGACCAACTACCAGAATCTGGAATCTTGAGAACATTGTTTCAATGGATTCAGATTCTTCCATTTTGAACGCCTCATACTTCTGAATAAGCGCCAGAGCTTTAGTTTCTTTGACCTGAACGTTGCCCTCATGCGTCATTCTGAGTGAGTCAAAAATGTTCTTTGTTGTGTCTCTGTTGGAGATCTTTTCATATTCAGTATAGGAGATGGCGCTGAGGAGGATGGTTCTGGCCTTGTGGTGATTCTTGAAGTCACGCTTTTGTTGGTCAGACATTGTTTTTCTATCAATCTTCTGACCGCTTGCATTCACAGGGTGCGTGTATCCATCTGTCACCATATCCCACAAATCAGCATCATGTGCCAGAAAGAAGCTTTCAATTCTGTCTTTCCAGTAATCAAAGTTTTCTCCATCAAAGACTGGAGGTTTGCCGCTGAATCTGTCTCTGTCCTCATTGTTGTCATTGCTGGTGTGAGAATAGTTTCCTGCCATTGTGTTTTTCTGACGCTGGATCTTGTACTGACACGGTTAAGTGTTTTAGCTCAGAACCAGACGCTCTGATACCAATTGAAGTAGTGAAAAACACAAGAAGGGGGGGTTGAATTATAAAACTGAAAATCAATGCAATGAACAAGATATTTTTATCCTGGTTCGTTTGATCTCAAACTACTCCAGTCCACCCGTCAAGGTGATTTCGCCTCTCTCCAACGAGGTCTTAATCCACTATATTCAACTGAATATTACAGACTGCTTTAACAACTGCTAAAGCCTTCTTGATGCAAACCACAACCCGGTTTGTCAAGGAAACACTTTCTACAAAGAAGATAAATCTAAGTGTGTGAATGTTTTCTACAAAACTGTATCACAACTGTGATGTATACACAACTTAAAGCTTAGAAACTAGATTGCTAAACAATGATTGAGTAAGAGAATGTGTAGTGTTTAGCAAAACGAGAGAAGGAAGATTATGATCAGCTTTTTGGCGTGTAAAGATTGGAGAGCATTAGCCAATATAATCTTCAAAGTCTTGTTTATATAGCACTGAGATGTTGAACGTTGGAGCAATATTCTTGATTCAATGCTAATAACAAACTTTCCTTATCGAGCAGATCTTGTCTGGAATGAGGCCGTTGGTATTAATTTGCTTTCAATGCACAGTACCGTTGCTTACTTAATGCAAGTTCTGGCTTGGCTCATTCTGATTCTGCTTAGCTGCTGATGAACTGTTGTGTTTCTTTATCAGAGTGTTGAGCGCAGTTCTGTTCATCAGACTTCAGCATATACGTGAATTAATCTTCTGATTCTGATATTCTGATATGGCAACTTCTGATGCTGATGTCAGAAACCAAAATTCTGATGCTGATTAGGTGTGATCTTGCTTATACCAATCAGAGTATTCTGCAAATCAGAACGTAATAATTTAGGCAGCATATAGTTCATACATGAATCATATAAGTAATATATCTTTTCACTTTGTTATCATCAAAACTTAAACATAGGGTAGTAGATTCAAACTTTGTTCTAACAATTCGAACTCTTCAGACATGCCCTGGCAAGATACAGGAATCGAGTCTGGGATAGTCGTCAACAGATACACCCTGGCAAGATACAGGAATCGGATCTTCGAACTCTTCAGACGTGCCCTGGCAAGATACAGGAATCGAGTCTGGAATAGTTGTCAACAGATACACCCTGGCGAGATACAGGAATCGGATCTGGAATCACGATAGTTGATAGTAATTATCTTTGTATTGATCTTTGTCCTGAAAAGACAAAACGTTAGTTGTTTGCGATGTCATGATGTATGACATGCGTGATGTTCTCGAAATAAATGAGATTGTATGTTCATGATGCGTATGTGCATGCTATAATGTATGAAGATGTGATGTTTATGGATGTATTTTCGTCTAGGAAAATAAATCCTTGACGGGTGCCGGGAAATTAAATCCTGGGCTGATGTTGAAGAGTAGAGCTTTTTGTTTCCGCTGGGGATGATGGTTGCAAGAATACCGGTAGGAGAAGATGACTCTGTTGGGGGATAAACTCGGCGAATAGATTACTCTGCGGGGAGTGAACTCTGTGGGGGAAGAGGGGTACTTAGCTGAGGTTTAATGATAACTCCGCTGGGGATATCATTGATGAGTTATGTTGAGGGAATTGATGAACTCTGCTGGGAATAGGAAGACTTTGCCGAGGACGATCTTTCCGTTGTAAATGGCTGAGGATAACCCAGTTATATCCTGGTGGAGAAATAACCTTCTGAATAAAGCCGGGGGAGAGTTCGTACTCTGCAGGTGACAAGCTTCCAGAATCTACTGGGGATAAGCTTCCTGCTGGGGAGATGGATTCCACTTTCCTGGGGAAACTTTTGAATTGTACTGGGGAAATGGCTCCAATGAACGTCTGGTATTCCGCCGGGGAACAATCTTAGATCAAGACTGCCGGGGATGCTTGTTAAGAATGTTTGTATACTCCGCTGAGGAATGTTGAGATCTGCTAGGGATACCCAATTTCCTTAAGGTTGACAGTGGACTAACTCTGCTTGGGGAGAGTATTGTTGACTTGCTGGCTCACTCTCTGGGGAATTAAGATATCTTGGTTACATTCTTCGGCCGAACTTACCTTGGTACCTTGGTGGACAGAGCAATTAGATTGCTTAGACAACTCATTATTGCCCATGTTTCTAATGTTACCTATAATTAATCCTTTGTTTCACATGCAAATATTCATGAGTTAGCAATTATTGTCAAATGCATATATCAAAATTTGAACATTGGACGTTCTTCACAAAACAAAACAGGAAAAGGAAAAAAAACTGGCAATTGGTCTGAAAAGTGAATTTGTATTGATTTTTGAATTTTCCTGAAAATAGGCGTTTATGTACAAGAGGTTGACGTCCTAGTAAGAGAACGCCGCTGAACAACAGAGTTTATACAATTTGTACAAGGAAAACAAAACAGCTGTGTGAAAAGAATAATCCCACTGGGTTCTAACTCTGCTATCGCCTTTATATCTTCGAGCGTCTCATCACTTGGCTGCTTAGTTGAAGATGAAGCTGATTGATCGATGCCGTTTGAACTTGATGTTGATACTGGATTCTGGATGCAAAGTGATCAAATGAGACATAATATTACGCTTTAGTCCCTAGCAGACCTCGTTGGAGAGAGGCGAAATCACCTTGATGGGTATCCCGGTGGACTAAAAACCCGAAAGGGCGGTCCAGGCAAAAGTTAGGGACTAAAGCGTAATATTATGTCTCATTTGATCACTTTGCATCCAGAATCCAGTATCAACATCAAGTTCAAACGAAATCGATCAATCAGCTTCATCTTCAACTAAGCAGCCAAGTGATGAGACGCTCGAAGATATAAAGGCGATAGCAGAGTTAGAACCCAGTGGGATTATTCTTTTCACACAGCTGTTTTGTTTTCCTTGTACAAATTGTATAAACTCTGTTGTTCAGCGGCGTTCTCTTACTAGGACGTCAACCTCTTGTACATAAACGCCTATTTTCAGGAAAATTCAAAAATCAATACAAATTCACTTTTCAGACCAATTGCCAGTTTTTTTCCTTTTCCTGTTTTGTTTTGTGAAGAACGTCCAATGTTCAAATTTTGATATATGCATTTGACAATAATTGCTAACTCATGAATATTTGCATGTGAAACAAAGGATTAATTATAGGTAACATTAGAAACATGGGCAATAATGAGTTGTCTAAGCAATCTAATTGCTCTGTCCACCAAGGTACCAAGGTAAGTTCGGCCGAAGAATGTAACCAAGATATCTTAATTCCCCAGAGAGTGAGCCAGCAAGTCAACAATACTCTCCCCAAGCAGAGTTAGTCCACTGTCAACCTTAAGGAAATTGGGTATCCCTAGCAGATCTCAACATTCCTCAGCGGAGTATACAAACATTCTTAACAAGCATCCCCGGCAGTCTTGATCTAAGATTGTTCCCCGGCGGAATACCAGACGTTCATTGGAGCCATTTCCCCAGTACAATTCAAAAGTTTCCCCAGGAAAGTGGAATCCATCTCCCCAGCAGGAAGCTTATCCCCAGTAGATTCTGGAAGCTTGTCACCTGCAGAGTACGAACTCTCCCCCGGCTTTATTCAGAAGGTTATTTCTCCACCAGGATATAACTGGGTTATCCTCAGCCATTTACAACGGAAAGATCGTCCTCGGCAAAGTCTTCCTATTCCCAGCAGAGTTCATCAATTCCCTCAACATAACTCATCAATGATATCCCCAGCGGAGTTATCATTAAACCTCAGCTAAGTACCCCTCTTCCCCCACAGAGTTCACTCCCCGCAGAGTAATCTATTCGCCGAGTTTATCCCCCAACAGAGTCATCTTCTCCTACCGGTATTCTTGCAACCATCATCCCCAGCGGAAACAAAAAGCTCTACTCTTCAACATCAGCCCAGGATTTAATTTCCCGGCACCCGTCAAGGATTTATTTTCCTAGACGAAAATACATCCATAAACATCACATCTTCATACATTATAGCATGCACATACGCATCATGAACATACAATCTCATTTATTTCGAGAACATCACGCATGTCATACATCATGACATCGCAAACAACTAACGTTTTGTCTTTTCAGGACAAAGATCAATACAAAGATAATTACTATCAACTATCGTGATTCCAGATCCGATTCCTGTATCTCGCCAGGGTGTATCTGTTGACAACTATTCCAGACTCGATTCCTGTATCTTGCCAGGGCACGTCTGAAGAGTTCGAAGATCCGATTCCTGTATCTTGCCAGGGTGTATCTGTTGACGACTATCCCAGACTCGATTCCTGTATCTTGCCAGGGCATGTCTGAAGAGTTCGAATTGTTAGAACAAAGTTTGAATCTACTACCCTATGTTTAAGTTTTGATGATAACAAAGTGAAAAGATATATTACTTATATGATTCATGTATGAACTATATGCTGCCTAAATTATTACGTTCTGATTTGCAGAATACTCTGATTGGTATAAGCAAGATCACACCTAATCAGCATCAGAATTTTGGTTTCTGACATCAGCATCAGAAGTTGCCATATCAGAATATCAGAATCAGAATATTAATTCACGTATATGCTAAAGTCTGATGAACAGAACTGCGCTCAACACTCTGATAAAGAAACACAACAGTTCATCAGCAGCTAAGCAGAATCAGAATGAGCCAAGCCAGAACTTGCATTAAGTAAGCAACGGTACTGTGCATTGAAAGCAAATTAATACCAACGGCCTCATTCCAGACAAGATCTGCTCGATAAGGAAAGTTTGTTATTAGCATTGAATCAAGAATATTGCTCCAACGTTCAACATCTCAGTGCTATATAAACAAGACTTTGAAGATTATATTGGCTAATGCTCTCCAATCTTTACACGCCAAAAAGCTAATCATAATCTTCCTTCTCTCGTTTTGCTAAACACTACACATTCTCTTACTCAATCATTGTTTAGCAATCTAGTTTCTAAGCTTTAAGTTGTGTAATATCACAGTTGTGATACAGTTTTGTAGAAAACATTCACACACTTAGATTTATCTTCTTTGTAGAAAGTGTTTCCTTGACAAACCGGGTTGTGGTTTGCATCAAGAAGGCTTTAGCAGTTGTTAAAGCAGTCTGTAATATTCAGTTGAATATAGTGGATTAAGACCTCGTTGGAGAGAGGCGAAATCACCTTGACGGGTGGACTGGAGTAGTTTGAGATCAAACGAACCAGGATAAAAATATTGTGTTCATTGCAATTGATTTTTAGTTTTACAATTCAAGCCCCCTTCTTGTGTTTTTCACTACTTCAATTGGTATCAGAGCGTCTGGTTCTGAGCTAAAACACTTAACCGTGTCAGTACAAGATCCAGCGTCAGAAAAACACAATGGCAGGAAATTATTCTCACACCAGCAATGACAACCATGAGGACAGAGACAGATTCAGCGGGAAACCTCCAGTCTTTGATGGAGAAAACTTTGATTACTGGAAAGACAGAATTGAAAGCTTCTTTCTGGCACATGATGCTGATCTGTGGGATTTGGTGACAGATGGATACACGCACCCTGTGAATGCAAGCGGTCAGAAGATTGATAGGAAAACAATGTCTGACCAACAAAAGCGTGACTTCAAGAATCACCACAAGGCCAGAACCATCCTTCTCAGCGCCATCTCGTATGCTGAATATGAAAAGATCTCCAACAGAGACACAACAAAGAACATGTTTGACTCACTCAGAATGACGCATGAGGGCAACGTTCAGGTCAAAGAAACTAAAGCTCTGGCGCTCATTCAGAAGTATGAGGCGTTCAAAATGGAAGAAAGTGAATCCATTGAAACAATGTTCTCAAGATTCCAGATTCTGGTAGCTGGTCTCAAGGTTCTGGACAAAGGTTACTCTACTGCTGATCACGTCAAGAAAATCATTAGAAGTTTACCCAAGCAGTGGAGGCCAATGGTTACAGCTCTGAAGCTAGCAAAAGATCTCAACAATATTTCTCTGGAGGAACTTATCAGCTCCCTCAGAAGTCATGAGATAGAGCTAGAAGCTGATGAACCCCAGAAGCAAGATAAGCCTTTAGAATTAAAATCTAACAAAAAATCTGAGTCTAAAGTTTTGCAGGCAGTTGAAGAAACATCTGATGGATCCTCATCAGAAGAAGACGAACTCTCCCTCCTCTCCAGAAGAGTGAATCAACTGTGGAAGCAGAGGCAAAGGAAGTTCAGGAATCCCAGAAGATCTGATCAGAACGAGTCTTCTTCCAGATACAGAAGGACAGATTCTTCCTCTGGATACAGAAGATCTGAAGGCTCCTCAAGTAGCAGAAAGCCAAACACCAAGGACATCATCTGCTATGAGTGCAATGAGCAAGGACACTACAAGAGTGACTGCCCAAAGCTTCAGAGGGAAAAGCCCAAAAAGAAGTTTGGAAGAGAGAAGAAGAAAAGTCTCATGGCTACATGGGATGACTCTGACTCGTCTGAAGCTGACTGAGAATCAGATGATGAGAGAGCCAACATAGCTCTCATGGCCAACATTTCAGGAGATAGTGAAGCTTCTGAATCAGACTCAGAATCAGATACTGAAGAGGTATTTCCTAACTTTGCTATTAACTTTACCAAGGCTGAACTTGCTGAAAGCCTTAATGATATTCTTGAACGGTATCAGCAAATTAGAGTTAAATTCAGATACCTGAAAAGGAATCTTGAATCTGACTCTAATAAGACTGAGAGTCTTAAATTGGAGAATTATGAGCTGAGAAATAAGATTTCAAAATTAGAAAATACTTTACAAAACTCTCAGAAGGAACCAATTTCTGAAACTCCCAGCAACGCTGATGAGATCGTCAAGGAGTATGATCACAGTTTCCAGAAGTTCCTCGCTAAAAGCATAGATAGAAGCAAAATGGCTTCAATGATCTATGGAGTTAGCAGAAACGGCAGAAAAGGAATAGGATACCAAGGTAAGGTTCCTACACCAAAGAATGTCATGGACTTAACCATTAAACACACTCCTCTGAATTCACATTTTGTGTATGGTCACACACATGATATTAAATACACTAGCAGTAAGTACTCTGTGAAACCAAAATTCAACCAGAGTTTTGGTAAATCTAACAAATCAGGACCCAAGAAAATCTGGGTACCTAAGGATAAAATAATACATGTTGCAGATATCTTTAGCAGCAAGTCAGAAACACCAGTCATGGTACCTGGACTCTGGCTGCTCGCGACACATGACGGGAAGAAGGCATATGTTCCAAAGCCTGGAACTTAAGCCTGGAGGCCACGTTGGCTTTGGAGGCAATCAGAGGGGAAAGATAATTGGCTCTGGAACTGTAGGTAATGGAAATCTTCCCTCTATTAATAATGTTCTGCTAGTAGATGGATTGATGCATAATCTGTTATCCATAAGTCAATTAAGTGATAACGGTTATGATATAATCTTTAATCAAAAATCATGTAAAGCTGTTAGTTAGAAAGATGGGACTATCCTGTTTAATGGTAAGAGGAAAAACAACATTTACAAAATCAAACTTTCTGAACTAAAAAGTCAGAATGTAAAGTGCCTTCTGTCTGTTAACAACGAGCAGTGGATCTGGCACAGAAGATTGGGGCATGTTAGTATGAGAAGAATATCTCAGATTAACAAACTCAATCTGGTCAGAGGACTTCCTAATTTGAAGTTCAATTCAGATGCTCTGTGTGAAGCATGTCAGAAAGGCAAGTTTGCAAAACCTTCTTTTAAATCTAAAAATGTTGTTTCTACCTCTAAGCCATTAGAACTTCTGCACATTGACTTATTTGGACCAGTTAAAACTGCTTCAGTCAGTGGCAAGAAATATGGGTTAGTAATCGTAGATGACTATAGCAGATGGACATGGGTAAAGTTCTTAAGACACAAGGACGAGTCGCACTCTGTGTTTGTTACCTTCTGTAACCAAGTTCAGAATGAAAAGGATCTTAGAATCGTTAAAGTCAGAAGTGATCATGGTGGAGAATTTGAAAACAAAGATTTTGAGTCATTCTTTAATGACAGAGGCATTCTGCATGATTTCTCTTGTCCTAAAACTCCCCAACAAAATGGAGTTGTAGAACGAAAGAATAGAACATTGCAAGAAATGGCCAGAACCATGATCAATGAGACAAACGTTGCTAAGATCTTCTGGGCAGAGGCATTAAACACAGCGTGCTACATTCAGATTAGAATCTCAATAAGACCTATTCTGGAAAAGACTCCATATGAATTGTGGAAGAACAGAAAGCCCAACATTTCATATTTTCATCCATTTGGATGTACTTGCTTTATATTAAATACAAAGAATTATTTGAACAAGTTTGACTCTAAAGCACAGAAGTGTATTATGTTAGGATACTCTGAATGCTCAAGAGGGTACAGAGTATACAATACAGAAACACAGATTGTGGAAGAATCAATCAGTGTTCGTTTTGATGATAAGCTTGACTCTGAAAAGTCAAAGCAGAATGAAGTTTTTGCAGGTGTGGAAATTGAATTTACAGGTTCTGAAGACAACTCATCAGAAGCTCTCAACACAGACACTCCTTCAACGTCTGAAAGGAGCACTGCTAGCAATCCTACAACAGCTGCTGATCAACCTCAGAAGAGATTACCCAGAAGCAGCTTGGATCACCCAGAAGAAACTATCTTAGGAAGAAAGGAAGATCCAATTGGAACAAGAGAAAGCTTCAGAAACTCTGAAGAAACCCTCATGGGACTTGTGTCTCTGATTGAACCCTCTTCTATTGATGAAGCACTTCTGGACAATGACTGGATTCTGGCAATGCAAGAAGAGCTTAATCAATTCACCAGAAATGACGTATGGGATCTTGTTCCCAGACCAAAAGGATTCAACGTCATTGGAACAAGATGGGTGTTCAGAAACAAGCTAAATGAACAAGGTGAAGTCATCAGAAACAAGGCACGACTGGTTGCACAAGGTTATAGTCAGCAAGATGGGATAGACTATACAGAAACCTTTGCCCCAGTCGCCAGGTTAGAATCTATCAGACTTTTAATTTCATTTGCTGTTAATAGAGGCATCACTCTGTATAAGATGGATGTCAAAAGTGCATTCTTAAATGGTTATATAGAAGAAGAGGTCTATGTGCACCAACCCCCTGGTTTTGAAAATACAAAACATCCAGAACATGTTTTCAAACTAAAGAAGTCACTATATGGTCTGAAACAAGCTCCCAGAGCTTGGTATGAAAGGCTAAGTAACTTTCTGTTAGAAAATGAATTCACCAGAGGGAAGGTGGACACTACCTTATTCTGTAAATCAGTTAAGAATGACATCTTAGTCTGTCAAATTTATGTTGATGATATTATCTTTAGTTCTACTAATCCTTCTCTTGGAAGAAAATTTGCTAAATGTATGCAGGCAGAATTTGAGATGAGCCTCATGGGGGAACTGAAATTCTTTCTAGGAATTCAGATCAATCAAACTCCAGAGGGAACTTACATTCATCAGAGCAAATACATCTGAGATCTTCTGAAGAAATTTGACCTCTCAGAATGTAAGCCATCAAAGATTCCAATGCATCCCACGTGCATTCTGAAAGGAGAAGAGGTAAGCAAAAAGGTAGAACAGAAAGTCTACAGAGGTATGATTGGTTCTCTCCTTTATCTGACAGCTTCTAGACCTGATATATTATTCAGTGTATGTATTTGTGCTAGATTCCAATCAGATCCTAGAGAATCTCACTTAACAGCTGTTAAGAGAATTTTCAAGTATCTGAAAGGTACTACTAATCTGGGTTTGTTTTATAGAAAATCTAGTGATTACAGTTTAGTAGGCTACTGCGATGCTGACTTTGCTGGAGACAGAGTAGAGCGTAAAAGTACTTCTAGAAGCTGCCAGTTTCTGGGAGAAAATCTGATCTCTTGGTCCAGCAAAAGGCAATCAACAATTGCGCTATCAACAGCAGAAGCTGAGTACATAGCAGCAGCAGGATGTAGCACACAAATGCTCTGGATGAAAAGTCAGCTTGAAGACTTCCAAATTTTTGAGAGTAACATTCCTATACTCTGTGACAATACTTCTGCTATTTGCTTAAGTAAGAATCCCATTTTACATTCTAGAGCTAAGCATATAGAAATAAAACATCACTTCATTAGGGACTATATTCAGAAAGGAATTTTGAACTTAAAATTTATAGATACAGACCATCAATGGGCTGATATCTTCACTAAACCCCTTTCTGAAGATAGGTTCAATTTCATTCTGAAACATCTCAGAATGAAATTCTTCCCAGAGTGAAAATGTTTTAATTCCATATATTTATCTTCAGAATGTATTTGTTTTACTGTGAACTTCTGATCAATCTCTTTTCAGAAAGATAGAACATGCAGATTGTATCAGATGCTAGTCTTAAAGATCTGAGAGTTTAAGCTCAAGGATAGGCGTGCTGATCACTAAATCAAACAAGTGTCATCCAATCATCAGCATATCTCTGAAGCAGAACACGCGTGCATGCTTCTGAGAAGGCAAAACGCTGATTGGGTGCATTGAGACACATGTCTGGTAACCGTTTCAAGTATCTTTCTCAAATCCCCCAAAATCAGCAAGCATTAATTGAAAGTAATCATGTTTTTAAAACGTAATCATTCCTCTTTATTGAAACCGTTTACACTTTCAAAATATTCTGAAGCCTATTTAAGCACGTTAACTTCTCACTTTAATCTTTTACAGTTTCTCATTATCTCTCAAATATTCTCTGCATTTTTTTGTGTTCATCTCTTTCAAACCCATTTTCTCAGTTTTTCTCAAAATCCCTAAGTGTGAACATGGCAACCTCCAGCAGTGCTTCTGCAGGTTCTCAGAAGAAAGCATCCTCTGAACAGTATCAAGTTCTTTTTCTGATCTAAATGTTTTAGCACATCACTTACACTTTTTGATTGCTGACAAAAAGGGGGAGAACAAGAATGATATTTTTCAATAACGGATTACTAAGACAGAAAATCTCAAACATTCTAACTCTGATATACTTGAATATGTTTTCTGTTTTTGCTTAAGTCTACAGGTACAAGAATTCTCTATGATATTCTGAAGACTAAAGCTCTGATACTCTGACCCAAAGCAAAGCTCTGACTCTGATCTGAAGCTCTGCTCTGACATTCTGATCTAAAGCTTCTGATAGTCAAAACTCTGATATTCTGATGTTCAAAGAAAGGCAATAAAGATCTGATCCTGAAGAAATCTTGGAATTAAAAAGGGAAGTAATAAATTCAGGGGGAGTATCTATCAACTCTGATATCTCTTTATCCCTTATCGTTGATAACCTCTTACTCTGATACATCTTATCATTTAGTTATCTCTGATACTCTTTCACGTTATTTTCAATTAAAAATATCTAGTTTTTGTCATCATCAAAAAGGGGGAGATTGTTAGAACAAAGTTTGAATCTACTACCCTAAGTTTAAGTTTTGATGATAACAAAATGAAAGGATATATTAATTATGTGATTCATGTAAGAACTATTTTCTACCTAAAATATTACTTTCTGTTTTGCAGAAACTCTGATAGGCATCAGCAAAAGTACATCTTAATCAGCATCAGAATATTGGTTATCAACGTCAGCATCAGAAGATGCTATATCAGAATACCAGAATCAGAAGAATAACTCACGCGAATGCTGAAGCTTGATGAACAGAACTGCGCTTAACACTCTGATAAAGACAACAACAGTTCATCAGCACTTAAGCAGAGTCAGAATGAGCCAAGCCAGAACACGCTTTAAGTAGCAACGGTATTGTGCATTCAAAGTGAATTATTACCAACGGCATTATTCCAGACAAGATCTGCTTAATAAGGAAAGTTTATTATTGGCATTGAATCAAGATTATTGCTCCAACGTTCAACATTTCAGTGCTATATAAACTACACAATGAAGATTGAATTGGCTAATGCTCTACATCATATTACACGCCTAAAAGCTAATCATCATCTTCCTTCTCTCAGTTTGCTAAACGCTTCACAATTCCTCACTCAGTATTTTAGCAATCCAGTATCATAAGCTTAAGTTGTGTAATATCACAGTTGTGATAAACAGTTTTGTAAAAAACATTCACACACCTAGATTTATCTTCTTTGTAAGAAAGTGATTCCTTGACAAACCGGGTTATGGTTTGCATCAAGAAGGCTTTAGCAGTTGTTAAAGCAGATTGTAATATTCAGTTGAATATAGTGGATTAAGACCTCGTTGGAGAGAGGCGAAATCACCTTGACGGGTGGACTGCAGTAGTTTGAGATCAAACGAACCAGGATAAAAATATTGTGTTCATTGCAATTGATTTTCAGTTTTACAATTCAACCCCCCTTCTTGTGTTTTTCACTTCTTCAGAATCGAGCAATGTAATTCAGACGTCCTAGAAAGCCTCTGACTTCTTTCTCTGTCTTAGGAACTGGCATCTCTTGTATGGCCTTAACCTTGGCAGGGTCCACTTGAATACCCTTGTCACTTACGATGAAGCCTAGCAACTTTCCAGATCTTACCCCAAATGTGCACTTATTTGGATTCAACCTCAGCTTGTATAACTTCAGACGGTCAAACAGCTTCTGTAAATGGTCAAGGTGTTCCTCCTCAGTTTGGGACCTTGCAATTAGACATCTACATACACTTCTATCTCATGGTGGATCATGTCATGAAATAAAGCAACCATGGCACGTTGGTAGGTTGCCCCAGCATTTTTCAGTCCAAATGGCATGACCTTGTAACAGAAGGTGCCCCATTGAGTAACAAAGGTGGTCTTCTCCATATCTTCAGGAGCCATCTTGATCTGATTATATCCTGAGAAGCCATATTTGCTACACGAAATCTTTTGCATATAATGAACATATTTGCTGCACAAAAAAGATTTAAAACCATTATTTGATATTTTTCTCATAATTAAATCTAATTAAATGAATTAATAAGAATAAAAATTCAATTAATTAATTAAAAATAAGAAAATAAATCATTTTTAGCTCAATGGGTCGTGCATATGCTTTGGGTAATGATTCAAGGAAGAAATTGAGGCCCATTAGCATTTTTGAAGCTTTTGAAGCAAAGTTGACTTTTCAAAATTCCCAAAAATTTCCCAACTTCTTCAAGGCATATCTTGCTCAATTTTGAAGCTATGATCATGTTCTTGGACATTTTGGAAAGGTCTTGAAGTCCTCTAACCAATGCCTTTGGTCCCATATCATTTTGATTTACCAATCTCAAGTTATGGTCTTTGACTTAAAGTGCCTTTTTGTTGACTTTTGAAAATGACCTATAATGTTGAAATTGATAACTTTTTGTGAGAGCATTTCTTGGACTTGAAGTGTGAAGATGTGTTGTAGGAAATGTCATTCTCTTCAAAATGAGCTTTGGATGGAATTTTTCTGATAAACCATGAGGAAGTTATTCCTTGGTCAATTTGCAGTTGACTTTTTCAACTGTCCAAAAATAGAAACTTTTGCATCTTGAGACTTTTTGAGCCATGTTCTGAGAATCATGATCAAGAATTGATCAAATGATGTTTGTGGCTTCAAAATAAGATGTTGACCAAATTTTTTGACTTTTGACTGTCAAATGACCATTTTGCCCCTGCAGTTGACTGTGAAGCAATTAGGGTTTTTGACTGTGCAATTTGATGTTGTGAGTCTTGAAACTTGACATATGGATGCTTGACAATGTATATAGGCATGTGGGACTTGATTGGACCCTTGAAAACCTCAATTTCTTTGCCAGAACCAAAACCCTAATTTTGACTGTGTTAGGAGGCAATTGGACTGTGCAACCCTTGAGAGATTTTGAATCATCTGGAGATTGATCTTGACAAATCTTTGAAGAATATGGGAGGGAAAATTTTGGGGTACAACAGTTGTCATCATCAAAAAGGGGGAGAATGTAATTGCAAGCTTCTCAAGTCATATTTAAAGCATGTGTTTTGATGAAGACAACATGGACATCAACTTTCAAAGGATGTGCAAAAAGCCTATCAACATCAAATAAAAGTCTTGAAGATTATTGAAGAATTATTGAAGAAATCATCAAATGTCAAATGGTATAAATAATTCTTAAAATCTTGAATATAGATGTTCACAATATGCATTCATCAACATATACATATTCCATAACTTTAACATCAAGAAAAACTTTGTTTGAAATATCTTTCAAAATGTATTTTTGAAAATAAACCTTTAGGAACCGGTTCCTCCCTAACAGGGAATCGGGTTCCAGCATTTCTCAAAAAACATGTCCCTGGATTTTGTACCAGGAACCAGGTTGTACCAATAGGGGAACCGGTTCCTGCGTAATATTTTTGAATTTCAACTTATAACGTTCACTAAGAACCGGGTTCTGTCAGTGCGGAACCGGTTCCTAGCGAACCAATGCAGCTTTTACTTTGTTTTTTGAACATTTTTCAAGTGGTATCTTTTCATGAATGCGTTGCAACTTTTCATATGAATTGGCATGAATGAAGAGGTTCTTACAACTTTATAAAATGCAGATTTTCTTATTTCAAACAATATTCAATACTTCAATTTTCAAATTAACAAATATACTTCTTCATTAACAATTTTCTCATTTACTCACATTTGGAATTATACTTTCACGTGTTCATAATTTTGTGAAACTTGCCATATACACTTTCATTATCATTACAAGTTTCATTCATACATTGTGAACATTTATATACATTGTTGAGAATTGTTTTTATCTTGAAGAAGAAGATCAATTGAAGATTGATAAAGCTCTCTATATACTTCAAACTAAATCATTGTATTACTTAAAGGTTTTTCCCTTACTATCCAGGATTGTTGGAAGTAAGTGTTGTGATTTGAAGAGGATTGTTCTTCATTCACATTAGTGTTTGTTTGGTCTTAAAGGTGTTAAGAACCTTTGATCACCCTATAGGTTAGATAGTAAGCATAGGCTGTACAATCATTCTAACTATAGTGAAATCTCTTTCGTCTTGGAAAGGGGACTGGAGTACTCTCGGATTGTGAGGGGAACCATAATATATCACTGTGTTCTTTACTTTTCCGCATTTATCGCTTTCATCACCATAATCAAGAAAAGATAAAGATATAATCAAAACCTTCAAACACTTAACCAAAAATTACTACCAAGCATTCTCATAAAACCGAAGAAATTTTATAAGACCTAATTCACCCCCCCCCCCCCCCCCCCTCTTAGGCACTCTGAGACTTACAATTGGTATCAGAGCAAGTTATAGGTAACTTGTTCCTAAAGATCCAGAATGGCTTCCGCAAATCATCAACCAGTCTTCAGAGATGGTGGTAGTAACAACAAGCCTCCTCTATTCTGTGGTGAATATTTTGAATTCTGGAAAATACGCATGAAGGCGCATTTAGAAGCACAAGGAGAGGAAGTATGGGATGCTGTTAAAAATGGTCCATTTATCCCAATATCAGTAATCAATGGCATTGGTTCTGTAAAACCCAAAACTGCATGGGACGACGATGATAAAAAGAAAGTTCTCTATGACAAAAAGGCAATAAACCTTCTTCAAGGTGCACTCAGTATGGACGAATTTTTCCGTGTCTCGAACTGCAAGACAACAAAAGAAATATGGGATACCCTGGTTCAAACTCATGAAGGAACGGCTGAAGTAAAAAGATCAAGGCTAAATACCTTGAGTCAAGAATATGAACTATTTCGAATGCATCCCGGAGAATCCATTCTTGACTTACAAAAGAGATTTGTGCATTTGACAAATCACTTAAATGCTCTTGGTAAAACCTTGACAAATGATGAACTCAACTTGAAAATCCTTAGATCATTGACTAGGGAATGGCAACCAAAGGTAACGGCAATCTCGGAAAAGAAGAGTCTCTCTGCAATGACTTCCGCTACATTATTTGGCAAACTTCAAGAATATGAAACGGAACTCGGTAGACTTGAAAAACATGAAAATTTAGAGAAGAAATCCAAAGGCATTGCCTTGAAAGTTGATTCAAAGGAAAGTCAAGATAAAGATGCATCGAAGGAAGATGAAAACTTCTTGCTTCTTGTAAAAAGGTTAGGAAAATATTTTGGTCATAAGAATAATCTTCATAATGCTAACTTTGTCAAGAGGAAGAAATTTTATAATCATAAAGATAAAGAAGCCTCCACATCAACACAAGATGTCACATGTTATGAATGTGGAAAGAAAGATGGCTCTTGAAGATCAAGATGGACGGGTTCTCCGATTATAATCAGATCAAGATGGCTCCTGAAGACATGGAGAAGACCACTTTTGTTACTCAGTGGGGCACCTTTTGCTACAAGGTCATGCCTTTTTGGTTGAAGAATGTTGGGGCAACCTACCAACGTGCCATGGTTGCTTTGTTTCATGACATGATCCATCATGAAATCAAAGTATACGTCGAAGATATGATTGCAAGGTCCAAAACTGAGGAGGAACACCTTGACCATCTACAGAAGCTGTTTGACCGGTTGAAGTTATACAAATTGAGGTTGAACCCGAACAAGTGCACCTTCGGGGTAAGATCTGGAAAATTGCTAGGCTTCGTCGTAAGTGACAAAGGTATTCAAGTGGACCCTGCCAAAGTGAAAGCCATACAAGAGATGACAGTTCCCAAGACTGAAAAAGAAGTCAGAGGCTTTCTAGGACGGTTGAACTACATTGCCCGATTCATCTCGCACCTAACTGCTACCTGTGAACCAATCTTCAAGCTACTGAAGAAAGATCAAGTAGTACGTTGGAATGATGAATGTCAGGCCTCTTTCGAAAGAATCAAGGAGTATCTCCAAGAACCACCCATTCTTATGCCACCGGTTGAAGGGAGACCCCTAATCTTATACTTGACAGTGCTTGACAACTCAATGGGGTGTATGTTGGGGCAGCATGATGAGTCTGGCCGAAAAGAGCACGCTATTTATTACCTTAGCAAAAGTTTATCGACTGTGAGACCCGGTACTCACTGCTCAAGAAAACTTGATGCGCTTTGGTATGGGTTGCTCGCCGGCTGAGACAGTATATGTTGACTCACACTACTCTATTGATTTCAAAAATGCATCCAATCAAGTACATCTTCGAGAAGCCCGCCTTTTCCGGAAGAATAGCAAGATGGCAGATGATCTTGACGGAATATGACATCCAGTACACGACTCAAAAAGCAATCAAGGGATGTGTTTTGGCAGACCATTTGGCACACCAGGCAGTGGATGATTACCAGTCGATGAACTTTGAATTTCCAGACGAGAATATCATGGTAGTAACTGATTGTGAAGTACCTGGACCGGATGAAGGACCTGAGGAAGGATCCCGATGGTCTATGCACTTTGACGGAGCCTCGAACGCTTTGGGTAATGGCATTGGCGCTGTGATCATATCTCCTAAGGGTACTCATACTCCACTTACCGCCCGATTATGTTTCAACTGCACTAACAACATGGCGGAGTATGAAGCATGCATCATGGGTCTTCGAGCTGCAATTGACCTAAGGATCAAGTTTCTGAGTGTCTTCAGAGATTCCGCTCTCGTGATCAGTCAGATCAAAGGCGAGTGGGATACGAAACACCCAAATCTTATTCCTTACAAGGAGTATGTATTGACGTTGATTCCCCATTTCGAAGAGATAACTTTTGAACATTTCCCAAGAGAGGAGAATCAGTTAGTGGATGCGTTAGCTACGATGTCTTCTATGTTCAAAGTAAAATGGGACAACGAGGCTCCCCGGATCATTATTTGGAAATTGGATGAACCTGCACATTGCTGTGATCTTGAGGCTGAAGAGGTAACTGAAAAACCTTGGTATCATGAAGTGAAGAGGTACCTTGAAGCTCAAGAATACCCCGAGGGTGCATCTGTTAATGACAAGAAGTTTCTGAGAAGGTTTGCGGCAAAGTTCTTCCTCAGCAATGACATTCTTTACAAACAAAACCATGATTCAACCTTACTGCGTTGTGTGGATAAGACTGAAGCAGAAAGGATCATGGCAGAGCTGCATGAAGGTACCTTCGGAACTCATTCCAGTGGACATACCATGGTGAAGAAAATCCTTCGGGCAGGATATTACTGGTCCACAAAGGAAGCTGACTGTTATCAACATTCTCGGACATGTCGCAAATGCCAGATCTATGCTGATAAGGTGCACGTTCCTCCAGTTCCCTTGAACGTCTTGACAGTGCCATGGCCTTTTGCGATGTGGAGCATTGATATGATCGGTGAGATCAGACCTTCGGCATCCAACGAGAATCGTTTCATCCTGATAGCGATTGATTACTTCATGAAGTGGGTTGAAGCAACCTCATTTGCCACCGTAACCAAGAATGTCGTGGCACGGTTCATTCGGCATAATCTGATCTGTCGATACGGTGTACCTGAGAGGATCATTACGGACAATGGTACCAATCTTAACAACAAGATGATCACTGAGCTCTGCGAGCAATTCAAGATACAGCACCACAACTCTTCTCCTTACCAGCCGAAAATGAATGGGGCCGTAGAAGCAGCTAATAAGAATATTAAGAAGATTGTGCAGAAGATGACAGTGACCTACAAAGATTGGCACGAGATGTTACCGTTTGCTCTTCATGGGTACCGTACCTCAGCACGGACATCAACAGGGGAAACACCCTTTTCCTTGGTCTATGGCATGGAGGCAGTCTTGCCTATTGAAGTCCAGATACCCTCTCTCCAGATAATGAAGGATGCAAGTTTGAGCGAAGATGACTGGATCCAGACCCGGCTTGATCAATTAAACCTGATTGACGAAAAGAGACTCACTGCTATTTGTCATGGTCAGACGTACCAAAAACAGATGATCAAGGCTTTTAACAAGAAAGTCAGACGACAAGAGTATCAAGTTGGGGATCTGGTAATCAAGCGCATCATTCTACCTCAAGGTGATCCCAGGGGCAAATGGACTCCTACGTACGAAGGGCCATTTGTGGTTAAGAACATCTTCTCAGGAGGAGCGATGATTCTAACTACCATGGATGGTGACGACCTTCCTCACCCCGCCAATGCAGACATAGTAAAAAAATACTACGCATGATTAAAGACCCACTAGGTCGACTGGCCTAGGCAAAAATAAGGGCTTCCCGGCGAACCAAAAGGGTTCGGGCAAAAATAAGGGATGTGTTGTACCCCAAAATTTGCCCTCCCATATTTCTCAAAATATTTCAAGAAAAATTCACAAGTCCAACCCGGCGCGTCATATTTAGGTATTCTTTCGCCAAGATATCTTTGATAACGTATTCTCAAATTCAGGTTCGGCTCGAGAGTCAATTCTTTAAAGAAGGTATCCAAATGTGTGAGTTTTCTCGAAGAAATATGGTGAAAAAGTGTGCTGAAAGTGCAGTTTTTACGCGCTAAAAAATTCATAACTTGAAGATTGTGGCTCGTTTTGAATCCGTTCCGGTGGCCAAAATTCTGTCTTGACATTATCTATGTTTTCATCTCTCACGGCTGGAAGCCAATTTCGATCAGAAGGTCTTCAAAAATGTGGATTTATCAAGTATTTTCATACAGAAAATTTGTGCCAGAAGTTTATTTGCGTCATGTTCAGAAAATCATAACTTGGTCGATTTTCATCGTATCGAGCTGGTTCCGGCGCCAAAATTTCACAAATTGAGTTGAATACATTTTCACAGAAGGTATTGAGTTCAAACGTGTGATACGGTGGGAGAACTGACTTGAGGTTTGCGTTTGTATTCGCAAATGTTGCGGTTAGCAAGAGTCGCCACCGACTTTTTATTTTATCCTAAGGAAAGGTTAAAAAGCACAGCAAAAACCTTTTGAGATGTTTTCTTGGGTTCGGGGAGTAGATTATAGAAAGGGAAGGTATTAGCACCCTTTCTATCCATGGTTATCCATGGGCTCTTAGTTACTTGCTTAGATCACTTGCCTTTTGTTTTCAATTGTTTTAAATGGTGCTTGAGTGTGTGGGTTTGAAAATGTTTTTGAAAAGAGGCCAATGTGGTGGCAACCTTTGTAATGATCCATGTGGGGATGTATACAAAGATGTATGTCTTTTGAAAAAAGTTTTCATTTGTTTTTGAAAGTTGTTTTGAAAGTGTTGTGAGGTGTGATTTTGAAATTAGGCAAGTGTTTTGTTTTGCAAGTTAATTCAAGTAACTAAGAGGTTATCTACTCCTAAATTTCTCAAAAGATCATTGCTATACTTTAACCCTTTTAACAAGTTTGCTCCACCATTGTATTTGGTGGGCAACCTTGTGTTAGGATGTGAAAGGGACAGGCGCGGGTCATCGTTTTAGACCATAATTGCAACGGCGTTAAATGTCTTTGAGCAATTTCTTTAAGGGACTTAATCATTTGTTTTGTTTGTTTTGAAAAGTTTTATCGAGGGACTATGATCATTCAAACTGTTTGCCTTGCCCAAAGAAGTTCAACATGCAATATGGCCCTTTTATTTGAAGGCAACAAGTGGAATACCCTAGGGGGTGCAAGTGTGATTTGTGTGTCCATTTTCATGTTTGTTTATCTTGTATTAGGTCAAACTACCTTTTTTATCGTTTTTTCGCATACAAACCCTAATTCTAACATGTTGTTATTAGAAAGCAATGAAGTGCGAAATTAAAATTACTAAGCTATTACAAAACCAAATATGGGAAGGGGGGTACAAATGTTCAAATGGGGGATATTGACAAGAATTTAAATCTAAATTATTACAACATTTGAATATTTGCAATTTAAATAATGCATAATTAAATGTAAATTAAATAAATATGTGAAATGCAAAAAGAAAATTTTTATATGTATGAGAAAATATTATTTATGTAAAAGGGAAAAGAAAATAAAAATGTATTTATTTTTTTGAGTATTTTGAACTTAGGGTAAAAAACCCTAATTTTTAAAGAAAAGGTATTATTATCTAATTTAACTCTACTATTTATTTATTATTTATAAAAATAAAATAAAATGAAGTGTATTGTGAAAAAAGGTATTTTTGTATCAAATATTAAATAAAATGGAAAATCAAGTATTTTTATATTTTTATCTTAAACATGTTAATAATCACATATATAAATATATAAAACCCTAAATAGGTATTAAACACAAAATAAATATTTTAATAAAATAAAAAGTATTTTTTTGTGTGAGCTATTTTCAGAAAGTAAATAAAAATAAAATTGTATTTACATTATTTTTAACATTTTTATTCTAATAATCATATATATATATTTATGTACAAACTAAGAAAATAAACAAATAAATATGCAATAAATGCAAAAAATGATGAAAAAAATATTTTTAATTTTTAAATGTCATGAGAAAAAATAGACAAAGTCAATCAAAAAAGAAAAAGTCAAAAATGTTTAAAAATAAGCAAATGGGCTCAGGGGGGTGTAAACCAAAAAAGATGGTGTGAAAAGCAAAATAGCACAGGCCCAGCCCACTTCACTCCTTCTTCAACCTCCAGCACAGATTATTTGAAAAAACGCGCGCCATGTTCAGTTCCTTCTAACTCTTGATTCCTGGCTTTTTAGCAAAAACTCATAACACAAGAAATGTTCAGCATGAAGAGACGGTTCTAACCATATAAAGAACTTGACCTATCTCTCTAAGATGAGGGAGAATTTCTCTCCCCCTCTTTTCTGACCTAATTTTTCTACCATTTTCAAGCTCCAAATTCTCTCTACTCAGGCAAAAGAAATGAAATGTAAAGATATGTACATGTTCAGGGCTATGAGTAGGACCTTGTTTCTTCACAAACTTAAGACTAAAGATGCTTAATAAGAGAGATACGAATTCAAACTTTTACCTGTGCAGTTGAACTTCTATGTGGAGAATGAGAGACTTTCAGTGCAATGTAATGATTGGAAAAGCTTCCTTGAGGTCCAGGGATGCTTTTTCAATGCTTACTTTGTCTTGAACCTTCTTGTATCAAGCTGTAGAACTTCACCTGCAAGTCAAAGATGTGAAAATGGTGGAAGTGGTTAGAGCAACTACAGATCGTGCCTTAGCTTCTGGATAGCTTGCATAGGTTGTAAGGAAGGTAGAGGAACAGGTTTTGATCAAAATGCTTGAAGGGATTGAGAGATTGCACTCAAACTGCAGGGGCACCCCTGTTTGTGCAGTTTGAGGATGATTCTGAGATGGAGGGTGTATTGGAGGTCAAAAGCTCGTGTGTTAGCTTGGATATGTTATGTGTAATGTGTTTGACAACTTTGTTCTTGTGTTTCTATGCTGGTATGAGAGATGGCATAAGTTATGGATGTTACTTCTATGTGAAGCAAGCAAATGTCAACTTGGTTTCTAGGCCAGTACAATGCCTCAATCTATGCTGCACATTTGAGTCTTGATCAGTGGGATATGTCCATGCCTTTTTGCCTCAAAGATCTGCATTGTACCTCATAGATTTGCAAAATTGCCATAAAGTAACACTTTACAAGAATGGATAATATGCTTTTTCTAGTTTAGGCTTGATTTTGTGTGTATTGTCCAAATGAGCAAAATAATGCTAGAACACAAAGGATATGCATTGAATTATTGAGTGAAAATGGGATTAGAGGCCTGCAATGTAGCTTAAGCATGCTGAATTCAAAAATGCATAGTGTATGAACATGGAACTTGGTCATGAACAAAGTGGTTTTTTGCTATATTGTGAAATTCGATTCTCCCTAACCATGAGGTTGTTTGAGAAGTTTTTGGACATTTTGGAAAGCTTGGAATGTGTACTACAATCCATCTTTGAAATGCAACTTGAAATTCCAAGTGGAAGGGTATGAAAAGTGGCCTTGAAGTAGGGTAGAAAACCTTGTAAAAATAGGTCAAATTTCACTAAGTTAAAAGATGGTTTAGTGCCCTTATTCAAAAAATCATAACTTGAGATACAAGCTTCAAATGAGAAAACTTTGTGAATCAAAGTTGTAGATTATGCAACAAGCTACAACTTTCATGTTTTGACTTTTGTTTGAATCCAAATGGATCATGGTGAAAAGATGGGGCAAAGTTGGGAAAAAATTAGGGTTTTTCATAACTTAGAAAAATTCTAAGTTATGAAAAATTCCATTTTCAAACCCTAATTTGCATTTTGTGATTTCTTGGTGAACAAGTTTCATGATTTGGAATGTTTTGATGAAAAATGAATCTTGACTCTTGATTTTGACCAAAAAGTCAAAGTTTGACTTTTCAGTATACAGTCAAAATTGATCAATTGACTGGGAAATTCAACTATCAATCTTGTGTACTTGGGATCTTTTGAGCTTGATGAACATGTCAAGATAATTCCATGGGGTCCTTGAGTCCATATGTGAGCTTGGTTTGCCATTGGCTAGGTCAAACAGTCAAAAATTGCCTTTGTGCAGTCAAAACCCTAGAAATGACCATTTTGCCCCTTTTGATGATCTGATCAAATTTCTTGTGGAATTGTGATCCAAACTTGATCAAATGGTCCATGTGAGTTCATAATGTTGATGTGGATCAAATTCCATGAGGTTTGACTGTCAATTGGCCACAGTTGACTTTTTCCCCAATACAGCTGATTTCTAGGTCAACTGTCCAATTGACTGGGTAAAACTTGGAATCAAGACTTGAAACTTGGTATAGGTAAACCTGGGAGTCCAACATGAAGCATGAAAGTCATCTTAGGCATTTTAGGTCAAAACATCTTTGTGCAAACACAAACCCTAATTTGAGTCCACAGTGCAAGGAGAAGTCTTGAGCAGAGGAAACCCTAATTGTATCTTGATCTTCAAATGTCTTGTGATGAGAAAATGTTGAGGAAATGGGAGGGCAAATTTTGGGGTACAACAGTTGCCCCTGTTCAATCTTCTTGGACCTGATGAGTTAGATTGGCAAGTTTGCCTTTCGTGACTCGAGGGTAAAAGGAGATTGGACACTAGAGTGCCCGGAAATTTGCACTCGCATGCTGGAGTCTCAACAATGTGGTGTCGGGAATGGGCTTATAGATGCCATTTGGAGAGGTGACGGAACCTTGTCTGGAATGGGCTTATAGATGCCATTTGGAAATGTCGATCGCATAAGAGATTCCTTAGCGAGAGTTTGCGTATTTGAGAAAGACGGATGTTTTCCTGGCTTGTTACAGGTGTTTGATCTTCAGTCTCCTTATGCAGATATGCCCTGGCTAGATACAGGTATCGAATCTACAATCGGTTGCTCACAGATGTGCCCTGGCTGGATACAGGAGTCAAATCTGGAAATAGTCGTCAATAGATATGCCCTGGCTGGATACAGGAGTTGAATCTTTGAACTCTGCAGACGTGCCCTGGCTAGATACAGGAATCGAGTCTGGAAATGTGGTCAACAGATATGCCCTGGCTGGATACAGGAATCGAATCTGGAGCCGTTGTAGTTGATAGATGTGCCCTGGCTGGATACAGGAGTTGAATCTTTGAACTCTGCAGACGTTCCCTGGCTAGATACAGGAATCGAGTCTGGAAATGTGGTCAACAGATATGCCCTGGCTGGATACAGGAATCGAATCTGGAGCCGTTGTAGTTGATAGATGTGCCCTGGCTGGATACAGGAATCGAATCTCTGAACTCTGCAGACGTGCCCTGGCTAGATACAGGAATCGAGTCTAGAAACTGATCACTCTCAGATGTGCCCTGACTAGATACAGGTATCGAATCTGGAATCGTGACAGTTGAAGGTAGTCGCTTTTGAGATTGTCTTTTTCCTGAAAAGGCAAAGACGTAAGTTGTATGCAATGTCATGATGTATGATATGCATGATGTCATGATGTTCAACATGAGATGTCGTATGCGTTTCACCATGTATGTAAGCAAGATGTATGAAAATGCGAAATGTTTATGAGTGTAATTTCATCTTAGGAAAATAAATCCTTGACGAACGGCCGGGAAGCTGCTCTGTGGAAGAGATACTTGGCCGAAGTTTGGATGAGAGGCCTGTTGAGGATTTTAATGACGGATTCCGCTGAGGATAATGATGATAAACTCCGCTGAGGAACTCCGAATATAAACTCTGCTTGGGAATGCTAAGGATAGACTCCGCTGGGAATTGAAGGAACTTTGCCGAGAACGGTCTTCCGTGGCTTTTAGCTGAGGATAACCCAGTTATAAGTCCTTGTGAGGAAATAACTCTAAATAAAACTCGGGCGAGACGTCCGTTCTTTGCAGGGGATAAGCTTCCAGAATCTACTGGGGACGAGCTTTAAGACCTGCCCGGGAATCTTGGGCTTCTTTAGGATCGACGGGGGATCAACTTCTCTTGGGGAAAGTATTGCTGAACCTTGTTTTATTCTGCGGGGAGTTAAGATGATTTGGCCACATTTTTCAGTTGAACCTACCTTGGTGCCTTGGCGGACAAAACAACTAGACTGCTTTAAACAAATCCACATTGCCCCTGTCTTTGATGTCACCTGTAATTAATCTCTTGTTTCATATGCGAATATTTATGAATCAGCAATTTAATGTCAAATGCATATATCAAAAATGAGCATTGGACGTTCTTCGCAAGACAAAACAGAAAAAAGGAAAACAATGGTAATTTGTATGGACAAGTGAATTTGTATTGATTTAAACTTCGCCTGTGAATAGGCGTTTTTTGTACAAGAGACCGACATCCTAGTAAGAGGACATCGCCAAATAGTATAGAGTTTACATTTTGAAAAAGAAAACAAAACAGCTATGTGAACAATCCCACTGGGTTCCAACTCTGCTATTGCCTTTATGTCTTCAAACGTCTCATCGCTTTGCTGCTTAGTTGAAGATGAAGCCGATTGGTCAATGCCGAAACCTGGAGCCAGGTAGTTGATGCCGAATTCCGGATGCGAAGTGACCCAATGAGACATAGCGTTACGCTTTTATCCCTAACTTTTGCCTGGACCGCCCTTTCGGGTTTTCAGTCCACCGGGATACCCATTTTTGCTCAAGCCGCCCTTTCAGGTTTTCGACTTGCCGGGTGTACAAATTTTTATTCATTTCATCCCTTATTTTTGCCCGAACCCTTTTGGTTCGCCGGGAAGCCCTTATTTTTGCCTAGGTATGTCAACCTAGCGGGTCTTTTATTTAGGCGTAGTATTTTTTCACTATGTCTGCATTGGCGGGGTGAGGAAGGTCGTCACCATCCATGGTGGTTAGGATCATGGCTCCTCCTGAGAACACACGCTTAACCACAAATGGCCCTTCGTAAGTAGGGGTCCATTTGCCCCGGGGATCACTTTGAGGAAGGATGATGCGTTTGATTACCAGGTCCCCAACTTGATACTCTTGCGGTCTGACTTTCTTGTTAAATGCCCTGATCATCCGTTTCTGATACGTTTGACCATGACAGATAGCAGTGAGCCTCTTTTCGTCAATCAGATTTAATTGATCAAGTCGAGTCTGGATCCAATCATCTTCATTCAAGTCTGAATCCTTCATTATCCAGAGAGAGGGTATCTGGATTTCGATCGGCAAGACTGCCTCCATGCCATAGACCAAGGAGAAAGGAGTTGCCCCGGTTGATGTCCTTGCTGAGGTGCGGTACCCGTGAAGAGCGAACGGTAACATCTCGTGCCAATCTTTATAGGTCACTGTCATCTTCTGCACAATTTTCTTGATATTTTTATTGGCTGCCTCTACAGCCCCATTCATCTTCGGCCGGTAGGGAGAAGAATTGTGGTGCTGTATCTTGAATTGTTCACAGAGTTCAGTGATCATTTTGTTATTGAGATTGGTACCGTTGTCCGTAATGATTCTTTCCGGGACTCCGTACCGACAGATCAGATTATGCCGGATGAAACGCGCTACGACGCTCTTGGTTACTGTGGCATAGGAAGCTGCCTCAACCCATTTCGTGAAGTAATCGATCGCCACCAAGATGAAGCGATGCCCATTGGATGCCGTTGGTCGGATCTCACCGATCATATCGATGCCCCACATTGCGAAAGGCCAAGGTGCCGTTAAGACATTCAAAGGGACTGGAGGGATATGCACCTTGTCAGCATAGATCTGGCACTTATGACAAGTTCGGGAATGCTGGTAACAATCGGCTTCCATTGTGGACCAGAAATATCCTGCCCGAAGGATTTTCTTAGCCATGGTGTGCCCACTGGAATGCGTTCCAAATGTACCTTCATGCAGTTCCATCATGATTTTCTCAGCTTCAGCCTTATCCACACAACGCAGCAGAGTCGAATCATGATTCCGTTTGTAGAGAATGTCGTTGCTGAGGAAGAATTTTGCAGCAAATCTCCTCACGAACTTCTTATCATTGACGGATGCACCTTCAGGGTATTCCTGAGCTTCCAAGTACCTCTTCACCTCGTGATACCAGGGTTTTTCAGTTACCTTCTCAGCCTCGAGCTCACAGCAGTATGCCGGTTCATCCAACTTCCAGATTATGATTCGGGGAGCCTCATTGTCCCATTTAACTTTGAACATTGAAGACATCGTAGCCAGGGCGTCCGCTAGCTGATTCTCCTCTCTAGGGAAGTGTTCGAAAGTTATCTCTTCAAAGTGAGGGAGCAAGGTCGACACATACTCCTTGTAAGGAATAAGATTCGGGTGTTTCGTATCCCACTCGCCTTTGATCTGATTGATCACGAGAGCGGAATCTCCGAAGACACTTAGAAATTTGATCCTTAAGTCGATTGCAGCTTGTAAACCCATGATACATGCCTCATATTCTGCCATATTGTTGGTGCAGCTGAAACATAATCGGGCGGTGAGTGGAGTATGAGTTCCCTTGGGAGATATGATTACAGCGCCGACACCGTTACCCAAAGCATTGGAGGCTCCGTCAAAATGCATAGACCATCGGGATCCTTCCTCAGGTCCTTCATCCGGTCCAGGTACTTCACAGTCAGTTACCACCATGATGTCTTCGTCCGGAAAATCAAAGTTCAATGATTGGTAATCGTCCACAGGTTGGTGTGCCAAATGATCAGCCAGTACACTTCCCTTAATTGCTTTCTGAGTTGTATACTGGATATCATATTCTGTTAAGATCATTTGCCATCTCGCTATTCTCCCAGACAGAGCGGGCTTTTCAAATATGTACTTGATGGGATCCATCTTTGAAATCAATAAGGTAGTGTGAGTCAGCATATACTGTCTCAGCCAGCGAGCAGCCCATACAAGAGCGCAGCAAGTTTTCTCAAGCAGTGAGTAACGAGACTCACAGTCGGTAAACTTTTTGCTCAAGTAATAAATAGCGTGCTCTTTTCGGCCAGACTCGTCATGCTGCCCCAGCACACACCCCATTGAATTATCGAGCACTGTCAAGTAAAGTATCAGAGGTCTTCCTTCCACCGGTGGCATAAGAATGGGTGGCTCTTGGAGATATTCCTTTATCTTTTCAAAGGCAGCCTGACATTCATCATTCCAGCGTACTACTTGATCTTTCTTCAGTAATTTGAAGATTGGCTCACAAGTAGCAGTCAGATGTGAGATGAATCGAGCAATGTAATTCAGTCGTCCTAGGAAACCTCTGACTTCTTTCTCTGTTTTTGGAGTCGGCATCTCTTGTATGGCTTTTACCTTGGCAGGATCCACCTGAATACCTTTATCACTTACGATGAAACCTAACAATTTTCCGGATCTTACCCCAAAGGTGCATTTGTTGGGATTCAACCTCAGCTTGTATAACTTGAGTCGGTCAAACAACTTCCTCAGATGGTCAAGGTGCTCCTCCTCAGTTTGAGACCTTGCAATCATGTCATCTACGTATACCTCAATTTCATGATGGATCATATCATGAAATAAAGCAACCATGGCACGTTGATAGGTTGCCCCAGCATTCTTCAATCCGAATGGCATGACCTTATAACAGAAGGTACCCCACTGAGTTACGAAGGTAGTCTTCTCCATATCCTCTGGAGCCATCTTGATCTGATTATACCCTGAAAAACCATCCATGAAGGAGAACACCTTGTGTTGAGCTGTATTGTCAACAAGGACATCAATGTGAGGTAGGGGGAAGTCATCCTTGGGGCTGGCCCTGTTCAGATCCCTGTAGTCGACACACATTCTGACTTTACCGTCCTTCTTCGGCACTGGCACAACATTGGCAACCCACCGAGGGTAAGAAGTTACTGCAAGGAAACCCGCATCAAACTGTTTCATCACCTCAGCTTTAATCTTCTCAGACATCTCTGGACGCATCCGTCGAACTTTTTGCTTTACTGGAGGGCAATCTTCCTTGGTTGGCAGGTGGTGAACTACAATGTCGGCATCCAAACCAGGCATATCTTCATAGGACCAAGCAAAAATCTCCATGTAGTCTTGTAGCATCTGGATCAATCGTTGCTTCACGCTGAGCTCTAGATTGGCACCAATCTTGACCTCTTTCTTATCTGTCTCAGTACCCAGGTTAATGGTCTCCACAGGCTCTTCATGTGGTTGAATAGCTCTCTCTTCCTGGAGTAGCAGTCTCGCAAGTTCACCAGGCACTTCGCAATCATCTTCACCTTCGTCTTCGGCCAAGTTGATCGGATTTTCGAAGTCATAACTGGCGGTAGCAGAACTGTTACCAGTGAGATCCAGGGTGGATTGAAACCTGTATAAGTGAGTGTGTGTAAATATAGCCGTTTTGCAATATATATAACACAGAAAGGAAAAGAGCAAAAGATTTGAAATGCAACAAACGTCCAATGTTTTGATTGATGATATATGAAAATGTCATACAAAAAGCCCTCACAAATGGAGCTACGATGCCCCGGGTAGGACACCGAGCCAACAGAGTTTTAACATATGGTTTGTTACAAATTTGGAAATCAAAAGAAATCAATTACTGCGTGACAAATGTGATAGGGGTAAAGTCCTTTGCTGTCCAGTTGCTTAGTCCGTCGCTGGCAGTCGGGTAGATCCAACTGTCAAACTCTGCTTCCTCTACATCCTCCTCGATAGCATTCACCCTTGAGCTGGAAATAAACACCGGAGCCTTTCCAATCTTCTCTTTGCGCACCGCCTTCTGAGCCTCTGCAGTAAAGCCTAGCCCAAACTTGTCGTTCTTCTGAGTGAAGTCAGGAAGCTGACCCCAGTGTGCACAATTGCCTTTCTGAACTACAGCCCGGGCATCCCTTAGGGAAGCCATCTTCAAGGAATCATTCTCTTCGGCCGTTGTCTCTGCAGCTGCTGAAATTGGATGCACCTCCTCGAAATGCTGGAAGGGGGTTTCAATGAACTCTCCGTCCATCTCGATGTACCTGAAGGAATTCAAATGGCTCACCATATACTCCTCTTCTCCTTGTACAGTGACGATCTTCCCCCTGACGGGATACTTCAGCTTTTGGTGCAAGGTGGAGGTCACTGCCCCAGCTTTATGGATCCAAGGTCGACCCAACAGACAAGAGTATGATGGACGTATATCCATCACGTAAAAGGTAGAGTCAAACACTTGAGAGCCCACACGAATAGGGATGTTAACCTCTCCATGAACCATCCTTTTGGAACCGTCAAAGGCCCTGACGATGATATTGCTGGGTTTCAACTCCAGGCCCTCATAATCCAGACGATCTAAAGCCTTTTTCGGAAGAACATTCAAGGAAGAACCAGTGTCCACCAATACATGTGCCAGAGTAGTGCCCCTGCATTCAATAGAGACATGCAGGGCATCATTGTGGTCTCTCCCTTTTGCGGTCAGGTCAGCATCTGAAAAGCCCAAGCCGTTGTCCGCCGTCAGATTTGCTATGCAGTCAGTGAACTGAACTGCAGACGTCTCCTGCGGCACGTGGGCCGTCTTGAGAAATGAGATTAAGGCCTTAGCATGAGCCTCGGAGCATAGCAATAAGGAGAGCAGGGAGATCTTGGAGGGTGTATGCCCCAACTGCTCGACAACATTAAAATCACTTTTCTTTATTATTTTCAGAATCTCCTCCATTTCTTGTCGGGAGGCCTCAGCATTTACGGGTATTGGTGCCTCCATCTGGGCAGGCTCTTCTTCAATCCCTTTGCCCCGAGCATTTGATGACTCGGCAGCAGGGGACACAATTTGATCAGCAACAGGACTTGGTAAACTTGCAGGTTTTATGAGGAGGGGTTTTCGAATAGCGGGCGGCGCAATGTCAGGCGAGAAGAGCCTGCCACTGCGGGTGACTTTAGCTGGACCGGTGATATCGCAGATACTGGCACTAGCATCAAATTCTTGCTTGATTCCATTTACATATACGTCTGCCCCATAATGCTAGGGGACAGCTTTATCAGACACGTAGGAGAGGGGTCCTGGAACAGTAATGATCACAGGCGCAATTGTCATGATTTGAATAGGCTTCTTCGGGGGAGCCTTGATTGGATTTTTGAAGATGGTAATCACGGAAACTTCTTTCATCGGAACCAATTGAACAGCAGTCTTTTTGAATAGAATCTCCTTGCTATCCATTAGGCCTTGGATGCCTAACCTTAGCAAGGGACAATCAGATGGGGAAATAGCACAGAATGGGCAACCTTCGCCGCAACCCGGAAATAAACCGGCCCGCAGTAGGTTCTTCTTAACAGTCTTCAGAGGGGTAACAACTTCATCTACCGAAACAGCGTACACTTCTTCCTCAATGGCATTTACCCTATGCTGGGGCATAGGAGCCGTTACAACATTTGGTCTTTCCGGTGCTTCAAACTGAATTTCTTTTGCGTCGATCAGATCTTGCACTTTGTTTCTCAAGGCCCAGCAATCATCAGTAGTGTGCCTGGGACTATCAGAATGATAAGCACACCGGGCATTTGGGTTGTATTTAGGAGACGCAGTGTTGACGGCCTTAGGAGCTTCTTTGAGGGTCACTAGGTTGGTGGATAATAGTTGGGGTAAAATTTGAGATAATGTCATACTCAGTCGGGTATACTGCCTCTTGGGCCTTTCACTTCTTTGTTGATTGTATTGCTGAGGAGCAGCAACAGGTTTAGAGATGACCAAAGCATTGACGGCTTGGCGACTTTCGGGCTTGACTTGTCTTCTAGGACCATAGACGGCACTTGCTTCTTTCTTAAACGGCCTCTTCTCAGCACTTGTAGAGGCAGCCTTTTGTATCTTGCCTGACCTGATGCCAGCTTCAATTCTTTCTCCCGTTAATATCAAATCTGTGAACCCAGCGGAGGAGTTACCAACCAAATGATTGAAAAACGGACCAGACAACGTCCCAAGGAACATATCAACCAGCTCTCGATCAGTTAACGGAGGCTGCACCCTGCCAGCCAAATCTCTCCATTTTTGAGCGTACTCTTTGAACCCTTCACCCGTCCCTAGAGACATACCCTGAAGTTGGGTACGCGTAGGAGCGAGATCAGAATTGTATTGATATTGTCTGTAGAATGCGGTTGCCAAATCTTCCCAGTGCCGGATGCTAGCTCCGTCCAATTGATAGAACCATTCAAGTTGTGACCCCGAGAGGCTATCTTGGAAGAAGTGAATCCAGAGGTTCTTATCCGCCGTGTAAGGTTGGATTTTCCTTACATACGACCTCAGATGCAGCTTTGGGCAGGAGACCCCATCATACTTGGCGAAGGCAGGCGCCTTAAACTTGTGTGGAATGACTACCCCAGAAGATAACCCCAAATCTCCGAAATCTAGTCCTGGCACATTCTGAATTTCCATGGCGCTCAAGCGGTCCTCCAATTGTTTGTATCTGTCAGCAGCAGGTGGGTACTGTTCATCGTTATAGTCCGTCTCGTTGTCGGAGACTGCGGGACTAGGAGCTCCTCCCCCTTGGGGACTATTTTTCTCAGCAGAAGAAGTGGTTGGATCAGCTTCATTATGGAGTGTGTTCCCAAATCTGCGTCCGGTGTTGAACAGTGCGGTCCTCTTTTTCTTCTTCTTCTTCAGGAGTAGAGTCTTCAACTCTTGCTGACCTTGGGCTAGGCTTAGGACCATCTCTTGAAACTGTGCACTTTGGGCCTGAAGGGCCTTGATTGCTTGCTCACTGGAGGACACTGGATTCATGATGACTGTGCACATAAACAGCGAATAAAATTAAGCAACCCGTGAAATAGGGTACCTGCTATGCATATGGTGTAATGGAATGCGTATGTTTTATGTTTTCAAAGACAAACAAGATTCAACTTTGTAGACAAAAAGGGAAACACACTTCATTAGATTAAAGTTTTCAATTGTTCAACAATTTGCCCTTAGGCATTACAGGAATGAAAAAAATACTGGAAAGGAAATAAACTATAAAAGGAAACATCCAAAGCTCCTCAATGCTCCCATGGCCTCCTCTTTTCAGTGCTGATGTAGTTGTTCAGGACCCGTTCTTCCTCCAATTGCTTAGTCAGCCTTTGGATCTTCCTTTCCTGCTCGTTGAACTTCTCCCGATAGAAATCCCGTTCTTCCTTTAGCTGTGCCCAAGATCTCTTCATGGTGTCAAAATCAGTAGGTATCTGAGGAGGGAGGACAGTTGGAGGCATCCCATCTTCAGCAGGAGACTCAAGAATGAGAGGTCTAACAACTTCGTAGGGCATACCTAACTCCTGAGCACGGATGCGGACCCATTTGCAATAGGGCTTCAATGGCAGAGAAGTCTTTGGTCCTAACTCATGTGGGTCAGCTTTGTGAATTCTGTCCCAAGCTCTAATGAATCCCTGGCGTAGTTTGTCACTGTCTGCCTGAAACTCAAAATGGAAGTGAGGAACCAGCATTTCATGAGGCCCATCTCCTCTGGCTCTTCCAAACTGACGGAGAGCTAAACACGGATTGTAAGAGATTCCTCCTTGGATACCAATCAACGGGACATTAGGGTATTCTCCGCAACGGTCGATAACAGCTACCTCATCCAAACCTCTGAGAGTCCAAGTGATATCCTTATCTGTGAGAGACATTAACCTCCGAGCCCAACCTTTTCCTTCTTCATTCTTCAGCACGGACTTAGGAAGGTGCGAAATAAACCACCTTACTAGCAAAGGAACACAACACCACGGAGTCCCCCGTTTTCGAGCAGTACGAGCATAGAGTTGTTGTAGAATGTCACCCAAGAGAGTGGGTACCGGATTCCGAGACATGAAGATTCTTATGACATGAATACTGATAAAGGTGTCAGGGTTGGGAAACAATACCAGACCATAGATCAAAAGAGCCAGAATATCCTCATATGCCTTGAAGTCCAAGTCATTCCAGAAATCATTAGCCTTGCCAACCAGAAATTTGACCAAAAAGCCCTTGACCCCATTTCTAGTTTCCCAGTTGGACAACACCTCTTCTTTGGTCAAGGGGAGAATTGCAGCAATCTCTTCAGGCCTAGGAGTCTTTTCCAAACCAGTGAAAGGAGTTTGTTCCAAGACAGGAATCCCAAGCAAATAAGAAAATTCTTCCAGGGTAGGAACCAGCTGGAAGTCTTGAAAGGTGAAACAGTGATGCAGAGGGTCATAAAACTGGGTCAGAACACTTATCAATTGTTGGTCCCATTTTGAAGTGATCAAGCCAAGGAGGGAACCATGTCTGTTGATGAAGGAGGTAGTGTTTGGAATCCTTTCAACCAGATCCTTGAGTAAAACTGGTGGTTGAACAAAGTTGAACCGGACAGTATTTCTACGCACGGGCATCATAATGTCCTGCAAAACAGAGCAAAGGTGAAACCTTTTTGTCTTTGAAATGGGTTAGCCTTTTACACAGGATGCATGCAATGGTATGATGGAATGATGCTATGATGAAACACACCACAAATATTCACATAGACAGATAAGGCACACAAGTCACACAAGATACCCTTAGGTTTCAGGCCAGCATGAGTTTCAGGTATTACCCTCTTTTGGTTTTGTTGGTTAAAACCTGTCCTATCAAAAGTAACCGGGTTCTAGAGGATCTCAAATCATTGGCTACCCTCAATCGGTCATAACTCCAGCATCGCAATCTTTTCTCGCGGCCAGAACCATCTCGAGAGTTTAGCCTCAATGAGTGTAGCATACTGCTACTGTCCTAATAGCCAAGTTGGTCAATTTAGGGTTCTAAGGTTGGTTGGTGTTTAATGACTCCTTAGAAGACCTATATTCTCCCCGTTACAACACAAGGGATATAGGTACAGACTAAGATGCCACACCAACGTAGCCACTGCTTCACCCATGTCGGTCTACGCCGGACAGGTCCCTCACAGATTATGCTACCTAAAAAGGGTATTTCCCAGATCCGGGTTAGGATCTATGAACTCCGATGCAAAGCCCACAAATATAAAAGCAAACAAAGCAAGCAATTGAAAACAAAAGTGATCTAAGCCCTAAGGTTACTCCACTTTTAAAAAGTATCCCCAGCAGAGTCGCCAGTTCTGTGATACGGTGGGAGAACTGACTTGAGGTTTGCGTTTGTATTCGCAAATGTTGCGGTTAGCAAGAGTCGCCACCGACTTTTTATTTTATCCTAAGGAAAGGTTAAAAAGCACAGCAAAAACCTTTTGAGATGTTTTCTTGGGTTCGGGGAGTAGATTATAGAAAGGGAAGGTATTAGCACCCTTTCTATCCATGGTTATCCATGGGCTCTTAGTTACTTGCTTAGATCACTTGCCTTTTGTTTTCAATTATTTTAAATGGTGCTTGAGTGTGTGGGTTTGAAAATGTTTTTGAAAAGAGGCCAATGTGGTGGCAACCTTTGTAATGATCCATGTGGGGATGTATACAAAGATGTATGTCTTTTGAAAAAAGTTTTCATTTGTTTTTGAAAGTTGTTTTGAAAGTGTTGTGAGGTGTGATTTTGAAATTAGGCAAGTGTTTTGTTTTGCAAGTTAATTCAAGTAACTAAGAGGTTATCTACTCCTAAATTTCTCAAAAGATCATTGCTATACTTTAACCCTTTTAACAAGTTTGCTCCACCATTGTATTTGGTGGGCAACCTTGTGTTAGGATGTGAAAGGGACAGGCGCGGGTCATCGTTTTAGACCATAATTGCAACGGCGTTAAATGTCTTTGAGCAATTTCTTTAAGGGACTTAATCATTTGTTTTGTTTGTTTTGAAAAGTTTTATCGAGGGACTATGATCATTCAAACTGTTTGCTTTGCCCAAAGAAGTTCAACATGCAATATGGCCCTTTTATTTGAAGGCAACAAGTGGAATACCCTAGGGGGTGCAAGTGTGATTTGTGTGTCCATTTTCATGTTTGTTTATCTTGTATTAGGTCAAACTACCTTTTTTATCGTTTTTTCGCATACAAACCCTAATTCTAACATGTTGTTATTAGAAAGCAATGAAGTGCGAAATTAAAATTACTAAGCTATTACAAAACCAAATATGGGAAGGGGGGTACAAATGTTCAAATGGGGGATATTGACAAGAATTTAAATCTAAATTATTACAACATTTGAATATTTGCAATTTAAATAATGCATAATTAAATGTAAATTAAATAAATATGTGAAATGCAAAAAGAAAATTTTTATATGTATGAGAAAATATTATTTATGTAAAAGGGAAAAGAAAATAAAAATGTATTTATTTTTTTGAGTATTTTGAACTTAGGGTAAAAAACCCTAATATTTAAAGAAAAGGTATTATTATCTAATTTAACTCTACTATTTATTTATTATTTATAAAAATAAAATAAAATGAAGTGTATTGTGAAAAAAGGTATTTTTGTATCAAATATTAAATAAAATGGAAAATCAAGTATTTTTATATTTTTATCTTAAACATGTTAATAATCACATATATAAATATATAAAACCCTAAATAGGTATTAAACACAAAATAAATATTTTAATATTTTAATAAAATAAAAAGTATTTTTTTGTGTGATCTATTTTCAGAAAGTAAATAAAAATAAAATTGTATTTACATTATTTTTAACATTTTTATTCTAATAATCATATATATATATTTATGTACAAACTAAGAAAATAAACAAATAAATATGCAATAAATGCAAAAAATGAAAAAAAAAATATTTTTAATTTTTAAATGTCATGAGAAAAAATAGACAAAGTCAATCAAAAAAGAAAAAGTCAAAAATGTTTAAAAATAAGCAAATGGGCTCAGGGGGGTGTAAACCAAAAAAGATGGTGTGAAAAGCAAAATAGCACAGGCCCAGCCCACTTCACTCCTTCTTCAACCTCCAGCACAGATTATTTGAAAAAACGTGCGCCATGTTCAGTTCCTTCTAACTCTTGATTCCTGGCTTTTTAGCAAAAACTCATAACACAAGAAATGTTCAGCATGAAGAGACGGTTCTAACCATATAAAGAACTTGACCTATCTCTCTAAGATGAGGGAGAATTTCTCTCCCCCTCTTTTCTGACCTAATTTTTCTACCATTTTCAAGCTCCAAATTCTCTCTACTCAGGCAAAAGAAATGAAATGTAAAGATATGTACATGTTCAGGGCTATGAGTAGGACCTTGTTTCTTCACAAACTTAAGACTAAAGATGCTTAATAAGAGAGATACGAATTCAAACTTTTACCTGTGCAGTTGAACTTCTATGTGGAGAATGAGAGACTTTCAGTGCAATGTAATGATTGGAAAAGCTTCCTTGAGGTCCAGGGATGCTTTTTCAATGCTTACTTTGTCTTGAACCTTCTTGTATCAAGCTGTAGAACTTCACCTGCAAGTCAAAGATGTGAAAATGGTGGAAGTGGTTAGAGCAACTACAGATCGTGCCTTAGCTTCTGGATAGCTTGCATAGGTTGTAAGGAAGGTAGAGGAACAGGTTTTGATCAAAATGCTTGAAGGGATTGAGAGATTGCACTCAAACTGCAGGGGCACCCCTGTTTGTGCAGTTTGAGGATGATTCTGAGATGGAGGGTGTATTGGAGGTCAAAAGCTCGTGTGTTAGCTTGGATATGTTATGTGTAATGTGTTTGACAACTTTGTTCTTGTGTTTCTATGCTGGTATGAGAGATGGCATAAGTTATGGATGTTACTTCTATGTGAAGCAAGCAAATGTCAACTTGGTTTCTAGGCCAGTACAATGCCTCAATCTATGCTGCACATTTGAGTCTTGATCAGTGGGATATGTCCATGCCTTTTTGCCTCAAAGATCTGCATTGTACCTCATAGATTTGCAAAATTGCCATAAAGTAACACTTTACAAGAATGGATAATATGCTTTTTCTAGTTTAGGCTTGATTTTGTGTGTATTGTCCAAATGAGCAAAATAATGCTAGAACACAAAGGATATGCATTGAATTATTGAGTGAAAATGGGATTAGAGGCCTGCAATGTAGCTTAAGCATGCTGAATTCAAAAATGCATAGTGTATGAACATGGAACTTGGTCATGAACAAAGTGGTTTTTTGCTATATTGTGAAATTCGATTCTCCCTAACCATGAGGTTGTTTGAGAAGTTTTTGGACATTTTGGAAAGCTTGGAATGTGTACTACAATCCATCTTTGAAATGCAACTTGAAATTCCAAGTGGAAGGGTATGAAAAGTGGCCTTGAAGTAGGGTAGAAAACCTTGTAAAAATAGGTCAAATTTCACTAAGTTAAAAGATGGTTTAGTGCCCTTATTCAAAAAATCATAACTTGAGATACAAGCTTCAAATGAGAAAACTTTGTGAATCAAAGTTGTAGATTATGCAACAAGCTACAACTTTCATGTTTTGACTTTTGTTTGAATCCAAATGGATCATGGTGAAAAGATGGGGCAAAGTTGGGAAAAAATTAGGGTTTTTCATAACTTAGAAAAATTCTAAGTTATGAAAAATTCCATTTTCAAACCCTAATTTGCATTTTGTGATTTCTTGGTGAACAAGTTTCATGATTTGGAATGTTTTGATGAAAAATGAATCTTGACTCTTGATTTTGACCAAAAAGTCAAAGTTTGACTTTTCAGTATACAGTCAAAATTGATCAATTGACTGGGAAATTCAACTATCAATCTTGTGTACTTGGGATCTTTTGAGCTTGATGAACATGTCAAGATAATTCCATGGGGTCCTTGAGTCCATATGTGAGCTTGGTTTGCCATTGGCTAGGTCAAACAGTCAAAAATTGCCTTTGTGCAGTCAAAACCCTAGAAATGACCATTTTGCCCCTTTTGATGATCTGATCAAATTTCTTGTGGAATTGTGATCCAAACTTGATCAAATGGTCCATGTGAGTTCATAATGTTGATGTGGATCAAATTCCATGAGGTTTGACTGTCAATTGGCCACAGTTGACTTTTTCCCCAATACAGCTGATTTCTAGGTCAACTGTCCAATTGACTGGGTAAAACTTGGAATCAAGACTTGAAACTTGGTATAGGTAAACCTGGGAGTCCAACATGAAGCATGAAAGTCATCTTAGGCATTTTAGGTCAAAACATCTTTGTGCAAACACAAACCCTAATTTGAGTCCACAGTGCAAGGAGAAGTCTTGAGCAGAGGAAACCCTAATTGTATCTTGATCTTCAAATGTCTTGTGATGAGAAAATGTTGAGGAAATGGGAGGGCAAATTTTGGGGTACAACAAAACGGTATTCAAAAGGCCTTCGTTTTTTGCTCAGAGTGCGTGACACGCTGAAAATCCTGAATGCTGAATATTATTTCATCTGGGCCGAAACTTCGAAAATTCATAACTCGGTCAATTTTTATCGGATTGGGCTCATATTTTTACACAAGGTCACTGACTCATGTTAGAACAAATTTTGAATCTACTACCCTATATTTAAGTTTTGATGATAACAAAGTGAAAAGATATAGTATTTATAAGTTTCATGTATGAACTATCTGCTGCCTAAAATTATTATGTTCTGACTTGCAGATACTCTGATTGAAATAAGCAAGATCACATCTATTCAGCATCAGAAGTTGATTTCAGACACCAGCATCAGAAGTTGCTACATCAGAATGTCAAAATCAGATGATCAACTCATGTACATGCTGAAGCCTGATGAACAAGACTGCGCTCAACACTCTGATACAGAAACACAATAGTTCATCAGCAGCGAAGCAGAGTCAGAATGAGCCAAGCCAGAACTTGCATTAAGTAAGCAACGGTACTGTGCATTGAAAGAAAATTAATTCCAACGGCCTCATTCCAGACAAGATCTGCTCAATAAGGAAAGCTTGTTATTAGCATTGAATCAAGAATATTGCATCCAACGTTCATCATCCCAATGCTATATAAACAAGGCTTTGAAGATTGAAATGGTTAATGCTCTCCAAATCTCTACACGCACAAAAGTTGAACCATAATCTTCGTTCTACCAGTTTTGCTAAACCACACACTCTGATATTCCATTACTGTTTAGCAATCTAGTTTCTAAGCTTCAATTTGTGTATACATCACAGTTGTGATAAAGTTTTGTAGAAAACATACACACACATAGTTTTATCTCTTTGTAAGAAAGTGTTACCTTGACAAACCGGGTTGTGGTTTGAATCAAGAAGGCTTTAGCAGTTGTTAAAGCAGTCTGTAATATTCAGTTGAATATAGTGGATTAAGACCTCGTTGGAGAGAGGCGAAATCACCTTGACGGGTGGACTGGAGTAGTTTGAGATCAAACGAACCAGGATAAAAATATCTTGTTCATTGCTTTAGATTTCAGTTTCACAATTCAACCCCCCCTTCTTGTGTTTTTCACCACTTCAATTGGCATCAGAGCGCCTGGTTCTGAGCTAAAACACTTAACCGTGTCAGTACAAGATCCAGCGTCAGAAAAACACAATGGCAGAAAACAATTCTCACATCAGCAATGACAACAATGAGGACAGAGACAGATTCAGTGGCAAACCTCCAGTCTTTGATGGAGAAAACTTTGATTACTGGAAAGACAGAATTGAAAGCTTCTTTCTAGCACATGATGTTGATCTGTGGGATATGGTGACAGATGGATACACGCACCCTGTGAATGCAAGTGGTCTGAAGATTGATAGAAAAACAATGTCTGATCAACAAAAGCGTGACTTCAAGAATCACCACAAGGCCAGAACCATCCTCCTCAGTGCCATCTCCTATACTGAGTATGAAAAGATCTCCAACAGAGACACAGCAAAGAATATTTTTGATTCTCTCAGAATGACGCATGAGGGCAACGTTCAGGTCAAAGAAACAAAAGCTCTGGCGCTCATTCAGAAGTATGAGGCGTTCAAAATGGAAGAATCTGAATCCATTGAAACTATGTTCTCTAGATTCCAGATTCTGGTAGCTGGTCTCAAAGTTCTGGACAAAGGATACTCTACTGCTGACCATGTCAAGAAAATCGTCAGAAGTTTACCCAAGCAGTGGAGGCCTATGGTTACTGCTCTGGAGCTAGCTAAAGATCTCAACAAAATCACTCTGGAGGAACTTATCAGCTCCCTCAGAAGTCATGAGATAGAGCTAGAAGCTGATGAGCCTCAGAAGCAAGGTAAGCCTTTAGCATTAAAATCTAACAGAAAATTTGAGTCTAAAGTTTTGCAGGCAGTTGAAGAAACATCTGATGGATCCTCATCAGAAGAAAACGAACTTTCCCTTCTCTCCAGAAGAGTAAATCAACCGTGAAAGCAAAGACAAAGGAAGTTCAGGAATCCCAGAAGATCTGATCAGAACGAGTCTTCTTCCAGATACAGAAGGACAGATTCTTCCTCTGGATACAGAAGATCTGAAGGCTCCTCCAGTAGCAAAAAGCCAAACACCAAAGACATCATCTGCTATGAGTGCAATGAGCAAGGACACTACAAGAGTGACTGCCCAAAGCTTCAGAGGGAAAAGCCCAAAAAGAAGTTTGGAAGAGAGAAGAAGAAAAGTCTCATGGCTACATGGGATGACTCTGACTCGTCTGAAGCTGACTCAGAATCAGATGATGAAAGGGCAAACATAGCTCTCATGGCTAACATCTCAGAAGATAGTGAAGCTTCTGAATCAGACTCAGAATCAGATACAGAAGAGGTATTTCCTAACTTTGCTGTTAACTTTACAAAGGCTGAACTTGCTGAAAGCCTTATTGAGATTCTGGAACGTTATCAGCAAATTAGAGCTAAATTCAGAGACCTGAAAAGGAATCTTGAATCTGACTCTAATAAGTCTGAGAGTCTCAAATTGGAAAATTCTGAGCTGAGAAATAAGATTTCAAAATTAGAAAACACTTTACAAAACTCTCAGAAGGAACCAATTTCTGAAACTCCCAGGAACGCTGATGAGATCATCAAGGAGTATGATCACAGTTTCCAGAAGTTCCTAGCTAAAAGCATAGATAGAAGCAGAATGGCTTCAATGATCTATGGAGTTAGCAGAAACGGCAGGAAAGGAATAGGATGCCAAGGTAAGGTTCCTACACCAAAGAATGTCATGGACTTAACCATTAAACACACTCCTCTGAATTCACACTTTGTGTATGGTCACACACATGATATCAAATATACTAGCAGTAAGCACTCTGTGAAACCAAAATTCAACCAGAGTTTTGGTAAAACTAACAAATCAGGACCCAAGAAAATCTGGGTACCTAAGGATAAAATAATACATGTTGCAGATATCTTTAGCAGCAAGTCAGAAACACCAGTCATGGTACCTGGACTCTGGCTGCTCACGACACATGACGGGAAGAAGGCATATGTTCCAAAGCCTGGAACTTAAGCCTGGAGGCCACGTTGGCTTTGGAGGCAATCAGAGGGGAAAGATAATTGGCTCTGGAACTGTAGGTAATGGAAATCTTCCCTCTATCAATAATGTTCTGCTAGTAGACGGATTGATGCATAATCTGTTATCCATAAGTCAATTAAGTGATAACGGTTATGATATAGTCTTTAATCAAAAATCATGTAAAGCTGTTAGTCAGAAAGATGGGACTATCCTGTTTAATGGTAAGAGGAAAAACAACATTTACAAAATCAAACTTTCTGAACTAAAGAGTCAGAATGTAAAATGTCTTCTGTCTGTTAACAACGAGCAGTGGATCTGGCACAGAAGATTGGGGCATGTTAGTATGAGAAGAATATCTCAGATTAACAAACTCAATCTGGTCAGAGGACTTCCTAATTTGAAGTTCAATTCAGATGCTCTGTGTGAAGCATGTCAGAAAGGCAAATTTGCTAAACCTTCTTTTAAATCCAAAAATGTTGTTTCTACCTCTAAGCCATTAGAACTTATGCACATTGACTTATTTGGACCAGTTAAAACTGCTTCAGTCAGTGGTAAGAAGTATGGGTTAGTAATCGTAGATGACTATAGCAGATGGACATGGGTAAAGTTCTTAAGACACAAGGACGAGTCACACTCTGTGTTTGTTACCTTCTGTAACCAAATTCAGAATGAAAAGGATCTTAGAATCGTTAAAGTCAGAAGTGATCATGGTGGAGAATTTGAAAATAAAGATTTTGAGTCATTCTTTAATGACAGAGGCATTCTGCATGATTTCTCTTGTCCTAGAACTCCCCAACAAAATGGAGTTGTAGAACGAAAGAACAGAACATTGCAAGAAATGGCCAGAACCATGATCAATGAGACAAACGTTGCTAAGACTTTCTGGGCAGAGGCAATAAACACAGCGTGCTACATTCAGAATAGAATCTCAATAAGACCTATTCTGGAAAAGACTCCATATGAATTGTGGAAGAACAGAAAGCCCAACATTTCATATTTTCATCCATTTGGATGTACTTGCTTTATATTAAATACAAAGAATTATTTGAACAAGTTTGACTCTAAAGCACAGAAGTGTATTATGTTAGGATACTCTGAACACTCAAGAGGGTACAGAGTATACAATACAGAAACACAGATTGTGGAAGAATCAATCAGTGTTCATTTTGATGACAAGCTTGACTCTGAAAAGTCAAAGCAGAATGAAGTTTTTGCAGGTATAGAAATTGAATTTGCAGGTTCTGAAAATAAGTCATCAGAAGCTCTCAACACAGACATTCCTTCAACGTCTGAAAGGAGCACTGCTAGAAATCCTACAACAGCTGCTGATCAACCTCAGAAGAGATTACCCAGAAGCAGCTTGGATCACCCAGAAGAGACTATCCTAGGAAGAAAGGAAGATCCAATCAGAACAAGAGCAAGCTTCAGAAACTCTGAAGAAACACTTATGGGACTGGTGTCTCTGATTGAACCTTCTTCAATTGATGAAGCACTTCTGGATAATGACTGGATTCTGGCAATGCAAGAAGAGCTGAATCAATTCACCAGAAACGACGTATGGGATCTCGTTCCCAGACCAAAAGGATTCAACGTCATTGGAACAAGATGGGTGTTCAGAAACAAGCTAAATGAACAAGGTGAAGTCATCAGAAACAAGGCACGACTGGTTGCACAAGGTTATAGTCAGCAAGAGGGGATAGACTATACAGAAACCTTTGCCCCAGTCGCCAGGTTAGAATCTATCAGACTTTTAATTTCATTTGCTGCTAATAGAGGCATCACTCTGTATCAGATGGATGTCAAAAGTGCATTCTTAAATGGTTATATAGAAGAAGAAGTTTATGTACACCAACCCCCAGGTTTTGAAAATACAAAACTTCCAGAACATGTTTTCAAATTAAAGAAGTCACTGTATGGTCTGAAACAAGCTCCCAGAGCTTGGTATGAAAGGCTAAGTAATTTCTGCTGGAAAATGAATTCACCAGAGGGAAAGTGGACACTACTCTATTCTGTAAATCAGTTAAGAGTGACATCTTAGTCTGTCAAATTTATGTTGATGATATTATTTTTGGATCTACTAATCCTTCTCTTGGAAGAAAATTTGCTAAGTGTATGCAGGCAGAATTTGAGATGAGCCTCATGGGGGAACTGAAATTCTTTCTAGGAATTCAGATCAATCAAACTCCAGAAGGAACTTACATTCATCAGAGCAAATACATCAGAGATCTTCTGAAGAAATTTGACCTCTCAGAATGTAAGCCATCAAAGATTCCAATGCATCCCACGTGCATTCTGGAAAGAGAAGAGGTAAGCAAAAATGTAGAACAGAAAGTCTACAGAGGTATGATTGGTTCTCTCCTCTATCTGACTGCTTCAAGACCTGACATATTATTCAGTGTGTGTATCTGTGCTAGATTCCAATCAGATCCTAGAGAATCTCACTTAACAGCTGTTAAGCGAATTTTCAAGTATCTGAAAGGTACTACTAATCTGGGTTTGTTTTATAGAAAATCTAGTGATTACAGCTTAGTAGGCTACTGTGATGCTGATTTTGCTGGAGACAGAGTGGAACGTAAAAGTACTTCTGGAAGCTGCCAGTTTCTGGGAGAAAATCTGATTTCTTGGTCCAGCAAAAGGCAATCAACAATTGCTCTGTCAACAGCAGAAGCTGAGTACATAGCAGCAGCAGGATGTAGCACACAAATGCTCTGGATGAAAAGTCAGCTTGAAGACTTCCAGATTTTGAGAGTAACATTCCTATACTTTGTGATAATACTTCTGCTATTTGCTTAAGTAAGAATCCCATTTTACATTCTAGAGCTAAGCATATAGAAATAAAACATCACTTCATTAGGGACTATATTCAGAAAGGTATTTTGAACTTAAAATTTATAGATACAGACCATCAATGGGCTGATATCTTTACTAAACCCCTTTCAGAAGATAGGTTTAATTTCATTCTGAAACATCTCAGCATGAAAGTGTGCCCAGAGTGAAAATGTTTTAATTCCATGTATTTACCTTCAGAATGTAATTATTTTACTGTGAACTTCTGATCAATCTCCTTTCAGAAAGATAGAACATGCAGATTGTATCAGATGCAAGTCTAAAGATCTGAGAGTCTAAGCTCAAAGACAGACGTGCTGATCACTACATCAAACAAGTGTCATCCAATCATCAGCATATCTCTGAAGCAGAACGCGTGCACGCTTCTGAGAAGGCAAAGCGCTGATTGGGTGCATTGAGACACATGTCTGGTAACCGTTTTTAAGTATCTTTCTCAAATCCCCCAAAATCAGCAAGCATTTAATGAAAAGTAATCATGCTTTTAAATGGCAATCATGATTTTTCTCTCTCTTAAAAACGTTTATCTTTTCAAAATAGTTTTGAAAACTCTATTTAAGCACATTAATCTCTCATTCTTATTCTTTACGCTTTCTCACTAATACTCAAGCATTTTCTGCAAATTTATGAGTTCATCTCTTGCAAATCTATTTCCTCAGTTCATTCTCAAAAACCCTTTTTAGTGTGAACATGGCAACCTCCAGCAGCGTTTCTGCAGGTAATCAGAAGAAAGCATCATCTGAGCAATATCAAGTGCCACTCAGAACTCTCCTCACTCCGGTGAAGAATCTTGAAGTGCTTTCTGAGTTAATCATTGATTTTGAAAGCTTGAAGGAGAATGGTTTTGACCTAACTGAAGAAGTTAGGGCTCAAAAGTGGGAAAGGTATTTCGATAGGTTGGTTGGACCAACATTCCCAGCGCTGGTCAAGGAATTTTGGATTCACGCCAAGGTTTCAACACATCTAGTCACTTCCTTTGTTATGGGGAAGAAGATTGTGATTACTGAAGATCTCATTGCAAGGCTAATCGGTCAAAGTGGTGGTGGCATCCGTTGTGTGGACATGGCTGAAAGATGTGCTGATATAGGTGTGGTAGCTAACAGGATTTTCACTCTTGGATTGCCCAGCAGCAAGATTAAGGATCTGAAGGATCATTTCAGAGTATGGGCTAAGATTATTCTGGGGTGCTTCAACCACAGGAAACCAACCAGTTCTCCTGATTACATAAATGTGGATCAGCAGTTTCTGATCTACTTTATTGATCAGAAGATAAAGATCAATCTGGCTCACTTCCTGTTCACCCACCTCAGAACCAGTGTGAAAGAAACAAGGGAAGAAGAAAGAACCAAGAGGGATTGGATACCTTTTGGAAGGTTGATATCAGATATTCTGACAGAGAATAGGCTGATTGAGCATCTGATAGAAGCTCAGGAACTAAGCACTATTGAACCAACAATTGGGAAACCTCTGAACGCAAAGAACCTGAAAAAGATGAAGCTGATAGAGAATATTCAGAAGGAACCCAGAGCTACTTCCACTGCTGATATCTCCAGCAGAAGAGTGCCTCTGAGTGATTTTCCGTTATTTTCTGAAATTGAATCCAAACCAGAAGTGATTCTCAGGTACTTGGATGCGTGCAAGGCAGATGGTACAGATCCAAAGCTGAATATCAGAGATCTGCATCAACCTCAACCAGAAGTGACTCTGAAGAAGACAAAGAAGAGGAAGGCACCATCAGAAGGATCATCTCAGCAGACTCCAAAGAAAAGAGGTATTTCATCTGCTGCCCCTGTTTCAAATTCTTTTACTATTCCAGCATCTATCCCTCCTCAAACCTCTCATAGAATATCAATTCCCATCCCTACCATAGATGAAACTGTACAAGAAGAAGACCCTTCTGAGGCATTAAAACTCAGAAGACCTAGAACCAAACACCCCAAACAACCAACAATTTCAACAACATCAGCACTTGACCAAGTGCTGTCTGATATTGATCAACATGCCTCTGATCAACCAAACTCTGAACCACAAAATGTCCCTCCTCCACAACCAGAACAACAACAATCTGTTGAAGAACCAGAACAACAACAAGCACTCTCCGAAGAACCTCTGATCCCTGAGCAATCAGAGATTCCACCTCCCTCTCCTCAACCAGAAATTAATCCACCTTCACCACAAACAGAGTTTCACCACTCTGAAACTCCTTCCCCTTATCAATCTGAACCTCATTCACCTCAACCTTCACCACTGGCAATCCAGCTGCCATGTGGAACAACTGTTATCATGCCCCAGTTACCATCCTCATCAGAATCGACACCACCAAATACTCCCAAAACACCACCCAGTCCAATCGTAATATCTGACTCTGATACCCCTTCTCCAAAACAAACAGCTGCTCAGAAAACCTCTGAAAACCCCAGCAGGACTTTCATAGACTTAACCAGTCTTGACCGTCTTGCTGATTTGAAACACAAAATTGCCATCCCAAAACCACAGCAACCAGATGTTGGCTCTGGTATTTTGAATTTTGAAACAGGTGTGCTGCAATGGATTGCTTCTTTAAAGCAAGTCTGTCCTGGGATGATTGACCCAACTGCTTCTGATCAGCTCTGGTCACAATTCAGACTTTGGGTACGTGCTGAAGCCCTCAAGTTGCAGGATATCAACTATGAGCAGGCTCAACAAAATTTCAGCAAGCTTCTGAATGAAGTTGGAAGTATGCTTCTGAAAGAGGACGTGCTCCCTCTGGACAGTGAACCTTGGTCTGAGAAACAGCAAGCTGCAAAGGTGCAAGACAAGACCATTCAATTAGAAGAAGACAAGACCATTCAAGCTGAAGAAAGTCAAGCAGAAGATGTTGCTGAAAGTTCTGAGAAGCCTCCTCCTTCTGATGCTTCTCAAGCTGCCTTGGACAGGCAGACTCTGGAAGAATTAAGGCTGAATGACATGCGTCTGCAGCAGCGGATGGATGAAAACGATCAGAAGATGAAAGAGAGAATGGATGTGCAGGACAGCAAGATTGACACTGTTGTCAGCATGGTGCATAAGCAGAATGAGACTGCTGAAAAGATTCAAGCCATGCTGGAGAACCTGTTCACACGCTTGCCTCCTCAACCTTAATCTCTTTTTTTCATGCATGACCTTTTTCATGTTTTCCTTGATTTTCTGATGTACTGTTTGATCATGTTTTGTAATATTTTCTTGTTTTGATTCTGAACTATCTTAATATGATTCGTTTTTCTGATCTTAATTGTTTTAACACATCACCAACACTTTTTGATTGCTGACAAAAAGGGGGAGAACAAGAATGATATTTTAATCAATAACGGCTGACTAGACAGAAATTCTCAAACATTCTAACTCTATTACTTGAAAATTTTTTTGTTTTGCTTAAAGTCTACAGGCACAAGGAAGCTTCTGGACACTCTGAAGACTAGAAGCTCTGATCACTATGAAGTTCTGATCCAAAGCAAAGCTCTGACAAGATAAGCTCTGAAGCTCTGCTCTGACATAAAGCTTCTGATAAATCAAAGACTCTGATACTCTGATGTTCAAAGAAAGGCAAAAAGATTTGATCCTGAAGAAACACGTATAATCAAAGGGAAGTAATAAACTCAGGGGGAGTATCTTCTTACTCCTTATTCCTTTGCTTCTCATTCTGATACATATTCCAGATATCTTTTCATGTTATTTTCATTTAAAATATCTAGTTTTTGTCATCATCAAAAAGGGGGAGATTGTTAGAACAAAGTTTGAATCTACTACCCTATATTTAAGTTTTGATGATAACAAAGTGAAAAGATATAGTATTTATAAGTTTCATGTATGAACTATCTGCTGCCTAAAATTATTATGTTCTGACTTGCAGATACTCTGATTGAAATAAGCAAGATCACATCTATTCAGCATCAGAAGTTGATTTCAGACACCAGCATCAGAAGTTGCTACATCAGAATGTCAAAATCAGATGATCAACTCACGTACATGCTGAAGCCTGATGAACAAGACTGCGCTCAACACTCTGATACAGAAACACAATAGTTCATCAGCAGCGAAGCAGAGTCAGAATGAGCCAAGCCAGAACTTGCATTAAGTAAGCAACGGTACTGTGCATTGAAAGCAAATTAATTCCAACGGCCTCATTCCAGACAAGATCTGCTCAATAAGGAAAGCTTGTTATTAGCATTGAATCAAGAATATTGCATCCAACGTTCATCATCCCAATGCTATATAAACAAGGCTTTGAAGATTGAAATGGTTAATGCTCTCCAAATCTCTACACGCACAAAAGCTGAACCATAATCTTTGTTCTACCAGTTTTGCTAAACCACACACTCTGATATTCCATTACTGTTTAGCAATCTAGTTTCTAAGCTTCAATTTGTGTATACATCACAGTTGTGATAAAGTTTTGTAGAAAACATACACACACATAGTTTTATCTCTTTGTAAGAAAGTGTTACCTTGACAAACCGGGTTGTGGTTTGAATCAAGAAGGCTTTAGCAGTTGTTAAAGCAGTCTGTAATATTCAATTGAATATAGTGGATTAAGACCTCGTTGGAGAGAGGCGAAATCACCTTGACGGGTGGACTGGAGTAGTTTGAGATCAAACGAACCAGGATAAAAATATCTTGTTCATTGCTTTAGATTTCAGTTTCACAATTCAACCCCCCCTTCTTGTGTTTTTCACCACTTCAACTCATAGATCTACAACTTTGCTTCAAAAGTCGAGACCGGATTATTCTCCGATCAATACCAGTTTTTTATTGAAGAACGTGTCAGAGTCGACACTGGAGCCCAAAATAAGTTTGTCTGAGCTGAAACTTCAAAAATTCATAACTAATTCACCGTTTATCCGATTGAGCCGATTTTCGGACATGAGTTAGTTATCGATGTCAGCTACATTTTGTTTTCACATTTCAACTTCAAAAATTGCACTTAAGTCCCTGCGATTTAGCCTGGAAAGTGATGAACTCAAGTGAATATTGGAGGCCCAATTGCACATTCAAAGCCCATTTTCTTTACCCTAATTTCCATTATATAATCACCTTCTTTCCACACAAACCAGAGAGGAGAAAAAAGAGAGAAAAAACCTTGCCACAACACTGTTAGAATATCAAATTCTTTCAAGAACCCTAAAACTTTGAAAACCTTATTACAAATCTCTCTCTCACTACAAACAAGCCATCACAATTACAAACCAACACCTCACTACTTCTTCAGTAAGGGTAAGGCTGGTTTGATCTCCATGATCAAAAGGGTATAATCATTTATACATGCCATATTGTGCCTAAACATTAAATTTCTTCATATATTGGCTTTATTTGCATTTTATGATTTTATTTAATGTGTTCATGAGACTCAACACTGCAGATTTAGACAGGATCCCATGCAGGTTCATTAAGGAACGTTGAGGCCAAAAGCCAAATGGCCAAATGGCCAAAAGCCAAATGGTCAAAAGCCAAAAGCCAAATGGCCAAAAGCCAAAAGCCAAAAGCCAAAAGCCAAATGGCCAAAAGAACAACTTATGCATGACACCAATACATGGCGAGACAGACATCCTGAGAAGATTAAGGAACGTTGAGGCCAGAACACAAATGGCCAACAGCCAGAACACAAATGGCCATGAAACCCAATCCAATGGCCAAAGAATGCAGACCACGGTACTCAGGAGTCAATGAACACGCACGTGATGCCAGAAAGTCAAACAAGGCTTTTTGTCTAATGGGCCAGAATACTTCAAAAAAACCTCCCCTTGGGCCTGAAACCCCCCTTGGTTTGCATCCTTTTTAATTTTATTTTCTTTTCTTTTCTAATTCTTTTTTAATTGTTTTAATTGTTTTTTTCACCATAAAATAATTTTCTATAATAAAAACAGAAAAATCAAAAATACAAATATATTTAATTATTATTAATTTCATCACTAACCTATTTTTTTTGTAAATAAACTCTAACAATTAACTTAGTTTAATTTAGGTTTTTAAACTTTAATCTTTTTCTTAATAAGTAAAAAGTATCTAGAATTAGGTTTTTTTGACATTTTCATCTTTTTCTTAAATAAATTATTAATCATCATTATTTATCATTATTATTAATTATCATTAATTTTGTAAATAAACATGTAAATAAATTAATTAACTAGTAAGTTAGGTTAACTTTAATATTTTCATTAATAATTAAAATAATTTAGATTTAGGGTTTCCTTTTAATTCTTTTTCTTTATTTTTCATAAATACAAAAAACACTAAAACACTTTCTTTTCTTTAATTAAATAATTAATTGGACTTTAATTTAATTTAATTTCAAAAGGGTCAAAACCCTCGGACGTCCTAATTTTTGTTCTTTTCGCGCATTTATTTTCTTTTCGAATATTATGTAACTGCTCAAGGATGTAATAGTAATTAGGTTTATCGCTTTCCTTTTACTTTCCGCATGTTTACCAAACGGGTCTTTGTATTTTGGCGATGTATAGACCCGCGTCTTGTAATAGCGTAGGATTTTACTTTCCGCACTTTAATTTCCGCACTTTTAAACTGCTAAACTTTGCATGAAAGAATGTATGGCCTAAATTAAAAACAAGCGTAGCTCACAATGCCATGATCAAAGATAATTGTTAAAATGAAAATAACACACAAATTCACACACCACTCTTAGGGTACGCCTCACTGTTGCCTTGCCCTCGGAACGTGGTCGTCGAGTATAGGACGTTTTAGTAAGTCCTTATGTCCATAACATGATCCAGTTGCCTCGAAACGGTTGCCTCGAAATTAAAAAGGATCAATGGCATAACGGTAGCTTCTAAGGTGTCCTACTATTGCTCTGGTGACCACACAGTCCCTAAAAACGAATTGACCCGAACACCTCCAACGGTGGTGCTACCTACCCCTCAACGGTGGGATGGCACTACCTTAAGGACATTTACACAGCCTAATTCCTTAGGGTAGGTATATGACTCATAGATACTTGCTCTAAAAAACAAATCAAAACTCTTTTCACACCGACACTTTCAAAAAAGCTTTCAAAACAATTTTTCAAACACTCTTGAGGACTGATACAAGACTCGATCTGAAATCTTTAAAACGAAACTTTTTCAAACCCACTCACATTTGAAAAGCAAACACATTTTGAAAACACAATGAGCAAGTATCTAAGAGCCCATGGATAACCATGGATAGAAAGGGTGCTAACACCTTCCCTTTCTATAAATCTACCTCCCGAACCGAGAAACTATCTCATAAGGAATTTTGCTGTGCTTTTGTCCTGTCCATGTTGGAGAAAATAAAAGACGGTGGCGACTCTTACTTACCGCGATATTTCGCGAACCAGCGTTAAACAGTCAGTTCCAGATCCACCGATCACAGAACTGACGACTCTGCTGGGGATATATTTTAAAGTGAGGTGTACCTTAGGACTAAGATCACTTATGTTTTCAATTGTTGTGCTTGTTTGCTTTATTATTGTGGGCTGCATCGGAGTTACATAGATCCTAACCCGGATCTGGGGATACCCTGTTAGGTAGCATAAGCTGTGAGGGACCTGTCCGGCGTAGACCGACATGGGTGAAGTAGTGGCTACGTTGGTGTGGCACCTTGGTCTGTACCGATATTCCTTGTGTCGCAACGAGGAGAATATGGGTCTTTTGAGGAGTCATTAAGCACCAACCGACCTTAGAACCTTAAATGACCCAACTTGGCCAATAGAACAGTAGCAGTATGCTACGCCCATTGAGGCTAAACTCTCGTGATGGTTCTGGCCGCAAGAAAAGATTGCGATGCTGGAGTTATGACCGATTGAGGGTAGTCAGTGATATTAGGATCCTCTAGAACCCGGTTACTTCTGATAGGACAGGTCTTAACCAATAAACTGAAAGAGGGTAATACATAGACCCCATGCTGGCCTAAACTCTAAGGGCTTCTCTTGTGTGACTTGTGTGCCTTCCAACTTGACTATTTGCATGCTTGTTATCTGACACTTGAGTTTCTTGCAGGTTTTGTTTACAGTCCTTAATTGGGACTCATAACAGGGTTTACCTACATTCCCCCATGCATAGCATAACATCATACCATTGCATGCATCCTGCATAAAGACTAACCCGTTTCAAGGATCTCAAGGGCTTGTGATGCAGGTCATGATGAAAAAAATGTCTAGCAAGGGGAAAAGGGGATTTATTTTCCTCTAGCCAAGGTTGTCAGGGGCTATGACCCACTGGATATGGTGAGCCTTTGAACCTTGAAGAAGGACTCTCAACAACATGCAGTTCCTTCAATCAAGCTATCGGATCCCAACTCTAACAATTTTCTTGTTTACTCCGCGAGATCCTTGAAAACATTGCATGCATACATACATATCATTGCATTACAGGTATCCCTTTTACAGGTTGCTTACCTTCTTCGCTGTTTATTTCAGCCGATCGTCACGAATCCTGAATCATCTACCGAGCAATCCATCAAGGCCCTCCAGGCTCAGAATGCCCAGTTCCAAGAGTTGATCATGAGTCTAGCCCAGGGGCAACAAGATCTGAAGACCCTGCTCCTGAAGAAGAAGAAGAAGAGGACGGTGTTGTTCAACCCTAGACACAAATCTGGGAATGGATCACAAAATGAAGTTGAGCAGACTACCCCATTTGTTGGGAAAGACAGTCCCCAAGAAAGGGAGGTTCCTAGTCCAGTGGTCTCCGACAACGAGACCGATTACAATGATGAGCAGTACCCTCCAGCTGAGGACAGGTATAAACAGTTGGAAGACCGGCTAAGTGCCATGGAGATACAAAAAGTTCCCAGCCTGGACTTCGAAGATCTAGGTCTGTCTTCTGGGGTGGTAATCCCACATAAATTCAAAGCACCTGCTTTTGCAAAATATGACGGGGCTTCCTGTCCTAAGCTGCATCTCAGGTCTTACACAAGGAGGATCCAGCCCTACACGGCTGACAAGAATTTATGGATTCACTTCTTTCAGGATAGCCTGTCTGGAACCCAACTCGACTGGTTCTATCAACTGAAGGGAGCTAACATCCGCAGCTGGGAGGATTTAGCCACTGCATTCTACAAGCAGTACCAGTACAATGCCGACCTTGCTCCCACGCGCACTCAGCTTCAGGGAATGTCTATGGGTGCAGGTGAAGGTTTCAAATAATATGCTCAAAAATGGAGGGACCTTGCTGGAAGGGTACAACCACCTCTGACTGACCGCGAGCTAGTCAACATGTTCTTGGGGACCCTGTCTGGTCCATTCTTCAACCACCTGATTGGGAATTCTGCTGCTGGGTTTACAGATCTGATCTTGACCGGGGAAAGAATAGAAGCTGGCATCAAGTCGGGGAAGATACAGAATGGCGACTCCTCGAACACTGAGAAGAAACCATCCAAGAGAGAATCTAGTGCTGTCTATGGCTCAAGAGGGCAGAATAGGTCCGAACACCGCCCAGATGTCAACGCGGTGGTTATTACAAAACCAGCCGGCGCTCCTCAGCATCACAATCAACAAAGGGAAGAGAGACCCAAAAGGCAATTCACTCCCCTCGGCATGACCTTGTCACAGATATTGCCACAGTTGCTAGAAACCAAGTTGGTAACTCTCATGGACCCTCTCAAGAATCCCAACAGGATGCCTTCAAGGTATAACCCCAACGTTCGCTGCGCTTATCATTCTGACAGCCCGGGGCATGCTACAGATGATTGTTGGACTTTGAGAAACAAGGTTCAGGATTTGATTGACGCAAAGGAAGTCCAGCTCGACTCTCCAGAAGCTCCCAATGTAACCACTGCTCCCCTGCCCAAACATGGCTAGGATGGGAAACTTTTGTTCATTTGAATGTTCAGATTGTAATTTTCTTTGATTGTTCAAATATTTTATTTCATGTCAAACTTGGTTATTTCATTAATGCATTACACATGTCTGTTTTGAAGTAATTATTTCGTATTCACTATATGCAAACTGTTTTCATATTTTTGTGATGTCAACTCTTGATCTAAAATTCTAAGCCTCTTGAGGGAGGATGACGAAAACGATACCACAATCTACAGTATGCTTTTGAACAGACCCCGCTGATGAGGTACAGGCATTGTTTTAATTCCTAAACACTGGAGTTATAAGGAAAATAATCCCTCGTCAACCCCTCTGAGCCAAAGAAGTTGGAGTTTTTTCTTTTTCGAAATTAAAACCCTTAATCATAACCTGGGGCAGGGTAGTTCTCTTAGTTGATCCAGGTGCACGATGAATGGCATCAAAGGAATCCTTACAAAACAAAAAAGACAGTGATGGTTCCGAATAATCATAAAGATAGGCAGTCATTACTTCTCAAAATAAAAACCCATTAAGTCAAAACCTATGAAGGAGACTTACAAAACTGGGGCATCCCGCTGACTGTAATTCCAAAAAGGAAATAGCTCAGGCAAAAAACAGGGATAACAAAATCAAGAAAAAAAAGAGGTCATACAAACCCTCAACAAAAGGAAAGGACTGCCTATTCAAATGAATTGTCAACATCCGAACCATCATTGGAATATCAGGACAGAGACCCAAACAAGGTCAAATGCATGATCAGCTGAGTTTAGGTTTGAAAAACATTACGAAGAGCGGGTGGGTACAAATAAAATTTGAGCCTTTACCCTTTGTTTCTTAAACCGTGAACCTGGCCACGTTATAACCCTCAAAAGTCCTAACTGAAGCATGGGTTAGTTCGAAAGCATACTGTTACCAAAGGTATCCTGACTCCTTAAGGCTTGCTATAAAATATTGAGTTGACATCACATTTTACAAAATTTGCTGGTTTTACTGAAAAATGCATTTTTCAAAAACTTCAAGACAGACATAAGCTTTACATTTTTAACATAACTTTGTTTGCATATGACTTTTTGTTTGAACAGCATAGAAATTCGCACGACGAATGCCTAATGAACAAAAGCACCTCCAATCAAGGGCCATGGCCTAATCATTGTCCATCATCTGGGGCAGTCCAGTCAAGATTCAAGGAATCTCTCAAGATGCCAAACAGCCAGGGGCAAACCTCCGCCTGAGCCACTTGCGGCATTGAACATGAATTCCCAGCAACAAATCTTGCATGACCAAACATCTTATGGTAGCGTGGCAACACAATAACAGGGGCACCTCCCTACATCCTGAGAGCATGGACATAGTCGGAAAAAATACTATGCGTAATCAAAGACCCGCTAGGTTGACACACCTAGGCAAAAATAAGGGCTTCCCGGCGAACCAAAAGGGTTCGGGAAAAAATGAGGGATGAAATGAAAAAAATCTGTATACCCGGCAAGTCGAAAACCTGAAGAGGCGGCTTGGGAAAAAATGGGTATCCCGGTGGACTGAAAACCCGAAAGGGCGGTCCAGGCAAAAGTTAGGGATCAAAGCGTACGACTATGTCCTGTCATCTCGTCACTTGCCTACCAGAAGAAGATTTGTCAATTGGCAGTCATCAAACACCTTCACAGGTACCTTCTTCTCCAACAGAAACTGGGGCAATAATGAGTTGTCTAAATGATCTGGTTGCCCTGTCCACCGAAGTGCCAAGGTAAGTTCAACTGAAGAATGCGACCAAGATACCTTCATTTCCAATAGAGCATAACAACGAAATCCCCAGCGGAGTTATCATCAAATCTCAGCGAAGTATCTCTTCCCACAGAGTAATTCCCCGCAAAGTAATCTCTTCGCCAAGTTTATTCCCCAACGGAGTTATCTTCTCCGACCGGTATTCTTGCAATCATCATCCCCAACGGAAATGAAGAATCTCACTCTTCAACATCAGCCCAGGATTTCACTTCCCGGCATCCGTCAAGGATCTATTTTCCTAGACGCAGATACATTCATAAACATTACATTATCATAAACATGACACATGCATCATATCACATAATCTCATTTATGCTGAGAATATCACCGCTTGATCCATACCATGCATTGCATATGACTGACCTTTACCTTTCAGGAAGGATACAGTTAAATGATCAGCTATGTCGAAAAAGACAAATTCAGTCAAAGTAGACAAATTCAGTCAAAGAAGGCAAGTCCAGTAAGAAGAGACAAATCCAGTTAAATTAACAACCCGTCATTAAATAGACGCTCGTCGTCATAGACACTCGTCGTTATAGACACTCATCGTCATAGACACTCGTCGTTATAGACACTTGTCGTTATAGACACTCGTCGTTATAGACACTCGTCGTCATAGACACTCGTCGTTATAGACACTCGTCGTCATAGACACTCGTCGTTATAGACACTCGTCATCATAGACACTCGTCGTTATAGACACTCGTCGTCATAGACACTCGTCGTTATAGACACTCGTCGTCATAGACACTCGTCGTCATAGACACTCGTCGTCATAGACACTCGTCGTCATAGACACTCGTCGTTATAGACACTCGTCGTTATGGACACTCGTCGTCATAGACACTCGTCGTCATAGACACTCGTCGTTATAGACACCCGTCGTTATAGACACTCGTCGTTATAGACACTCGTCGTTATAGACACTCGTCGTTATAGACACTCGTCGTTATAGACACTCGTCGTTATAGACACTCGTCGTTATAGACACTCGTCGTCATAGACACTCTTTGTTATAGACACTCGTCGTTATAGACACTCGTCGTCATAGACACTCGTTGTTATAGACACTCGTCGTTATAGACACTCGTCGTTATAGACACCCGTCGATAAAGACCACTCATCGTTATAGACACCCGTCGATAAAGACCACCTGTCCATGGAAATGACCTGTCAGTAGAGACAACTCACCAACCTTTCTGAATTCCAAACTCGATTCTTGTATCCGGCCAGGGCACGTCTGAAGAGTTCGAAGATCCGATTCCTGTATCTCTCCAGGGTGTATCTGTTGACGAATAACATTACCAGATTCGATTCCTGTATCTTGCCAGGGCACGTCTGAAGAGTTCGAAGATCCGATTCCTGTATCTTGCCAGGGTGTATCTGTTGACGACTAATATTCTCTGGACTCGATTCCTGTATCCTGCCAGGGCACGTCTGAAGAGTTTAAAGATTTGATTCCTGTATCCAGCCAGGGCACATCTACGTAAAGAGTTTGAAGATCAACTCCTGTAACAGGCCAGGTAATTATTTTTCTTTCTCAGGTACGCAAGTTCTCGCTAAGGAATCTCTTACGCGATCGACACCTAGGTGGCGTCTATAAGCCCATTCCCGACAAGGTACTATCATACTTCTAGATGGCATCTATAAGCCCATCTCCACATACCTACAGTCTCCAAATGGCATCTGTAAGCCCATTCCCTGCATCACACTACTGACATTCTACTATGTGAGTGCAAATTTCTGGGCACTCTAGTGTTCAATCATCTTCCACCTTTAGATTACGAAAGGCACGCCAGCCAATCTACATCCTCAGGTCTAAGAAGATTGAACAGGGGCAACTGTTGTACCCCAAAATTTGCCCTCCCATATTTCTCAAAATATTTCAAGAAAAATTCACAAGTCCAACCCGGCGCGTCATATTCAGGTATTCTTTCGCCAAGATATCTCTGATAACGTATTCTCAAATTCAGGTTCGGCTCGAGAGTCAATTCTTTAAAGAAGGTATCCGAATGTGTGAGTTTTCTCGAAGAAATATGGTGAAAAAGTGTGCTGAAAGTGCAGTTTTTACGCGCTAAAAAATTCATAACTTGAAGATCGTGACTCGTTTTGAACCCGTTCCGGTGGCCAAAATTCCGTCTTAACATTATCTACGTTTTCATCTCTCACGGATGGAAGCCAATTTCGATTAGAAGGTCTTCAAAAATGTGGATTTATCAAGTATTTCCATACAGAAAATTTGTGACAGAAGTTTATTTGCGTCATGTTCAGAAAATCATAACTTGGTCGATTTTCATCGTATCGAGCTGGTTCTGGCGCCAAAATTTCAAAAATTGAGTTGACTACATTTTCAGAAGGTATTGAGTTCAAATGGTATTCAAAAGGCCTTCGTTTTTTGCTCAGAGTGCGTGACATGCTGAAAATCCTGAATGCTGAATATTATTTCATCTGGGCCGAAACTTCGAAAATTCATAACTCGGTCAATTTTTATCGGATTGGGCTCATATTTTTACATAAGGTCACTGACTCATAAATCTACAACTTTGCTTCAAAAGTAGAGACCGTATTATGCTCCGATCAATACCAGTTTTTTATTGAAGAACATGTCAGAGTCGACACTTGAGCCCAAAATAAGTTTGTCTGAGCTGAAACTTCAAAAATTCATAACTAATTCACCGTTTATCCGATTGAGCCGATTTTCGGACAGGAGCTAGTTATCGATGTCAGCTACATTTTGTTTTCACATTTCAACTTCAAAAATTGCACTTAAGTCTCTGCGATTTATCCTGGAAAGTGACGAACTCAAGTGAACATTGGAGGCCCAATTGCACATTAAAAGCCCATTTTCTTTATCCTAATTTCCATTATATAATCACCTTCTTTCCACACAAACCAGAGAGGAGAAAAAAGAGAGAAAAAACCTTGCCACAACACTGTTAGAATATCAAATTCTTTCAAGAATCCTAAAACCTTGAAATCCTTATTACAAATCTCTCTCTCACTACAAACAAGCCATCACAGTTACAAACCAACACCTCACTACTTCTTCAGTAAGGGTAAGGCTGGTTTGATCTCCATGATCAAAAGGGTATAATCATTCATACATGTCATATTGTGCCTAAACATTAAATTTCTTCATATATTGGCTTTATTTGCATTTTATGATTTTATTTAATGTGTTCATGAGAGTCAACACTGCAGATTTAGACAGGATCCCATGCAGGTTCATTAAGGAACGTTGAGGCCAAAAGCCAAATGGCCAAAAGCCAAAAGCCAAATGGCCAAAAGCCAAATGACCAAAAGCCAAAAGCAAAAAGCTAAATGGCCAAAAGCCAAAAGCCAAAAGCCAAATGGCCAAAAGAACAACTTATGCATGACACCAATACATGGCGAGACAAACATCCTGAGAAGATTAAGGAACGTTGAGGCCAGAACACAAATGGCCAACAGCCAGAACATAAATGGCCATGAAACTCAATCCAATGGCCAAAGAATGCAGACCACGGTACTCAGGAGTCAATGAACAAGCACGTGATGCCAGAAAGTCAAACAAGGCTTTTTGTCTAATGGGCCAGAATACTTCAAAAAAACCTCCCCTTGGGCCTGAAACCCCCCTTGGTTTGCATCTTTTTAATTTTATTTTCTTTTATTTTCTAATTCTTTTTTAATTGTTTTAATTGTTTTTTTTCACCATAAAATAATTTTCTATAATAAAAACAGAAAAATAAAAAATACAAATATATTTAATTATTATTAATTTCATCACTAACCTATTTTTTTTGTAAATAAACTCTAACAATTAACTTAGTTTAATTTAGGTTTTTAAACTTTAATCTTTTTCTTAATAAGTAAAAAGTATATAGAATTAGGTTTTTTTGACATTTTCATCTTTTTCTTAAATAAATTATTAATCATCATTATTTATCATTATTATTAATTATCATTAATTTTGTAAATAAACATGTAAATAAATTAATTAACTAGTAAATTAGGTTAACTTTAATATTTTCATTAATAATTAAAATAATCTAGATTTAGGGTTTCCTTTTAATTCTTTTTCTTTATTTTTCATAAATACAAAAAACACTAAAACACTTTCTTTTCTTTAATTAAATAATTAATTGGACTTTAATTTAATTTAATTTCAAAAGGGTCAAAACCCTCGGACGTCCTAATTTTTGTTCTTTTCGAATATTATGTAACTGCTCAAGGATGTAATAGTAATTAGGTTTATCGCTTTCCTTTTACTTTCCGCATGTTTACCAAACGGGTCTTTGTATTTTGGCGATGTATAGACCCGCGCCTTGTAATAGCGTAGGATTTTACTTTCCGCACTTTAATTTCCGCACTTTTAAACTGCTAAACTTTGCATGAAAGAATGTATGGCCTAAATTAAAAACAAGCGTAGCTCACAATGCCATGATCAAAGATAATTGTTAAAATGAAAATAACACACAAATTCACACACCACTCTTAGGGTGCGCCTCACTGTTGCATTGCCCTCGGAACGTGGTCGTCGAGTATAGGACGTTTTAGTAAGTCCTTATGTCCATAACATGATCCAGTTTCCTCGAAACGGTTACCTCGAAATTAAAAAGGATCAATGGCATAAGGGTAGCTTCTAAGGTGTCCTACTATTGCTCTGTTGACCACACAGTCCCTAAAAACGAATTGACCCGAACACCTCCAACGGTGGTGCTACCTATCTCTCAATGGTGGGATGGCACTACCTTAAGGACATTTACACAGCCTAATTCCTTAGGGTAGGTAGATGACTCATAGATACTTGCTCTAAAAAACAAATCAAAACTCTTTTCATACCGACACTTTCAAAAAAGCTTTCAAAACAATTTTTCAAACACTCTTGAGGACTGATACAAGAGTCGATCTGAAATCTTTAAAACGAAACTTTTTCAAACCCACTCACATTTGAAAAGCAAACACATTTTAAAAACACAATGAGCAAGTATCTAAGAGCCCATGGATAACCATGGATAGAAAGGGTGCTAACACCTTCCCTTTCTATAAATCTACCTCCCGAACCGAGAAACTATCTCATAAGGAATTTTGATGTGCTTTTGTCCTGTCCATGTTGGAGAAAATAAAAGACGGTGGCGACTCTTGCTTACCGCGACATTTCGCGAACCAGCGTTAAACAGTCAGTTCCAGATCCACCGATCACAGGATGAAATGAAAAAAAAATCTGTACACCCGGCAAATCGAAAACCTGAAAAGGCGGCTTGGGCAAAAATGGGTATCCCGGTGGACTGAAAACCCGAAAGGGCAGTCCAGGAAAAAGTTAGTGATAAGCGTAATACTATGTCTCATTGATCACCCTGCATCCAGACTTCGGTATCAACAATCAGGCTCGGACGACATCAACCAATCAGCTTCATCTTCAACTAAGCAGCAAAGTGATAAGACGCTTGAAGACATAAAGGCGATATCAGAGTTGGAATCCAGTGGATTTTTTTCACATAGCTGTTTTGTTTCCTTTTCACAAATTGTATAAACTCTATGTTGTTCGGCGGCGTTCTCTTACTAGGACGTCAGCCTCTTGTACAAAAAACGCCTATTTACAGGCAAATTTCAAAATCAATACAAGTTCATTTTCAGATAAAATTGCCAATTGTTTTTTCTTTATCTGTTTTATTTTGCAAAGAACGTCCAATGTTCATTTTTGATATATGCATTTGACATTAATTGCTATTCATAAATATTTGCATGCGAAACAAAGGACTAATTACGGGTGACATCGGAAGTAGGGGCAATAAGAATTGTCTAAGCGATCTAGTTGCTCTGTCCACTAAGGTACTAAAGTAGGTTCGGCTGAAGAATGTGACCAAGATACCTTCACTCCCCGTAGAGTAAGACAAATCAACAATACTCTCCCCAAACAGAGTTGGTCTCCCCTCAGCCCTAAAAAGGAGCAGTATCCCCAGCAGATCAGCAGCACTCTCCCCCGAGCAGAGTTAGGCTACTGTCAGCCCCAAAGAAGTTGGGTATCCCTAGAAGATCTCAATATTCTCCAGCAGAGTATACAGATATTCCTCAACAAGCATCCCCGGCAGTCTTAACATTCCTCAGCAGAAATATAAGATTGTTCCCCGGCGGAATACAGACACCCCAGTGGAGCCATTTCCCCATGTGCAGTCCAAAAGTTTCCCCAGGAGAGTGGAATCATCTCCCCAGTAGATTCTGGAAGCTTATCTCCCGCAGAGTACAAATATCTCTCCCCGACCATGTCCAAAGGTTATGCCCCACCAGAGCCTAACTGGGTTATCCTCAGCAAGTTACAACAGAAAGATCGTCCTCGGCGAAGTTCTTCCTATCCCCAACGGAGTTCATCAAATCCCTCAACAGAGCTTATCAACGGTATCCCCAACGGAGTTATCGTTAAATTCTCAGCGAAGTATCTCTTCCCCACATAGTAGTTCCCCGCAGAATAATCTCTTCGCCAGGTCTATTCCCCAACGGAGTTATCTTCTCCTACCGGTTTATTCTTGCAATCATCTTTGTTCATCATCCCCCAGCGGAAACGAAGAACTCTACTCTTCAACATCAGCCCAGGATTTAATAAGCTCTCGGCATTCGTCAAGGATTTATTTTCCCGGACGAAAATACATTCATAAACATCTCACATCTCATACCTCCTACTTACATACATGATAAAGTGCATACGGCATAATCTCATTTATTTTTGAGAACATGATGACATCATGCATCTCATTCATCATGACATTGCATGCAACTAATGTTTTGCCTTTTCAGGAAAAAGTCAAATCAAAGGATGATTGCCATCAACCTTTTGAAGTTCCAGATTTGATACCTGTATCTAGCCAGGGCATATCTGTGAGCGATTGATTGTAGATCTGAACATTTTTCTAGCCAGGGCATATCTGTGAGCGATTGATTGTAGATCTATACCTGTATCTAGCCAGGAAAGTATCTACATGAAGAGTTTGAAGATCAACACCTGTAACAGGCCAGGAAATTATCCTTCATTCTCAGGTCAGAGATCTACACCTATATCCATCCAGGAAAGCTATCTCGACCAACCTTTTGAAGTTCCAGATTCGATACCTGTATCTAGCCAGGGCATATCTGTGAGCGATTGATTGTAGATCTATACCTGTATCTAGCCAGGAAAGTTATCTACATGAAGAGTTTGAAGATCAATACCTGTATCAGGCCAGGAAGTTATCTTTCATTCTCAGGTCGGAGATCTACACCTGTATCCAGCCAGGAAAGCTATCTCGACCAACCTTTTGAAGTTCCAGATTCGATACCTGTATCTAGCCAGGGCATATCTGTGAGCGATTGATTGTAGATCTATACCTGTATCTAGCCAGGAAAGTTATCTACATGAAGAGTTTGAAGATCAATACCTGTATCTAGCCAGGAAATTATCTTTCATCCTCAGGTCAGAGGTCTACACCTGTATCCAGCCAGGAAAGCTATCTTTACCAACCTTTTGAAGTTCCAGATTCGATACCTGTATCTAGCCAGGGAATATCTGTGGACGACTGATTGTAGATCTATACCTGTATCTAGCCAGGAAAGTTATCTGCATGAAGAGATTGAAGATCAATACTTGTATCTAGCCAGGAAATTATCTTTCATCCTCAGGTCAGAGGTCTACATCTGTATCCAGCCAGGAAATCTATCTCTACCAACCTTTTGGAGTTCCAGATTCGATACCTGTATCTAGCCAGGGCATATCTGTGAGCAATTGATTGTAGATCTATACCTGTATCTAGCCAGGAAAGTATCTGCGTGTAGAGATTGAAGATCAATACATGTATCAGGCCAGGAAGTTATCTTTCATTCTCAGGTTAGAGATCTACACCTGTATCCAGCCAACAAAGCTATCTCGACCAACCTTTTGAAGTTCCATATTCGATACCTGTATCTAGCTGGGGCATATCTGTGAGCGATTGATTGTAGATCTATACCTGTATCTAGCCAGGAAAGTTATCTACATGAAGAGTTTGAAGATCAACGCCTGTAACAGGCCAGGAAATTATCTTTCATTCTCAGATCAGAGTTCTACACCTGTATCCAGCCAGGAAAGCTATCTCGACCAACCTTTTGAAGTTCCAGATTCGATACCTGTATCTAGCCAGGGCATGTCTGTGAGCGATTGATTGTGGATCTATATCTGTATCTAGCTAGGAAAGTATCTGCATGAAGAGTCTGAAGATCAAAACTTATAGCAAGTCAGGAAACCATCTTTCTTTCTCAAGTATGCAAGTTCTCGCTAAGGAATCTCTTACGCGATCGACACCCCTGGATGGCATCTTTAAGCCCATCTACACAACTATCCATTACATTTCCAAATGGCATCTATAAGCCCATTCCCGACAAGATTCTGTCATATTTCCAGATGGCATCTATAAGCCCATCCTCCTATCCAACAATCTCCAAATGGCATCTGTAAGCCCATTCTCGACATCACATTGCTGATACTACACTATGCGAGTGCAAATTTCTGGGCACTCTAGTGTTCAATCATCTTCCACCTTCGGATCACGAAAGGCACGCAAGCCAAACTACATTCTCAGGTTTAAGAAGATTGAACAGGGGCAACTGTTGTACCCCAAAATTTTCCCTCCCATATTCTTCAAAGTTTGTCAAGAGTCATCTTCAAATGGCTCAAGATTTCTCAAGGGGTTGCACAGTCCAAATGCCTCCTAAGCCAGTCAAAATTAGGGTTTTGGTTCTTTCAAGGAATTTGAGGTTTTCAAGGGTCCAACCAAGTCTCATGTGCCTATATACATGCTCAAGCACCTACATGCCAAGTTGCAAGACTCACAATGCCAGTTTGCACAGTCAAAAGCTTCATTTGCTCTACAGTCAACTGCAGGGGGAAAATGGTCATTTTGCAGTCAAAAGTCAGAATTTTTGGTCAACATCTTATTTTGAGTTCACAATCATCATTTGATCAAGTCTTGATCATGATTCCACAAGGATAACTAAAAAATCATCAAGGTGCAAGAAGTTACTATTTTTGGACAGTAGAAAAGTCAATTGTATCTTGACCAGGGCATAACTTTTTCATGGTTCATCAGAAAAATTCCATCCAATGCTCATTTTGAAGGGGATGACATTTCCTACAACTCATCTTCACATTCCAAGTCCAAGAAATGCTCTCACAAAAATTTATCAATTTCTACATTATAGGTCAATTTCAAAAGTCAACAAAAGGCACTTTAAGTCAAAGACCATAACTTGATATTGGTAAATCCAAATGACATGGGACCAAAGTCATTGGTTAAAGGACTTCAATACCTTTCCAAAATGTCCAAGAACATGTTCATATGATCAAAATTGAGCAAGATATGCATTGGAGAAGTTGGGAAACTTTTGTGAATTTGCAAAAGTCAACTTTGCTCAAAACACCTTGTTTTTGCTAATGGGCCTCAAATTTCTTCTTGAAACTTTATCCAAGGCCTATGCACGACCCATTGAGATTATTTGAATTTATTTTCTTATTTTTTATTAATTAATTGGATTTTTAATTGATTTTAATTCATTTAATTAATTTAAAATGTAGGAAATACAAAGATTTGATTTTTTCAATCTTTTTGTGAAACAAACAAGCTCAAGATATGCTGGCAATTCATGTGCAAATCAAAGGGACAAAAATCTCCAAGTTTGGCAAGTTTCTTCAATCAAAAAGATTCAAAAAGATGTGATTGCAAATCAAATATTCAAACCATCATGCAATGGATTTTTTGTGCAAGATTTAACCTAATTCTCTTCTACTATATATACACAAGCAAAACCTAATGCCATGGACGTGAAATTGCTGCAAGAAAGCCATAACCACATTAAAAAAAAATCAAAGAAAAGTGAAAACTATTTTCCAGGTTCCAGCACGATTCAAAGCAATTGGTGGATTCTAATACATTGTTGGAACTCTCAGGGACGTTTTGCAAACAAAACCAAACCTTAAAGCTCAAGAAATCGCCACAAACAGTTTAACGGTTTGCATTTTATTTTCAAAATCAAATAGCCTCATTCATGCATCATTAACGTGATTTATTGTGTGTTTTGTGTTGCTAGAACTCACGGGAAACTAATGGCATAGTTTAATTGCATTGAGACACCCAGAATCCAAAAATGCCATTGATGAATTTTAGGGTTCATACACATTCAAATTAGGGCTTTGCTGTACAGGAAAAATCAGAACCCCTAAGGTATATGGTTGAAACCGTCAGAACAAGACGAATCAAAATCCACCCTCGCGAAATATTTATGTGTACCAGGATTCTATTCGCTATTATTCCTCATGCCAAATTGTGGGGGTTAAAAACCCCCGCTATCTAACTGTGTTTTTTACAGGCAAACGAGGAAGACGATGGTGTGTTGATGTATCATTGGTCCGTCTAAAATACGCGCGTATTTTTTTGTCTTATGGCATATGTGTTAATTTTAATATATTATATTTACTTAGTATCATATTAACAAAAGCAGGCAAGTGGTTTGGTGGATAGTGCGCTGGCTGGTAACCATTGGGACCTGGGTTCGAATCCCAGGTCCCCCAAATAATTGTTTCTATTTTTTTCTTACATATTCACATGTAGGCATTTAAAGGCGTTCCACCATGCACTTTCCAATCCCAGGCGCCAAGTGGCCACAAGCATAAATCTGAAGGTCATGAGTGGATGACCATAGTGTTCCCTAGTCAACCATGCGTTGGGCAATCAAAGAAAGTGAAACAGGCTGAACAACTTGATGGGCCTGAAATTGCTAACAAACCTCCTTCTGGGCCCAGCACCCCCTGGTTTCTTTATTCTTTTTCTTTTCTATTTTAATTTCTATTTAATTATTTTATTAATTATAGTTACTATTATTATTATTATTTAATTAACTAACAAATTATTTTCATAATAAATTCAGAAAACTAATATTTTTATTATTATTATTATTTATTAATTTCACCTTAATTTAATTATTTTTGTAAATAAATACTAATATAATTAAATTAGTTTAATTAGGTTAAATTTGACTTTTTTTTCACAATAAATAAAATCAATCAAGAATTAGGGTTTTTCTTTTGACAATTTTTAATCCTTTTTATTTTATTTTCATTAAAGACCTAAAAAAACTAAAAATACCTTTTTCTTTTAATTAATTAATTAATTAGTTTTAGGTTTAATTAAAGGCAAAAGGACAAAATTCCATTCTTTTCTCAAAAAGGGTCAAAACCCTAAGACTTCTCCGATTTAATTTCTTTGCGCGCGTATTAGTTTTTGATCATATTTATGTAACTGCTCCGAGAATGTAATAGCGTAATTAGGACTTTTACCGCTTTCTTTATTTTCTCGCATTTATTTTCAAGGGTTATGTTTTTGGCGATGTAAATACCCGACGCCTTGTAATAGCGTAGATTTACTTTCCGCAATTTACTTTCCGCACAATTATTAACTGTTAACTATGCATGACAAGACTTGCTTGAAAATTAAAATCAACTCGTAGCTCACAATAACATGTGCAAAGATAATCTTAATTGAAACCTGACACACTCGCACATGCCACTCCTAGGGTACGCCTCACTTGGTTACCTTGACGTGGTCATTGAGTATAAGGTGTTTTAGAGGTCGCCCTCCTGTCTAAAGATCCAGTTGCCTCGAAACGGTTGTCTCGGATAAAAAGGATCTAGGACACTAGGGTTACCGCTAAGGCGTCCTACTATTGCTTTGGTGATCGCACATGTCCCTATAATCGAATTGACCCGAATAACTCCAACGACGGTGCTACCTACTTCTCAATAGTGGGATAGTACTGTCTAAAGGACATTTACACAGCTTAATCCCTTAGAGTAGGTAGATTTCTCCTGGGTACTTTCTCTTTCAAAATAAAAACAACTTTTCGCACTTACACTTTCAAACAAAAAGTTTTCAAACAAACACTTCATGACACTCTTGAGGACAGATACAAGAGTCAAATTGAAGTTTTCAAACTAAACTTTTTCAAAACCCACAAACACAAGAAAAGCAAACATTTTTGAAAACATAGTGAGCAAGTACCTAAGAGCCCGTGGATAACCACGGATAGAAAGGGTGTTAACACCTTCCCTTTCTATAATCTACCTCCCGAACCGAGAAACATCTCGAAAAAGAATTTTGATGTGCTTTTGTCCTTTCCTTGTTGGAGAATATAAAAGACGGTGGCGACTCTTGCTTACCGCGACATTTCGCAAACCAGCATTTCAAAACAGTCAGTTCTATTTCCACCGGATCACAGTTGTGTCCCTTGAATGTAGTGATACCTTAGCAATGACCCGCGACTCAAGATCGTCATAAAGATCATAGTCCCTACTTGTCCCTCGAGTTGTCTACGAGAAATGATATTATGATGATAGTCCCTTCAAAATGCTAGGGTATCCTTACTTGTTGCCTTCAGAGACCATTTCGTCCCTTCGAATGTCCCTTTAAAATTCCAACGACGGAGCTACTTACTCCTTAATAGTAGGATTGCGCTGTCTAAAGGAAACGAAAACAAACAGACTTTTTTCGAGTAGGTAGAAAACTCTGAAGTACTTGCTCAAAACAAAAACTTTTCACACAAACACTTTTCAAAAACAGTTTTCAATACAACTTCGTCACACTCTTGAGGACTGATACAAGGGTTATCACGAAGTAAACAAAAATTTTCAAAACAAGCACACACAAGCAATTTAAAAATGGGCAAGTACCTAAGAGCCCGTGGAAAACCACGGATAAAAAGGGTGCTAACACCTTCCCTTTCTATAATCTACCCCCCGTACTCAGAAACCTCTCAAAAAAAGGTTTTTTCTGTTCTTTTTCCTTTTCTTTTGTTGGATGAAATAAAAGTCAGTGGCGACTCTTGCTTGCTGCGACATTTGCAAACAAAAAACACAAACCAGTAAAACAGCTGGTTCTGCAACCGTATCACAGAACTGGCGACTCTGCTGGGAATGATTATAAAGTGGGGTTTACCTTAGGATCTAGGTCATTTTTAAATTGCTTTCTTACTTGTTTTGCCTGCTTTATCTTTAAGGGTTTTTGCTTGGGTATTGTTGAAGATCCTACACTCGGATCTGGGAGAACTTTTTAGGTAAACAGCAATAGATCATGGAGACTGTACGGAATAGACCGATATGGTTTAAGGATGGTTGTGTTGGTGTGACACTTTGGTTGGTACCGGTATCCTTCGTGTGGAAACGAGGAGAATACGGGGCCGCGCGCATGGTGTCGTGAAGCACTAATTGACCTTAGAACCTTAGTTGAACAAACTTGGCCATTAGAAAGTTGTGAGATAGCCGGCCTTGGTATAAAGCTAAGAATTGGTTGATACTCTATGCTACACTCATTGAGATCAGACTTTTGGGATATTTCGGCCGCAAGAAAAGATTGACTGAGCTGAAACAATGCCCGATAAAGGATGATTAATGATATTGAGAATCCTTAGAACCCGGTTACTTTTCTAAGATAGGTTGAGCCAACTAAACTTCAAGAGGGTACTTACCTATGGAATCCATGCAATCCTAAACCTAAGGCTACTTGTGTGACTTGTTTGCTTTCTTTGCCTAACAATTTGAACTCATTGCAGGGCTTTGTTTGTATTCCTTGCAGGACTTTGTTTGTATAAATCCAATAAATTAGTTTCCTACCCTACATTTTTGGTTGATGCGTAGCATACACATCATAGCATCATAACATGACATATCATACTAACCATTTCAAGGATCTTGAGGGCCTGTGATGCAGGTTACGATGAACCAGATGTCTAGCAAGGGGCAAGGGGATTTATTTTCCTCTAGATAATATCGTCAAAAGATCAAAACATGACAACTTGAGTCAGGGGCTATGACCCACTTGATATGGTGAGCTTGACTCTTGTAGAAGGACTCTCAATGATACAAAGTTCTTTAATCAAATCTGCAAATTTTCAACTTCTGACATTTCTTGTTTACCCCGTGAGATCCTTGAAAACATTGCATACATATGTCATACACATCATTGCATAACAGGTACCATAACAAGTTTCTCATCTTTTTCGCTGTTTATTTCAGCAGTAATGTCTTCTGAACAAAGCATCAAGGATCTACATGCACAAAATGCCCAATTTCAGCAAATGTTCGTAGCCTTAGCTAAGGGGCAGGAAGATATGAAGGCCTTCATCCTGAAGGAGAAGAAGAAAAAGAAGAAGGTCTCTGGTATTCTGAATATGGGCAGAAGGTTCTGGGGGCCGTTAAAGCAATCAGTCGATCTGACCTCCTCATCCAAGGAAAGGGAGAATTAAGAAAGGGAGAAGGACCCCAGTCCTGAAGTTTCTGACAATGATACAGACTACAATAATGAGCAATATCCTCCCACTGAGGATAGATACAAGCAATTGGAAGAACTTTTGAGTGCTATGGAAGTCCAGAGGATACCTGGGTTGGATTTCGAAGAACTGGGATTGGTGTCGGGGGTAGTCGTCCCACAAAAGTTTAAAGCTCCGGTTTTCGCGAAGTATGATGGGGTGTCTTGTCCCAAGCTTCATCTTCGTTCCTATGTGAGGAAGATTCAGCCTCACACCATTGATAGGAACTTGTGGGTCCATTTCTTTCAGGACAGTCTATCTGGGACTCAGCTTGAATGGTTCTATCAACTGGAGGGAACCAATGTCCGTAACTAGGAAGATCTGGCTGCTGCTTTTTACAAGCAGTATCAATATAACATTGACCTTGCCCCTACCCATACTCAACTCCAGAGTATGTCCATGGGCGCAAGTGAGGGTTTCAAGGACTATCCGCGGAAATAGAGAGATCTGGCAGGGAGAGTTTGACTCCCTTTGTCTGATATGGAGTTGGTGGATATGTTCCTTGGTGCGCTGTCTGGTTCGCTCAGCTGGTCTCACCGAGCTGATATTGACTGGAGAAAGAGTAGAAGCTGGGATCCGGAGTGGCAAGATCCAGAAAAATACCTCTTCGAGTACAAAGAAGAAGTCATTTGGTGGCAAGAGGGAAGCCAATGTTGTGCACGGCCAGAAGGGGCGTAGCAAGGCAGACTACCACCAATCTGTGGGGGCAGTGTTGATCTCTAATTCGGCACACGCACAACAACCACAACAACGAAACAATCAGCCAAGGGTGGAAAGACCTCAAAGGCAGTTCACCCATATTAACATGCCATTGTCACAAGCATTGCAACACATGTTGAAGATGAATCTGATTACGGTGATAAACCCTCATCTGAACCCTAAGACTTCTTCTCCTAACTATAACCCTGATGCAAGGTGTGCTTATCATTCTGGTAGCCCGGGGTACGATACTAACGATTTTTGGAAGCTGAAATACAAGATTCAGAATATGATTGACGCCAAGGAGATCGAATTCGACCCTCCTGACTCACAACATGATCACTTCTTCCTTGCCAAAACATGGCTAGGATTGAAAGCATTTTTGTTCATTTAAAATCTAAAGTTGTATTTTCTTTGCTTATTAGAATATTTATTGTCATGTCAAAACTTTGTTATTTCATTAATGCATTACACATGTTTTGTCTTGAATTAATTTGTTTTCATTATGCATAAACTGCTTTATACTTCCTTTTCGTGATATTAAACTCTCGATTAAAAGCTCAAAGCCTTAGAGGGAGGATGACAAAAACGATACCACAATCTCTACATTATGCTTTTGAACATACCTTGCTGACGATGTACAAGTGTTGTTTCAAATCCTAAACAATAGAGTTATAAGGAAGATAATCCCTAGTCAACCCCTTTGAGCCAAAGAAGTGGGAGTTTTTCTTTTCACACTAATTAAAACCCTTAATCATAACCTGGGCCAGGGTAGTTTTCTCAGTCAATTCAGACGCGCATTCAGTTGCAATCTTCTGCTTCGTACATAATGAATGGCATCGAAGACGTCCTTCCAAATCAAAAGACGGCGATGGTTCCGCATAATCGTCAAGACAGGCAGTCATTATCTCTCAAAATAAAAGCCTGCTAAGTCAAAACCTAAGGAGACTTAAGAAAAAAACGGGGGCATCCCGCTGACTGTAATCACAAAAAGAAACAATTCAGGAAAAAGACAAGGATAATAAAATAAAAAAGAAAGAGGTCATACAAATCCTCGACAAAAAAGATTACAAAAATGACTGCCTATGCAAAACAAACTTTCAGTATCCGAACCATTACCGGAACATCAAGGACAGTACTTCAGGACCCAACTGGGATTCTAAACGCACAATTAGCTGAGCATAGGATTGAAGGACATCACGAAGAACGGGTGGGTACAAATAAATTTTGAGCCTTTATCCTTTGTTTCTTAAACCGTGAACCAGGACACGTTATAACCCTTAAAAGTCCTAGCTGAAGCATGGGTTAGTTTGAGAGCATATTATTACAAAGGTATCCTGACTCCTGTAGGACTTGTTACGAATCCTGAGTTGATATCACATTCTTGCAAATTTTGTTTTACTATGCAAAACACATTTTCAAAAAAATTTCAAGACAGACATAAGTTTGCATTCTCTAAATGACATTGTTTGCATATGACTAGTTGTTTGACAACAGAGAAATCCGCACAATAGATATTCAATGAACATACATCCTCTCAATGGACAGAATCACCTCAGCAGGATAGACACTTCCAACAACAGGTCTTCCATAAGCAAAGGGCGTGACATGATGTCTAACACAGCTGGGGCAGTCTATCCAAAAGTGCCAAATAACCAGGGGCAGATCTCCATCTGAATCACTTGGGGCATTACACACGCATTCCAACAATGAATCATGTGCCATCAAGAAAACATCTTTTGGCAGTGTGGCAACATTTACTACTATGGACAATGACAATCCTCCGTACCCGGTGAACATGGACATAGTCAGAAAATACTACGCACGAACAAAGACCCGCTAGGTTGACTGGCCTAGGCAAAAATAAGGGTATCCCGGCGAACCAAAAGGGTTCGGGCAAAAGTTAGGGATATACATATGAAAAAACTGTACACCCGGCAAGTCGAAAACCTGAAAAGGCGGCTCAGGAAAAAAAGGGTATCCCGATGGACTGAAAATCTGAAAAGACAGTCCAGGCAAAAGTTAGGGATTAAAGCGTACGACTACGTCCCGTCATCTCGTCACTTGTCTAATCAGTAGAAAGTTTATTACCCTGATCTACATTCACCAAGGACTCCAAGATTTGGGTAACAGTCAAACCATCTACAAAATCCCCGGTTGATATTTTCTACAACAGGTATCGAGAGTGGGGCATTCTACTACCAGGTCACCGCCATATTCTCAGCTTACAACCTATTGATGTCAGGTGTTCTCATACCCTCGGCAGAGCAAAATCTCCTAATTACTGCTCCAACGAAAACTCCTCAGTGAAGTCTCCAAGCTTCTCAGGATTCCCCAAGCGAATTACAGAGTTTCCCTTCCCCAACGGAAACATTCTGAATAAAGCAGATTCTCATCTAGAAACAGTTTAGATCCATCCACCAAGCCTCTACAGATACTTTCTTCAACAGGTACAGGGGCAGAAAAGTCCTGATGCAAAGTCATTATCGTATCCTCAGCATGCGTTCCAGTAACATCTACACTCCCTACAGAGTAAAGGCAACTAAAGTTTTAACATCGGGTTCCCCAGACAGGAGTTACTATCCCCAGCCAGGTTCCTTCAGAAAACCGACATCTATATTCCCCGACTGAATTTCATAATCACAAGCGGGTCATAATGTTTTCTCCCGAGCAGAGTTTATTTCTCTGAATACAAAATCTCAACCCCCAACAGAGTTTATCCCTTCAGCTACGGAAGTTCATCCTCCAACAGAGTTATGCTCCTGCAGTGTTATTCTCAAACAGAGTCTCTACCCCAGAAGAGTAGCTGTAAACAAGGAGCAAATCTCCAGCATAGTCATCTCCATTCACCATCCCCAGCGGGAGTAGAAGAACCACTTTTTCTATGACGGTCAGGAATTCAATTTCCAGTACTCTCCAACAACAGTCATGGATTTATTTTCCGAGACTCGAACGTGTCACAATAACATTTCATGTTCATACATCATAACATGCGCATACATATTGCATACAGCGTAATCTCATTTATTTTGAGAACATCATCATACAATGCATTTCATGCATCACATATAATTAATCATGTACCTTTTCAGGAAAGATGGTTATCACCAACAATTTCCAGCAGGTCCAAGATTAGCTCCTAAAACTAAACAGGGTAATTATCTGCGCAATCAGATGCAGTTTTACACGAACTTACCACAAAGTAACCTTATCCAGGTTCCTCCTGAAGTTTTACACGAACTTATCACAAAGTAACCTTACCCAGGTTCCTCCTGGAGTTTTACACGAACTTATCACAAAGTAACCTTACCCAGGTTCCTCCTAAAGTTTTACACGAACTTATCCCAAAGTAACCTTACCCTGGTTCCTTCCGAAGTTTTACACAGACTTAGATTGAAGTAACCTTACCCATGTTCATTCTGAAATTTTGCTCAGACTTATCCCGAAGCAACCTTACCTAGGTTCCCTCTCGGTTTCGATGAAGTTTTACCCAAACTCCCCACGAAGCAACCTTACCTAGGTTCCCTCTCGGTTTCGATGAAGTTTTACCCAAACTCCCCACGAAGCAACCTTACCTAGGTTCCTTCTTGGTTCATATGCAGTTTTACCCAAACTCCCCACGAAGTAACCCTACAACCCAGGTTCCTTCCCATAAGACCTATTATCCAGGCTTTCATCTCGAAGTAACCCTACGATCCAGGTTCCTTCCTATAAGCCCTACTATCCAGGCTTTTATTCCGAAGTAACCCTACTATCCAGGTTTCTTCCCATAGCCTTACTAACCAGGCTTCCACCTTAAAGTAACCCTACTATCCAGGTTCCTTCCCATAAGCCCTACTATCCAGGCTTTCATCTCGAAGTAACCATATTATCCAGGTTCCTTCCCATAAGCCCTACTGTTGTACTCCAAAATTTGCCCTCCTATTTTTCCACAAGAAATCACAGCTTCAGGCTTTTCCTGATTTTTCAGAATGGCGTAAGAATCAGTCAAACAGACTTTTCTCACCAGTCAGACAAATTTAGGGTTTTCATGGACTCTGGAACATTTCAAGCAAATTATTAGGGTTTGGTTGAGTTGGCTCAGGTTCTGATCAGGCAGGCGCTTCTTTGACATTTAATCAAGAACTAGGGTTTGTGCGCGCAGAAAGAATTAATTCTACAGTGCTTTTCAATTTACTCTGGGAGATGAGCTGAGGCATTTGATTTGAGTTTGCAGTGTTGGATTTAATCAGTGAAAAAGGACATGTGGATGTTTGTTGTTTAGCTGTGCAATGTTTCGATTATTCGGAACGCCGGACGTTTATTGATTATTTATTTATTCTAAGTTAGAATAATTGGGATTTATTTCCATTTATTATAATTTAAGAATTATAAATAATTAAATAAACAATTGAAGAAGAAAAAAGGATTAAACTTTTATTTACTTTTAATTATTAAGTACAAATGTTATTTGAATACATTTACAGTATTTACAAATAATGTTATTACAAATAATTAAAGGTAAAATAAAGTTATATCCTAAGTTTTCTAAATCTTCATCCTCTGATGCTCCTTTGCTCAATTGATTTTATCTGCAAAAACAAGAAAAGAAAAAGTCAAATGCAGATGAATTAAATAAAAAAGGCAGGCAGATATTTAAAATTCATCATTAAAGGTGATTGGCCGGAATCAGTTATTCACCCTCTCTGCAAATCACAAGAATTGCTCTTGGTTCACAAAGAGGGATAGAAATATGTTTTGCAAATTTAAAAAATGCATAAAGCTGCATAGTCAAAGGCAAACTGAATAGCAAACCAAACTGCATAAATTGCAAAGTGAATATGCCAAAAGAACAAATTGCCCATTTCAAAATTCTAAACCAAATATGCCAAAACAAGTCAAGTTTCAAACTAAGCAAACCGAATGTCAAACAAACTGTCAACCAACTGTCCAAAAGCCACCAAAAAAGGCTGTCAAAGAAGTACACAAAAAAGCAGAAAATCTGGAAAAAGAAGAAAGAGATATGCAAAGCAAAACTACAAATGCAAGCAAACATTTCAGGTTACATCACTTTCCAGCCAGTCACCTTTTCAGAAAAGCAGTTTTAAGCAATAAACAAATGCTTTTTAAACTGTAGAGAGAGAGAAAAAGAGGGAGAGGAGAGGCTTACAGGCTTAGGCTTAAGATATAAACAATATACCAGAACAGCCTCAAAAAGGAGGCAGAAACACATAACAAAAAATAACACAACTGTGTCAAACATTCAAAACACAAAGCTCATAAGCCTCAAACCAGTTCAAAGCTTGTAAACCATTAACCTTCCATAAACATTCAAAAATACAAACCAGAGCTGCCTCAAGCTGGTTTGAAGCCAAAGCTTGTTGCCTGTTTCAAACCAGAAAAAGCCAAACAAACTTCAACCAAAGCCTCCAAAACAAGCTTGATACCAAACCTGTTTTCAACTCAAAAACTGAAGCCTTAACCTGTAACAAACAAAAACTGAAGCCCTGCAAGCAAGTAAACACAAGCCATCCTGCATAAACTTGTAAGTTACAAAACCCAGGCCTGTAAACTCCAAACAAAATCACCAGCCTGCATAAGTCCCAAACATAAGCATGAAGCCTGTAACTTCACCTGCATAAACACAAGCCTAACCTTTTCCAACTCTAAAACCAGCAATCCTGAAACCTATCAAACCTAAACCCCCACAAATCAAAACTGTTCAGACCAAAAGTCAAAGCCTACAGCTTTAACCTGCATAAGCCAATATCCAAACTCAAAGCATTCAAAGCAAACCAACCACACCCTCAGAGCAACCTCATCATAGGGTTATAAACATCATCAAAATAATACTCAGAATAAACATCAACAACTCAGATATCAAAACCAACATATCCAACAACATCATCAGATAATCATCTCAGAAAGGAGCAAGCAAGCGTCCAAAGAAGAAGAAGAGGAAAAGAAGTTTACAGAAGCAAGGGCCCTAAGGTTTTCAGATCATAAAACATTCATCATAAAACCCTAAAAAGGCAAAGATAAAGATACCAGATTTCCAGAGCTAGCTCACAGCATCACGCGTCCCCTCGCCCCTGGCCGCCTAAAGCGCCTCCAGCTCTCTCCTCCTCTCCAAGCAACGAATCCTCCAAAGGTAGTATTTCTACTCCTTCTTTTCATACCTCACACAAGCAATGATAACATAAATAATCAGAACGTGTCAAGATCAAAAACATGCAAAGCGTAAAATGTACAGAACTAAGAAGTCAAACCTTTTCGTAATTCCGCCTTGCTTGACCGTGGAGGAAGGAGAGAGGGATGATGGCGCTTGGTGGCCATAGACGGAGAGAAAAGTCAGAAGCTTGAAAGAACGAAGGGACGAAGATGAGAGCGTCGTTTGTCCACTGTAACCCTAATCCAGAAAGTGTAACAAAACTCAAACAACCCTAAAACAAATGTTATGAAACCACTGGGCCTTGCCCCATCCAAAGCTTAAGCCCAAAACTGGCGTGCACCCCCCCCCCCCATTTCTCCTTCTACTTATTTGTTTGTTTGGCCCAAAAACCCCCTTAAGCCCATTTCAATTCCTTTTTTTTTATTTAATACTCTTTTTTTTGTATTACATTAAATCTTTTTTGCATAACTTACTTTGTTCAAAAAATTAATATACTAATTTTTTATATTAAAATTTTATTAACAATACCTTTTTTTTTACACACTCAAAATATGTAGATATTAGGTTTTGTTAAGTTTAAACATCTTTTTAATTAAAACCTTTTTGTTTAAAAAACCTTGTATAAAACGGTTATAGAAAATACATAAAAAATAGAACTTGAAATATTTTTCTTTTCTTTAATTAAAACTCTTGTACATAAAAATATTGACTAAAATACATAAAAACATTAATACCTAAAAATAGAATTTCTTAAAACATTTTCTTTTCTTTTATTAAATCTTATATTTGTACATAATCAACAAATATCCAAAAATAAATAAATGCTTAATATTGTATTAAGTTAACATCTTGCATCATTTGTAAATAATCACATGCACTTACACAAATACTTTTCATACAATATATTTGCTTATCTTTTATTCTTGTACATTGATACATTTTACATTGCGATTGATTCGATTTGGTTGTAAATATATTTGGACACTACTCTCCTAATAAGTCTCATCCCCATTTATAAATATTTGTACCCCCATTCCCGGACACTTATTTGTAATAGCTTAGACTTTAAATTCCCGCAATTTATCGCTTTCTATATACTGTATAGTAATTAGGGTTTGTATGCGAAGATTCAAAATCAATCGCTAGATAACCTAAATACAAGATAAATGCATGACAATCAATACACAATTCACACTTGCACCCCTAGGGTAATCCCGCTTGTTGCCTTCCAAAATGGGCCATGCTTGCATGTTGAGTTTCTTTGGCAAAACAAAAACAAATCAAATGATCATAGTCCCTCGATGACGCTTTCAAAAGTTGCCTAAACAAAATGATCATAGTCCCTTCAAGCAAATTGCCAAAGACACTTGGCACCATTGCATTCATGGTCCATACGATGACTCGCGCCTGTCCCGTTAACATCCTAACACAAGATTGTCCACCAAATACAATGGTGGAACAAAACTGTTAAAAGGGTTAAAACATGAGAAAAATCTTTGAGTAAATTTAGGGGTAGACAACTCTTAGTTACTTGACCAACTTGCAAAACACACTTGCCTACTTTTCAAAACCCACTTCACAAACACAATTCCTAAACAACTTTCAAAACCTTGAAATATCTTTTCGAAAAGACACACACCTTTATAAAACATTCGAGTAAAGAATTATTACAACGGTTGCCTAGACAAGGCATCTTTTTCAAAACATTTTCAAAACACACACACACACACACACCACCACTTCAAGCAATTGAAAATCAAAGGCAAGTGATCTAAAACAAGTAATTAAGAGCCCATGGATAACCATGGATGAAAAGGGTGCTAATACCTTCCCTTTTCATAATCTACCCCCCGAACCCACGAAACATCTCAAAAGGTTTTTCCTGTGCTTTTTAACCTTTCCTTTAGGATAAAATAAAAAGTCGGTGGCGACTCTTGCTAAACCGAACAAGTGCGAATACAAAACGCAAAAACTCAAGTCAGTTCTCCCACCGTATCACAGAACTAGCGACTCTGCTGGGGAGAAACTTAAAAGTGGGGTTACCTTAGGGTTTAGATCACCTTTACATTCTTGCTTTGATTGCCTTGATTGCTTTACTTTTTGGGTCCTTGTTTGGGTTTGTTGTAAATCCTACACCCGGATTTGGGGGCACCTTTTTAGGTAAATATCAATAAAACTGTGAGGGAACTGTGCGGGGTATACTGACATGGTTGAAGTAGTAAGCTATGTTAGTGTGACATATTTGTGAGTACCGGTAACCCTTGAGTTCAATCAAGGAGAGTACGGGGCCGCTGAGTGATGTCGTGAAGCACTAACGAACTCTTAGAACCTTAATTGACCATCTTAGCCTTTTTAGGGGTAGTGAGATGACCGACTTTGGTGCAGTCCGAAGTTGGTAGATACTCGATACTACACTCATTGAGGGTTGTTTTCTTGGAATATTTTGGTCGCCAGTTAAGTGGCTAAACCAAAACAATGAACACAGAAAACAATCCAATGATGTTGAGCTCCTTAGAACCCGGTTTCTATTTTAGGACAAGATGAGCCAACTAACTTCAAGAGGGTACTTACCTACTGTTCTGGACTGGGCCCGACTGGCCCAATAGCATTGAGAAAGCCCAATCAAAACGGACTCCCTGGGGACCACGCCGAGCAAAGGATCACAGTCGTGCCCGACGTGTTCCCTGGAGCTACTTGCTCGACCTCATACTCTCCAGCTCGACATCACCTCGAGCACCCCTCATAGGGCAGACCCAGTCCACTGCACTCTCAACGGGACTCCGAAAAGACCGCGTCTCTGTCTGTCCGTACTTCACGCAGAACATCTAGGGAGGGGACCACGTGCGGGTCCCCACTACGCACGTAGAACCTAGCAGTTCCTCCATTGGGCCAAACCTGCCCGGCCCAATGAAGGAACCTTGGCCCAGCGCTGGGGGCTATAAATACCCTCTGTTTCCAGAGGGTTAGGTATTCATCATTCTACCCATACTTACTATTGCCTGCTCGTGCTCTTACTTACTTCAGCATCGGAGTGTCTTGTAGGTACTCCCCCACCTCGTTCAAACTTTCAGCTCGGAGCCAGCCGTGACGGTCCAAGTCTGATCAGGTTAGATCAGTGGCGCCGTCTGTGGGAATCTAGCTTCCCTGTCTTACAAACAACTCAAAAGACCAAAGCTCAATAACGGCACGGCGGACAAAAATGGACATCTCGACAACGCCGGCAATCCCGGCTACAACTCCATTCCTGCAACAACCGCCCCCGGAACTTCCTCCTACAGAGACGGGGCTACGGCATCATCCTCCCCGCTCCCGCCACCACTCGAGGACGACCCGACGGCTCTCGCTCACTACAGTGCCGCCCAGTTCCAGGAAGTCCCCGTCCCCTCCGGGGCGGATGCCACAACACAAGCGCTGTTCGCAGCAATTAATCAAATGAACTATCTCATCTTCGCCCAAGGAGAGAGATTAAAGGCGCTTGAAGACGAGCGAAGACCCCCGAGGAGGCATCGGAGACCACATACTCCCCCTCCTCGAGTGACTGAAGCTCAACACCCTTCTCCCCCGCGGAGACACTACAGGGAGAACTCTCGAAGCCCATCTCCCCGGCCAAAGCAGAGGCGATCCTATTTGGAGAGACAGCCCATCATCCCAGCCGGGAGAACCCAGTCGCGACCCGGCAAGGCACGACAAGAGACACGCCGGAGACGGGCGTGTAACATTCAACCAACGAGCATCACGCTCGAGGGAGACTCAGCACGACCACGACCGCCGTGCCAGACAATACTACAGGTCCCCATCTCTGTCTCCGGAGAGGAGCGACGAGGACGACCCCGGCGGTCCCCTGTTGCAGGCCATCATGGATGCACCCATCCCCCCGGGCATGGAGAAGCCCCCACATCTGAAGGAGTACGACAGAGTCGCGGACCCGGTCGACCACATTGACGGGTTCGAGGCTATGCTCCATTATCATAATGTCGGGGGGCCCATCAAGTGCCGTCTTTTCCCTACGACTCTCAGGAAGGCGGCCATGGACTGGTACAAAGGACTCGCCCCGGGCTCAATCACCTCGTGGAGGAACCTGAAGAACCAGTTCATCAGTTCCTTCACCGCTTCTCGACGCCATCCAAAGACCGAGGCGGCTCTCGAGGCCATCATCCAAAGACAGGATGAGACCTTGAGGGAGTTCATCAACCGCTTCAACCGAGAAGCGATACAGGTCCCCTGCGTGGACCACATGAAGAGATATCTGTTGGAGAAGGGGCTCCTCCCCAGCACAGAGTTCAAGAAAGCCGTGGGTATTGAGCCGCCCAGGACTTTCGACGCCCTCCTCGAAAAAGCTCGGGCATACATGGATTACGAGGAGAGGGAAGCGGCCAACAGGGCCCGAGACTCCAGGACCCGCGGGCCTAACAATAGCTCGCGCCAGGAAACACTCCCTCCTCGACGGACCGGGGAGAAAAGGAAAGAAGACAGACCCCGGGAAGTCCGGGAACAAAGGGGACCCTCGGGCCGTTTCACCGAGTACACTCCGCTCACAGCTTCCCACGAGCGTATTCTGGCGGAGTGTGCCAGTACAGACTTCAAGGATGGCGGCGTCAAGTGTCCCCGACCTACTCCCGCCAAGCCCGGGGCGGACAAAAATAAATAATGTCAGTACCATAGGAGTCATGGTCATCTGACGGAGGACTGCGTCCACCTCAAGGACGCCATTGAAACCCTCATCAAGGGAGGGAGGCTCGCGCAGTACCGGCGAAACGACGCTCCTCGTCGGGACGCCCATGAAGCCAAGGAGCCAGAAGAAGACGCCCGACCATCAGACGAGTCGGTGCCTATCCAGACCGCCTTCTCGGTGACCAGGCCCGAGGACTTCGACATTCCCGAGCACCTGCAAGAACCGCTGACAACGCACAGCAGGTGGGAATACTTTCCCTCCGCCATGGTCATTAATGGGGGCAAGTTCAATGACCTCACCATCAATTCAGCTAAGAGGAAGTTGGACGAGCTGGTCGATGCGGCTCCCCCGCAAACAGTAACGTTCGAAAGGGTGAAGGGCAGGTCAGAGCCCATCACCTTCTACCTAGAAGAGCTTCCCGGCGGAGCCCCGAACGCGGTCATCCCCTTACTGATAAGGGCAAGAATGGCCAATTTTGATGTACATTGTATCCTGGTCGACGAAGGGAGTTCCGTCGACGTGATGTACAACCAACTGTTCTGAACCCTACAGTTGGACGACTCACATCTCTCTCCATATGTGGGGTCGGATCTACAAGGCTTCAACGGCTCGACTTCCAAACCTTGGGGATATGTCGAGCTCCTGGTTACATTCGGCGAAGGAACGGCCACAAGACAAGTCAAAGTCCGTTTCCTCGTCATTGACTGCCAGTCTCTGTACAACTGCATCTTGGGGAGACAGACACTGGCAGAACTAACAGCGGTTCCCTCGACCGTCCACCTGAAGATGAAGTTCTACACCAGGAGGGCACGGGTAGCCACCATCCAAGGAGACCTAGCCGCTGCCCGCAGGTGCTTCAACGCCGCTTCCAAGGGACGTGATACCGTCGACATAGGGACCAGACCCGCCAAAAGGACAAAACAGGATCCCGACAGGAAAGCATCCCCCGAGGAAGAAGTCCAGAAAGCTCCACTAAAGGTCGATTCCATAGCTCTGGATACCCGCTTCGACCAGGACGAACCATCTAGCAGCGAGCAAATCCCACTCCGACCAATACCGGACGGGGATTTTGAGCTCGTCCCCCTTGGCACAGATCCGACCAAGGGAGTGAAGATTGGCAAAGATCTCCCTGACTTGGCCAGAAAACAAATCAAGGCCTGCTTGCGCGAGAATGTTGATCTGTTCACCTGGAGCACCGCGGAGATGCCCGGACTCGACCCTGAGGTCGCCTGTCACCACCTCGCCATTGATCCAGCCGCTAGGGCCGTAGTACAACGTAGGTGTAGGCAGTCTCTAGAAAAAACGGAGGCTGCTAAAAAAGCTGTAAAAGACCTCCTAGAGGCAAATTTTATTTCTGAAGCCCGGTATTCCACCTGGCTGTCAAATGTTGTACTCGTGAAAAAGAATAATGGAAAATGGAGGATGTGCGTTGATTATACTGATCTTAACCGGGCTTGCCCAAAAGATGCTTTTCCCTTGCCTAACATAGATATGCTGGTCGATAACTCGGCCGGCTACAAAACTTTGTCGTTCATGGACGCCTACTCGGGCTATAACCAAATCCTGATGGCCCTGGGCGACAAACACTGCACGACATTCATGACCAGCTCGGGCAACTATTACTACAACGTAATGCCCTTCGGACTGAAAAATGCCGGGGCAACTTACCAGCGCATGATGAACAAAGTTTTCCACAAACAAATTGGCGACATGCTCGAGGTATATATGGACGACATGATCGTCAAATCCCGAGCGGACACCGACCATGCATCGCACCTCAAGACAGTCTTTGCCCAGGCAAGACAATGCAAAATGAGATTCAACCCCGAGAAGTGTACCTTCGGAGTCAAGGCATGGAAATTCCTCGGATTCTATCTAACATAACGGGGAATTGAAGCCAATCCCGACAAATGTCGGGCGTTCTCCGACCTCCCGACACCGACGTCGAAGAAGTCCATACAAATTATGAACGGGATGCTCACGTCATTGTCCCGCTTCGTCGCAAGGTCCGCTCAGCACACCCTCCCCTTCTTCAAGCTCCTTCGAAAGGAAGCAGCCTTCGAATGGAACGAGGAGTGCGAGCAGGCGTTACGCCATCTTAAGCGAAGTCTATCTCAGCCGCCCGTGCTATCTCGACCAGCCGACGGAGAGCCACTGTTTTTATACCTGGCCGTCTCGAACGAGGCCATCAGCGCGGCTCTCGTCCGCGAGACCCCCGACGGGCAGAAACCTGTCTACTTCACGAGCAAGGCCTTACAGGGGCCCGAAAGCAGATACCAGCAGATAGAAAAGGTGGCTCTGGCCCTCATCAACGCGACGAGGAGGCTCAGACACTACTTTCTGGCCCACACGATCATCGTGCGAACCGACCAACCGGTGAGGCAACTCCTGGGTCGGCCCGATATGGCGGGAAGAATGCTAAAATGGTCCTTGGAACTCTCTGAATTCGACATTCAGTATGAAAGTAGGAAAGCCCTGAAAGCACAGGCCTTGGCCGACTTTGTCGCGGAAATGACCAGTCACGACCCTTCCCCGGGGAAAGAACACAAGTGGACCATCTTCGTTGACGGAGCATCCAGCTCGTCCGGAAGCGGCGCAGGAATCCTTCTGGAGAACGAAGAAGGCGTAGTAATCGAGCACTCCCTAGCTCTCTCCTTCCCGACGTCAAACAACCAGGCAGAATACGAAGCCCTGCTCGCAGGACTGAGACTGACCGAGGACCTGGGAGCCCGCGAGGTACAGATCTACACCGACTCCCAGCTCGTCGCCTCTCAAGTACAGGGGAGCTACCAGGCCAAAAATGACAACCTCATAGAGTATTTGAACTTAGTCAAAAAATACATGACAAAATTCGTACGAGCAGAAATTTCACATGTTCCCCGCGAGCAAAACACGAGGGCGGACATATTGTCCAAACTCGCGAGCACACGAAAGAAGGGCGGGAACAAATCCGTCATCCAGGAATCTCTAGCGCGTCCAAGTATCGAAAGATCCTCGACTACAGTCGAGATCCACGCCATCGGGGATGCGACGTCCTGGATGACCCCGGTTTACAATTTCCTGACAAAAGGCGAACTCCCATCGAATCAGGCCGAAGCTACCGTCATAAAGCGACGAGCATGTTCCTACGTGGTTCTCGAGCAGAAACTGTACCGCAGAGGATTCTCCATCCCCCTCCTAAAATGCATCAACGAGTCCGCAGCCCCCGAAGTACTGCGGGAGATACACGAAGGGATCAACACCCAGCACATGGGCGGTAAATCCTTGGCGAGGAAAGCCCTTCGAGCGGGATACTACTGGCCGACGATGCAGCAGGATGCCAAGGAACACGTCAAGAAATGTGACAAGTGCCAGAAACACGGGGACATGCACCTCGCTCCTCCGCACGAGCTGAGCATACTGTCGTCCCCATGGCCATTCGCTTGGTGGGGTATGGACATCCTTGGGCCCTTTGTGCAAGGAACCTATCAGAACAAATTCCTCATCATCGCCGTGGATTACTTCACGAAATGGATCGAGGCCGAGGCTCTCGCGAAGATCACCTCACATAACATCCTCCGTTTCTACAAAAGAAACATCCTCGCCAGATTCGGAATTCCGAGGGCGCTGGTGACCGACAATGGTACCCAATTCACCGACCGCGGGTTCCAAGACTTCGTCACCAAACTGGGAACAAAACAACATTTCACGTCGGTCGAGCACCCTCAAACCAACGGGCAAGCCGAAGCCGCGAACAGAGTCATCCTCCAGGGACTCAAGCGCAGACTCGGCGAAGCGAAGAGGGGATGGATCGAGGAACTTCACAGCGTCCTATGGGCATACCGCACCACGCCCCACTCAACGACGGGCGAGACCCCATTTCGACTAACATATGGCGCCGAGGCTGTTATCCCAATTGAAATCATGGAACCTTCCAGACGAACAGAGAACCCCCTCGACGAAGAAATGAACGACGAGGCGCTCAGAGACGAACTCGACTTAGTCGAGGAAATCCGGTTCGGGGCGGCCCTCCGCGAAGCCACCCTAAAACAACGAGTGGCTCTGCGCCACAACGACAAGGTCATCAAGCGCGAGTTCGAAATCGGCAGCCTGGTGTTGCGAAGGAACCAGAAGGATTCCCGCGAAGGGAAGCTGGCCGCGAACTGGGAAGGACCTTATCGCGTCCACGGCACCACGGGTACCGGGGCGTACTATCTCGAGCAATTAGACGGAGAGCCATTACCACGACCCTGGAATGCTGCTAAGCTAAAGCAGTACTATAGTTAAAAACTACCAACACCTAGGACCCTCGACCATCAGCACCCACGCTCGGTCAATGAGGAAAAAACGTCCGACTCCGTAGAGAGGCTGAGGTACAAGCCCGACCTACGGCTAAATTGCACAGCATCGTGGACCAAACGAGACCAAGCGATAGTGCCCGACGTGGACAACTACACCGAGCTCCACCGTCGTAGTACCTGTAAGGCAGAACACCCATCTCGCGATGGGCAGTTCACACCAAGGGCAAATAGTCCCTATCGGGCCTCGCGCCCGATTGAGCAACTCCGCTCTATCTGCCCGACAAATCGTCAAGAATGACGGGCCATCTAAAAGGGTCAAAAGGGAGTCTCTCCCCTCGAGTGTAACACTTAGGTGACTCTGGCCATCGAGAAAAGGTCGGGCACATATACAAACAAAAGGCGGGCAAATTCTCCAGCTAAGTCACAGCCACTTACGGGCACTCCTCGGGCCCATAACTTAGGCTAATTTTTATGCAAAAATATAAAAATCAAGCACGGGCAAACAATCAAATTTGAAACAACATTCATTCAAAAAACGCTCGAAGGCAACAAAGCAAATAAGTATAAACCGACCAAGAAGGCCGGCGATGTTCATGAAGTACAACCAACGGGCACGCAGGCCCAAAGAATACAAACAGGCATGCAGGCCCCAAACAAATGCCAATAAGGCACGCAGGCCCATCATCCTACAATCCAGTTTCCCCGGGACCATCATTGTCGACAACAGGAGAGTCGGGCGGGGGCACGATCGCGCCATCCATGATCTGAGACATGTAGCCCGTCCCTTCAGTGATCAAACCAGGATTCAGCAAGGAAAGTTGGCTGACCGCGGAGTTGAACCCCTCCTCCATAGCACCGACGCAATCTGCTTCGAGGAGCCGGATGTGGGCGACAAGCTCCGATCGACTCTTCAGAGCAGCTATATCCTCCGGCTCGTCCTCGGTGGGAAGCATGGCGGCTTTCAGGTCCTCGATCTATTGCGTCAGGCGCCCGATGTCGGTCTCCAGACGCTCCCGGTCCGCACGGAGAAGCTCTCTCTCCTCGGCTATCTTCCCCGAGTTTTCCTTCTCCAGGGTCATCATCTCTCTCTCGGCATCCAGCAGCGATGCCTGCTCGCGGAACATCTCCTCGGAGCGTTCCAGGGCAGTCCTTAACTTCCGCGAACTCGAGGTGAGAGCCGCTTTCTCCTGTTCCAATTCTTCAATGCGGACAGGATCCTCCCCTTCCTCGGACAGCACAACGACCATTTCGGCCATTTTCACCAGCCCGACCATATTGGCAGCCAGGTGCCTCCTCCGGTCCTCTTTACTCATCCTCCTGATAGTCTCAGCCTCATCGGCAACCACGGACAGAGGGAATCCCTCGAAGAAACCCTCCTCTTTAAAGCAAGGGGGCAACCTGAAGGACCTTACGGCGCTGGAATCCTCGCCGACCGCCGACCCACTTTCCACCCGGTTCCTTTTTCTCGGTATCAGGTCGACATGCGACTCGACCTCCTGGACCTCTGGGATCTCATCCGAAGCAGCCCCCGAGCTAGGCGACGAATCCACCCTCACCACCTGAGGAGCGCCCGGACTATGCAGCGGGCCCATCCTCGTTGCTTGGGGAGCCTTCACCACCCTCTTGCCCCGCCTCTGGTCACAAGACAGCTTCAAGAGTCTCTCCCGTCGCCCAGCCATCGAACCTGCACAAAATAAAAAACCGGGTTAGTGTCGAGCAAACAAGCAGGCAAATAGCAAGCAAAATTCAAGTAATAAACGACCTAGCAGACGAGCAGCCTGCCCGAATGACTGGCACTCCACGAGTGCCTTAGTGTCGATCGGTTGGGCCTCGAATGTCGGATAACCCTCCTCGTCCAAGACATCTTCCCCCTCCCTCGTGGACCATCTGGCGGGGTGGAAGCTGTCAACGAACCGACAAAGAGTGTCGTACGCCTTCTCATCCTCGGAACACATGTCGCCCGCAGAAGTATGATAATATCCAGTACCGTGCTCATAATGCCTAAACATCCAATGCATGGGGAACTTAGTTGTTCGTCCCAACACTGGATACCCGTCGTTGTCTAAAATCGCCTCCCCATCATCGTCGCTTATCGGCGCTTCCTCCTCGTACAGGGACTCTAAAGCGGCTGTGGTAACCGGCCTCACGACATACCACTTGTCTTTAAAACCCCGCACGGTGTCCATATACATCTTGAATAGTCTCTTCGACTGTTTTAACGAGACCCAGCTGTGCTTTCCTCCTCGGGACTGGCGCTGCAGATGGAAAATTCTGAAGAAGAGAGGTATAGTCGCCCCGATCCTCAGAAAACGACAGGTCAGCTCAAACGCCCGGATAAAGGTGAGCGAGTTCGGGTGTAGCTGCGACGGGGCCAGCCCCAAATGGGCGAAGACCCCGGCCTGAAAGTCACTGAAGGGCAGCTGCAGCCCAAGATCTTTAAATGCAATTTCGTACATGGGGAAACTGTACTCGGGGTACACCGAGCAAATCCGAGCAGTGGAGGTCGGTCATGTAACGACGAAATTCTTTTGAAAATCAGGCTGACCATGGCTCGCCTCAAGGACAGCGTACGGCTTTCGGTTGCACCGACTATAGACCGAGGTGATTCCTCTAGGCTCGGCGCCCACCCAGTCCAACAGAGGGTCTTCTACGGTGTCGATCAAACTCGCAGTCTCATCGGCACTTTGTTCTTCCCTTTCGGGGCGTCCAGAAGAGCACGGCTCGTCCGCCATGGTTACCTACAGAGCACGGGAAACCAGTCAATTGGGCACGAAACCATACGCTCGACGTAACAGACTAGATGTACTGCGCGACAAACCACGTCGCTCCACGCGCGACCACAAAGTTGGTTTGAAACAAAAGGGCAGTCGCCTCCCCGACGTCTAGATAACTCGACGGGTCCTTCTCCAAACCGCCTAAACAAACCGACAACGCGGTCACTCACGAATACGCCGACCCAAGGTATGAACATGGCGAGCAACATCATAAATCCTACAGCCAGAGCCATGAGCATACCGGGCACGATCATGAATCAGGCGCCCTGGATCTTGAAGACCCCGGGCAGCACTGCAGATTACAACCTAAACCATGTATCTGCCGGCCATGAGCATGTGTTTGCCGGTCCTAGGCATGAATTTGTCGGGCTAAACATGAATTTACCGGGCTAGTCCCACGCGCACAGCCCCTAAAACGTCTACAACGATGAAAATCATGCATCACAACAGAAAAACAAAGAAGATAAGTCACTTACTTGGAATCAAGGAGTGGATTCGGCAACGGAGGAAAGGAATCTGTGACAGAGATCGCATCTATGCTATGAGAATTTGGAAGAACAGCAGCAGCAGAAGCGCGAAGAGTAGTAACGCGTTATGGGGCCCAAGGATCCTATTTATAGTGATGATGTGGAATACCAAACGTCACCTCGGGCAACCACAGAGTTTTTCTCCTCGACGCACGGCTCCCTAGGCAATGATGACCCTATCCTCATAGGGTGGCGGCACAGTTCCCAAAAGATACCTCGCGCGCTCGACAGACGCGCCGTCGAGGAATCCCCGAGCACTCTCCACGAGGAGCACCCCACGAGGAGCTGCGTCTCTGACCCGGGCACGAGGCCTCGAAACAGAAGCAACCTAAGATCAAGCCATGGCTCCTAACCCGAGGAACCACGACTTGGGGGGCTCCTGTTCTGGACTGGGCCCGACTGGCCCAATAGCATTGAGAAAGCCCAATCCAAACGGACTCCCTGGGGACCACGCCGAGCAAAGGATCATAGTCATGCCCGACGTGTTCCCTGGAGCTACTTGCTCGACCTCATACTCTCCAGCTCGACATCACCTCGAGCACCCCTCCTAGGGCAGACCCAGTCCACTGCACTCTCAACGGGACTCCGAAAAGACCGCGTCTCTGTCCGTCCGTACTTCACGCAGAACATCCAGGGAGGGGACCACGTGCGGGTCCCCACTACGCACGTAGAACCTGGCAGTTCCTCCATTGGGCCAAACCTGCCCGGCCCAATGAAGGAACCTTGGCCCAGCGTTGGGGGCTATAAATACCCTCTGTTTCCAGAGGGTCAGGTATTCATCATTCTACCCATACTTACTATTGCCTGCTCGTGCTCTTACTTACTTCAGCATCGGAGTGTCTTGCAGGTACCCCCCCCCCCCCACCTCGTTCAAACTTTCAGCTCGGAGCCAGCCGTGACGGTCCAAGTCTGATCAGGTTAGATGACCTACAAACCCCATGCAAGCCTAAGCCTAAGGACTTGTTTGCTTTGTGTGAATATGATTGCCTGTATATACACTTACTTGCTTTTGCATGCATGTACATAACATCATGACATCATACCATAGCATTTTTCAATAACCATTTCAAGGATCTCGAGGGTTCTTTTGATGCAGGGTTACGTTGAACCAGACGTCTATCGAAGGGCAAGAGGTTTCCCCTCTAAACAAATGCCATCAAAGATCAAGTGCAACAACTTGAATCAGGGGCTATGACCACTTGACATGGTGAGCTTGATTCTCGTGGAAAGACATCCACCGGTGCAAAGTTCTCCAATCAAAGATCAAAGTTCAACCTCTAACATTCTCTTGTGTTTACCCCAAGAGATCCTTGAAAACATTGCATACATATATCATACATATCATTGCATAACAGGTTTCTCCCATACAAGTCTCCTTATCTTCCTACTGTTTATATCAGTAAGATGGATATGGAATAAACGGTGAAAGATCTCCAAGCTCAAAATGCTCAATTCTAACAAATGCTTCTGGCTATGGGTAAAGGGCAAGAGGATCTGACAGCTCTCCTTCTCAAAGACAAGAAGAAGAAGAAGTCCAAGAAGGCAGCCAACATCCTGAACTTGAGAAGAAGACCTAAGACCCTAGACCTTGCAACTACATCCAACATAGGGGATAGTCTTGAAGAAGACCACAATTTGGAGATTGATGAAGCTGACTACTCCGAGGAACAATATCCTCCCGCTGATGACAAGTATAAACAGTTGGAGGATCGCCTCAATGCTATGGAGATTCAACAAATACCTGGCTTGGATTTAGGAGACATGGGTTTAGTTCCTGGATTGGTCATTCCTCCAAAGTTCAAAGTCCCTACCTTGGCCCTGTATGATGGAGTCTCTTGCCCTAAGATGCATCTAAAGTCTTATGTCCGCAAGATTCAACCATACACAACTGATCCAAGGCTTTGGATCCATTTCTTCCAAGAAAGCTTGATAGGGGCTCAACTCGAGTGGTTCTATCAATTGGAGAGTTCTCGCATCCACACCTGGGAAGATTTAGCTATGGCTTTTTACAACCAGTATCAATACAATGCTGATCTTGCACCAACTCATATGCAATTGCAGAACATGACCATAGGTTCCGGCGAGAGCTTCAAAGGATATGCCCAAAAGTGGAGAGATCTGGCTGGTAGGGTGCAACCTCCTTTAACTGACAGGGAGCTGATTGACATCTTCATGGGAACTTTGACAGGGCCTTTCTTCAATCACTTAATTGGAAGCTCCTCAGCCGGGTTCACCGAGCTAATACTGACCGGCGAAAGAGTTGAGGCTGGCATCAAAAGTGGAAAGATCCAAGGAACTACATCCTCGGATACTCAAATAATTCCCTACAATGGAAAGAAAGAGTCCAATGTTGCGAACAGTCAAAAGGGTCGTCATGACCAACACGTAGGAGCAATCTTGATCTCTAATCCTACGCCTGCTCAACAAAGACAGGGGCATTAGCATAAGGAGGTCGCGCCTAAGAGACAGTTCACCAAGATCAACATGTCACTGGGTCAGGCACTACAACGCATGTTGCAGGCAGGGCTGATTACATTGAGGGCTCCCCTCCGGAACCCAAATACTTCTGCTCCTACCTATCATCCCAATGAAAGGTGTGCATACCACTCTGACAGTCCAGGACATGACACAAACAACTGTTGGCCTCTGAAGAACAAGATCCAAGACATGATTGACGCCAAGGAGATCGAGTTTGACCCTCCAGAGACTCCAGCATAATCACTTCTCCTATGCCAAATCATTGAGAATGTCTTTGTTTCATTTGAATTTTCGAAGTTGTAATTTCATTTGTTGTTCAAACAATTATCTTTTAATGTCAAACTATGTTTCATTGATGCATTGCATATGTTTGTATCGAATTCATCCATTTGTTTTCACTACTCTTATGCTTTATTTATGATATTTAACTCTTGATAAAAAGCTGCAAGCCTTTAGAGGGAGGATGACGAAACAATACCATAATCTCATACAGTATGCTTTTGAACAGACCTTGCTGATGATGTACATGCATTTCTTTCAATTCCCAAACACTGGAGTTATAATGAAGATAATCCCTAGTCAACCCCTTCGAGCCAAAGAAGTAGGAGTTTTTTGTTCTAAACATGTTGAAATCTTTGATTGAAACCTGGGGCAGGGTAGTCTCTCAGTTAATCCAAAAGGTGCGCATTGAAGTCACAAACTCTCAATTCGTAATACAACGAATGACATCAAAAGCATTCCTTTGGAATCAAAAAGACAGTGATGGTTCCTTATCTCATAGGCAGTCATTATCTCTCAAAAAAAAAAGGAAAAGCCCACTGAGCCAAAACCTACAAAGGAGGCTTAAGAAAGCTGGGGCATCCCGCTGACTGTAATCCCAAAAATAGGAACAGTCAGGCAAAAGTTAGGGATAACAAATCAAAAGGAAGAGGTCATTACAAATCCTCAACAACATGAAAAATGTTGCAAAAGAAAAAAGGAGAGGATGACTGCCCTCCAAATTCAATTGGTGAACCATCACCCAAAAGTCGTTCCAAACTCGAACAAAGTTCGACGCGCAATTAACTGAGCTTAGGATTGAAGAACATCACGAAGAGCAGGTGGGTACAAATATACTTTGAGCCTTTATCCTTTGTTTCTTAAACCGTGAACCAAGCCACGTTACAACCCTTCAAAAGTCCTAATTGAAGCACGGGTTAGTTCGAAAGCATACTGTTACAAAAGGTATCCTGACTCCTGTAAGGCTCTGCTCTAAAATCTTGTGTTGAATTTATCTTACAAAAAGTTTTCTGCTAAAAAATGCATTTTTCAAAACTTCGAGACGAACATAAACTTTGCATTGCTTGAATATCATTGTTTGCATGTGGCTATTTGTTTGACAGCGAAGAAATTCATACAGTGAATGTTCGGAGGAACGAAAACTCTCTCAGTGAGTAAAATCACTTCAAAAAAGGATGACACTTCCAACGACAAATCTCCTATCAACAAAGGGGCATGACATGTCACTATCCAGTTAACCTGGGGCAGTCCAATCAAGGTTTCAACAGATCTTTCAAAGTTCAGTTAACCTGGGGCAGTCCAGTCAAGATTTCAAGAAATCTCTCAAATTTGCAGAGTAACCTAGGGCAAGTCTCCGTCATCATCACTTGGGGCATTCGAATGTCAAAAGTGTCCAACAATTCCTTCATCACCTGCTGGAAGTTACAACCACCAACAGAATAACGGACAATTAAAGCTCCTAAAAATCTGACACTAAAAAATAAAGACTTTCATCCTTAAAACCTCAGAAGATTGGTATACTCCCAGTTTCTGACCGTTAACAGCATGAAGATTCTCATCACCTCAGAAGATTGGTATACTTCCAATTTCTGACCCTTAACAAAATCAAAATCAAGATTTGCTTCTAGAGATAGTTTCAGATGTGACCCAGATTTGGCGACATTCCGATACTTATTCAAGTTTTCCTTCTAGAGATAGTTTCAGATGTGACCCAGATTTGGCGACATTTCGATACTTATTCAAGATTTCCTTCTAGAGATAGTTTCAGATGTGACCCAGATTTGGCGACATTCCGATACTTATTCCAGATTTGCTTCTAGAGATAGTTTCATATGTGACCCAGATTTGGCGACATTCCGATACTTATTCAAGTTTCCCTTCTAGAGATAGTTCAGATGTGACCCAGATTTGGCGACATTCCGATACTTATTCAAGTTTTCCTTCTAGAGATAGTTTCAGATGTGACCCAGAGATGGCGAAATTCCGATACTTATTCCAGATTTGCTTTTAGAGATAGTTCAGATGTGACCCAGATTTGGCGACATTCCGTAACTTATTTCAGATTTGCTTCTAGAGATAGTTCAGATGTGACCCAGAGATGGCGACATTCCGATACTTATTCCAGATTCCCATCCAGAAATAGTTCAGATGTGACCCAGACATGGCGACATTCTGATACTTATTCCAGATTTTCTTCTAGAGATAATTCATATGTGACCCAGAGATGGCGATATTCCGATACTTATCCCAGATCAATACCTGCAGCAATCAAAAGATTCTTGCAATCCCCAGAGAAGCTAAAACTTCTAACTATCAATCCCCAAGCAGAATGAAGACTCTCATTCTCAGCACCTCACAGGATATTCGAATATTCTCCAGTAAAGATCTCCTCAAGACAGGAATCCCCAGTAGATTGGCATACAACCCAAGCTCTGGATTCCCAACAGCGGTCCCAGGACTTCTCACTTTCAACAATCGAGAGATTCTTGCAATCTCCTGCAGCAGTCAAGGAATTACTTTCCCCGACAGCAGTCAAGATTCTTTTATCTCCAGCCATCCAGGATTCATCTATCCTCAGCAAGACAGCTCATCAGCTTACATGCGCATTCATCACATTCATATCATAAACATTGATATAACATACATTGCATCATGCATCATGACATTGCATACAACTAACTCTTTACCTTTTCAGGAAAGATCAGTCAACAGACAAAGAGCATCATCTCTCGAGTTTCTTTCTAGAAATAGTTCAGATATGACCCAGACATGGCGACATTCTGATACTTATTCCAGATTCATCTAGATGCACTTTTACACGGACTCATCATCAGGAAACCCTACACCGGTTCCTTCTCAACTTCAAGACTTCTGAAAACAGTTCACGGGTTCTCCAGTAACGGATGTTAACCTATCGCTTGTTCAGATTCTTCTCAACTTTTGAAAACAGTTTACGGATGCTTCCCAACAACGGATGCTGCTCTATTGCTTATTCAAGACTTCTGAAAACAGTTTACGAATGCTTCCAGATACGGACGTCAATCTATTGCTTATTCAGACCCCCAGTTCAGAGATGTCCCAAAACATGGATACCTTTCTGATACTCACCTACTCACCAATAACATACAGTTCAACAATCACCTTCAGATGGCATCTCTAAGCCCATCCTCCTACCAGCAATTTCCAGATGGCATCTCTAAGCCCATCCTCCTACCAGCAATTTCCAGATGGCATCTCTAAGCCCATCCTCCTACCAGCAATTTCCAGATGGCATCTCTAAGCCCATCCTCCTACCAGCAATTTCCAGATGGCATCTTTAAGCCCATCACCAAATGGCATCTGTAAGCCCATTCCTTCTATCATCACATCACCGAGTGCAATTTTTTTGGGGCACTCTAGTGTCCAATCTCCTTTTACCCTCGAGTCGCGAAAGGCAAGCTTGCCAATCTAACTCTTCAGGTTCAAGAAGATTGAACAGGGGCAACTGTTGTACCCCAAAATTTGCCCTCCTATTTTTTCACAAGAAATCACAGCTTCGGGCTTTTCCTGATTTTTCAGAATGGCGTAAGAATCAGTCAAACAGACTTTTCTCACCAGTCAGACAAATTTAGGGTTTTCATGGACTCTGGAACATTTCAAGCAAATTATTAGGGTTTGGTTGAGTTGGCTCAGGTTCTGATCAGGCAGGCGCTTCTTTGACATTTAATCAAGAACTAGGGTTTGTGCGCGCATAAAGAATTAATTCTACAGTGCTTTTCAATTTACTCTGGAAGATGAGCTGAGGCATTTGATTTGAGTTTGCAGTGTTGGATTTAATCAGTGAAAAAGGACATGTGGACGTTTGTTGTTTAGCTGTGCAATGCTTCGATTATTCGGAATGCCAGACATTTATTGATTATTTATTTATTTATTCTAAGTTAGAATAATTGGGATTTATTTCCATTTATTATAATTTAAGAATTATAAATAATTAAATAAACAATTGAAGAAGAAAAAAGGATTAAACTTTTATTTACTTTTAATTATTAAGTACAAATGTTATTTGAATACATTTACAGTATTTACAAATAATGTTATTACAAATAATTAAAGGTAAAATAAAGCTATATCCTAAGTTTTCTAAATCTTCATCCTCTGATGCTCCTTTGCTCAATTGATTTTATCTGCAAAAACAAGAAAAGAAAAAGTCAAATGCAGATGAATTAAATAAAAAAGGCAGGCAGATATTTAAAATTCATCATTAAAGGTGATTGGCCGGAATCAGTTATTCACCCTCTCTGCAAATCACAAGAATTGCTCTTGGTTCACAAAGAGGGATAGAAATATGTTTTGCAAATTTAAAAAATGCATAAAGCTGCATAGTCAAAGGCAAACTGAATAGCAAACCAAACTGCATAAATTGAAAAGTGAATATGCCAAAAGAACAAATTGCCCATTTCAAAATTCTAAACCAAATATGCCAAAACAAGTCAAGTTTCAAACTAAGCAAACCGAATGTCAAACAAACTGTCAACCAACTGTCCAAAAGCCACCAAAAAAGGCTGTCAAAGAAGTACACAAAAAAGCAGAAAATCTGGAAAAAGAAGAAAGAGATATGCAAAGCAAAACTACAAATGCAAGCAAACATTTCAGGTTACATCACTTTCCAGCCAGTCACCTTTTCAGAAAAGAAGTTTTAAGCAATAAACAAATGCTTTTTAAACTGTAGAGAGAGAGAGAGAGAGAGAGAGAGAGAGAGAGAGAGAGAGAGAGAGAGAGAGAGAGAGAGAGAGAGAGAGAGAGAGAGAGAGAGAGAGAGAGAGAGAGAGAGAGAGAGAGAGAGAGAGAGAGAGAGAGAGAGGCTTACAGGCTTAGGCTTAAGATATAAACAATATACCAGAACAGTCTCAAAAAGGAGGCAGAAACACATAACAGAAAATAACACAATTGTGTCAAACATTCAAAACACAAAGCTCATAAGCCTCAAACCATTTCAAAACTTGTAAACCATTAACCTGCCTTAAACATTCAAAAATACAAACCAGAGCTGCCTCAAGCTGGTTTGAAGCCAGAGCCTATAGCCTGTTTCAAACTAGAAAAAGCCAAACAAACTTCAACCAAAGCCTCCAAAACAAGCTTGATAGCAAACCTGTTTTCAACTCAAAAACTGAAGCCTTAACCTGTAACAAACAAAAACGGAAGCCCTGCAAGCAAGTAAACACAAGCCATCTTGCATAAACTTGTAAGTTACAAAACCCAGGCCTGTAAACTCCAAACTAAATCACCAGCCTGCATAAGTCCCAAACATAAGCCTGAAGCCTGTAACTTCACCTGCATAAACACAAGCCTAACCTGTTCCAACTCTAAAACCAGCAATCCTGAAACCTATCAAACCTAAACCCCCACAAATCAAAACTGTTCAGACCAAAAGCCAAAGCCTACAGCTTTAACCTGCATAAGCCAATATCCAAACTCAAAGCATTCAAAGCAAACCAACCACACCCTCAGAGCAACCTCATCATAGGGTTATAAACATCATCAAAACAATACTCAAAATAAACATCAACAACTCAGATATCAGAACCAACATATCCAACAACATCATCAGATAATCATCTCAGAAAGGAGCAAGCAAGCGTCCAAAGAAGAAGAAGAGGAAAAGAAGTTTACAGAAGCAAGGGCCCTAAGGTTTTCAGATCACAAAACATTCATCATAAAACCCTAAAAAAGGCAAAGATAAAGATACCAGATTTCCAGAGCTAGCTCACAGCATCACGCGTCCCCTCGCCCCTGGCCGCCTAAAGCGCCTCCAGCTCTCTCCTCCTCTCCAAGCAACGAATCCTCCAAAGGTAGTATTTCTGCTCCTTCTTTTCATACCTCACACAAGCAATGATAACATAAATAATCAGAACGTGTCAAGATCAAAAACATGCAAAGCGTAAAACGTACAGAACTAAGAAGTCAAACCTTTTCGTAATGCCGCCTTGCTTGACCGTGGAGGAAGGAGAGAGGGATGATGGCGCTTGGTGGCCATAGACGGAGAGAAAAGTCAGAAGCTTGAAAGAACGAAGGAACGAAGACGAAAATGAGAGCGTCGTTTGTCCACTGTAACCCTAATCCAGAAAGTGTAACAAAACTCAAACAACCCCAAAACAAATGTTATGAAACCACTGGGCCTTGCCCCTCCAAAGCTTAAGCCCAAAAATGGCGTGCACCCCCCCCCCCCCATTTCTCCTTCTGCTTATTTGTTTGTTTGGCCCAAAAAACCCCTTAAGCCCATTTCAATTCCTTTTTTTATTTAATACTCTTTTTTTTGTATTACATTAAATCTTTTTTGCATAACTTACTTTGTTCAAAAAATTAATATACTAATTTTTTACATTAAAATTTTATTAACAATACCTTTTTTTTTACACACTCAAAATATGTAGGTATTAGGTTTTGTTAAGTTTAAACATATTTTTAATTAAAACCTTTTTGTTTAAAAAACCTTGTATAAAACGGTTATAGAAAATACATAAAAAATAGAACTTGAAATATTTTTCTTTTCTTTAATTAAAACTCGTGTACATAAAAATATTGACTAAAATACATAAAAACATTAATACCTAAAAATAGAATTTCTTAAAACATTTTCTTTTCTTTTATTAAATCTTATGTTTGTACATAATCAACAAATATCCAAAAATAAATAAATGCTTAATATTGTATTAAGTTAACATCTTGCATCATTTGTAAATAATCACATGCACTTACACAAATACTTTTCATACAATATATTTGCTTATCTTTTATTCTTGTACATTGCTACATTTTACATTGTAATTGATTCGATTTGGTTGTAAATATATTTGGACACTACTCTCCTAATAAGTCTCATCCCCATTTGTAAATATTTGTACCCCCATTCCCGGACACTTATTTGTAATAGCTTAGACTTTAAATTCCCGCAATTTATCGCTTTCTATATACTGTATAGTAATTAGGGTTTGTATGTGAAGATTCAAAATCAATCGCTAGATAACCTAAATACAAGATAAATGCATGACAATCAATACACAATTCACACTTGCATCCCTAGGGTAATCCCGCTTGTTGCCTTCCAAAATGGGCCATGCTTGCATGTTGAGTTTCTTTGGCAAAACAAAAACAAATCAAATGATCATAGTCCCTCGATGACGCTTTCGAAAGTTGCCTAAACAAAATGATCATAGTCCCTTCAAGCAAATTGCCAAAGACACTTGGCATCATTGCATTCATGGTCCATACGATGACCCGCGCCTGTCCCGTTAACATCCTAACACAAGATTGTCCACCAAATACAATGGTGGAACAAAATTGTTAAAAGGGTTAAAACATGAGAAAAAACTTTGAGTAAATTTAGGGGTAGACAACTCTTAGTTACTTGACCAACTTGCAAAACACACTTACCTACTTTTCAAAACCCACTTCACAAACACAATTTCCAAACAACTTTCAAAACAACTTTCAAAACCTTGAAATATCTTTTCGAAAAGACACACACCTTTGTAAAACATTCGAGTAAAGAATTATTACAACGGTTGCCTAGACAAGGCATCTTTTTCAAAACATTTTCAAAACACACACACACACACATCACCACTTCAAGCAATTGAAAATCAAAGGCAAGTGATCTAAAACAAGTAATTAAGAGCCCATGGATAACCATGGATGAAAAGGGTGCTAATACCTTCCCTTTTCATAATCTACCCCCCGAACCCACGAAACATCTCAAAAGGTTTTTCCTGTGCTTTTTAACCTTTCCTTTAGGATAAAATAAAAAGTCGGTGGCGACTCTTGCTAAACCGAACAAGTGCGAATACAAAACGCAAAAACTCAAGTTAGTTCTCCCACCGTATCACACCTACTATCCATGCTTTCATCTCGAAGTAATCCTACTATCCAGGTTCCTTCCCATAAGCCATACTATCCAGGCTTTCATTTCGAAGTAACCCTATGACCCAGGTTCCTTCTCATAGCCCTACTATCCAGGCTCTCATTTCGAAGTAACCCTATGACCCAGATTCCTTCTTATAGCTCTACTATCTAGGCTCTCATTTTGAAGTAACCTTACGACCCAAGTTCCTTCTCATAGCTCTACCATCCAGGCTTTCATTTCTAAGTAACCTTACGACCCAAGTTCCTTCTCTCTTATCTCCAGACAACAGTTTACAACACTGCAAGACCTGGACCCGACCAGAATTGGTCGACCTCACGTTTCCCCAGTAAGTCGTTGTGCAGGCTGGACCCTAACCAATTAGGCAGTGTGCTCCCACCTCCTTAATCAAGAGTTAATTCCCCGGTAGAGTAATGGACAACCGAAGCTCCTATACTCTATTTCCCCAAATGTAAATCAACATTCTCCAGCGAAGTCCTCCTCAACGGCAGGTACAAGAATTCTCGCAAAGGAATCTCTTATGCAACTGATATCTTTTCTGGGTGGCATCTTTAAGCCCATCTCCAACGATCTTTCGTCATCTTCTTCCAAATGGAATCTGTAATCCCATTCTCAATATTACCTACACTACCAATATCATTTCAGACGAGTGCAAATTTCAGGGCACTCTAGTGTTCAATCATCTTCCACCTTCAGATTACGAAAGGCATACCAGCCAATCTACATCCTCAAGTTTAAGAAGATTGAACAGGGGCAGCAGTTGTACCCCAAAATTTTCCCTCTCATCTTACTTAACACATGCTCATTAAGATACTCAACTTGCTCAAAGATGCCCAAGAGTTGACCAGACAAACTCTCTCCTAAAGCAATGAACCTCCAAATAGGGTTTCCATTTTAATCAAGATGGGTGAGCTCCAAAGGCCTAATATGCCCTCTAAAGTCCTAATATGTTCTCAAGACCATCCATGTCAAGTTTCATGCCTTGCACAAGAAGTTTTCTCAGTCAACTGCTTAGATGCTTGAAAATCAACTATATTAGGTCAAAAGTCAATTGTGGCCCACATACTGTCAAACTTCAAGATTTTTGGTCAACATCAACATTTTGAAGTTATATCCATCATTTTATCAATGGTTGATCATGATTCCCCAAGGAATGCTCCTAATTCATAAAAACTCAAAAGTTACTAAATTAGGGTTTCTTAGGAAAAGTCAACCAAACTTTGACCAAGCATAAATTTTTCATACTTTATCAGAAATTTCTCATCCAAGGCTCATTTTGAATAGAATAGAATTACCTACAACTCATATTCATCGCTCAAGTTCAAGAAACGCACTCATGAAAAGATATAAATTCAGACATTATAGGTCCTTTTCAAAAGTCAACAAAAACACCTTTTGGGTCAAAGCTTCTTACATGAACATGGAAGATCCAATTGAGATGAAATCAAAGAGGTTGCTTAGGGGACGTCTTAAGCTTTCTAAAAAGTCCAAGGACACCCTCTTAGGGTTAAAATTGAGGGAGATGTGTATTGTCAAAGTTGACCGATTTTTGGAAATGTGCATGAAGTCAACATTGATCAAAATGACTTTTTTTTTCCAAATGGGTCCATATGTTCTTGTTTGAAATTTGTTCCTAAGATGGCCCACGACCCCTGAGCTTATCCACCTATTATTTTATTATTTTTATTATTTATTTTGATTTTTTATCCATTTAAATCAAAATAAATCAATTTAAATAGTATAATAATCAAATAAAATCAAAGATTTGATTTTATGAGCATATTATGAGTCCATGAACAACTAGCAAATCAAAAAAATCGTGTAAGAGCTAATTGATTGGAAAAGATCTTAATTTGGTCTATTTTGGAAACAAATCATACAAGACAGAGAATGAAATCAAACCTCCATAATTTGCAAAGATATGATTTGTTTTTATTGACCTAACGCATTCCAATATAAGGACATAACATTATCAAGGCAAAAAAAAGAGTTTTGAGATCGTGAAAACAAAGGAAGAAGTTGCAAATTTTGGAAGAAAAAGCGCAGACTGAATTCTCTTCCATAGACCAATTCAAGCCGTTTCAAAGCCAAGAATCTGTTCCTGGACGTGTTCTAAAGCTTTTCCAATCCTTGCCAGGCTCTGAAGCATCAAGAACCACACTCCATACACATCACTATTTGACATATTTTTTGATTTCGATTACATGCATATATGCTTTGTTCATGTAGTTTAATCATGTATTCTGGTTTGCCATAAGGATTCGATGCTTTCTGAATACTTTAATTAAGTTTTGAGTGCAGGGAAGGAAGATAGCCATTACTAGGGTTTCCAAGCTTCATTTTGGGGCTTCCCTGTATAGGTGAAATTAGATCAAATCATGGGCACCATTGAATCCAGGGCATGATTCCTGACCGTCATGTACCTTTAGTTTACATTTATCTGGCTTGTGTTACGTTTTCAGTTATTGCAGGTTTATAGCCACGCACAAGAACCGTCACTATAGCTTATAGTGACGAATCCGTCCGTAGGTAAAAGCCTAAAATAAAAAACGACACTTCTGGGAAGAAGATGAAGGTGTGGCAGCGTCCCACTGGTCCATTTGAAATTCGCGCGTTTTCTTATGCCAAGCACTCTGTTGGTATTATGTTTATTTTATTTGATTAAGTATATGACTAACTAACTAGCGCAGATGGAAAGGGAAGAAGGCATGTGAGAGAGAGGACCTGGGTTCGATCCCAGTTCCAGACCTTTTGCATTTTCTGAAACTACAATTCCAAATCCAGTGCAGGTTATGTTATGAGGACCACCATGCGCCCTTTGATCTCGTCCTCTGGATTCATCACCATATCAATCTCACACCTCAGCTTTAAAGGTCCACCATGAACCATCAGAAGAAGGATGCACTGGATCTCACGCTGGACAACTGGGCCACCAGCTCTGGGCCTAACACAAAATTGGCAGCATACCCCCAAATTGCTCATCAACCAGGCCCAATTCCAATTCTTTTTTTATTTCTTTTATTTTATTATTTGCCTTAATTATATTTTTTTTCACAAAATCATTTTATTATTATTATTAAATTATTAAATCATAAAATCATAAAATCACAAAAAAATGTAGAATTAGGTTTTTTATTTATTAAAATTAGTTTTTTTTGGGAAATTAATTAATTTTGATTTGATTGTTTTCATATTAAAATTAATTAGACAAATTAGGTTTAATTCATAAATATTTAATTTTCTCAATAGAATACCAAAATTTTTTTTTAATTAATTAGATTTAGGTTAAGATTTCAAATGTTTTTCTCAATAATAAAATACAAAAAATATTTTCTCATTAATTGATTAGATTTTTTAGGACTTAGACTTCATTCTCGTATTTATTTTGTCGCGCGCGCCTTTACTTTCTTTTAATTCAAATTATTGTATATGCTTTGGGTTTGTAATAGATTAATTAGGATTTCGAATTTCTGCATCTTTATTTTCAGTCAAATATTTGTGTATCTGTCCAAAAGCCTTGTAATATCGTAGATTTTCTTTTCCGCTTTTAATTTCCGCAACTATTAAACTGTTAGATGTATGGACATTAGGATTGCATGCGAAAGATAAATCAAATTAAAATGGTAGACAACTCTAATTGTGCAAAGATTAAATAACTGAAATCAAACACATGCACATGCTCACTCCTAGGGTTTTCCCCACTTGGTTGCCTCAGAAATAATGGTCGTGTCCCTTGAATGTAGGGATACCTTAGCAATGAACCGCGATTCAAGATCGTCATAAAGATCATAGTCCCTACTTGTCTCTCGAGTTGCCTACGAGAAATGATCTTATGACGATAGCTCCTTCGAAATGCTAGGGTATCCTTACTTGTTGCCTTCAGAGACCATTTCGTCCCTTTAAAATTCCAACGACAGAGCTACCTAGTCCTTGATAGTAGGATAACGCTGTCTAAAGGAAACGAAAACAAACAGACTTTTTTCGAGTAGGTAGAAAACTCTTAAGTACTTGCTCAAAACAAAAACTTTTCACACAAACACTTTTCAAAAATAGTTTTCAGAACAACTTCGTCACACTCTTGAGGACTGATACAAGGGTTATCACGAAGTAAACAAAACTTTTTAAAACAAGCACACACAAGCAATTTAAAAATGAGCAAGTACCTAAGAGCCCCTAGGAAACCACGGATAGAAAGGGTGCTAACACCTTCCCTTTCTATAATCTACCCCCGTACTCAGAAACCTCTCGAAAAAAGGTTTTTTCTGTTCTTTTTCCTTTTCCTTTGTTGGATAAAATAAAAGTCGGTGGTGACTCTTGCTTACCGCGACATTTGGGAACAAAAAACACAAACCAGTAAAACAGTCGGTTCTGCCACAGTATCACAGTAATACTTAATAGTTATTATAGGAATCGATATAAATATAATGGTAATGTTGATAATAATGAAATTATCATTATTAAAGACAAAACAATCCTTTTTTTTCAAAATAATTTAAAAAAAAAAAAAGAAATGGGTCATTGTTTTAATTATTGGGCCTTGAGGAAAGAAAACTGATTATTTTATACACTTTTTAAAAATGAAATCTTAATGGATTTTAAATAAAAAACAATTTTCCCACACCTCCTTGGTTAAAACAATACACCTTTCTTTTAAACTTGAAACATATTTTAAAACCTAATGGGCCATCAAACATTGATGGTCTATCTTACATTAACACCCCCCTTATGACTTTAAACACCTCCATAGAAATAAAACCTACAATATAAAATAGAAACCTAAATAAGGATATGGCCAATTTGGAGTATGACAGCTGCCCCTATTTAATCATCTTCGATTAAACAATGCGAGAATATGCAGCTCTCACATGTTTTGATCGGAAGTTTATTAAATATTGGAAGACCCCAAAATTTGTCCGAGAGGTTATAAGGATACGATGTACAACGTTCCCGTGAGTATGAAGAATAGGCATTAATGATGATGTATCATCCTGCCGGTGTTTAAACTAAAGTTTTGATTTAATCTAGACACGACAATGCAGATAAATCGTCAGTATCTAAGAGAGATTGTAGATTTTTTTTGCATATTTACAAAAATGCAGGTTTTGAAAAAGTCGACTTACTAATGCTTGGAGACTAATATAGTAAGTTTTGATTTGATTTGATTTGATTTTTTCTATTCATCGCGACCTAGGGGATGAATAAAACAAAGTCTGATAAGACATTGCTGCATGGAGACTAACGCAATGAGTTATATTGTAGAAAAAAGCTTGATAACAAACGTTGCTGCATGGAGACTGACGCAATGAGTTAAAGATTTTTCGTATACCTACCATAGCCTAGAGGATATATAACATGGCCTTGAAACTAGATATTTGGAACTTTGAAAGACGGTGTTGGTTGTGTTATTACGCAACCAAGACTCAATGACCAAATGAAATATGCTAGATTTGAAGCGATGGAACCCAAAATTCCCTGATGGTGTCGATTGTGTCGCCCTCAACCATGACTATCAACAGGATGAAATAAACCCAAAAATTCACTGATGATGTCGGTTGTATCATCCTCAACAATAACTATCAACAAAAAGAAATAAACCCCAAATTCACGATGATATCAGTTGTGTCGTCTTCAACCATGACTATCAACATGAAGAAATAAACCCCAAAATTCACTAATGATGTCGGTTGTGTCGTCCTCAACCATGACTATCAAAATGGAGAAATAAACCTCAAATTCATTGATGATGTCAGTTGTGTCGTCCTCAACCATGACTATCAACATGAAGAAAATAAACCCCAGATTCATTGATGATGTCGGTTGTGACGTCCTCAACCATGTCTTATCAACAGGAAGAAATAAACCCCAAATTCACGACGAAGTCGGTTGTGTCGCCCTCAACCACAACTATCAACGTGAAGAACACCAAATTTATGATGAAGTCGATTATGTCGTCCTTAACCACAACTATCAACATGAAGAAAAATAAGCACCAGATTCACGACGAAGTCAGTTGTGTCGCCCTCAACCCCAACTATCAACGTGAAGAACACCAAATTCATAATGAAGTCGGTTGTGTCGTCCTTAACCACAACTATAAAAATGAAGAAAAATAAGTACCAAATTCACGACGAAGTCGATTGTGTTGCCCTCAACCCTAACTATCAATGTGAAGAACACCAAATTCATGATGAAGTCGGTTGTGTCGTCCTCAACCATAACTATCAACATGAAGAAAAATAAGCACCAAATTCACGACGAAGTCGGTTGTGTCGCCCTTAACCCCAATTATTAATGTGAAGAACACCAAATTCATGATGAAGTCGGTTGTGTCATCCTTAACCACGACTATCGACATGAAGAAAAATAAGCACCAAATTCACAACGAAGTCGGTTGTGTCGCCCTTAACCCCAACTACCAACGTGAAGAACACCAAATTCACGATGAAGTCAGTTGTGTCGTCCTCAACCACAACTATCAACATGAAGTAAAATAAGCACCAAATTCACAATGAAGACGGTTGTGCCGCCCTCAACCACAACTATCAACATGAAGAACACCAAATTCATGATGAAGTCGGTTGTGTCGTCCTCAACCACAACTATCAACATGAAAAAAATAAGCACCAAATTCACGATGAAGTTGGTTGTGTCGCCCTAAACCACAACTATCAACGTGAAGAACACCAAATTCTTGATGAAGTTGGTTGTGTCTTTCTCAACCACAACTATCAAAATGAGGAAAATAAACACCAAATTGCTTTAAAGTTTGAACTATATAGTTCGCACGAATAGGCTTGCTAACGATGAACCCCAAGAAAATTCATAATTTTAACCAAAGTAGCTTTGCAAGATGGCATGAATGCATAATACCCTAAATTAATGTGCCATCTAAGTGTGATGTATGCCTCCAAATGTTTTTAAATGCTCATGCATCAAAATGCTTATGTATGTATATGCCCCAAACATTTGGGTATGCCCTAAATGCTTGTATATGCCCCAAATGTTTGTATATGCCTCAAATGTATGTGTATTCCCCAAATGTATGTGTATGCTCCAAGTATTTTGCAAATGTTTTTGATAATTCTCTTTTATTAAATCATCGAGTTCTCATAATCACCAACTCCCCAATGTTGTTCGTTGCCAATGTTGTACCTCCAAGTTGATTTGAATTTGGTGAAAGATGTCAGCAAGATCTTGAGGCCTGTATCGTAGGAGCAGGCGTAGTATGGATGTAGATATGGATTTTGGCGTGGATGTTGACATAGTCATAGACATAGGCGTGGGCATAGAAATAGGCGTGGATGTGGACATTGGCATGGACATTGACATAGTCATAAACATAGGCGTGGGCGCAGATTTTCTTTCGATGATCTTCTAACCAAAAAATCTTTTTTGATTTTTTATCAAATGCTATTTGGTGTTTCTGTATATTAGATGCACAAAATGTTATGGATAACCTTGAGATTTTGATATGGTTATGTGCGCGTCATGCTTGATGTGAGGCTATTAGTGGGAAATCTACTGTCGAGATTTCCAAGGAATCTACTGCTGAGATTCGATTGCGAGCTACCTTCTGTCGAGGTCTTCTGGATAATCAACTGTCATGATCAACCAGGAGAATCTACCGCCGAGATTCGATTAGAATACCTTCTGCTGAAGTCTTCCAGATAATCAACTGTCGTGATTAGCCAGGGGAATCTTCTACCGAGATTCAATTGAGAAATACCTTCTGTCGAGGTCTTCTGTATAATCAAATTTCGTGATCAACCAGGGGAATCTATTGCTGAGATTCAATGTAGAATTGATAATTTGATTGACAATGATGATTCTCTTCAGATAAAAATGAGGTTTTATGCTATGCGGGCAAATTTGATTTATGCATGAAATGTGATGATTGATTGATGCATGAAATGTGATGATTGATTGATGTATGTGATGGATGACTTGGATATGTGTGAATGGATGTTGGATTTTGAAATGTGAATGCATAATTGGGCTTTTTTGAGATATGCTCGACCCATGTTGTTCGACTTTGTCAGATGGATGAGGTGATAAGTATAGCTTGGTTTTGGATCGAGGAACCCTAATGCATGATTTATGTAGCCTTATGCTTTATGATTATAACTTGAATGCTTTTTGTAATGGTGCTCATGTGATGGGTCGTGGATGATTAAAGTGTATAGGTTTGCTTATACAACAAGGTTGCTTATCAATGATGGTAGAGTGTTGTGCTTGCATGATTTCCCGATACTCGATTTGAACTTGCATACTGCTGATGTGGAAGAAAGACCCACTGGAGGTTGTGAAAGTACACTAAGAGCTTGCCCTGTATGGATTGTTTTTCCCTAATTTGTTGGTAGGGTCTTGGAGGAGATTCTCATTAATATGATCTTGGAAATAGTTTGATCATAATACGAATAACCCCATTATTTTGTATTGTGCCCCTTATTAAAAAACTCTTGAAAATGCTCGGCTTTGAAGAATTATTTTGAATCAGCTCCTTTTGATTGAGCCTCACAATAGTTTTCCCCAATATTCAAATTTTGAAAGACATACCCCTCAATCTCCAAGATCTGGAGGGAGCACCTTCAGAAAGAACTTTGACCTCACCATGAACTTGACATAGATTTCCTCAAGTATTCGAAGCTTGAAAACTTTGTACTTGAAGTTGCTTGAAGGATTTGGACCCTATGTGCAGTAGGATGAACTTGATACGCTCTGCCCCTGCATTTGGATCTTGGAAGGATGCCCCTGATCATCAATGCCTTGAGAAGCTTGTTAACATAAGAAAAATGAGTCATACTTTGTTGTGATATAAGTTGATTAAGGAATTATCTTCCAAAAGGAATGCCCCTGATTGAATAATGCTTTAAAATTTGATCCAAGTTGATTGAATCTTGGAATGCTCACCCCGTGTCAATATTACCTTCGTGTGATATACCCCTATGATCATTAGTCTTTGCCCATGTTTATAGGGATCTGTTTACCGTGGGAATTGGTAAACAACCGCTGATCTTCCAAAAGGTTACTTATTTGGTGACTCGCAGGATCGATCAGATTGATCCTAAGACATGGTTGATTTTGGGGTTTTGATTAAGTTTGGTAATGATTAAATGACAAGAAAATAAAGAAGCTTTATGTAAATTGCATGAAGAAGAGAACTTGATAAAATAAAGGAAGGCTTGAAATAAAGGCTTCGACAGGAAAAGTAAAGGGGAAAGCAAGTAAAGTTTCTGGAAAATAAATGACTTTGATTAATAAAAGTGGTGTTTCACACATACATTCTCAACAATTCTTTCTCACACGCTGGATACTCGAATCTATATGAGTGACTTGTATATAATTGTGAACACACGCGAAAAAATGCGTGAACTACTACTATTATTTATACTAAACATCCCAAGTAACCGTCGGGCAGTTACACTGCTTCGAGATGACTCCACTTGGCACGTTCACAGCGTTCGACGCTCCAGATCTTTGCACGTTGCACTTGGTAACCGCTGGGAACCGCTTTCCCTCTAAACGTTTGAATTTCAAACCGTCCCACTCTGAGCAATCGAACACCTTCGTCGAGAGGCATCTTCGACGAGCCACACCTTCGACGTTGAAGGCAACCAAATTCTCCCTTGGAAGAAATCCTCTAAGTACATTGCCATCTTCTGATGGGCATTTCGACAGACCCAGCTGGTCGAAAACATCCTTCAGCTTTAATGGTTGATATTAATAAAAACAAGGGTGTCGAATTTAGGAGCCAACAAATTTCCCCCCAAGAATGCCTTATTTCGACTCTGAAAAGAAAAAGGCATTCTTTGAAACTCCATTCGACACCTGTCTTTTCATTCTTGATCACAAATTAAATTGTGCACTTTTTTGTCTTCTACCAACCACTGACAATCCCAAGGAAAAGCCATCATTTCATCCGTACCTAAGACGTCACCTCAGTACAGCGTGCAGCGTGCCAACTGTCTTTTCACAAATTGTCATCATGACAATTCCCAAAAACGAGGGCGCACGCTGCACCCTTTCATTTCTGCAGAACGACTATGTCAACAGGGGGACGCCACGTGTCCCGCTATCTTCTGCAACATTAAATGGCATTAAATGGCCTCGAATTTGGGGATTTCCCAACTACTATAAATAGCGCCAAGTACCCATTGTGGGGACTTTTTCACGCTACCTTGCCTTCAAACTTCCTTATTGAATACAAACTCTCTGCAAACTTTGCAAACAACTTGTTCTTCACTTCATCTTCAACCTTAACATCAACAATGGCGTCCGGTTCTTCCACCGCTCCTAGTTCTAACATCCCCTCCAGAAATGCTAAACCCAAGATTTTCTCCACTGCCCCCGTAGTTACTCCTACAGGCCAACGAAGGGTTCCTGAGCCCCTAGACATTGCTGAACGTGACGCTTATTCACACCAACTCATGATTCCGGTTGGATACTCCAACCAAATCTTCGCCATGTCTGGCCCGCTCAACCCAAGCATTGTTGGAGCCATGAAGATCAAAAGCTTCTTTCCAGTGCTCGAAAAGCTCAAACCTGTTGGATGCTCTAAGAAAGATGCAGAGGATAACGAAGATCCCGATAAGGAGAAAATCGATCTTCGCTTCTTCAATAGGGGTGTTAGGGCTTTCAGGTCTAGCCCTAGCCTCACTCCTGACTACAGTGCTTGGCTGGAAAAAATGGAGAAAAGCCAGGCTTCGATCTGGAAAGACCTAGGGATATTCGACCTAGTTATGTTGTCGAAGACGGGTCTCAACTACTCCCCAGAAATGTTGATAGCTTCCTTACTCTTCTGGGATTACACTCATTTCACCTTCCACCTTCCCTGTGGAATGCTGACACCCACGCTGTTCGACGTGGCTGCCATCACTGGCCTTCGACCCACTGGGGATTATTTCGACCCAGAGGAAACTTCGGAGGATCAGATTGGATTCTCTGCCACAAAACCAACCTACACCACCTATATCAACCATTACCACGATAAGTCGACGGCCACTGTGTCGGATGTAGAGCATATCGCGTTTCTAGCCTTATGGTTGTCACGCTTTGTGTTTTGCACAAAGTCTTTACAGGTGACAAAGAAGATGGTCACCCTCGCCACCCAAATCCACCATGGCCAAAATATTTGTTTGGCAGAATTGATCTTGGTGAATCTGTACGAGTCGATTAGCAGCGGAGCGACTCTTTTGAAGATCATCGAGAACAGAGCCAGTCTGCTGCTTGCAGGACCTTTTTGGCTACTTCAGTTGTGGCTCAATGCCACCTTCGAGTCTTTCTTACCTCAGAAGACTCAAATAAATGAGCAAGCTCCGGAGATAGCAAATAGGTGCATCGAAGGCACCAGATTGGCTCTGCTAACCCCAACTGAAGATGGGCTGGAGCTTCAACAAACTTTTACAAACTTCGTCTTGATGTTTGCAAAAAGGAAAGAATTTGTTTCGACCATGGCTCCCTTTGCTCGACGAAAGGTTGGTCCAGAGTGGTTCACGAGGCCCCATCCTAAGTCGTCAAGTGGCCCTCAGGTCGAAGAACATACAACAGTGTGGGAAGCATTTCTCACACCAAGAATAATGCCCCTGCGATTCAAGAGCTCCAAGACTCACTTGAGCCTGATCGCGTATCAACCAAACTTGGTCTCTCGCCAGTTTGGTATCATTCAAACACTTCCTTCTCCTATTTTTCCCAGGGAGAAGTCTATGTTATATTTTTGCAACGACTACACTGAAGAGGATGCCACTAAGCATATCGGCAGGTATGCTGGTCGAACAGTCCTTTCGTTGTTCGACTATCAGCTTAACTTTCTCTGCTCACCATCCTTCGAAGAGTGGTGGAAAAGTTACTACGCTAAAGAGTTTTTCAACGAGAAGGACTTCGTGGACGAACTTCAGAAGTCTTTTGTTCTTGTCTTGGACAAAATAAAGAAATGTAAGTTCATCCTTCCAAATTATTTTGTCCTTCCCTTTCGACTGGTAGCCTGTTAATTATTTTGTCTTCTTTCAGTTGTTCGAAAGCCTGCAGCCAAGAAAGCTGCAGAAGGCCATCAGGGAGGAGGTCCCTTGACAAAACCTCCACCACCGGCGAAGACTATAGCACCGGCGAAGACTACAACAAGCCATCAGGGGGAAGGTCCTTCGAAAAAGCCTTCTGCACCGGTAACCAGACTTTTATTCTTTTCTTCTGGCTTTAACATTCTGAATTTCGATGTAGCTTCTAAATCGAACTCCAATTGGTTTTTAGGCACCTTCACCCAAGAAACGACCTGCTCTGACGGTCAAATCTGGGAGTGACGAAGAAGATGACTCTCCCCCCGTCCCTCTAAAAAGGCGAAAACTGAAGAAGGATGTTCCCTCTCCTGAGACTCGAACAATCAGAATAAAGGTTGCTGGGAGAAAACCCAGGCCACCTCCAGTAATTATTGAAGAGCCAACGGAGGAGGAACTAAATGTTCTTCTCAATAAACCTGTCGAAAGCGACAATTCCAGCCCTGGGGCTGAAGTTCCTCTGCAGGTAATTTCTTTGACCCTTTTTAACTCAGGTGTCGATACCCATGTTCGATTATGTCCCTTCCTAACTTAGAAGATTCTTCCTCTGCTTTTTCCAGGAAACCACTGAAAGCTCAGCGCCAAAGACTTCTAAAACGTTAGATTCTGCTAAACTCAGTAGGCCACAAGAAAAAGACTTGGCGAACGATGAAGCCAATGCTGAAACAGATGAAGCCAATGCTGAGACAGAAGAACAACAAACAGAAGATCCACAAACAGAAGAGCAACAACCAAAAGAGATTCAAGTGGTTGATCTGTCGGAGGAACAACATGACGAAGGAGGTCATGCCGATGCTGGTACTGCTGATCTTCAAGTCGAAGAAAGTCAAGTCGAGGCAAATGCTACTCAAACGCCTCAACCCCAAGGCAATGCTGCTGCGAAGGTTACCACCTCAACAAAGCATGGGTCGAAAGAAGAATTAGCACTCTTGAAGCAAACTGATCCAGTTGGCTATCTGAATGCCATTATCGAGAGCAAGGGAAGTTCGTCTGATATTAGTCAGGAGGCTTCTACTCAGTCGGGGAAGTCCACTGAAACTTCTCCTCTCGATGAGGCTTTGACGAAGGTTAAGGCTCAATCCTTCAAGAAAGATTTGATGAAAGATTTGGAGGGGGACCCTACTGCTCCATCGTATTTGGGGGCTGTTTTGAATGCCGTAGACTTGCTAGCTGTGACTCCGGAGGTTTCAAGCTTTATCATGGAGTTACACTCCATTATTGATCAAGTCTCAGCAGACTATCAGCGACAAAGGGGCTTCAACAGCCAACTTGAAGCGTTATATGGCAAAAGCTCTTCTGCATGGACTGCTGTAGCAGAGACGACTTCTCGAATTGCAGAGTTGTCGAAGCAAAAGGCATCTAAGCAGGAAGAAATTGATGCCATAGATCGAGAGAATGCTTCCATAAAGGCGCAAATCGAAGAGTTAGAGGCCAAGATGAATGCCAATACTAAGCGCAAGGAGGAACTTCTCTCGACTGTTCCAGACACCGAGAGTCAAGCTGAGATCTCACAAGGCCTAGAATTTGCTGAAAAAGCTCAAGCCTTCGACGACCAAATTGCCAAGCTTGCGCAGGCGAATGCCTTGTGCAACAAAAGACTGGAGTTGCAGCAGGCGAAGTACCTTCGACTCAAAGATTCGATCCCCTTCTGATTGACTCAGCCCTTTAACCATATATTGTAATATGTATTTGACAATATTGCCATTTTGGCTAATTTATAAAATTTTCCATTTTGGCTTATTTATGGTTAATTTAGTTGTTACTTGTTATTTATTTTTATCTCTTGGAGCATAGGTTTATACTTTTTCAAATATTTGCCATTTACTCTCAAGAGCCTTTTATCGTCATCTAACTCTTCGACTTCATAAGCTCCACCAGAAAAAGTCTGGATAATTCTGAATGGTCCTTCCCATTTGGGTGACCATTTTCCCATGCTTCGATCCCTTCGATCCATGGGAAGAATCACCTTCCAAACTAATTCTCCAGGCGAGAATGCCTTAGGTTTCACTTTTTTATTGTAAGAGTCTTCCACTCTTTTCTTCTGAAGCCTTAGTAGGTCGAGAGCGCGCAATCTTTCTTCGTCTAAATCTACTAGTCCGTCTAACATCATATCCCAATAAACTTCAGAGGGAATATCATGGTGTCTCTGAACCCTTGCAGATTGAAGACAAATTTCTGCTGGCAACACTGCGTCATGACCAAAAGTTAGCCTATATGGTGTTGTACCTATGGCTTCTTTTGGGGACGTTCGACAGGCCCACAAAATCTGGTCTAACGTCTTATGCCAATTTTTTGGCTTCTTCCCAACATGCTTTTTTATCAAGCCAATCACTACTTTGTTCGCTGCTTCGACTTGACCGTTTGCCTGTGCATAATAAGGCGTTGATGTTAGGAGTTTAAAGCCTGTTTCTTGAGCGAATTCCTGCATCTTTCGACTGGTGAAAACTGATCCTTGATCAGTAGTTATAGTCTCAGGGATTCCATATCTAAAGATAATGTTCTTTTGAATAAATTCAATGACATTTTCTTGGTCTACATTGACTAAAGGAATAGCTTTGATCCACTTAGTAAAATAATCAATGCCTACCAATATATACTTCTGGCTCTTTGATGATGCTGGTCGAATCTCTCCAATAAGGTCCAACGCCCATCCTCTAAAAGGCCAAGGTTTCACTATCGAGTGAAGTTCGCTTGCTGGTACATGTTGGATGCCTGTATGGACTTGACATTCTTGACAACCCTTGGCGAACTCGACACAATCTTTCAACATGGTGGGCCAGTATAGTCCTTGTCGAAACAACAACCATTTCATCTTATGGCCTACTTGGTGAGCCCCACATGCTCCAGCGTGCGTAGTCGAAAGGGCTATGTATGCTTCAGTTTCACTTAAGCATTTTAGCAATACCCCTTCAGGCGTCTTTTTAAATAACTCATTACCCATGAGTACGTAACTCAACGCCCTATACTTTGTTTTTCGTTCTGCCGAAGCTACTGGATTTTGAAGATAATCCACAATGGGTTTCCTCCAATCTTGCTCTGACAAATTGTCTATGAACGAAATTTCGAAGTTAGTTTGATCAGCATACCCTAGTCTTGTCGATTCCAAGTCTGTTGGTGACAAACAGGTTGCTTTTATATTTTCTCAAACTTCGATTGCTCTTTGTAATCTCGTTTTTGAAATTTTGTACCCAGATGCAATTTGTGCCAGATCGTTGGCTATTTGATTTTTCAATCTGGGTATGTGTCGAATGTTGACCATTTCAAACTTTTTCAATAAACGATTTGTTATCACAAAGTACATAATGAGATTTTCTCTTATGCATTTATATTCTTTTGTGACTTGCTTAATGACTAACTCTGAGTCTCCCATTATTTCGACTCGAGTTGCCCCCAATTCCAACAATATCTCAAGGCCAGTAATTAGAGCTTCATACTCAGCCTCATTGTTCGAACAAGAACCTGATATCTTGTACTTGAATGTTGTTGGAATTTTCTTTGGAGAAATAATCAAGACTCCTACTCCTGTTCCATCTTTATGGCTGGAACCATCGAAGTAGAATTTCCAAGGTTCTATCTCCACATAATTAATACTCTCAACTTGAATTGAGTGGTCGACTATAAAGTCTGCAACCACTTGTCCTTTTACTGCCTTAAGGGGCATAAAGGTCAAGGAGTATTCAGTTAATGCTAGTGCCCATTTGCCAATTCGACTGTGCAAGATGGGTTTCGACAACATGTACTTGAAAACATCAAAATGAGACGAAACATACACATCAACTGGTTTTATATATTGCTTGAGTTTTGTACAAGAGAAATACAAACATAGACACAATTTTTCAACTTTGCTATATCTAGTTTCTGCATCGTTCAAAACTCTACTAAGATAGTAAATGGGTCTTTCGACTCCATTTTCATCTTCTTGGGCTAACATGCTTCCCAAAGTTTTGTCGGATGCAGCTATGTACAATCTCATACTCCTATTGCTACAAGGAGGCACCAAAATAGGTGGCTTTGTGAGGTACCCTTTGATTTTGTCGAAGGCTTCTTGTTGCTCTTGCCTCCATTCGAATCCCTCTTTGTTCAGTCGAAGTAAGGGTGAAAAGGCTTGAGCTTTCCCACTTAGGTTAGATATGAATCTCCTTAAGAAATTTATCTTGCCTAACAGAGATTGCAGTTCCTTTTTATTCGATGGCGCTTTCGCTTCCAGAATTGCCTTCGTCTTGTTCTGGTTGATTTCGATTCCTTTTTTGTGGACAACGAAGCCCAAGAATCTCCAGCTTTCACACAGAATGCACACTTCAAAGGGTTCATCTTCAGACCATGTTCTCTCATTCTTTCGAATGATTGTCGAAGGTGGTCTATATGGTTCTTCCTGGAAACAGATTTTATAACAATGTCATCAATATATACTTGCATAAAAGTGTTAATAAAATCATGGAAGATAGAATTCATTGCTCGCTGGTATGTTGCCCCAGCGTTCTTTAGGCCAAAAGGCATCACTACCCATTCGTAAGTGCCCAAAGCCCCAGGGCATCGAAAAGCTGTTTTCGACACATCTTCTTCAGCAATGAATATTTGATTATATCCTGAATAACCATCGAGCATACTCAGATACTCGTAGCCAGCGGCAGAATCGACTAGCATTTCCGCCACAGGCATAGGATATTCATCTTTGGGTGTAGCAGCATTCAAATCTCTGAAATCTATGCACACCCTCAATGTACCATTTTTCTTAATCACTGGCACAATGTTTGCAATCCATTCGACATACCTCGTAACGCGTATGAATTTGCACTTCAGCAGTCTTTCGACTTCCGTTTTGATCTTCAACAGTATTTCTGGAGCGAAGCGTCTTGGACTTTGCTTGATTGGCTTCTTCCCAGGTTTGATTGGCAACTGAAGTTCTACCAATCCTCTGTCGAGACCAAGCATTTCGTCGTAATCCCATGCAAAACAGTCCTTGAACTCCTTTAACAAATGGATTACTTCCAACCTGAGTTCTGGGTCAATTTTTGCGCTGATGTAAGTTGGCTTTTTCTCTGACCCTTCGCCCAAGTTGATTTCTTCTAAAGGATCCTGCACTAACATTTTGATGTTGTTCGCCAAAGGGTCCTTTTCGAATCCCAAAGGCTCATCGTCGTAGATGGCGTTGAGCCTCTGTTCCTGCATCCCTTCTGGCATGATATCAGGAGGTTCTGGATCGAAATCCTTTCCAGGACCTGTAGAAGATAACTGCTGATCATTGGCCTGTGTGGCCATATATTTTACTTCGGCTTCGAGAGCCGTTATCATCTTTGTTTCGGCTACATAAGCCGAAATTCGCTTCAATGATTGTGACTCAGTCATTATCACTGAATTCACTTCCCCAACCAGTTGGTTGGATATCAGTTAACCCACTGAAATCTATGTGGGACAAGTCTTCTCTGTCCCATTGAAAACCATGCTCAGGGTGCAGGTATAGGGAACAAAAAGTATTTGGCGCTGGCGCCAAGTCGAAGTCAGGTGTTGGGCATGGCCCAATGTGAGCCAGGTTCTTGTCGAAGTCTGCCAGCCCTAGGTGATTCACTTCGCCCAGGTAATAGCTTTGGTCCGCTTCTATGTTTTCGACCATTCCATCAGGACGCCATAGCAGCAACCTCTGGTGCATTGATGATGGTACAGCTCCAACACCATGAATCCATTCACGGCCCAACAAAAGATTATAGTTAGGTTTGGCCGATATGACCATAAACATAGTTGGTCGAAGGATAGATCCCACCTTGATATCCAGTTGGATCACACCCATAGTGGTCCCTATGCCGCCTTCATAATTCGACAGGACCATGTTGTGAGGCTTGATGTTCTCATCACTTTTGCCTATTTTTCTTAGCATAAAGTGAGGAATAATGTTGATGCTTGCCCCACAATCCACCAAGATTTTATTTACTGTGGTTTCTTCGAGTTTAGCCCTTATAAATAAAGGCTTGAGGTGATTTTTCATCGCCTCTGTAGGTGGTTCGAAGAACCCATTCTGCTCTTCAGTAGCGCCATTATCCATGACGAAATAGCACACTGGCCTATGCTTGGTCATTTCTTGCTCCACTTCCCAATCGCTTGTTTCGACCTCCACCTGGCGGTTGAACTCCCTGGGCAGAACTGAGACTATGTTCACCATGATGTCCAAAGTGTCATCAGACTCAGAACCATCTTCGTTATCAACTTCACCTCGGTTAGGCCAAACTAGCCTATTGGTTACTGGTTCTCTTTCCAGAGGTTTCCTTTGCTTTCTTTGAGGAACATTTGAACTGGTTTCCGCCTTTGGTTCATTAGCAGCTTCCCTCTCAGCTTTTCGTCGCCTCTGGTATCTCCTTCATTGAGATCGAGACATGGGATTTTTCCCTTTGTAGTTGCTTGATACCCGTGTCACCTTAGGGGTAGCAACCTGGATCAGTGGGATTTTTTCCACTTGAGGGGACTAACAGTTTGCAAGAATATGGTAGTCCTTGTTTTAGTTCCGCTAAATCGACTTCGCCTTCTTCGACAGTTATAGTTTCGTCGAAGGTTTCTGGATCTTCATCATCCATCTCAACATACGCTATCCTCTCTCTTTTATGAGTTTTCGTTGCCTTGGATTTCTCAGCTTTAAGGCGTTCGACCTGTCGAACTCTATCGGCCAGTTGGGCCATGTCTCTCAGGTATTGAGTGTCTAACTTCTTCCTAATGGAATAATCTAAGCCGCCTGCGGCTATTTCGACTAACTCATGTTCTGGCACTTGTGTAAAACATCTTGCTTTGAGCAACCTAAACCTATTTAGATATTCGTCTATAGGTTCAGTGAAACGTCTCTTTACACTGGCCAATTCTTTCAGGCTTATCTTGGTTTGTCCCATGTAGAATTGCTCATGGAACAATCTCTCCAACTGGGTCCAATGATGGATCGAATTGGGGGGAAGAGTTGTAAACCAAGTAAATGCGTTCTTTGTTAAAGAACTTGGGAAGTACTTAATCCTCAGGTTTTCGTTATTTGAAATATCTCCCGCTTCGATTAAGTATCTCGCCACATGTTCGACAGTAGATTCTGTCGTGTCCCCAGAGAATTTAGTGAACTTAGGGACTTTACATCTAGGAGGTAAGTCTGTTTGTAACACGTATTCTGACAGTGGGGATGTGAAGTTGGGCCTACGAAAGCCCATGTTCATCCCATTTTGAGTCATGATTCTTTCGATCATGGCTGCCAGATTATTTTCCAAACCCATATTTTGGTATTGGATATGCTGAACTACTTCGTCAACATTTTGGTTTCTGTTAACTAACCTTACCTCTGGGGTTATTACCCTAGGTTCTTCGATAGGCTGCTCCAATCGTGCCCTAAGGTTTTCTTCGACAGGCTGCTGGCCTTGGTTGATAGTGGTTTCTTCCTCTAAGAGTATACCTTGGTTTCCCCTTATTTGTGCCCTTTGGGGCTGTCGAATAGGTTGGGGTACTCCAAAGAAATCAGCCAAACGCATCATTTGCGCTGTCATCTGCTGATTCGATTGGGTGGTGTTTTGTATTAGAGGATTCAGCACTATACTTAAAGTTTGTGCCAACATTTGAACCATATCATGGTTGCTTTCGTCCATTTGTTACCTCAAGACTGCTGTCGAGGCATTTGTAAGGCCATGTGCTACTTGGGACGTTCCGCCTAAGAGTTGGGTCCTATTTCTGTTCGCCATACCTACTCCAGAACCTTGGAGTGGCGAAGAGGCACTCACTAAAGGGTCTGAAAAAGTGGACGCTGCGTTCGTTAGGCTAGCCAAATCAGACGTTGGCATGCCATAGAGTGGTTCTCGATTATGACCGCCTGTCATAAATCCTGGGGGAACATAAGGCCTTGTGCCTAGATTTCCCCTTGGTGGGGGAGTTCCCAAAGGCACTCTGGGGCCAGTGAATGGAGGTAATGGCCCCGTTGTTGTGACCGTTACTGCTGGTGTTGAACCAGCGGTTATCGCTTCACTTACGGTTGGGATAACCGTTATTCCCACATTCGTTTGTGGGATTTCGTTATTGTTTGGCGGATTCGCCATCGCTTCTCTTCTTCTGGCAGTATTGGTATTGTTAGTGTATATTCTACCACTTCTCAATAACATACAATACTTCTCGAAAAAGATGATATTTTGTGTAAAAAGATTAAACTTCAAAATCAACACACAGTCCCACCGGGTGTGCCAATTTGTTTACCGTGGGAATTGGTAAACAACCGCTGATCTTCCAAAAGGTTACTTATTTGGTGACTCGCAGGATCGATCAGATTGATCCTAAGACATGGTTGATTTTGGGGTTTTGATTAAGTTTGGTAATGATTAAATGACAAGAAAATAAAGAAGCTTTATGTAAATTGCATGAAGAAGAGAACTTGATAAAATAAAGGAAGGCTTGAAATAAAGGCTTCGACAGGAAAAGTAAAGGGGAAAGCAAGTAAAGTTTCTGGAAAATAAATGACTTTGATTAATAAAAGTGGTGTTTCACACATACATTCTCAATAATTCTTTCTCACACGCTGGGTACTTGAATCTATATGAGTGACTTGTATATAATTGTGAACACACGCGAAAAACTGCGTGAACTACTACTATTATTTATACTAAACATCCCAAGTAACCGTCGGGCAGTTACACTGCTTCGAGATGACTCCACTTGGCACGTTCACAGCGTTCGACGCTCCAGATCTTTGCACGTTGCACTTGGTAACCGCTGGGAACCGCTTTCCCTCCAAACGTTTGAATTTCAAACCGTCCCACTCTGAGCAATTGAACACCTTCGTCGAGAGGCATCTTCGACGAGCCACACCTTCGACGTCGAAGGCAACCAAATTCTCCCTTGGAAGAAATCCTCTAAGTACATTGCCATCTTCTGATGGGCATTTCGACAGACCCAGCTGGTCGAAAACATCCTTCAGCTTTAATGGCTGATATTAATAAAAACAAGGGTGTCGAATTTAGGAGCCAACAGGATCCCCTTAGATGCTTTGCCCGTAGTTAGGAGCTTCCTGGGAAGGATGGCTTTTGATCAAACCAATTTTGAGATCTCCTTGATGCTAAGTATTTAGTCGTAGATAAAATTGTACATTTTAAAGAAGTAATTTTGTTTGATGCACATGCAAGTTCTTGAAATCGAAATTAATTATTCAAAAAGAAATGGAAGATTAGAAGATGAATATTCAAAGAATAAAAGTAGTTAGAAACGATTTTAACAAACATAGGAGTCAGTTTAACACAAATCTTGTCGAGTATGCTTTCATAGTGAACCTAGCTTCAATTAGGACTTTTAAAGGTTGTAACATGGCCATGGTTCGTGGTTTAAGAAACAAATGATATAAGGCTCAAAATTTATTTAGCCCACCCCATTCTCCTTGATTTTCTCCAATCCTAAGTTCAATTAATCCAACAGATACATTTAATCCCCAATAGAAATTTTGTAGTTGCAAAGATGATGAGAAGCGTTGATAAGATTCAAAAACAAATGAAAAGTATTGATAAGATCTGAGTGTTGATGGGAAGCCTTGATGATTATTGAGGTGGCAGTCACAAGATTGTTCTCCAATTTATTGTTTTCAATCCTTTATTTTTGTATGGACCGATTTTTTTGAATTTTTGTATCCACCGGGATGCCCTAATTTTTGTCTAAGTCAAGTTTTAATTTGCTTTGAGTTAGCAGGCTTTCTCTATATTTTTTTGAATTTTTTTGAATTTTTTTGCTTTTGGTTTTGAAAATTTGTGACTGCCAGGCTGATTGTTGTAAGCTTCGTATTCATCATTTCTTCAATCTTGATTGAGGAAGAAAGATATCATGGACTTTGTTTTTATTGGTTCCTCAATCTTGGATGATTAACGCGAGGAAAATGATGTGCTCGAATCTCTGCTTAGGTTGTTTTCTCAATGATGTATCGAGGAAAGAGATATGCTTGAAACTTTGCTTAGATCGTTCTCTCGATGATGTATCGAGGAAAGAGATATACTTGAACCTTTGCTTAGATTGTTTCGATTCTCCTGGGATTTGAATGCATCGTCGAATTAATTGAAATCTACCCTGCCCCTGGTTAAGATTAAGGGTTTTTTCAGAAAATAGAAAGAACTCCGACTTCTGGCTCAAGGGGGGTTAATTACAAATTATCTCCTTATATCTCCATTGTTTAGGAAGTGAAACAATGCCTTACATTGTTAGCTAAGCCTTACTATTAAAAAGTATACGTCATCAAAATTCTATTATTTTGTATTTTCCTCATTCTCCATCGAAGTTTGTTACTTTAAAAAATGGAAAAGAAGAGTAAAAATGGAAAGTCGTTGATCATTTGTGGAATGAATCGATTTAAAAAACATGGATGCTTAATTTATTAGAATTACTTGACCAAAGAGTACAAAGTTTATAACAAATAACACTTAGCAAGAAATAAATTACAATTTAAAATGATAAAGGCATAATGGTCTAGGGATAAGCCTTCTTGTTGACCCATTGACTTTAGGGGATTCTTCTTTAGTCTTTAGATTTGTCAAGGCAAGGGCGACCATTCACTAATGAGACCCCTTATTCAAAAGTCAACTGCTTACTGTCGATCAAATCTTGGACCTTGTGTCTGAAATCCCAACATTTTCTAGGGTATGCCCTGGAGAATTGGCATGATACTCTCACCTTGCATTTGTATCATATTTTGGTGGGAATGCCCCGATTGGAGGAATAAGTGGCTTCAGATCTACCAAGGATGCCTTGAGTAAATGTTGTAGTAGCTGACTGTGCGGTATGGGAAGTGGATCAAATCTCCTAGGTGATAGCTTTTGTCTTTTCCTTTGTTGGGCATATCCCTTATGTTGATAAGGTCGTTGTAGTTGTTATTGAGGTGGTGGAATTTCCCGTGGTGGCGGCATCTGCGGTGATGAATAGGCTTGCGGCTGGGATGACAAAGGGTTACCTCCACTCCTCAGTAATAATTGCATGATCAAGTTCATTTGAGTCTTCAACTGGTGGATCTCCTCCTTTAATAGTTCTTAGCCTCTTTTGAGTTCTTCCATGGCTTCTTGAGACATGCTTTGAGTTTGCTTGCGAGCATTGGGAATCTTGCTAGCTGGATTACAGTTGGATAAGGGTGGAAGTGTAAATGATTTGTGAAAATGGATGGAAATGTAAATGTATGAGAATGCTTGGTTAAACAAGAGTATTTTTTTTCTTTTAGGTATGCAAACAAAGTTTCATGGATATGCGATGCAAAGTAGACGTAGTATGATGGTAGACGTAGAGATACACTATTCGAGTATAATGATGGACATGATGATATCCTACACTGACTCAAAGGTTGAGATAGGCAGAAACTCCTTAAGGATGAAGATAATAATAGATATGGATTTGATGATATCCCACATCGTCTTAGAGGTTGAGACATGCATGGACTCCTTACGGACGAAGATAATAAATAGACATAAATTTGATGATATCCTACATTATCTCAGAGATTGAGACAGACAGGAATTTCTTGAGGATTATGGTCAATGAAAGATGACAAGGAGTCTCTACAAGATAAGGATTATGACATAGACAGAATCCCTACGGGCTAGAGATAGTAATTAGTAGAAGAAAACATAATCCTTGCGGGTTTAGAGATTATAGTGGGATTTGTGAAAGGTATCCTTAGAAAGTAGGTTTTTAATATTGGCCTACGGATATTCTACCATCCTCATAAGGTGGCTTCCTTAAGGGTATCATGGATAACACTAGAGGGAAAGGCATAAGGGTCTCCCTTAAGCGGAGTCTCTTTACAGACCGAAACTTTCGTCTCTAGGTCATGAAAGATCTCACCATGAGTTTTTGGTTTAAAGGTCGCACAAAGAGTCATAGGTGTCATTCAAAAGTCCTACTTCCCAAGAGGATGTCTCTCGATAGGTATTCCTTTTGTGGAATTCCACCGGCTCTAGGCGAAGTCATCGCATAAACTCGTAGGGTTGATGTAACCCTTTGGCTAATAGACGAACCTTCTTTCTAAGGGTTTAGAAAATATTTTTTTTTTGTGAAAATTAAATCCCACCACAAATGAATAAACATAACGAATCGTAATAATAAAATAAGCAATAAATAAATAAATAAACAAGAAAGCATAAAACCCAAAAAATAAAGAAAAACCATAAAACCTAAAGATGAGGCTTCTAAACCTAAGGTTGAGTCCTCAGCAGAGTCGCCAGCTGTTGCAACTGGTTTTTAAATAAGAGTCGTCACCCTTAACTTTTATCCTAAGGAAGGGAATATAAAGGATAACCCTAAAAGTTATAGATTCTAGGTCTTTTGGACTCGGTTCTAGACGAAGGAAAGGTGTTAGGTACCCCTTATCTACCTTGTTCACAAGGATACTAGGTTTAGAAGCGTGATGTTTAGAAAATAAGGTTTTAATTACTTATTAAGGAAAAGGGTCTGAATTTTAGTTAGTGGGACTCGCCACGATTTTCGATCGTATGCCTACGTATCCTCCTAGGAGAAATCAGAGTCTCATTTCGTAGTTCGCGGTTTGGTTGATGTTTTTTAGAGGATTGCATAGAATTATTTTCGAGTTTATCCTCGAACCTTGTTTGGGTTGTAAGTTGAGTGATGGTAGACGCAGTTCGCAATTTAAATTTAAAATTAATTCTCCTTAATACTTTTTCGAAAATATCTTGTAGTTTGATTATGTTAGTGGAAAAATGGTTTATTGTTGGTTAGCTGTATTACGATGTAGAACGGGGAAAATCAGATAAAGTATTTCTCCTCACGTGGCCATATATTGTCCACGTGTTGTTCGTTATGGAGGATGTGGAGGGAGTCCGATACAGTCTTCCTCATCACATGGCCAGATATTGGCCACGTGTCGCACATTGGTGAATTGCATGGTAAAATTTTGAATTAATTAAATTTAAAAGTGTTTGATTATGTACTAGGCTCAATTTATTGTTATAAAGCAATTAAATACTTTTTGTATATAACTCAAATAAATAAAAAAACTAAGTTGAATTTAGCTTGCTTAGAATTAATTCTTAATTATTCTGACTAACTCAATTAACTTAAAATTAACAACCAAATTAATTAACTAATTAGTATGGATTAAATTTATTGAGGGTGTAATCTTTAACTGGGGGTGGACACAAGTAAAATGTTAGAAAGAAAAGAAAGCCCAAAGCCCATTTATCAATTTAACCCTAATTTGAATTAAAAGAGTAAAAGGATAAACCAAATGAACATACATTGAGGGAGGAGGCGCCTTCCATGCTCCTATTTCTGATGAATATAACACATATATTTTACTTTTCAACCAACAGGCCAGCCAACCGTATCATGACACATGGCATTGGGGAATAATTTAAAAATAAATAAATTAGTATCATAGATATATGTTTGCAGAAATAAAGTGTGAGATTCAAAACACCACACTTTCTTTTCCCTTTTCTCTCTCCACGTATCTCCCTCTTATCTTCATCTTCCCACAATGACAATGCATCTCCCTCTTATCTTTATCTTCCCACAATGACAACGCGAAATATTAGCATAAGGCTTGTTGAAAGCGAAGTGGTTTGTGTATTCCGGCGGCGGGTGGAACGACAAGGAGGTATGGTGGTGAGATACGGTGGCAGAACCGACTGTTAATACTAGTTTACGTTTTATATTCACAAATGTGCGGTAAGAAATAGCCGCCATCGACTTTTCTTTTATCCAACAAAGGAAAGGGTGAAAAGAACAGAAAAAGACCTTTTTCGAGGTTTTCTGAGTAAGGGGGGTAGATTATGGAAAGGGAAGGTGTTAGCACCCTTTCCATCTGTGGTTTTCCACGGGCTCTTAGGTAGTTGCTCATTTTTGAAAGTTGCTTTCGTGTTTGTATGTTTTGAAAAGTGTGTTTGCTTTATGATAACTCTTGTATCAGTCCTCAAGAGTGTTGATAAAGCGTTTTTGAAAAATGTTTTGAAAGTGTAGTGTGAAAAAGGTTATTTTTGAGCAAGTACCTAACAGTTATCTACTTACTCGAAAAAAGGCGTTCTTTTCCTCCTTTCCTTTAGATAGTGCTATCCTACTATTAGTGAGTAGGTAACCCTATCGTTGGATGTTGAGGGACTATCGAAGGGACGTTTACGGTCACTAAGACAAATGGGCAAGAACTTTAGTAATTGTTCTAAAGTTCTAAGATCACTTTTTAACCGAGGAGGCATCGAAAGGGCCATCAAGGGACTTGTGATCTCTTAAACTAAAGGACAACCACTAAAAATTCTCACGTTTCGTGAATTGTGACCGTTTTCAAAGGCAACCGAAGTGGGGGTACCCTGGAGGTGCGCATGTGCGAGTGTGTTGAGATTCAGTTATTTTTTATCTTTTTGTTAGGTTAGCTAACGCTTTAATTTACAATCTTTATATGCAAGCCTATTTACTAATAGTAATATAGTAAAATAATAAAGCAATAAATGCGCGGAAAATAAAATGCAAAAAAATAAATCCTAAGTTATTACACGACTTTGGGAGAGATACATTATAAGTGTAAGAAAATAAAATGCAGAATTTTAAATCTAGACTATTACATCCCATAATCAGTTACATTATTTATATAAAATGCAAGAATAAAAATAACGCGCGCGAAATAAATATTACGTCTAAAAAACCTAAGAACTACTAAATAAAATTCTTCTTGTTGTTTTTGTTATGAAAAGAAATTAACTTAAAAATCCTAAGTCTATTCAATTTTAGTTTTTTTTAAAGAAAGTATTAAAATAATTAATTAATTAATTGACAAAATTAAAATTAATAGTAAAAACTAAAACCTAATCCTTCTTTGTGATTTTTGATTTTTTGATTAAAAACAAAGTAATGAAAAGGATAAACTAAATGGAAAAAATAGTAAAAAGGAAAAGAGTAATCTGCAGGATGTAGGCCTGGATCGAAAGGCCTAAGGCTGCCTTTCGATCCAAATGAAAAGGTTGATCGAAGATGCATGAGAGACTGCATCTCTGGGTGTTCAATCTGGATGTGTCATCCTTCGATCAAGGATACTGGATCTACAAGGAATTTGTTAGAAAAAGAAAAACAAAACAACATCCTGGACTTGAATCGAATCTGGTCCTGGATTCGATAGCCTGGCAGTGTCACCCTGAATCGAATTGCCAGAGTCTGAATCGAAGGTCATTGGCAAAAGGTTCCTTCCACCTAGTCCTAAGCTTACTGCTTCGAAGCCCTAAACAATATTCCTGCAAAATGAACAAATGTTAAAGATCCAGGGGGGACCTTACCCGCTAGCTCAAATAACTCCCTAATTCGAAACTCTCTTTAATTCAAATTTGGGTTTGCCTTGTCCTGAAACACTAAATATCATGAGATTCAAAGGAACCAAATTCACGTGCCCTAATAATGGTAGGTCTGTGAGGATTGTAACATGTCTAACGCTTCATTACAAACACGCACAAACACATTAGAATGAATAAATGCGCTTAGATTAAGAAATTGAACTTTAGAATTATACCTATGGCTGATATTCTTCGATCTACAACTTTGGGTGTGGAAATGTTGGCTTAGGATTTGGTATGGACTCCTGGATGGCTCAGGAATACGAATTTAGTATTTGTTTGGGCTAAAGGTGCCTGCAAAAAAGGTGCTTCGATTGGAACACTTTTGGGATTTCTTTGAGAAATGTGGCAACATGATCTGTGTGATGCAGTATGCGTTCCTGTGAGTCCCCCCAGATTTGTGTTTGACATCTTGTATTTATAGATGGTGGAGGAGACAAGGAAATAGGGAAATAATCATGGCATTAAAGACCAACCATTAAACATGGCATTGAAAACAAAATCAGACAAATTAAAATATTTCCATTTTGAGATATTTCATGCCATTCTGGGATTTTGAATGAACTTGGACATGTCAATTTGTGCCTTGTTCGAATTTGAAAATATTCAGAGTTTCCCTCTTCAGATCCCCTTCGATCAACCCTTGTTCTTGTGATGATTCTAAGTCCTGATTCGAATTGTCTAGAACTTCCTTCATCAGAACATTTGTTTCCTTCGAAGGCTCTGAATTCTAATTTGAATTGCACCAACTTCGTTATCATGGCTTCTTCGATTAAGTCTCAAGCTTTGATCTCTTCGATGGCTTTGAACTTGACCAATCAAAGCATTATCTTATTGACTAGTCAAAGTATTGTTTTGCTCTCTTCGATGGCTCTGCATCCTGATTCAAATTGCTCATATTCTCAGCATCAGAGTTTCTTCGTTTGAACCATGGTCTGTAGGAATTTGAAAGGCTCAAAGTTGTCCTTATTAGAGATCCTTCGATTTTGTCTCCAATCTGCCTGAATTCAAATGGTCCATCATCAGAGCTTCGGGAAACGTCTCAGTTCTTTCTCTTTTCGATCTCATTTTCTCTAACTTGGATAATCGAAATGTCACCCTGTTGATATGCCATTGAAGCATCACTTGGTTGACATGCCTGTCGAAAGACACTTTGTATGCCCTAACGAAAGACAACCTTACTTAAGATGTCCATCGAAGCTGCCTTGTTTAAGATGCCCATCGAAAGAACCTTTGGAGTGTATTGTACCCCAAAATTTGCCCTCTCATTTATCAAGATTTCTCATAAGATCTCTTTGACTCAAGGCTGGATTAGGGTTTGATCAACTCAAGACATCTCATCTTGCACTAATGACCCAAAATTAGGGTTTGAGTTTGCACAAGGATTTTTGGATTATCGATGCTTCATTTGAATTTCAAGTATCATCATGGACCCCTAAGATTACTCATGTCAAGTTTCAAGCCTTGAATCACATTTTTGACCAGTCAATTGGACATTTGACCTAAAAATCAGTTGTATTGGGGAAAAAGTCAACCATGGCCAATTTACAGTCAAAATTCATAATTTTTGATCCAAATCAACATTTTAGACTCACATGTATCATTTGATTAAGTTTGGACCACAATTCCTCAAGAAATTTGATCAAATCATCAAAAGGGCAAAATGGTCAAAATCAGGGTTTTGATTGAGAAAAGGCAATTTCTGATTTTTAACCTAACAAATGACCAATTGGTTTGAAGCATGATTTCAAGGGTTCACTTATATAATCTTGGCCTAATAGCATGGTTCACAACATTGCATTTTCATTGGATTGACAGATGAAATTTGCAGTCAACTGATCAAAAGTCAATTATATACTAAAAAGTCAAACTTTGACTTTTTGGTCAAAATCAAGTGCCAAGGATCACAATTCATAAAAACATGTCAAAATGTGAAACTTTCTCATCAATAAATCAAGGATTGAAGATCTTGTTTTGAAATTTGAAAATTTCTTAACTTAGAAATTTTTCTAAGTATAGAAAATTTCTTATTTTTTCTCAACTTTAAGCCATTTTTTCACCATGATGCAAGATGATTCAAAGAAAGTTCCCAACATGAAAGTTGTATACCTCCATGAAATATACAACTTTGCTTCACACATTTTTCCCTAAAGATGCTTGGATCTCAAGATATAATTTTGTGAATACATGCTCATGAACTAAATAACTTAGTGAAATTTTGCCCTAATTTAGGCAGGTTTTTTACCTAACTTCATGACAATTTTTCACCTAGTTCTAAGAGGAATCTTGAAATGCATTTCAAAGATGAGTTATAGAGAATATTTCAAGCTTTCCAAAATGTCCAATAACTCCTTGAGATCATTCTTGAGTAGGGAGAATCAAAGAGATAAAGTTGGTGTTTTGTCACTTGGATTTCAAGCCATTTTGTGAAGAACTTTGAATCCAATCTTAACCATGCTGCATAATCTTCACTTTGCAGACCTCTTGACTTGAAAATATATCCATAATCAGATGTTTGCACAATTGATTGAACCATTATCCAAGTGGTTCAAGTATTGTCCATTGCATCTTTCCATTTTTGGCACAAAGGCACCATTGTCAGTCTTGCAAAGTTCACTTTAATCATAAAGTCAATTTCTTGAGCCTATAACTTGTTGTTATAATCACAGTAAACTTTTACAAGTCAAAACAAATATGTTTAAAGTGATCAACCACTTTAGATAGCTTGGTACAGGCATTGGAAACACGCTCTTCATGCTTGCTTCAAAAACAAGCAAGATAACCATAACATGTGATTCAAAATCTGAGTTGTTTAAAGTCTCAAACCTTATCTATAAATAGAGAGGCCATTTGCAAGACAAGGTAGTTAGAAAAAATAGAGAGAAAAAGCCATAAGTTTTATTGATAAACCCTTAAAATCTCATATTCACAAAAAGCCATAACAGTCCATAAAACTTCCACTCTTGAGTTTTAAAATCAAAATATCCAGAACTCTCACACTTTGCAAACTCTATCCAAGCATTTAAGAACCTCGCATACATCACCTAGAAATTGTCCAAACTCAAGAACAAGCTTCTACAACACCCCTGCCTTCTTTTCCAAGTTCAAGAACAGTCAAAACAACAAATCAAACTCAAGATATAAGGTTTAGCTCCAAGGTAAGTTTCTTGATTTTAGTTCTTCATTTCAAGCATCATTAGTAATTCATTTTTTTTGGAGACAAAGTATAGTAACCATTGTCCTTGAAGATAACCTTTTGTTTATCTCCCATTATTTTCATTATGTGTTGAGAACTAACCCATGTATGCAGCAAAACAATGTTTAAGGTAGAAAAACACAGCATGTATTGATACATATCCTCATGTGTCAACCCATCTTAGTGAAAAAAACATGGTATGAGTCGACACATAACCCTCATGCATCGACCCATACTGAGTTCAGGTCACAAAACAGAAGCTGGAAAGACCTATGAGTCGATACATACACATTTCGAATTGATACAAAAAGGTATATGAGTCGATACATCCTATTATGGGTCGACTCATACTGAACAGATTTCGTTTTACAGGAGCAAGGAAAAGCTATGTGTCGATGCATAGCAGCATGGGTCGACACATAGCAGTTCAAAATGCATTTTTTTCTTTCTTTTTACACTGTTTTTATATTTCCTTCATTATTATTCGATATGTTTGTAATATTTAAGTTCTTATTTCATCCCCATTTGTAAATTGTACCCCCATTCCCTAAATAATGTAATAGTGTAGGACTTTATTTTCCGCAATTTAACGCTTTCAAAATACAAATGCTAGTAATTAGGGTTTTGTATGGGAAGACTAAAAATCAACAAGTAGAAAACCTAATACAAGACAAAACAAACATGAAAATAACACACTTGCACACAAGCATCCTTAGGATTTCTCCACTTGGTTGCCTTATACAAAAATAGCCATATTACGCATGCGAAGTATCTTGGTAAAACAAACAATTATAAGATCATAGTCCCTCGATCACGCTATTCTAAGTTGCCTTACAAAATGATCTTGGTCCCTCAAAAAAGCTAAGTTACTTTAAAACATTGCTAATCATGGTTATGCGATGACCCGCGCCCGTCCCGTTAACATCCAAAGATAGGGTTGCTTACCAAATCAATGGTAAGACAACAACGTCAAAGGAATAGAAAATGAACAAGAAAGACATTTGAGTAGGTAGTTTTATCTTAATTACTTGCTCCATTTCAAACAAATATTCTTTCTATTTTCAAAACAAACACACACATTTCCAAACATCTTACAAACATTGAAAACATTTTCAAAAAAGACAAACATCTTTGTATACATTCTTACGAACGAGAATCATTACAAAGATTGCCTAAACGATGGCCTCTTTTACAAAATACTTTCAAAAACCACGCAAAGCACAATTTCAAACAAAAGCAAGTGATCTAGCAAGTAACTAAGAGCCCATGGAAAACCATGGATGAAAAGGATGATAATACCTTCCCTTTTCACAATCTACCCCCTCCCCCCCCCCCCCCCGAACTCAAGAAAACATCTCAAAGGTCTTTCCAGTGCTTTTTCACCTTTCCTTTTGGATAAAAGAAAAGTCGGTGGCGACTCTTGCTAAACCGCAACATTTGCGATAAAACGTGAAACCTCAGGTCAGTTCTCCCACCGTATCACAGAACTGGCGACTCTGCTGGGGAAATTTTTAAAAGTGGGGTTACCTTAGGGCTAGATCACATTTATTTGTTTACATTGTTTGACTTGTATGTTTTACTTTATGGTTCTTTGTTTGGGTTTGAAATCCTCCACCCGGATTTGGGATACATTATAGGTAAATAGCAATACATTGTGGAAACTGTGCAGGGTATACCGACATGGTCTAAGCAATAGTTATGTTAGTGTGACATATTTGTGGGTACCGGTAGCCTTTGAGTTAATCAAAGAGAATACGGGGCCGCTGAGTGATATCGTGAAGCACTAATGAACTTCTATAACCCTTTACTTGACCAACTTGGCCTTTAGGATGTAGTGAGATGACCGACTTTGGTGCAGTCCGAAGTTGGTAGATACTCGATACTACACTCATTGAGGTTTGGTTTCTTAGGATATTTCGGTCGCCATTAAAGAGGCTTGAGTTGAAACAATGACCAAGGAAACAATCCGGTGATATTGAGCTCCTTAGAACCCGGTTACTATTATTAGGACAGGTTTAAGCCAACTAAACTTCAAGAGGATACTTACCTATAAAACCCCATGCAAGCCTAAACTAAGAACTTGTTTGCTTTTCTTGTATATGCATACTTGTACATAACATCATGGACATCATGAACATCACATGCATCCACTAACCATTTCAAGGATTTTGGAAATTCATCTTTGTTCTTGTTTTGTAGGATATGGATTCGCTTCGCAGGAAAACTATCCAAGTCAACCTTGTAAGAATTCCTCCACAACTTAAGGAGCTAGCTTCAAGGATCCCTGAGAACTCTCCATTCACCGAGAGACATGGTCGTCTACTCAACTTGGTCACCTCCAACACTGATGAGGATATGATGAAGGTGCTCTTCCAGTTCTTTGATCCTTTGCACCATTGCTTCACATTTCCTGACTATCAGCTTGTGCCTACTTTGGAAGAATTCTCTCAACTCTTGAGAATTCCCATTCTTAATCAACTACCTTTCAACGGTACAGAAAGAGACCCAAATCCAGAAGAGATTGCTCAAGCTCTGCACTTGCACTCATCTGATGTCACAACTCATTGGGAAACTAGAAGTGGTGTCAAAGACTTCTTAGTAAAGTTCCTGTTTGGAAAAGCCTAAAGCTGTTGGAATTCCTTAGACTTGCAAGCCTTTGAGGAAATTGTGGCTCTTCTTATCTATGGGATGGTCTTGTTCCCCAATCCTGACCAACTCATAGATGTGAGCGCCATCAAAATCTTCATGTCACGCAACCCGGTGCCTACATTGCTTGGAGATATCCTACACTCTTTTCACACATGTACAATGAGGAAAAGAGGTGTACTTATGTGTTGCACTCCTCTCCTGGCAAGATGGTTTATTTCTCATCTTCCCCAATCAGTCTTAAAGAATGAGCAAGGTTCAAGGTTTTCACAAAGGTTAATGACGCTCAAACATTCAGACATTCATTGGTGCTCCCGGTCCAAAGAGAATGTTATCATTGTTGACCGTTGTGGGGAATTCACTAATGTCCCTCTACTTGGCATTAGGGGAGGCATCACCTATAACCCATGCTTAGATTTAAGACAGTTTGGTTATGCCCGAAGGGATTTCCCACACGAGATGCTAATTCAAGGTTTGGTATTCGATTACGACAACGACGATCAAGGTCCTTGCCAGAGATTCATCCGAGCTTGGAGGATGATAAACAGGGTAGATAACAAGACTTTGGGGCACAAGAGTTCCATCCCTCTTGAGCCTTACCTCAAATGGGTACGAACCCGTGCTCAAAATCTTATGACGCCTTATCCTTCCATCCTCCTGGTGATCATTGAGCCTGTTAAGGAGGGAGAAGTTCCATACACTATCCTACATCCTGACATGCCCACATCTCTTGAATACCTACAAAGGGATTGGATACAGCTCAAAGGAGAGTGGGATAATTTCGAAGCCCAATTCTACGCAAGCGAGAAGAAGGTTTTGGAACTCACTAGGCTGCTTCATGAGGAGCAGACTCTAAATGCCTACATTGCACCAAAGAGGATGCGCACTACTTTTTTATCTTAGAGTTTTGTATTATTTTGCCCAAGGGGAATTGATGTACTCAAACTTTATCTTATTAATATAACGTGTGTTTCTTTTTGTCTAAAACGAACTTGAATATTTGAAATCCTTAAAAACATTGCATATGCACATATCATTCATCATAACATAAACAGGTCTTTTGCAATAAGTTTCCTCATCTCTCTGCTGTTTATTTCAGTAAGATGGATCTCAAACAAATAGTCAAAGACCTCCAAACTCAGAACACGCAATTTCAACAGTTGCTCACAACCCTGGCCAAGGGGCAAGAGGAGTTGAAGACTCTATTGGCCAAAGAGAAGAAAGTGAAGAAATCAACCGGTGTTGTAATCATGGGGAAAAGGTTTAAAGGACAAACCAGACGAACTTTGGACTTTGCGACATCATCAGGCGAAAGGGGATAATCAAACCTAGGAAGTGAACAACGACCCAGCATCTGAGGAGGAAGAAGAGGAAGACTACTCTGAGGAACAATATCCTCCAGCTGATGACAAGTATAGACACCTCGAAGAGCGTTTGAACGCAATGGAAATACAAAGGGTACCAGACCTAGATTTTGAAGACTTGGGACTAGTATTTGGGATTGTAATTCCCTCGAAGTTCAAAGTACCTTTGTTTGCAAAATATGATGGAGTGTCATGCCCTAAGATACACCTCCGATCATATGTGAGAAAAATCCAACCACACTCCGCTGATAAAGACTTGTGGGTGCACTTTTTCCAAGATAGTCTATCTGGAACACAATTCGACTGGTTTTACCAACTAGAAAGAGCCAACGTCCATAATTAGAAAGATCTCGCCGCAACTTTCTATAAGCAGTATCAATATAATACCGATTTGGCGCCTACCCGTACTCAACTTCAGAGTATGGCTATGGTTTCCAATGAGGGTTTCAAGGATTATGCACAGAAGTGGAGAGATCTGGCGGGGAGAGTCCAACCCCCTCTGTCTTAAAGGGAGTTGGTGGATATGTTCTTAGGCACTCTATCGGGCCCTTTCTTCAACCATATGATTGGAAGCTCATCTGCAAGACTTACTGAATTAATACTAACCGGAGAGAGGGTGGAAGCTGGCATAAGAAATGGAAAGATTCAAAAGGTCGTCTTCTTCTACAGTTGTGAGGAAGCCTTTTATCGGTAAGAAAGAGGTATATGTTGTTTATCCATAAAGAAACCAAGAGAGAACCAAGCACCGACCAATGGTAGGGGCTATTATGATTCCAAAGCCCACGTCTGATCAACAAAGAAGTAATAAACCTAGGGTGGAGAGGTCGGTCCGACAATTCACCAGAATCAATATGACTCTGTCTCAAGTATTACCGCATCTTTTGAAGTCCAATTTGGTAACCCTGAAGGAAGCTCCGAAAAACCCAACACGACATCCCCTCATTATCACCCCAATGCTCGTTGCGCATATCACTCCGAAAGTCCTGGGCACGATACCAATAACTGTTGGGCCTTGAAAAACAAAATACAAGATCTCATTGAAGCAAAGGAAATTGAGTTTGATGCGCCCGAGAAGCCAAATGTTATCTCTGCTCCCATGCCCAGACATGGTCACAACACCAATGCTATTGAAGAAGATTTGTTTGTCACCACAGTTGACGAACTCGTGACTCCACTTTCAATCATTAAGATAAATTTTCTGAAAGTCGGTGTGTTCCCGGGCTGTAATGAAGTTTGCCATCTCTGCTTATCCTCACCAACTGATTGCCCTTTGTTGAAAATAGGCATTCAACGTTTGATAGACAACAAAAAGGTTCTGTTTGAAAGTACTCTTGTTTCACCTATTTCTGTTGAAGATGTTTCAATCATTACCATATCTGCCAATTCTTCCAGGGTTTCCAAAAAACCTGTTAGAATTACATCGATTCTGAAAGCAACTCCTCTAATAATCACAATTCCTGGGCCAGTCCCATATGAGTTAGACAAAATTGTGTCGTGGAATTACGGTGGGGACATTTACTACCATGGCATCAAACAAGATGGGTTGGCCACCGAAGAGATAAACTCCGAAGAAGAAGATTCCGACATTAGCAACATTGCCAGAACCAGTAAGATTACCCGCAGCGGTAGAATCTTTTCTCCAGAGATTGCCCCCCAAAGGCAGTTTTTGGACCCGTGGTTGCTCCAAAGGTTACTTCCGTACCCATAATCATCTCTGTAAGTGCTCCTATTGATGAAGTCGTTACAACCCCTATTGTCATTCCTACCAACACTCCTGCTGCTGAAACCCGAGGAAAAAGTATTCAAGAAGAGCCTGTCCGGACAAAGGCTCAATCACTGACTATTCCCGAGGCTTCCAAGAAAGAAATGGAGGAGATCTTAAAAATTATAAAGAGGAGTGACTAGGACGTAGTCGAACAGTTGGGGCAAACTCCCTCCAATATCTCCATGCTAGCATTACTACTGTGTTCCGATGCACATGCAAAGCCTTGGTGAAGTTCCTTAAAACAGCACATGTGCCTTAAGAGACGTCTGCTGACTAATTTCAAGATTGTATGGCCAATCTGACAGCGGATAACGGCCTAGGTTTCTCGGATGCTGATCTGACACCAAGGGGAAGAAAGCACAACGAGGCATTACATGTCTCTGTGGAATGTATGGGCACAACTCTGGCCCATGTCTTGGTGGATACTGGCTCATCTTTGAATGGTTTGCCGAAGAAAGCTCTTGACAGACTTGACTACGAAGGAATAACGTTAAAGCCAAGTAACATAGTAGTAAGGGCATTTGATGGCTCGAAGAGGATGGTACACGGGGAGGTAGATATCCCCATAAAGGTTGGAACTCAAACTTTCAATTCAACCTTTTATGTAATGGACATCCGCCCCTCTTACTTATGTCTGCTAGGACAGACATGGATCCATAATGCTAGCGTTGTCACCTCTACATTGCACAAGATGTTGAAATATCCGGCTCAAGGAAAGATTATAACTATCCACGGAGAGGAAGAATACATGATTAGCCATCTCAATTCCTTTAGGTATGTGGAATTGGACGGTGAGTTCATTGAAACTCCTTTTCAACACTTCGAAGAGGTCCCCTAGGAGATTGAAGTGACCAAGACTGTGTCCCAGATTCCCAAGATTACAAGACCTCCACTCCGGATGTCATCTCTGAAGAACTCCAAAGCAGTAGTAGTGGAAGGAGGATGCACCATCTGGGGGAAACTTCCAGACATCCCGTATAAGTCTGACAAGTTTAGCTTAGGTCTCACTTCAAGTGCTCAAAAGGTTGTACGCTGTGCCCGTGCTGGAGGGCCACCCTTGAAGATTAGAAACCGAGAGGTCAACAAGGTAGAAGATGGTGAAGAGGACTGCATCTTAGAGGATTGGATCTTTTCGACTATCAATGGAGGACTTCACAATTGGGAGGCCAGAGACTTTGTCCCAATAACTTTCATCCCTCAGTAATTTATCTTTTATTTTTGTTGTTGGATCTGTAATATTCACAAACAATTTGCACTCCTAAAACCTTGTGTCTTGCCCGAGGCACAATGGTCCATTTGTAAGGGTTGTTATTTCATCTTCATATGACATTCAATGAATCATGGACGTTTTTCGCATACAAACTTTTGTGCTCATTGTTTTTTCTTTTACATTTTGTTTTCTTTTAAAGGTGGCTATACCCTTACACACACCTACACTCACAAATGCAGGTACCCATCCACTCTGGATCCTATGGGTAACAATACTGCTATGGCCTTTTGTAACTCTGAGGATCTAATCTACCAAGCCGAAGACGAAGGTGAGGAAGATTGTGAGGTACCAGGGGAACTTTCCAGACTGCTACAACAAGAGGAAAGAGCCATTCAGCCTCACGAAGAACCTGTGGATACAATCAACTTGGGTACCGAGGAGGATAAAAAAGAGGTCAAGGTGGGTGCCAATCTGGAACCCAGTGTCAAAGAGCGCCTGATTTAGCTGTTACATGACTATGTTGAGATCTTTGCCTGGTCATATGAAGACATGTCGGGACTTGATACAGACATCGTGGTACATCGTCTGCCTACTAGAGAAGACTGCCCGCCAGTAAAATAAAAGGTTCTCCACATGAGACCTGATATGTCAGAAAAGATTAAAGCGGAGGTCATGAAGCAATTCAATGTTGGATTCTTGGCTGTCACTTCCTATCCTCAATGGGTTGCCAACATTGTTCCTGTACCTAAAAAAGATGGCAAAGTACGAATGTGTATGGATTATAGAGATTTGAATAGGGCGAGCCCTAAAGATGATTTTCCACTCCCCCACATTGATATCCTGGTTGATAACACCGCACAACACAAAGTGTTTTCCTTCATGGACAGATTCTCAGGTTATAACCAAATCAAAATGGCAACTGAGGACATGGAGAAAACTACATTTGTCACACAGTGGGGCACATTCTGCTACAAGGTGATGCCATTCGGATTGAAGAATGTTGGGGAAACCTATCAACACGCCATGGTAGTTTTATTTCACGATATGATACATCATGAAATATAGGTCTATGTAGACGATATGATAGCCAGATCGCAAACGGAAGAAGAACACCTTGATCACTTACAAAAGTTGTTTGAGAGACTGAAGAAGTATAAGCTGAGGTTGAATCCAAACAAATGCACATTTGGAGTACGGTTCGGTAAACTCCTAGGTTTTATCGTCAGTAACAAAGGTATTAAGGCCGATCCTGCTAAAGTTAAAGCAATACAAGAGATGCCTGCTCCTCGTACTGAGAAGGAAGTCAGAGGATTCTTGGGACACTTGAACTATATTACCAGATTCATTTCTCACTTAACAGCTACTTGTGAGCCAATCTTCAAGCTATTGAAGAAAGATCAAGTAGTCAGTTGGAATGATGAATGCCAAGTTGCTTTTGACAAAATCAAAGAATACTTACAAGAGCCTCCTGTGTTGATACCACCAGTCGAGGGAAGACCATTGATCATGTATCTGGCCGTTTTAGAAAACTCAATGGGGTGTGTATTGGGGCAGCATGACGAGTATGGCCGAATAGAGCACGCTATTTATTACCTGAGCAAAAAGTTTACCGACTGTGAAACCAGATATTCACTGCTCGAGAAAACTTGTTGCGCTCTGGCATGGGCTGCTCGCCGGCTAAGACAGTATATGTTGATTCATACTACCTTATTGATATCTAAGATGGATCCGATAAAATATATCTTCGACAAGCCTGCTCTTTCTGGGAGAATAGCTAGATGGCAGATGATCCTAACAGAGTACGACATATAATATACTACCCAGAAAGCTATAAAGGAGAGTGTACTAGCTGATCACCTTGTTCACCAAGCTGTAGAAGACTACCAGTCCATGAAGTTCGAATTCCCGGATGAAGACATCATGACATTAGACAACTGTGAAGAATTTAGGCCATATGACGGACCTGGACAAGGATCCCGATGGACCCTATTCTTTGATGGAGCCTCCAATGCACTTGGTAATGGTATCGGTGCCGTACTCATATCTCTAGAAGGGTGTCATACTCCCTTTACTGTCAGACTTCGCTTCAACTGTACAAACAACATGGCGGAGTATGAAGCATGCATCTTCGGTCTCAGAGCTGCCATAGACTTGGGAATCAAATCTTTAGATGTGTTTGGAGATTCAGCTTTGGTCATCAGTCAGATCAAAGGGGAGTGGGACACTAAGCACCCAAACCTTATCCCTTACAAAGAACATGTTTTGACATTGCTACCACATTTTGAGAAGATTACCTTCGAGCATTTCCCGCGAGAAGAAAATAAGCTAGCAGATGCTCTAGCCACAATGTCATCTATGTTTAAACTTAATTGGGATAACGAGGCTCCCCAGATTACCATCGAACGAATGGACGAACCAACACACTGTCACGAGATTAATACTGAAGAAGTAGTGGACCAGCCTTGGTTTCACGAAGTCAAGAGGTATCTCGAGGATCAAGAATATCTGGAAGGAGCTTCAATCAATGATAAGAAGTTCTTAAGGAGATTCTCTGCTAAATTCTTCCTTAGTAACAGCATCATGTACAAACACAATCATGACTCCATTTTACTTTGGTGTATGGATAAGGTTGAAGCTGAAAAGATCATGGCTGAATTACACGAAGGTACTTTTGGCACCCACTCCAGTGGGCATACGATGGCGAAGAAAATCCTACGGGCAGACTATTATTGGTCTATCATAGAGGCAGATTGCTATAAACACTCTCGGACCTGCCATAAGTGTCAAATTTATGTTGACAAGGTGCATGTACCTCCGGTTCCTCTGAATGTCTTGACGGCTCCTTGGACCTTTGCTATGTGGGTAATTGATATGATTGGAGAGATCAAGCCTACAACCTCCAATGGACACCGTTTCATCCTAGTGGCCATTGACTATTTTACAAAATGAGTTGAAGCAGCTTCCTTTGCCTCCGTTACCAAGAACGTTGTTGCCCGCTTCATCAAGCAAAATCTTATTTGCCGGTATGGTATCCAGGAAAGGATCATCACTGACAACGGTACAAATCTCAATAACACTATGATCACTGCCTTGTGCGAGCAATTCAAAATCCAACATCATAATTCTTCTCCCTATCGGCCAAAGATGAATGGTGCTGTCGAAGCTGCAAATAAAAACATTAAGAAGATCATATAGAAAATGACAGTCACATACAAAGACTGGCATGAGATGTTACCATTCGCTCTCCATGGGTATCGTACCATGGCTCGCACCTCAACCGGGGCAACACCCTATTCTTTGGTTTACGGCATGGAGGTTGTCTTGCCTATTGAGGTTCAGATCCCCTCTCTGAGGATTATGAAAGATGCAGGGTTGAATGAAGACGATTGGATCCAGACTCGACTTGATCAACTGAATTTAATCGATGAGAAGAGACTTACTGCTGTTTTCCATGGGCAGATGTATCAAAAGCGGATGATCAAGGCCTTCAACAAGAAAGTCAAATGTCAAGTATATCAAGTTGGGGATCTAGTGATCAAGCGTATCATCTTGCCACAAAGTGATCCCAGGGGCAAATGGACTCCAACTTATGAAGGACCATTTGTAATCAAAAACATATTCTCCGGTGGAGCAATGATCTTGACCATCATGGATGGTGACGACCTGCCACACCATGCAAACGTGGACATAGTCAAAAGATACTACGCATAAGAGACTCTCTAGGTTGACATACCTAGGCAAAACAATGGGATCCCGATGAACCAAAAGGTTCAGGCAGAAGTTAGGGATAAAATATAAAAAAATCTGTACACCCGGCAAGTTGAAAACCCGAAAGGGCAACTTGGGCAAAAAGGGGTTTCCCGGTGGACTGAAAACCCGAAAGGGCGGTCCAGGCAAAAGTTAGGGAATAAAAGCGTATGACTATGTCCCGTCGGATCATTTGATGGATAACCTTTGGCTTCCACTGACAAACTCAGAGTTCCTGATCAATTCAATCATCTTCGAACAAGGCAAATAGACAAGATACTCGGAGATACGAAGGCTATAGCAGAATGGGAACCTCATGGGATTATTACACATATCTATCTTTCTTTATATTAAATTTTTTCTTGGTTACGACGGCATTCTCTTACTAGAATGTTTGTCTCCTTTGTACAAAATATTTATTCAAAGTCAATACAAAGATGCCCCTTCGAAAGTGAAAAAAACTATTTATCTTTTTTCTTTACACTGGTGTTTTATTTACAAAAACGTCCATTGATTCATTAATGAACATATGCATTTGAACATGATTACTGTTTACAAATAAACAAAACGAGAAAGAGACAATTACTGATAGGTCGAAAGGATAGGAAAATATCTCAAGGCCATTCCATAATTACTCCCCACAGAGTTTTCAATAATCTCCAGCGGAACAAAACTCCCAATTATCAATCCCCAATAAAAGTCGTCAAATTTCTCGGGATTCCCCGAGCAGATCTTACAAGTAATACATGGAATTGCCCTCCCAACAGAATTTACTTCTCTCAACAAAAATTCATCAGTACTTCAACTTCAAGACATGAAGACTCACATATCCTCAGCAACATTCAGGGATTTATTTTCCTCAATCCGACAGAAATACAGCAAATCAGCTCACATGTGCATACATTACATCCATATATCATAAACATTAATAAAGTCAATACATTGCATCATACATTTCATGCAACACGACTTTGTATTTTAATTAACATTTTACCCTTTTCAGGATAAGTTTAAACAGTTACCATTGATGATATACATTCAGATACAGTTCAGATACACTCCAGACACGGATGCCATTCTGATACTCATTCAAATATAGTTAAGATACGTTTCAGACACGGATGCCATTCTGATACTCATTTAGATACAACATTCAGATACAGTTCAGATACGCTCCAGAAACGGATGCCATTCTGATACTCATTCAAATACAACATTTAGATACAGTTCAGATACGCTCCAGACACGGATGCCATTCTGATACTCATTCAAATACAACATTCAGATACAGTTCAGATACACTCCAGACACGAATGCCATTCTGATACTCATTCAAATACAACATTCAGATACAGTTCAGATACGCTCCAGACATGGATGCCATTCTAATATTCATTCAGATACAACTTACAGATACAGTACAGATACGCTTCTGACACGGACACCATTCTAATACTCATTCTCTCAACCTACAAATTACAACACAAACAATCACTTTTGGATGGCATCTTTAAGCCCATCTCTAACAAGATTCTATCACTTCTCTAAATGGCATCTTTAATCCTATTCCCTCAACCACGTGTCGCCGAGTGCAAATTTCTGGGCACTCTAGTGTCCAATCATTCTTTCACCTTCGAGTCACGAATGGCAAAACTCGCCAATCTAACTCTTCAGGTACAAGAAGATTAAACAGGGGAAGTTGTTGTACCCCAAAATTTTTCCTCTCATTTATCAATATTTTCTCACAAGATCTATTTGACTCAAGGCTGGATTAGGGTTTGATCAACTCAAGACATCTCATCTTGCACTAATGACCCAAAATTAGGGTTTGAGTTTGCACAAGGATTTTTGGACTATCAATGCTTCATTTGAATCTCAAGTATCATCATGGACCCCTAAGATTACTCATGTCAAGTTTCAAGCCTTGAATCACATTTTTGACCAGTCAATTGGACAATTGACATAAAAATCAGCTGTATTGGGGGGAAAAGTCAACTATGGCCAATTTACAGTCAAAATTCATAATTTTTTATCCACATCAACATTTTAGACTCATATGTATCATTTGATCAAGTTTGGACCACAATTCCTTAAGAAATTTGATCAAATCATCAAAAGGGCAAAATGGTCAAAATCAGGGTTTTGACTGAGAAAGGGAAATTTCTGATTTTTGACCTAACAAATGACCAATTGGTTTGAAGCATGATTTCAAGGGTTCACTTATATCATCTTGGCCTAATAGCATGGTTCAAAACATTGCATTTTCATTAGATTGACATATGAAATTTGCAGTCAACTGATCAAAAGTCAACTGTATACTGAAAAGTCAAACTTTGACTTTTTGGTCAAAATCAAGTGCCAAGGATCACAATTCATCAAAACATGTCAAAATGTGAAACTTGTTCATCAATAAATCAAGGATTGAAGATCTTGTTTTGAAATTTGAAAATTTCTTAACTTAGAAAATTTTCTAAGTATAGAAAATTTCTTATTTTTTCTCAACTTTAAGCCATTTTTTCACCATGATGCAAGATGATTCAAAGAAAGTTCTCAACATGAAAGTTGTAGACCTGTATGAAATATACAACTTTACTTCACACATTTTTCCATAAAGATGCTTGGATCTCAAGATATAATTTTGTGAATACATGCTCATGAACTAAATAACTTAGTGAAATTTTGCCCTAATTTAGGCAGGTTTTTGACCTAACTTCATGACAATTGTTCACCTAGTTCCAAGAGGAATCTTGAAATGAATTTCAAAGATGAGTTATAGAGCATACTGCAAGCTTTCCAAAGTGTCCAAGAACTCCTTGATATCATTCTTGAGTAGGGAGAATCGGAGAGATGAAGTTGGTGTTTTGTCACTTGGATTTCAAGCCATTTTGTGAAGAACTTTGAATCCAATCTTAACCATGCTGCATAATCTTCACTTTGCAAGCCTCTTGACTTGAAAATCTATCCATAATCAGATGTTTACACAATTGATTGAACCATTATCCAAGTGGTTCAAGTATTGTCCATTGCATCTTTCCATTTTTGGCACAAAGGCACCATTGTCATTCTTGCAAAGGTCACTTTAATCATAAAGTCAATTTCTTGAGCCTCTAACTTGTTGTTATAATCACAGTCAACTTTTACAAGTCAGAACAAACATGTTTAAAGTGATCAACCAGTTTAGATAGCTTGGTACAAGCATCAGAAACATGCTCTTCATGCTTGCTTCAAAAACAAGCAAGATAACCATAACATGTGATTCAAAATCTGAGTTGTTTAAAGTATCAAACCTTCTCTATAAATAGAGAGGCCATTTGCAAGACAAGGTAGTTAGAAAAAATAGAGAGAAAAAGCCAGAAGTTTTATTGATAAACCCTTAAAATCTCATATTCACAAAAAGCCATAACAGTCCATAAAACTTCTACTCTTGAGTTTTAAAATCAAAATATCCAGAACTCTCACACTTTGCAAACTCTATCCAAGCATTTAAGAACCTCACATACATCACCTAGAAATTGTCCAAACTCAATAACAAGATTCTACAACACCTCTTCTTTCTTTTCCAAGTTCTAGAACAGTCAAAACAACAAATCAAACTCAAGATATAAGGTTTAGCTCCAAGGTAAGTTTCTTAACTTTAGTTCTTCATTTCAAGCATCATTAGTAATTCTTTTTTTTTTGAGACAAAGTATAGTAACCATTGTCCTTGAAGCTAACCTTTTGTTTATCTCCCATTCTTTTCATTATGTGTTGAGAACTAACTCATGTATGCAGCAAAACAATGTTTAAGGCAGAAAAACACATCATGTATCGACACATATCCTCATGTATCGACCCATCTTAGTGAAAAAAATAGGGTATGAGTCGACACATAACCCTCATGCATCGACCCATACTAAGTTCAGGTCACAAAACAGAAGTTGGAAAGACCTATGAGTCGATACATACGCGTTTCGCGTCGATACAAAAAGGTGTATGAGTTGATACATCCCATTATGGGTCAACTCATACTGAACATATTTCGTTTTACAGGAGTAAGGAAAAGCTATGTGTCGACGCATAGCAGCATGGGTCGACACATAGCAGTTCAAAATGCATTTTTTCCTTCTTTTTACACTGTTTTTATATTTCCTTCATTATTATTCAATATGGTTGTAATATTTAAGTTCTTATTTCATCCCCATTTGTAAATTGTACCCCCATTCCCTAAATAACGTAATAGTGTAGGAATTTATTTTCCGCAATTTAACGCTTTCAAAATACAAATGCTAGTAATTAGGGTTTTGTATGGGAAGACTAAAAATAAACAAGTAAAAAACCTAATACAAGACAAAACAAACATGAAAATAACACACTTGCACACAAGCATCCTTAGGGTTTCTCCACTTGGTTTCCTTATACAAAAATAGCCATATTACGAATGCGAAGTATCTTGGCAAAACAAACAATTATAAGATCATAGTCCCTCGATGATGCTATTCTAAGTTGCCTTACAAAATGATTTGGTCCCTCAAAAAAGCTAAGATACTTTGCAACATTGCTAATCATGGTTATACGATGACCCGCGCCCGTCCCGTTAACATCCAAAGATAGGTTTACTTACCAAATAAATGCTAAGACAACAACGTCAAAGGAATAGAAAATGAACAAGAAAGACATTTGAGTAGGTAGTTTGCTCTTAATTACTTGCTCCATTTCAAACAAATATCCTTGCTATTTTCAAAACAAACACACACATTTCCAAACATATTATAAACATTGAAAACATTTTCAAAAAAGACAAACATCTTTGTATACATTCTTACGAACGAGAATCATTACAAAGATTGCCTAAACGACGACATTTTTTACAAAATACTTTTAAAAACCACACAAAGCATAATTTAAAACAAAAGCAAGTGATCTAGAAAGTAACTAAGATCTCATGGAAAACCATGGATGAAAAGGGTGCTAATACCTTCCCTTTTCATAATCTACCGCCCCGAACTCAAGAAAACATCTCAAAGGTCGTTCCTTTTCTATTTCACCTTTCCTTTTGGATAAAAGAAAAGTCGGTGGCGACTCTTGCTAAATCGCAACATTTGCGATAAAACGCGAAACCTCAGGTCAGTTCTCTCACCGTATCACATCATGCCAATCGAAATACCTTTTGCATATGCCAATCGAAGGGAACTTTATAGATGCCAATCGAAGGACACTTAACAATCATTAAAAAAATTTCCTTTTCTTTAGGCAAATGTTTGTAACCACCTATGTAAGAGAAAATCTTGGAAAAACATGAGAGGGCAAATTTTGGGGTACAACTGGTGGTTTCCAGCGTTTATGAATGGCGGAGGAGAGAGTGATTTGGTGATGATGATTGAGTCACAGTGGAAGTATCGGCGGAGAACAGATATCAGTGTCTGGTGAGGGCTTTGACAGTGACGTTGTTATTGCATTGTTGTTTGTGTTGCGGACATGGAGTTTGTTGGGAGAAGCGAAGATGATGGATGGTGGCAGTGAGAGGTGGCTAGCGGAAACAGGGTGGTAAGAGGTTGAGATTCCTTGATTCAATTTTTGTTCTCCATTTTATAGAAATTTAGCTTTAGATAATTTAGGCAATGATTTAAGGTGTTTGATTACAATGATTTTGATTAGGAAATTATCAATGTATTGATTCTATTTTATTTTCCCTTAAATTAGTTTTTACTTATGAATTGATATGTAATAAGTTTTTTTGATTTATGTTCTGATCAGTTTTGATTCTGCTTCTGGAAAACACGAATATAGGATTTGATTTAATCTTATTGTAAAGCACGTACCTTAATCCGTACAACAACTGCTTTCATCCTTTTGGGCCATCCTTTCTTTTGTGCTTTTGGGCTTGCTCATTATTGGGCCTGGGCTGGTCTTTTTTTGGACTGTAAAACCAACTTTTCTTAAGTCAATACTCAAATAAGAAAACTGTTCTAAATAAAGATTTAATGAATCAGTTAACTAATTCTAGTAGGACAATAAGAGAATAGTTTGGGCTAAAGATTTTGAAATGGGCCCAACATAAAAATCTCTCTTCTTCTTCTCTGTGTAAATAGGCTTACACAATTATATTGGGCCTTGGAAATGGATCCTGAAAAAAACCTCTATAATCAAAAACAGAAATCATTTAATTAAACATAAAGTGTAATACTTAATAGCTATAATAAGCATTGATATAAAGATAATGGTAATGTTGATAATAATGAAATTATCATAATTAAAGACAAAATAATCCCTTTTTTTTCAAAATAATTAAAAAAAGAAAAGAAATGCGCCATTGTTTTAATTATCGGGCCTTGAGCAAAGAAAACTGATTATTTTATACACTTTTTAAAAATGAAATTTTAATGGGTTTTAAATAAAAAACGATTTTCTCACACCTCCTTGGTTAAAACAATACACCTTTCTTTTAAACTTGAAAATAATTTTCAAACCTAATGGGCCATCAAACATTGATGATCCATCTTACATTAACACACCCCTATGACTTTAAACAACCCCATAGAAATAAAACCTACAATATAAAATAGAAACCTAAATAAGGGTAGGGAAAATTTGGGGTATGACAACTCCCAACTATGAAGAGGCGTTTAAGTCACTGAAGAAAACTCTGGACACACTGCCAGTGCTCGTTTGGCCGCTCCTGGGAGAAATATTGTACTTGTACCTAGCAGTTACGGAGGAGGCGATGAATGTCATCCTGATTATAGAACCAGATTTCAACCAAAGCCTTGTGTTGATTTTGATTAAGTTTAGAATCTTTTGATCATCCAAATCGGTTCTAAACGAAGCTTTATGCCATGCTTAATTGTTACTTTGTTTTGAATTCGTTTGAAGTTGATGCCATGTTTTGAACCAAAATTGGAACTAATGATCGCATTTTGATATTGTTGGTTTACTTTTAATGTGGGATTTAAAGTTATGGTTTTTTAATTTGAATCAATTTGGAAGGAGATTTAGTTGGTGCTTGATCAAAAATTTGATTTGAATTCAAAAGTTTAATTCGGGTGGTGTTACTTTTTGTTTCCATTTGCATTAATTGCGTTTGAGATGGACTTTGTGGAGCGTTTTTTAAGATTACATAGTTGCCGCCCAAAATTTGGTTCGTTTGATTTTAGCTTAATTTCGAATGTGAATTGAATTATAGTTTGAGTTTCTTTGGTTGTAGTTTAATTTGTGAATTGAAATCATTTGAATAATTAATTGTTTGGTCCTTGAATTGTTCATGTGTATTAATGTAAGTTTCATTTCAATTTTATACCTTGTGATTACTAACCTGTTTGTTGATTTGTGTAAGTTTCTCAAGAAGGATCAAGTAGCCATTTACTCTTCCTACCTTTTATCTGTGTTTAATTGATTAAACTAGCGTTGATTTACTTATTTAATTTTGTTATTAAAGATAGATTAGTTTATTAGTCTATTTTTCTTAACTCAGTTAATTAACTCTTGATTAATCAATTAAACTTTCATTTCATGTTACTTTGTTGCTTTTAGTTAATTAACTAAAAGTCGATTTTGTTATTTAAATTCATTATTAAAAATTAATTAGTTTCGGCTAATTAAATAACTTAATCAACTTTTAAGTTAATTAATTAAGCATCTATTTCTATATTTCATTTGTTTCATTTTAGATTTGATACAGGTTACTAGTCCACTCAGACTTTATTCTTATTTCACATGAGATTCTAGTTTACTTCTACGCTATCCTGACTTTGTCTGTTTGTTGGGAATGTTATCTAATGCAGGGATCTTTATTCAATATCTCGATTCTTCATCTGACACCTTGAGTTTACTTGATACACTTTCCCGACTTATGATTTATTTTCACCTGATGTGCTTTATCCGTTGCTTTGAGTATTATCTGATGACTTGGGTTTCTTTAATGTTGTCTGCTAGTGATTTATTTTCACCTGAGGTTTGATATACTCTCGGCTTATTTATCTATTTGTGGCTGTAAATCCAAAGGGATGGGAACGTTGTATTGACTTCTTCATGTAAAGTACTGGTTCTTATTTGGTTTGATCGTTCTTTACCTTTATATTTTACATTCATGTACGTAGGATACTCTCTTCATCTCATCCCATTCTTTAATTTTCAAAAATTTCTCATATTTTTCAAAACCTTCTTTGTTTATAAACTCGAACCTCTTTCATAATAAACCTCAACTTTGTCGAGTGCCTTTACTTTTAAAACTTCTTTCTTAACAAACTTCAATCTATTTAATCATACTTTGACATCTTTCGAAAAGACTAAAAAACATTCAATCTCATTCAAACCCTTTTGTGCGCTCGAGCACCTTTTATCCTTTAAAACCTTTTTCCAAATTAGACATGATTCATTTTTAATCGAGATGTTATTCCTATATCCACATGGTTGTCGACTTTTCCACTTGAGTACTAGAGGCGTTCTTAAACCCTCCCTCATGTTGGTGTGTAGTCTTTCCTTCTTATACCTTGTGGGAGATTATATGAGTCTTCTCCTTTAAAAATGACGACTTGTCTCTTCTTTTAAAATCATTTAACACACAATTTTATTCTTTTTGAGGAGAACTATGAGTGCCTTGATCCCTTATTGCACGAAAGGGGTACGTAGGCAACAAGATTCACAATTGGGGCAAGCGCAATAATAAAAAATATTTTCTTTTGTTTGTAAATACTCTTTCATTCATTCCCTTTAACAAGTAAGCCTTTGGATAACACATTATTTGAAGAAAACAAACAAAGTGGATCTTGCGGAGTACTGTAGATACTTAGGGTGCTAATATCTTCCCTCTACATAACCGACCTCCGTACCTTGATCTCTGATATTCTATTTCATTTTGGGTTTTGTTTGCTTTTTCTCATATCCATTTGGAAACAATGAAGTGCAGTGGCGACTTCATTGTGTGAATTAAGTCAATTAATGGCTTAGTCTCAAATTTTACCACTACATTTTTTGCATTATACATAGTGCGACTGCAGTTACGGAGGAGGCGATGAATGTCATCCTGATTATAGAACCAGATTCCAACCAAAGCCTTGTGTACTTCATATTGAATGCCCTATCTGGAGAATAAATATGGTACTAAAATCTTGAAAAAGAAGCCATAATGTTGGTGATAGCATAACATAAGCTCCAATGGTACTTTCTTGCATATTCCATAACCATTAGGATAAATATGCCCCCAAAACAGGTGCTTTATTGACCAGATCTGGTCGTGCGCCTTACGAAATGGGTCATCGAGTTGTTGGAGTTTGAGGTATCTTCCTAAGCAAGGAAAGCATTGAAGGCTCAACTATTCGCTGGCTTCCTGGATGAAATGGCCCCTGTGCCTCCGGAGCCAAATCACACCTGGGTATATTCATGGATGAAACGTCTAAAAGTCGAGGAAGCAGTGTCGACATGATATTAGAGAACAAATTTGGGCTCGTAGTTGAAGTTTCCTTGAGATTCAAGTTCTCGACCACCAAAAATCAAGGGAAGTATGAAGTGGTGATAACATGAATGGCCTTAGCTGAAGAGATGGAGGCAAATCACATCCAAAATGCATGGCAATAGGTTTCCCAAAGTTTCGACCACAACGGGTCTTCACTAATACCAAAATGCAAATGCAAATTAGTATCCACCCACTCCTTAATATTACTATTGAAAAAATAGCCTCTCATGTCCAACTTAACCACATTAGTCCGAATAGAAAAAACCAAAAAACAGTCACGTAAGATATGTATAATAGATTTTACCTCTATTTCACAGTGACTACTAAAAGGCCCTCATAGTTGCATTTTATTTTTTCTCTCATTGATCATTATACTACCATGATACACCAACCAAATAAAGGACCTTATTCGTTCAGGGACTTTAAGCTTTCATATCAACCTCCAACTATCCTCACCACCTTGTCAGCCCAAATTATACAATTTATAATTTGATGAAACAATATACTCACCTTTTTTATCGCCTGACCAACAACAAATATCTCTTCGACTATTACCATCGGGAGGGAGAATATCTACAATTTTAGTTACCCTATTTTGAGGAAATAAATGTTGTAAAAGATTCACATTTCATTGGCCATGTTGATCTAATAAGTCTTTTAAATGCTTATATGAAGTTGTATTGACACCATCTATATTAATATACATCAACTTCATACCTTGTTCAACTCAACAATGAGACCAAACATCTATACTGACACCATATAAACTGGGCAAACTTAGGCCACAAGTTATCGAGATTCTTCCATAAATTGGAATCATTTTCCTTAACAATCACGTCCTCATAACCAACACTGTTCCTCATACATTTGCCATGCATAACTTCACAACAAAGAGATTATTTATTACTTTGAATGACCCAACCAAGCTTCAAAAGACAAACATTATTCATAACATCCAACTGTCTAATATCTAATCCTCCTAAGAACGCTGGCAACATTATCATATCCCACATCACCGAATAAACTCCTATATGCTCTTCGCTATCACCTTAGAAAAATAACACTGTAACTTTTGAATCTCATGCAAATAAGCTTTAGGAATGCTAGTAGTCATCATAGTATAAATATGAAAGGCTTCAATAATAGTTTTTGAGAGAGTTATTTAGCCTATACAATAATGGAATTAAACTTTTCAAGAGGCCAACTTTGACTTAACTTGCTTCAAAATATAATTAAAATTATATTTTCTTGATGCTCTACCAAGAAGAGGGACACCCGGATATTTGCCAAGTGATTATATTTGAAAAAGAGTAGTGCTATTTAGTACAAAACAATTTGAAGAAGAAATGCAAGAATGTTCACATTTAAAATTGATTAAATTTAATTTCCTTTTTAATAGAGATCATGGGGTGGTGGTAATATTGAATAATTAAGATTTATTCTTACATTCTTGTTTTCACCTTTTCTTACTGATAAGCATTTTTCTTTGAAAAATACTAGTAAAAGACCCGTGCGAAATTATATAGTTATGGTTAAGAAATGTATATAGAAATATATACAAATTAAGAAAAAAAAGCTTTAAATGATGATTATCACAAAAAATTTAATTTAATTTATTAAGTTGTAATAGTTGTAAGATATACATAGAAATTATGTTGAAAAATATGAGTATATGATCTAATACACTTCACACACATATATAAAATTGATTATCTACCAATGTATTTGCATGATTGTGCAATATCGTTATTAATAGTAAATAAATATAATATAATGATAATTAAGAAATGTATATAAAAGATATACAAATTAAATAGTGTTGACCCATAAGAAATATATATTTTAGTAGTTTAAGATGTTTAAGATATTCTCTAATAAAATAGTAAATAGAATAAAAAATAGAAAAAACAAAGTTTAAATAAAAAGAAAGAATGACCTAAAGGATATTGTAAAATCAATTATTAAAAGCAAGATATATAGAATAAAACACACTATACCTCCCTCTGTCTCCCTCGCTTTCATATTTTTTCATCTCTTTGTTCACCGTCGATTCCTTATCTTTTCATCTTTCTCTCCTTGTTCTCAAACTCGGTCTCACACTCTCTGTACTTTCCAAATCTCATGAAAACAAACAACAACAATCCTGCTTTCATTTTCACGGTTCCTTATCTTGTTTTCACAGTTTCAATTTCGTTTGCATAACCTCAAAACTCAGATTCAAACTCTTTATCTCTCGTAAGTCGCTTATTACGGTTCTGTTTCAATAACCATCTCTCTGTTTTGGTTACAAATTTTTTACATATTTGGTTTCCATTTTAACACGAAAAACAACAACCAATCAACATAACCACACCTAGATTCGTAGCTTGAACAAGACAACGTCTAAAAAATAAATTAAAAATTCTTCCCAGATAAAATTTTCTTGTCTGAAATCAAAAGTGTTCATAAAAACTCTCTAATAATACGAACTAATTTATTTAATAATTTGTTTTTAATCTTCTACAATATATAATATAAGAAACATATATCCAAAAGACATTTATACTCATCTGCCATGTGTCAAATTGGACTACTATTAATTATTATTATTATTTTATTAATTATTATTACATTTATAAATTGTCTATATTATCCATAAAATTAAGTTTTTCAAAGAATATCAAAGTAATTTTGATAGTATATTATTTTATTATATTAATAATAGATAGATTAATTTTAATATTGAAAAATTAAAAAATTAAAAAAATCATAATAATTAAATATAAACCTAAGGGTATTTTGGTTAAACCCTTCAACGCATGAAGTTTTAGAACTGATGCAGTAATAAGGTTTACTCAAAACAACCGAATAGCGCGCTCGCGCCGTGATATTCATTGCTAAACCACCACCACCGCCGGAACCTTACATCACCACCACTGGCCATCGCATCTTGCACTCACTATCGGACCGCCGCTCTTCTCTATTGAGGTTTCGCTGATTATTTTTAACGCCGTCGCACAATTTTTTTATTTTTTATTTTATTTTTCAGCTAATAACTGTTTCTTCACTCTTCAGGAATATTCTTATCTGTGTTGTGTGTGGTAGCATTGGCTTCTAACGACTCCAAAATGGAAACTTTGGAAACTTCTGGAGACCATGTTAATGTTGAGTTAAATTCTCAAAGGTAAATCACCTGTTTTTCATTAAAAGTTACTTTCAATTAATTATTTGTGGTGATATTTTAGGAATTATTATAACAAAGTGATGTATAGTAGTGAGATACGATTTGATACAACGTTGTTAAACTCGCGAAATGGAATTTGAACAAATTGCAATTGCTCCACTATACGCCGTTGCACTTGCATAGCTGAATTTGAACGAACGACTGTTTTTTTGCGATTGACACAATACTGATTTGATGCACATGAAAGACCTTTTTTACAGTTGAAAGAAAAGAAGAGTGAATCAATGTTTGGTTAGTGACTTAGTGATATAAATGATTCTTATAGTTTTTCTCTTTTTTGAGGCAGTGATGGAGGTGGTGATGGTAATGAACAAACTTTGCCAATTAAGAAGTGGAAGAAAATGAGAGATGGAGGTCCTGATAGTAATATACTATGTTTGCCAAGTAAGAAGATGAAGAAAAGGAAAGGGATGGAACAGGTAGGGATAATTTGAACATGATTATTATGTGTTCCATCGGTTTGCATGTCTACACACTTTGTTTGATCGGAATTCTTCTGTATTAGGAACGTGGAAAGGAGCGTGGTAAAGTCCAATCAAATAAGAAGCAGAAGTTGAGCAAACCTCAAAAAAGGAAGCTGAGGAAGTCAGAGGTTTGTGTTGTGGGGTGAAAAAAAAGGAATTCTTTTAGTTCTCTTTTGTTTTGTTTTGTTTTGGGTTTCAATTTGTTTGGTTTCTTTCATTTGTGTAGGATGTCAAGGGTAAACAACTTTTGATGGAAAAAGCTATTAAGACATTAAAGTAAGTCATTGAATTATTAGCTTGTTACAGTTTCTGCTTCAATGCTAAGCGCTAAGTTGTTAATCAAAATTTGGAACTTTTTTATTTCTTGTTTCAGTGAGAACATGCTTCCTGAGTACGCATTTCCTCTTTTGCAATCATCATGCAATATCAACCGGGTTTGTATTTTCAGAAACAATGATACTTTTACGAAAATATTGTAAGCCTTGAGATTGCTTGTTGACTGTTGCATTCATATATTGTAGGAAGAGACCGTAAAAGAAAAGCACAGGAAAGCAGTACATTTATTAAAAGAAGGATTGGAGGTTCCAGATGGTAATAACTTGTCCAAGAAACAAGATTTTCCATGTATAACTGAACCTGAGTCAGAAGACGAAGAGAATAATTTGGTGCAGGAATCTGAAGAAAATTACTTCATTCATCCTTTTAGAACTGAAAGAGAAATCTTGTATACAACATCCGTTCCCTTGGAGACCTCTCAAGAACCAGTTCATGGAAATGGAGTCGTAAATTATGAATCTGTTGCTAAACCTGTGGCCAACAGTTCCACTGAGAAGCAACCTGATGAAATCAGAAGTTCTTCTCCCATTTCTCATTCTATTACCGAGATAAAAAGCACAAAGTCAAAGGTATAACCCCTTCTCTGTTATAGGTGTATGTGCAATCAAGATACAACACACCCGTTTCCTTATTGAGTATCTGCAAGTTACTTTAATGCTTTTTTTGCACTTTCTACCTGATACAGGACAAGACAGATGAGAACCCCGCCGCCAATTTCAGCGAATTGAGCAACCTTCAAACTGTTTCTGCACAGAGGATTTTGACTACTCCTACCGTTATCCATGTATACAGGCCATCAGAGGTTGAAGAGAAAAGAAAGGATCTGCCTATAGTCATGATGGAACAAGAGATAATGGAAGCTATAAATTACAATTCCAGTGTCATCATATGTGGAGAAACTGGATGTGGTAAAACAACTCAGGTTCCCCAGGTTAGTATATATTTTACTTGAGCATGGTATGATGGTATCATCTATCATTTAAAACTATAGCTTACTTTTGATTAAGAGTGATAAATTTATTATTAATTCAAAATTTATCAGTTTCTCTATGAAGCTGGCTATGGTTCAAGCAAGTTCCATGCCCGCAGTGGTATTATTGGTGTCACTCAACCACGTCGTGTGGCTGTTCTTGCCACAGCAAGGCGTGTGGCGTATGAGCTTGGTGTTCGTCTAGGAAAGGAGGTTGGCTTTCAAGTTAGATACGACAAGAGAATTGGAGAAAATTGTTCTATCAAGTTTATGACTGATGGCATTTTGCTACGAGAAGTTCAGGTTGTTATATTTTACCTCATGTTTTCTTATTTGTTCATTTCATGGAGTTCTTTTATCGAGTTTGTAGGTTTGTCACAAATGATAGGGAGAATCATATGTACTTTTGTTGTTTAATTGAATACCTCCTGGCGCAGAATGATATTTTATTGAGGCGTTATTCCGTCTTAATTCTTGATGAGGCTCATGAGAGGAGCTTGAACACAGACATTCTGATTGGGATGCTCTCGCGTGTAATTGGAACTCGCCAAAAGGTAAATCAGAGTGGTTTATTTTACCAATGTTTTACAAATGAAACGTACTATAATTATGTAATATCTTATTTTATAATTTCCTTACATATATTATTCTTGCCACCGACATTCCAATCTGCATGCTCATTACCGTGCTATTATGACAGATTTATAATGACCAGCAGAAGATGATCCTTTCAGGAGAAAGTATAAGTTCTGAAAAAATGGTTTTTCCATTAAAACTTGTGCTGATGAGTGCCACCTTGAAAGTACAAGATTTTACTTCTGAAAGGTTATTCAACACTCCTCCACCTGTGATAGAAGTTCCTGCGAGGCAGTTTCCAGTTAGCATGTATTTTGCAAAAAAAACCGAGATAACAGATTATATTGGTGCAGCGTATAAGAAGATCCTGGCAATTCACAAGAGGCTGCCATCTGGGGGCATACTTGTCTTTGTCACGGGACAAAGGGAAGTAGAAGACTTATGCAGGAAGCTACGCAAAGCTTCAAAGGACTTTATCATGAAAAAAGTTAAAGGACCTGTGGAAAATGACGGCACTGTGGTCCGTGAAACAAGTTCTATTGAAGGAATGCATATTAATGAGATTAATGAAGCATTTGAGGTGTCTGGAAGTTCATCCATCCAGCAAACTGATAGGTTTAGTAGTTATGATGAAGATGACAATAATTTTGATGCGAACGAATCTGATTCTTATGATTCAGAAACAGAGAGTGAACTGGAATTCATCGATGATGATGATGATGATGAAAATAATAATCACAAGGATTCAGAAAAAAATAGTAATATTATGGATGTCTTGGGAAAGGAAGGAAGTCTTGCTTCATTGAAGGCTGCTTTTGAAAACTTGTCTGGACAAGCTCCATTAAGTTCCTCAAATGGAAAGAGGACATTTTCAGTGAATACCGGAAATGGTTTAGATCCATCAAAAGTTTGCAAGGAGAAAATAACTAGAGAAGATCAGAGTTCTTCTCCAGGTGCACTCTTTGTTCTACCGCTTTATGCTATGCTGCCTGCTGCAGCTCAACTTCGTGTGTTTGAAGAAGTTAAGGAGGGAGAGAGGCTTGTTGTTGTTGCTACAAATGTTGCAGAAACATCTTTAACAATTCCAGGGATTAAGTATGTAGTTGATACTGGAAGGGAAAAGGTGAAGAGTTACAACTCCTCTAATGGCATGGAGACATATGAAGTGAAATGGATAAGTAAGGCATCTGCTGCTCAACGTTCAGGCAGAGCTGGAAGAACTGCAGCAGGGCATAGTTATCGCCTTTATTCTTCTGCAGCCTATAATAACGAGTTTCCTGAGTTCTCTCCTGCTGAAGTTGAGAAAGTGCCTGTTCACGGTATTGTCCTTCTCTTGAAATCCATGAATATTAAGAAGGTAATTTTGATATTTTCATTTTACTTCTGAGTGTTTATTCGATCTACTTGTTTATTGAGCCTTTCTATTGCCTGATAATTTGATTTACTCGACTTTTGGTCAAACTGGATTTTAATTTCTATGATCTTTTCTATAGGTTGCAAACTTTCCGTTTCCCACTTCTCTTAAGGCTACTTCTCTGCTTGAAGCTGAGAATTGCTTGAGAGCTCTTGAAGCACTTGATTGTAAGGATGAACTTACACTTTTGGGAAAAGCCATGGCACATTATCCTTTGAGTCCTCGTCATTCTAGAATGATCCTTACTATTATAAAAAATACAAGGCACAAGCATGTTCGAAATTCAAGTCTGCTTTTGGCATATGCTGTCGCAGCTGCTGCTGCTTTGAGTTTGCCAAATCCTTTTGTAATGCAATATGAAAGAAATGATAGCAGCGAAGGCTCGGAAATGTCCAAGAAATCTAGCATGGGAGACGACAATGAGAACATCATTGATAAAAGGGAAAAGACAAAGAGAAAGAAACTCAAAGAATCCTCTAAAGTTGCTCGTGAAAAATTTCGAATTGTCAGTAGTGATGCCCTAGCCATAGCATATGCCTTGCAGTGTTTTGAACATTCACAGAATTCGGTACAATTTTGTGAAGATAATGCATTGCATTTCAAAACCATGGATGAGATGTCCAAACTTAGACAGCAACTACTCAAATTGGTCTTTTTTCAGAGTGATAAAGGTGGTTTAGAACAAGAGTATTCATGGACTCATGGAACTCTAGAGGATGTGGAACATGCTTGGCGAGTTTCTTCTGCACGCTATCCTCTCCCTCTGGTTGAGGAAAGGCTCATTTGTCAAGCAATATGTGCTGGCTGGGCAGATAGGGTTGCTAAACGTCTTCCGATTTCTTCTGGGCCTGCTAATGGAGAGACGATTTCTCGTGTTGGTAGGTATCAATCATGCATGGTTGACGAAAGTATTTTCATTCATCGTTGGTCATCAGTTTCTACTGCACGCCCTGAGTTTCTGGTTTACAATGAACTATTAGAGACAAAAAGGCCAAACCAAGAAGGGGAGACAAGTGCAAAGAGAGCATACATGCATGGAGTAACAAGTGTCGATCCAACTTGGCTAGTTGAAAATGCCAAATCTTCATGCATCTTCTCTCCGCCCCTGACAGATCCTAAACCATTTTATGATGCGCAGGCTGACCAAGTAAAATGTTGGGTCATCCCAACCTTTGGGCGCTTCTGTTGGGAACTTCCAAAACACTCATTACCCATTAGCAATGTTGAGCATCGGGTGCAGGTGTTTGCCTATGCTTTACTTGAAGGTCAGGTGTGTCCATGTTTGAAATCTGTTCGAAAATACATGTCTGCCCCTCCTGAAAGCATTTTGAGGAGAGAAGCTTTTGGTCAAAAAAGGGTGGGTAATCTTTTAAGCAAGTTAGAGAGCAAGTTGATTGATAGCTCTGCCATGTTAAGAAAGGCGTGGAAGGAGAATCCAAGAGCATTGTATTCAGAAATTTTGGATTGGTTTCAAGAGGGTTTTCACAAGCACTTTCAAAAGCTATGGTTACAAATGCTTGACGAAGTGCTACAAGAAACACAAGAACAACCTCCCAAGAAAGGTTTTAAAAGAAAGTCGAAAGGAAAATCTAAATCGCGTCAATGATTGCTCAATAGTTAAGGTAAAATTGCATATTTAACTCCCCCACATTTGGTTGTTTTCATAGTTTAAGGACATGTTTAACTTAGTTTCTAAAGCTTATAATTCAAAGAGTTTATGGTTCTTCAAAGTTCTTTGAAGTTGTAGAAGTTAAATGAGAGCTTCTAAAAAATTGAGATACAGAAGCTATTTTAACTTATACTAGCATTATCTAAAGATTTGTTATTGCAAGATTCTTCATTGTTTTGTATTTCCTTTCCCATAAATATTTCAAGTTTATCTAAATTGATTCTAAGTTAAGTATTACCATTATTGTATTAGGAAATTTTTGTGTGAAATATTTTCCTCTTAATTTTTGTTTGCTAAGCAGTATTTACAATGAATTTGTTGTATAATCTATGATATAGACCAAATTTATTTGATATTTAAGCAGGAAACTTTATTTTGGCATCATGATTATCTGTTCTTATGATTAATTTCTCATTTGAGAAAAACATCTGTCACATTGTTTTGTAGGAAAATTTTGGTTTTGAATTCTATGCAGACATAATTTTTGGATTATCTGATCTTTCAAGATGTGACAATCCTGAATGCATAGATTTAAAAGGTGTATTATATTGTTATTTTTAAAACTAACTTTTTTTATGAAAAGGTCTTGTATATTTCAGAAGACTGTAAGATGGTATTGGCTGAAGATTGTTTTGAAAGATTTTTTATAACCAGTATTATTTTGTAATTTGAATTTCATAAGATCTTACAGAATTTGAAATGTTTTTGAATATCTAAAAGATTTCAAGAGATTCTATAGATATAAACAAGTATTGAAAAATACCAGCAACACACACTAATACTATTATCAACACGCTAGTCAAGCATTAATGCAAAAAGAAGAAAAAATTCAGCATTGTATTCTTACATTCATCTAGTAACATAATATATACACATTCAAACAGTAGAATACGAATTTTTTGGAGCTTTTCCTTCTACTTTCAAGTATAATGGTAATTCATGTTGGGGTTGAGTCCACATGTGTTAGGCTTGAGGGCTTGAGCTCACCCATTTTAGGGTTAGAACCTAAGAGTCTAACATGTTCTAACCCTAAAAAGTCGAGGCAATTGATTACGCCATCCTTATATGCATCATGCTTGTGCTTGAGATACTGTAAATAACTAAATTCGTATTGACTCAAGCCTACTTGACATCAATTAGCCTCGACTTTTTAGGGTTAGGACCTATTAGACTCTTAGGTTCTAACCTTAAAAAGTCAAGACTAATTGATGTCAAGTGGACTTGAGTCAATACGGATTTAGTTATTTACAGTATCTCAAGCACAAACACGATGCATATAAGGATGACGTGATTAACTAAGAAAATAAACAGTACAAAGTCTCTCAAACATGAGGTTTGTAAGGACGAAGTGATTAAGTCATAAATTATGTGATACACACTCTCTTAAGTACACGATGAATATAAAGATGACGTGATTAACTAAGAAAATAAACAGTACAAAGTCTCTCAAACATAAGGTTTGTAAGGACGGTCATAAATTATGGTGATACACACTCTCTTAAGTACGAGACTTGTAGGGGCGAAGTAATTAATTTTGGACAAAAATTATTTTATATATTATGTCAGAGTCAATTTCGCCATGTAAGGTTTAATATGACATGTTATGGGGAAAGTGCAACGATACCCCATAAGACATAATAATACTTGATATGGCGCAACGAGACCATGTAGGGTGCAACGAGATCATGTAGGGTCAAACGATGTCCTTAGGATGAACTAATACCTAATAGAGCACACCGATATATCACTGCTTATTTTTGAATTTGGTAAATAACGTTGGTCTCTTTAAAATAAGTTTGCAGACGAGATCGATCAGAGAATCTCAGTACAGTGCTTCAGTTCGCGTGCGTAATTAAAGCGTTTTCAAAAGCGTTTGTTCGACTGAGAGCCAAACGGCTTGATAAAAGACAAAGTAAATAAGATAAAAAAGTGTTTGTTCGACTGAGAGCCAAACGACTTGATAAAAGGCAAAGTAAATAAGATAAAAAGCGTTTTAAATTGTAAAAGATAATGACTTAATATTAAAGAAAGATTAAAAATAAGTTGGTTCAAACGTACATTGCCTTTGCATAACTCATTTCGCTCGTTCGCTTGGTTATTCTGAGTGACTAGCGTACATGAATTTGGAAGTTTGACTTTTTACAAAGTGCACTAAGTGCTTTATTTATAATACACAAAAATAATTATTTTTTAAGTGGGCTTCGTTTCCTTGCATGTCACGTGTTCTTCATAACTTTCTTCCATGATCTCACGTTCATCACTCCTGATATCAAACCCATGTTTTTCCCTCCATAACGCTTCGCCTTTGCAGTTTAGGCGCTTATGGGCCTTTTAACCCTTTTGGACTTCTTATCTCACTTGGGCCTAATCCATTCACCATGAACCCTTCTCTGGTCGACTGTATTTACGAAATCTTAATCGACTACCTGTGAGATCATCCATGGTCGACATGCTTATGTAGTCGACTCCTCATAATTTAATGCTCTTAAAAGCACTTTTTTAACTTTTGGTTTGCATTTATCTCTTTATGAAAATCCTAGCCAATAAATTGCCCCTTAAAGTGTCTTTTTCGACTGAAAGAATAGAAACAAACATTTTAATCCTTTTCTCTTAGTGTGAAGTGACGTCATTGTAATTATGACCTTGTTCTTCAAATGTTACATCAGCGATCACACAACCACTTTCCTACTTTCTAGCTTCAACTTTCTAGGATAACTGTGGCCTCCAACATACCAACTTACTCACCTCAGTTTCCATCTGTTTGACACATGTCGATCGTGTAGCCACAATTTTTTTCCACTTTCTTCTCAAATGTTTGGTTTCTTTGGTGGTATAAATACCCCTTTCATTCCTTCATTTCTCTCTTTACGTTTTCTTTGCATACTTAATCTCCTAGCTTTCAAACTCAGCAAAAAAACCCCACCTTCGTTTTCATTCAAAGCTTTCATTCATCTTCCATGGTGTCTCCAAGCCAAGTTATTGATCACATTAACACTCCTCACGCAGTCGAGCTAGTTTTCACAATGCCTGATTTCCTTACCGTTGATGGATAAACTTTTGTGTTGGAGCCAAACCCAGCACGCAACAATGCTACTTTCCGTTCTAACTCGGTGCTTCCATTTATCTGCGACAAAACTGCGTATGCTCTCATGGGACCTACCCCTGATGAGATTAGGGCACCAAAAGATCTGAAAAAGTGCTTCTATATTCATAGAATCACAAGGCCCTCCATCGTCCGAAAGTGTCCTTTAGATTTCTCTCACATCTATAGGATCTCAAAAGTTTTTCGCTCCGCTCCTGCTATCAACCAGGATTACATTGCATGGTTAAATAAGGTAGAGAAAGTTAAAGGTGAGGTCTGGATATCCCAAGGCATTTTTGACTTGATTCAACTTTTTAGGGTTGACCCTAGTTATTGAAACTATATGATGATTTCTGCTCTCTACTTCTGGGAGAGTTCCACAAATACTTTCCATTTCACGACTGGTATGCCGACTCCCACTCTGTTCGACGTTGCGACTATCACTGGCCTTCGCCCTACAGGTGAAACTTTCATCCCTACTGAAGCTGATGAAGACATTATTCCTTTTGATAAGGACGATGCTAGTTTCACCAAGTATATGGAGCGTTTTCACGCTAAGATTGTCGACACGGTGTCTAATGAAGAGCACATCGCCTTTCTGGCCTTGTGGCTCTCTAAGTATATTTTGTGTAGTAGGTCTCTGAAGGTGGCCAAACGTTTTATTGCGTTGGTGCATCACCTTCACATGGGTCGAAATACTTGCTTGAGAAAACTCATCCTGGGGTCGCTTTATGAATCGCTCAGTGTGGGGGTCAACCAGATGACTTCTCTTGCATCGACTGCCAGCTATCTACTTGCTGGGCCGTTTTGGCTGCTGCAATTGTGGCTAAATGCCACTTTTAGGAATCAGTTTAAATTGAAACTTTCAAAGGCACAAGGGATATTTTTTGCCAATCGTGCCATTGAAAGTCCTTATCTCGCTGCAATGACACCGTCCAACAACGACCTAAATTCAGGTGTATCTTTTTTCACCTCAATATGGCGCCATTTCTTCAAGACCATGTGGTCCTGAATGGTTTACTCGACATTTCCCCCTGTTGAGCCAACGTAGGTCCCTGAATCCACAGTCATTTGGAAAATTTTTCTAACCCCTAGGCTTATAGCGTATAAGGTGGGCGCTAATGATGTGGTAACACTTATGTGTTACCAACCCAATATGGTGTCTAGGCAATTTGGTTTGTGCCAACCTTTGCCTCACAACTTTTATAATCCATCAGACGAAATGTGCTTTTCGTCCCAAAGCTACAACAAAGAAGAGTGCGCTCAATGCCTCCAACACTTTACTACTGATGCCCCCAATCTGAACCTCGTCGCCTTCAAACCCCTTTTCTATACAACGAAGGAGTTTATTGATTGGTGGACCGCGAGGTTCGTAAAGAAAAATGGGAACTTCAAATCTTTCAAGCATCAATTGGCCAATGCTTTCGAAGCTATGAATCAGCAATTTAAGAAAGGTATGACTTACTACTGTGACTGTCGATCACTTTATTTGATTTCTCGCTTCTTCATGTTTCGATCTTTAAACTTTGTCTTGTGCTTTTGTTTTATTCAGGAGTTGAGCACAAGAAGCATGCTATGGAGGCTGTTAGTAGTGCAGTTGTTTCTGCTTCTGCTGAAAAAGCTCCTGCAATTTTCTCTCAGGTAATTTGTTAATTTTGGTGTTTCCTTAACTAACCACATCCCCTGTCTAATACGCTGATTATGTCAACCCATTTGCAGGCTGTTGAAACCAACGTTTTTGTCTCTTCTGGATCCTCCCCAAAGAGGCGAAAACACTCTTCCCATGAAGAGAAGCAAGTAGACGACATGCCTTTGCCTGTTATCTCCATAAAATCCAAAAAGTCTTGGTCGACTCGATCTGAGGCTATTCCAAAACAAACTACTTCTACCACTGTGCCTGCTCTAGTGGTAGCAAAAATACAAGTTGTGTAACCAACTTTGACTCACCCAAAGAGCACCAATTCCATCCCTGAAGGGGACTCTCAGGTATTCTTTCTTTTCCCAAAACTCATTTTTTTCAAGCTTACTTGCTCCTTTTTAGTTTTGTTCTTACTTGTCTCTGTTGTTTCAGCGACCAACCGCTAAATCCAAACAACGTCCCACCAAACTTATCTTAAGGACTTCAAAGGGAAAAAAGAAAATGACAGTGATCTTGTCAGATAGTGAATCTACTGATAGTGATCTCGATTCTCTTGCCGATTAGAGAGCCCCTGAGTATTCTTTTATCAGTGAGGCAGTGGAAGACGACGCCCACAAAGAAAGCTTAGAAATGGATGCTGGAAATGATGAAATGAAGGGTCCTGAATATGTTGCTGACATTGATGAGACTATCGACCAATAACCTTCTCAAACAGCTGAAGAGCCTCCTTAAACAAATTCTCCCTTTGGCGTTGTTTCAACTCCTCCCAATGTGGCTCCTACCACTATTACCACGTCGCCTCAAGCAATCTCCAATTTAACGCAAAGTATCCCCTTTGAATACTTAAAGTTTTTGGTGGCCGCTAGAAATCGCTCGATTGATGGGGGCTCTAGCACTTCAACTGTCTTTGGGGGCGTTTCTTCTCTTGGAATCCAAGGCTAAATTCTCAGGCGCCTGAAAATGCAGCTCTTTCATATTGATCACCCATTTGGAGGCGTTTCCCGCTGATGGAGCTAAGGTCAAAGAGGTGTTGCAAAAGGTTGACGTTCACATAACCTCTCCTTATGTCGTCACGTTTGTGGCTGAAGTATCTGCTTTTCTTGACCAATTTTTGGTCAATTTGGCCAAACGAAAGGAGATCCTGGGGAAACGTCTTCCTAAATAGAAGGAACATAATATTGAATTGGCCTCTCTGGAGTCCTCTATAACTGCTAGTGAAGCGCTAAATAAATCTCTTGACAAAGCCAAAGAAGACTTCAAAAAGAGGGTCGATAATATCTCTCTATGGCATCGACAGATTGTTGTTTTAAAACAACAAATTGAAGAGCTGGAGAAGAAGATCAATGAAGTTGAAACCTTGCAAACTGCTGGATTTGAGACAACTGAAAAAGCACTGAATGACGAAGCTTTTATTGGGGTTCTTCACTGGGAGCGTGTTGTGGCGTTGGATATTGAGCTAGCTGAACTGGATACTTCTCTTTCATTGACCAATGCTCGACTGTCTCTCTCTCGAGACCGCTATCTAACTCTCAAGGAAAACGTGCCCTTTAGCCATCTTTGTAATGCCTAATGTGTATTTTAGGCCCTTTAGTGGCCTTTTACTATGTCATGAATGATTTTTTACTCTTTGCCTATTACAATTTCTTGCAACATAGGTCTATATCTCTTTAAGTATTTACCATTTACTCTTAATATTTGACCTTCTGACGTGAGCTCTTCGATCTCATAAGTATTGTTGGTAAAAACTTGAACCACTTGAAACGGTCCTTCCCAATTTAGTGACCATTTTCCTAGAACTCTATCTCTTTGATCCATGGGTAAGATCACTTTCCAAACCAAATCTCCAATGACGAACGCTTTTGCATTCACCCTTCTGTTATAGGTCTTTGCTACTTGTTCTTTCTGTCTGAACAAAGTATCTAAAGCTTCTAGCCTATATTCTTCAACATCTATCAACACATCATGCATCATTCCCCAATAATACTCAGTAGGAATATTTGATTGCCTTTATATTCTCACTGATTGCAAATGAATTTCTAAGGGTAATACTGCTTCGTGTCCATAAACCAAATTAAAAGGCGTTGTGTTAGTCGACTCCTTTGGTGAGTTTCGACATGCCCACAATGCTTGGCCCAAAGTTGTATGCCAACTTCTAGGCTTTTGGCCAACATATTTATTGATTAAACTTATAATGGTCTTGTTCGCTGCTTCGACTTGCCCATTCGCCTGGGCATAATATGGTGTTGATGCTAACAATTTGAACCCTTTTTCTGCAGCAAGCTCATTTACCTTTCTCCCTATGAACATAATTTATCGGTCAGTTGTTATGGTCTTTGGTGTCCCACACCTATATAGGATTTGATTTTGAATGAAGGCCATAACTTTCTCTTAGTCTACTTTAACCAGAGCGACCGCTTCTACCCATTTTGAAAAATAACCAATACCTACCAAGATGTACTTGTGGCCTTTTAATGATACATGTTTAATTTCTCCAATAATATCCAAAGCCCATCCCCTGAAAGGCTAAATTTTGATAACATAATGCAACTCACTAGCTGGTACATGTTGAATTCCAGCATGTTTTTGGCATTCTTGGCAGCTTTTGGCAAAATCAATGCAATTTTTTAACATGGTCAGCCAATATACTCCTATTCGACACAACAACCATTTCATCTTCTGGCCTGCTTGATGTGTTCCACAAGCACTACTATGTATTTTAGTTGTTTCCACATATGCTTCATTCTCTCCTAAGCATTTTAACAACACTCCTTCAAGCGTTTTCCTGAACAATTTGTCTCCCATTAATCTATAACTTAATGCCCTATACTTAACCTTGCGCTGTGTCAACCCAACTGGATTTTTTAAATAATCAACTATGGGTTTCCTCCAGTCGTCTTTAGCTAACGTATCAATGGCGAAAACTTCTTCTACCATTTCAAAATTTTCAAAATTTCCAAAATACTCATAGTTCAGGAGATCAGGGATTACTTCAGGTGTTGCCCCTAAGTTTTTGTCATTGGTGTGGTTTCAAACTCCAATTTCTTTTTTACCTCAATGAACTCGTCTGTGCTTACTTTGGGTATTTTGTATCCAGATGCAAACTAGGCCATTTCATTCGCTTCTTGGTTGTCAATGCGCCTTACATGACTAATTGACACATTGTCAAACTTCTGAAGTAATGATAACGCTTTGGTCATATACATTACCAGATGATCTTTAACGCAAGTGTATTCTTTGGTCAATTGTTTCACCACTACCTCTGAATCTCCTTTAATGTCAATATCTCTTATCCAACATGTTGTACCCCAAAATTTTCCCTCTCATTTTATCAACATTTCTCATCACAAGACTTTTTGAACTCAAGATCAAGCTAGAGTTTACTCTACTCAAGGCATCTCCTTGCACTGTTGACCTAAATTAGGGTTTGAGTTTGCACAGGGATTTTTGGATTTCTAATGCTCAAAATGGCTTTCATACTTCATGTTGAACTTACAAGATTACCTCTACCAAGTTTCAAGCTTTGAATCAAATTTTTGCCCAATCAATTGGACAGTTGACCTAAAAATCAGCTGTATTGGGGAAAAAGTCAACTGTGGCCAATTAGCAGTCAAACCTCATAAATTTTGACCCAAATCAACATTATGAACTCATATGAACCATTTGATCAAGTTTGGACCACAACTCCACAAGAGATTTGATCAGATCACCAAAAGGGCAAAATGGTCATTTTTAGGGTTTTTGACTGAACAAGGGCAATTTTTGACTTTTTGACCTAGCCAATGGAAAATTGAGATCAAGAATGGATTCAAGGACTCAATGGCATCATCTTGACCTATTCACAAGGTTCAAAAGATCTCAATTGCATTGAATTGACAGATAAATTTTTCAATCAACTGATCAATTTTTGACTGTACACTGAAAAGTCAAACTTTGACTTTTTGGTCAAAATCAAGTGCCAAGGGTCATTTTTCATCAAGATGTGTCAAAACATGAAATTTTTCATCAAGAAATCCATTTTTGCAAATTAGGGTTTAAAGTTGAAAAATTTTATAACTTAGAATTTTTCTAAGTTATGAAATTTTCTTAATTGTTCCTAACTTTGCCCAACATTTTCATCATGATGCAATTGGATTCAAGCAAAACTTCCAACATGAAAGTTGTAGTCCTACACAAAGTATACAAATTTGATTCACAAAGTTTTCCCAAAAGAAGCTTGGATCTCAAGTTATGATTTTTGGAACAAGGGTCCCTAAAACTTTTAACTTAGTGAAATTTTGCCCTAATTTAGGCAGGATTTTGACCTATCTTCATGGCCATTTTTCACATAGTTCCACTTGGAATATCAGATTTAATTTCAAATATGGATTGTAGAGAATGTTGCAAGCTTTCCAAAATGTCCAAGAACTCTCCAAACTCATTTGTGGTTAGGGATAATCGAAGGCTTGAAGTTGGCAAAAACTCACTTTTCATCCATGGCATGTTCATGTTGATACAAATTACCAATTCAAATCAGCTTGCTTTGCACTAGATTACAGGCCTCAAAAACACTCCACACTCAATAATTAAGTACAAAACCATTGGTCTAAGACATTTTTTGGTCATTAGAGCATTGCACATTAGATTAATCCCTAAATAGAAAAAGCAACATTACCATTTTTGCCAAAATGTGCTTTATGTCAAAATTGAATCCCTTGAGCATTGGTCCATATCTTATGCAGAAAATAAAATCCAAAAATTAGAGGGGCCAAGAGGATAGTACGCAAGGTGATAGATAGCCTGTACAGGCCTGCTTCACATCACTTGTCCACTTTTGCTTCATATACAAGAAAGATATCCAAAACACAAAAACTAGAACATCAGCTAGAACTAACTTGTGCAAGCTTTTGAAACATATTTCTCACATCCCCTTGAACCAGAAACACAACCCTTTGAGCCCTCAAACATCCCATAGCTCAAAATCACCTTCCATTGGCAAAACAGGGCATCATCTGCATCTTGACTTCCATAGCACAATTTGCTCGTACATTTTGCCCCAAACCTGTTCAAACACCTTCCATTCAATCCATCCAAGCTATCCCAAACCTTAAACACTAATTGTAACTCCATTTACAGGGTTTTCCATTTTCAATTTGAGCTTGTGAAGGTTAAGTTCTATAGGCTTGTTCAAGTGCATTCAGGGCAAGCTAGACATTGTAGAAGGTTAAGTGAAGTTCAAGCAAGCTCCCAGACATCTCAGGCCTTGTTAAAAAGCTCCACATTTCCATACACGAAGTCAGCTGAAACAAGTTTTTATCAACTTCCTATCTCTCTATTTAGGAACATTTAGAGTTAGGTTTGTGAATAAGAAATGTAGTATTCATTGCCATGAAGCTGTACATGTGCTCAGTTTTCATTTTAATTAAGCATGCTAAGAGAATTTGGTCCATGAACATCCTGAAAAAAATAGGTTAAGATTTAGGGCAAGAGAAATTCTCTCTGGTCTTTGAGAGTTAGGACAAGTTTTTTATATGGTTGGATTCGTCTTGAAAAGCTCTACAACTTTGATGTTATGTGTTTTTGCAATAGAGCTCGTATGCAGGATCTAGCAATTGTACAGAGCGCACACGAAATTTGAAGTCAGAGGTTGAAGATGAAGTGGCTTGGGCTGGGCTTTGGTCCTCTCACTATTTGCACCCCCTTTTGCCGAATGCACCCCCTTGCCCATTTCTTCATATTTTTATGTTTTGTTATTTTATTTTCATTTCTGATTTTATTTTATTATTTCCAAACATAAAAAAATACCCAAATTTTTTTTTTTTATAATTTTTTACATTTATTTTGCATTTTATTTCTATTTTTTCTAACATAAAAAACAATTTAATTAGTATATATATATATTTCTATTTACTGAAAACTTGAAAATAATATAATTATACCTTTTATTTTTATTCTTTTATTTACACTCAAAAATATTATTCTAAGTATATTTTTATCTTGTATATATTTTATTTTATTTATTGTACATATTTAATATAATTAATATATATACACACTTTTATTTTATTTAATAGATACTTTAGAATAAAAACATAAAAATACTATACTTTTATTTTTATTATTATTATTTATACTTAAAAAAAATACTTTTTCTAAATATATTTTATTTTTTGTATATATACTATTTTATTTTATTGTATATAAATAATATTGTCAATATATTTATATTCTTAAAAATTAGGGTTTTACCCTTAATGAAAAAATGTAATTTTTTTTATTTGCATTAAACTTTTTTACATACATAAAAAAATAAACATAAACCTTTTTGCATATTCATATTATTTTGTATATTTATTTAATTTGTTTATTTAAATATTAATTATTTGTTATTTGTGCCATTTGATTCAATTTGGATGTAATAGTAAAATTAGGGTTTTAATTTCTTGTCAAATATTCCCCATTCAAAATTGTATCCCCCTCCCCATAATCATGTTGTAATAGTGGTAGATTTATTTTACGCATTTACGCTTTCAATTATGCCATGATTAGAGATTAAGGTTTGTATGCCAAATTCCAAAATCAACAAGTAGCTTGACCTAATACAAAAACAAAAATGCATGAAAATCAATACACAATGCACACTTGTACCCCTAGGGTTACATCCACTTGTTTCCTCAAAAAGGGGCCATGTTATGCATGTTGGGTATTTTGGCAAAACAAAAACAAAACAAAAGATCATAGTCCCTCGATGACGCTATCTTGGTTGCCTAAACAAAATGATCAAGTCCCTCGGAAAATTGCTAAAAATACTTAACACAATTGCTATCATGGTCTATACGATGACCCACGTCTGTCCTGTTTAACATCCTAATACAAGGTTGTTTACCAAATGCAATGGTAAAACAACACTTTCAAAAGGGTTAAAAATGTATAGAAAAGATCTTTGAGTAAAATAGGGTAGATCACTCTTAGTTACTTGATCAAAACTTGCAAAAATATCCTTGCTATTTTCAAACACACTTCACAACACAATTTCAAAATATTTCCCAAATCAAACTTTCAAACATTGAAATCTTTTCAAAAGACAATACATCTTTGTATACATTCAAACAAAAATCATTACAAAGGTTGCCACAACGATGGCCTCTTTTCAAAACATCTTTCAAAACCACACACAAAGCACCATTTCAAACAATTGAAAAGCAAAAGCAAGTGATCTAAACAAGTAACTAAGAGCCCATGGATAACCATGGATGAAAAGGGTGCTTGCACCTTCCCTTTTCATAATCTACTCCCCGAACCCAAGAAAACATCTCAAAGGTCTTTCCTGTGCTTTTTGACCTTTCCTTAGGATAAAATAAAAAGTCGGTGGCGACTCTTGCTAAATCAAAACATTTGCGAACACAAACGCAAAACCTCAAGTCAGTTCTCCCACCGTATCACACAATGTATAACATATTTTGAAGACCAATTATTAAGGCTTCTGTTGTACCCTAAAATTTTCCCTCCCATTTTCTTCAAGACATTCTTCTAGGGTCCTCATTTGCTCAAAATGGCTCAAGAGTTAATTAGATAAATGCTCCTCCTAAGCAATGGATCTACAACTAGTGTTTTGAGTTTCTCAAGGAAGATTAGGTCCCAAAGGTCTCAAGTAATTCCCATGGTTCTTCATATGTCTTCAAGGATACTCATATCAAATTTCAAGTCTTGCATCACAAGTTTGCTCGGTCAATTGCTCGGATGATTGAAAATCAATTGTATTGGGTAAAAAGTCAACTATGGTAAACATACAATCAAACTTCAAGATTTTTTGTCAACATCAACATTTTGAAGTGATATTCATCATTTGATCAAGGATTGTTCATGATTCCTCAAGGAAAGCCCTCAAATCATAAAAAGTAAAAATTTTGCCAAATTAGGGTTTCCTTAGGAGAAGTCAACTGAACTTTGACCAAGCATAACTTTCACATGCTTCAACAAATTTCCCCCAATAAAATCCCATTTTGAAGGAAATTAAATTCTCTACAACTTTGTATACGTATGCTTGTGATACAGTGGCAGAATCGACTGTTTAATACTGGTTTTGCGTTTTTTGTTCGTAAATATCGCGGTAAGAAAGAGTCGCCACCGAATTTTCTTTTATCCAACAAAGGAAAGAGTGAAAGAACAGAAAAAGAACTTTTTCGAGATTTTTTGAGTAAGAGGGGTAGATTATGGAAAGAGAAGGTGTTAGCATCCTTTTCATCTGTGATTTTCCACGGGCTCTTAGGTACTTGCTCATTTTGAAAATATTTGTGTGTTTGTGTGTTTTGAAAGTTTTTGTTTTCTTTATGGTAACTCTTATATCAGTCCTCAAGAGTGTGATAAAGCATTTTTTGAAAATAGTTTTTGAAAAATGTGTAAGTGTGAAAAATTCAGATTTGAGCAAGTACTTAAGAACAATATACCTACTCGAAAAAGGATGTTCTTTTCCTCCTACCCTTTAGATAGTGCTATCCTACTATTAGTGAGTAGGTAGCCCTATCGTCGGATGTTGACGGAAAATCTAAGGGACGTTTAACAATCACGAAGGCAATTTATGAAGACGCTTTAGCAATTTTCTTTTAGGGACTAGATCGTTTACCGAAAGGAAACTGTAGGGTCATCGAGGGACTATGATCTTTTTTCATTTATGGGTCTTTACTAAAGCATTCCTGCCTCATGACTGTTTTATTTAAAGGCAACCAAAGTGGAAGATACCTTAGAGGTGCACATGTGCAAGTGTGTTGAGATTCAGTTATCTTTTGTCTTTTTGTTAGGTTAGCTAACGTTTGATTACTAGTCTTTCCATACACGCTTAGTTACTAAGAGTAATATATACAGAAAAATAAAATACGGAAAGTATAAATCTAGACTATTACATGGCTTCAGGGAGGGGGATTTACATTCCAAAGCAATTGGGGAAAAGAATATAAAGCAATAAAAAAGAGTCTACTTATCATCTATTACATCCCATACATCAATTACAATAATATAAACAATGCGAAAGGAAATAAACACGCGAAAAGTTAAAAGCACGTCTGAAAACATAAAAGAAAATATTTTTGTTGTTGGTTTTTATTTAAAAAAAAAGGTTAGATTAAGAAAAATAATTAAATTAATTATCCCAAAGTCTACTTAGAAAATTAAATTAAGAAAAATAAACTAAGCCTTTTTTGTGGTTTTTTTATTAATGAAATGAAAGTAATTAGACTTAAATTCTAATTCATTTTTAAAGAAAAAGGTTAAAGTTTTAATTAATGAATCAATTAAATAAATTAATTATTTAATTAAAAAAATCTATGCCTAATTTTTTTGTGAGTTTTTTTTAATTATTATTATTAAAAAAGATTAAGAAATGAAATAACTAAATAAAACAAAAAGAAAAGAGATTGGGCTTGATGGCTGAAGTAGAATGGGGGTTGCAATTGAAATTTCGCTAAACCCAGATTGTGAAGCCCATGTCCATCCTTGGATCCGGTGTGAGCAGTACTTGATGGTATATGGTATCTCATGTTCTAGACGTCATGCATTCCATGTAATTCCCATAACCCGCTCTAAGGATATCCAGGAACTCATCATATACACACATTAGAATATTCAACAATTAAAAAAATAGAGATTCGAATTTGAGATTATACCAAAACGGTGATAGCTTGGATCTGGTGATCTGGGACCTTGCAAGTTTTGAGGATGGTTGGAACAAGTCCATGGGAACCTCAAGAGTGATGTATGATTACTAGTTCAGACCAAAAGTACCTGCAAAGTGGGTTTCGAATTTTTACCACTTTTGATAATTTTGCAAAAATGGTAGATCTCTCTTTAGGATGTGTAGGCCTCTTGAAATTCTTATGCTTGTTTATATAGAGTGGAATGATGAGACAAGAAAACAAAGGTTTAAACAACCTTAAAGCAAACGTTTCAAAGCCATGAATAAAATTTGTAACTTTGGCCAAAAATAAGGAAACTTGTCATTTTTTGAATTTGAATGAATATGGACATGGCTGCACGAAATTTTATGGGCCTAGCCTGTCCAAAACATCATCCCAAACTCAAAGCCCATTTCCAATTATTTTATACATTTTATTTTATATTTATTTGAAATAAATTAAAATAAATATGAATAAAATAGTTAGCAAATGCAAGACATGACAACAATAATTTTAGAGGTCCTCTATAAACTTAGGAAGATGCTTGAAGTCCAAGAAATTGAGCCCTTGCCTTAAAATTTCAATTTTGCTCAATGCATAATTCTTGAAAATTCCCAAATTTTCCCAACTTGGGAAAGCCATAACTTGCTCAATATTTATTTCATGTTAATTATCTTGGACTTTTTGGAAAGCCTAAGATGTCTACTTAAATCCCTCTCTTTATCAATTTTTCATTTGAAGATTTTATCATGATGTAAAAGGTCTTGGAAAAAAGTGGCTTTTGTTGACTTTCTGAAAATGACCTATAACGTATGAGCTTGTATATTTCAAATTGTGAATTTCTTGGACTTTATGGATGAAGAGAAGTTTTAGGTAATGAGATTATCTTCAATATGAGCTTTGGTTGGGGAAAAATGGATGAAGTATGTGAAAGTTATGTCTAGTCAAAGTTCAGTTGACTTTTCCTACAGAAACCCTACTTTAGCAATTTTGACTTTTGATGAATTAGGGGTATTTCTTGAGGAATCATGATCAAACCTTGATCAAATGATTGATATCACTTCAAAATGTTGATGTTGACCAGAAATATTGAAGTTTGATTGTACATGGGCTACAATTGACTTTTGACCTAGCACAGTTGATTTTCCAATACTTGAGCAATTGACTGAGCAAACTTGTTGTTCAAGGCATGAAATTTGGCATGGATGATCTTGAAGGCATATTAGGACCATGGGGAAAATTTGAGACCTTTGAAGCTCAACCATTTTGATAAAATTTGAAACCCTAGTTAGAGGTTCATTGTCTGAGGAGGAGAATTGTCTGGTCAATTCTTGGTCAACCTTGAGCAATTGGGGACCTCTAGAGGCATGTCTTGAGTAAAAATGGGAGGGCAAATTTTTGGGTACAATAGCTTCCCCTGTTCAATTTTATTAGACCTGAGGATGTAAATTGGCTGGTCTGCCTTTCGTGATCTGAAGGTGGAAGATGATTGAACACTAGAGTGCCAATAAATTTGCACTCATCCGAAGTGAGAATGTTGGTGAATAATATTGTGAATGGGATTACAGATGCCATTTGGAAAAGATGACAGAATACTGTCGAGATGGGCTCAAATATGCCATCTAAGGAATATGACGGAGAGTCGTCGAAGATGGGCTTAAAGATGCCATCCAAAATAGATACTGACTTCGTAAGGAGTCTCTTTGTGGGGATTCCTGTTCTTGATGTCCGAGGAGGGGTCCGCTAGGGAATTTATTTTAGGGGAATAGAGTCTAGGAGCTTCGGTTGTCCATTAGTCTACTGGGGAGTCATCTCTTGAATGAAGAGATGGAAGTGAACTACTATCTGGTCAGGATCCAAGCTTCACAGTGATTTGCTGAGGATAATAAGGCTGACTGCTATCTGGTCGTATTCCAGGATTCACAGTGACTTACTGGGAAATGAGATTAAAGTGTCATCTGGTCATACTCCAGGCTTTGCAGTTTCTCAAACTGGAATAGAAATCAGAAAAATCTTAGTGTCAAATTAACTGAACCAGAGAAAGGATCTACCGGAAAAGAATTAGTAACAAATCAATGGTTGATTTAAACTGAACCCACAAAGGGTCTTGATTTATCTTTGACTGGATAAGAATCAGAAATTTTTTAGTGTTGATTTAACTGAATCAGAAAAAGGTCTTGGATTATCTTCAACTGGAATAGGAATCAGAGAGATCTTAGTATCGATCTAACTGAACTAGAGGAAAATCTTGAATTAACTTTGACTGGATAAGAATCAGAAAAATCTTAGTGTCGATTTAACTGAACCAGAAAAAAGTATTGGATCATCTTCAACTAGAATAGGAATCAGAGAGATCTTAGTGTCGATCTGACTGAACCAGAGAAGGTCTTTAATTAAATTTGACTGGAATGGAAATCAGAAGAATCTTAGTATCGATTCAACTGAACCAGACAAAAGTCTTGGAATATCTTCAAATGGAATAGGAATCAGAGAGATCTTAGTGTCGATCTAACTGAACCAGAGAAGGTCTTTAATTAACTTTGACTGGAATGGAAATCAGAAGAATCCTTGGGTCGATTCGACTGAACCAGACAAAGTCTCGGAATATCTTCAACTGGAATAGGAATCAGAGAGATCTTAGTGTCGATCTGACAGAACCATAGAAGGTCTTGGATTAACTTTGACTGGAATAGAAATAAGAATCTTAGTATCGATTCAGCTGAACTAGGCAAAAGTATTGGAATATCTTCAACTAGAATAGAAATCAGAGAGATCTTAGCGGCGGTCTGACTGAACCAGAGAAGGTCTTGAATTAACTTTAACTGGAATAGAAATCAGAAGAATCTTAGGATCGATTCAACTGAACCAGACAAAAGTCTTGGGTCATCTTCAACTGGAATAGGAATAAGAGAGATCTTAGTGTCGATCTGATTGAACCAGAGAAGGTCTTGTGAGGACATCTTTCTGCGGAGAATGCTGAAATAGCCCTTTGTTAGATATAGCATTTGAGAATACTACCATGTCACATAAGTAGTCAACTGTGTTTGTTGATTTGATCTTTTCCCTGAAAAAGGAAAAAAGTTAGTTGTATGCAATGTCATGATGTATGAAATGCATTGTGATGATGTTCTCAAAATAAATGAGATTATATTGTATGCGATGTGTATGCGCATGCCATGATGTATGAATACGGGATGCTATTGAGATGTTTCCCAGTCTAGGAAAATAAATCCTGGACTACTGCTGGAGAGTATTAGGAAGCTGAATCCTTCATTTCCACTGGGGATGATGAATAGAGATGATTCGCTGGGGATTTCCTCTTTCTGTTTGAGGATATTCTGCCAGGGATTGACTCTGCTTGAGAATAACTCTGTGGAGGGAGGATGCTTTGTTGGAAGATTTTGCCAATGTAGAGAAATGAACTCTGTTGGGGCCTGAACTTCTGCATTTGGAGAAATAAACTCTACCTGGGAGGAAGTTTTATAAACTGTTTGAAATTATAAAACTCGGCGCGGGGAATACAAATTTCATCTCTCTGAAGGAACCTTGCTGGAGAAGGTAATTCCCGCTTGGGGGAGGAGAGATAAAAAATTTGGTTGTTTCTACTATGTGGGGAACATAGATATCACATGGTCGTATGTAATGTCGATTTCGTCTCAAACTGTCTCTGCCCCTGTACCATGCCAGACAGAGTAACTTTCGGAACTACAAATGGCTTTTTAGACTTTGCCCCGTTCCTTAAAATCATTAGCAACCGTCTTTCTGTTTTTTATGCAAGTATTTGTGAACAGTGATCATATTTAAATGCATATGTCAAAAATAATCATTGGACGTTTTTGCAAAACAAAACAGAAAAAGAAAAACAAATAGTTTTGTACTTTCAAAGAAACGATTTGTATTGATTTTTGAAGTTTGCCTATAATATGCATTTTGTACAAAGAGGCTGACGTTCTAGTAGGAGAATGCCGCCGTGAGAGTGAAAACTATACAAAATAGTGTACAAAGAGAAAACAACTATGTGTAATAATCCCATTGAGTTTCAATTCTGCTATTGGCCCTATGTCTTTGAGAGTCTCATCACTTTGCTACTTGCCAGAAGCTGACTAGATTGGTCGGCACCGTTTGAGCTTGATAGTTGATATTGAAGTCTGGTCGCAAGGTGATCCAATGGGACATAGTTATATGCTTCAAATCCCTAACTTTTGCCTGGACCTCCCTTTCGGGTTTTCAGTCCACCGGGATACCCTTTTTTTGCCCAAGCCTACTTTTCAGGTTTTCGACTTGCCAGGTGTACATATTTTTTTTGTCTTTATCCCTAATTTTTGCCCGAACCCTTTTGGTTCGCCGGGATGCCCTTATTTTTGTCTAGGCCAGTCAACCTAGCGGGTCTTTATTTAGGCGTAGTATCTTTTCACTATGTCCGCATTAATAAGGTGAGGAAGGTTGTCACCATACATGGTGGTCAAAATCATGGCTCCACCGGAAAATATGCTTTTGATTACAAATGTCCCTTCGTACGTGGGAGTCCATTTGCCCCTGGGATCACCTTGTGGCAATATGATGCGCTTGACTACTAGATCACCCACTTGATACACTTGACGTCTGACCTTTTTGTTGAAATCCTTAATCATCCGTTTTTGATACATTTAACCATGACAAACATCAATAAGCCTTTTCTCATTAATCAGATTCAGTTAATCAAGTCAAGTCTGGATCTAATCGTCTTCGTTTAAGCCTGCATCCTTCATGATCCTTAAAGAAGGGATCTGGACTTCAATAGGCAGGACAACCTCCATACCATACACGAGTGAATAAGGTGTTGCCCCTGTTGACGTGCGCGCTGATGTGAGGTAACCATGAAGAGAAAATGGTAACATCTCATGCCAGTCTTTGTATGTCACTGTCATCTTCTGTACGATTTTCTTTATATTATTGTTAGCAGCCTCCACAATGCCATTCATCTTCGGCAGGTAAGGGGAAGAATTATGATGTTGGATTTTGAATTGTTTACAGAGTTCGGTGATCATTGTATTGTTGAGATTTGTACCATTGTCTGTGATGATTATCTCTGGCACACCATACTGACAAATCAGGTTATGCTTGATAAACTGTGCCACTACATTCTTGGTAACAGTAGCAAAAGAGGTAGCCTCGACTCACTTCGTGAAGTAATCAATGGCCACTAGAATGAAGCAATGCCCATTGGAAGCGATAGGCCTAATCTCTCCAATCATTTCAATGCCCCACATTGCAAAGGGCCAAGGAGCCGTCAAGACATTCAAGGGAACCAGAGATACATGTACTTTATCAGCATAGATCTGGAATTTGTGACAAGTTCGGGAATGCTGATAACAATATGCTTCCATAGTGGACCAATAGTATCCTTCCCGTAGAATCTTTTTAGCCATGTTGTGTCCACTAGAGTGGGTGCCAAAGGTACCTTCGTGTAAATCTTCCATAATCCTTTCTGCTTCGTTTTTATCTACGCGTCGAAGTAAAGTGGAGTCATGGTTGCGCTTGTAGATGATTCCGTTACTGAGGAAGAACTTTGCGGAGAACCTTCTCAGAAACTTCTTATCATTGATAAACGCCCCCTCAAGATACTCTTGAGCCTCAAAATACCTTTTCACTTCGTGGAACCAAGGTTTATCTGCTACCTCTTCATTGTCAATCTCATAGCAGTATGCTGGTTCATATAACCTCTCAATAGTGATCAGAGGAGCTTCGTTATCCCACTTGACCTTGAACATATGCGACATAGTAGCTAGCGCGTCCGCTAACTGATTGTCTTCTCATGGGAAATGTTCAAAGGTGACCTCTTCAAAGTGTGGAAGAAATGTAAGCACATGTTCTCTATAAGGGATGAGATTCGGGTGCTTCGTGTCCAACTCCCCTTTGATTTGACTTATTACCAAGGCTGAATCCCCGAAAATGCTCAAGAACTTGATCCTCAGGTCAATAGCACCTTTGAGACCCATGATGCATGCTTCATACTCCACCATGTTGTTGGTACAGTTGAAACATAATCTGGCCGTGAAAGGAGTATAAAAGTCTTCGGGAGATATGATTACATCATCGATGCCATAACTGAGTGCGTTGGAGGCTCCATCAAAAACCATAGTCCATCGGGATCCTTCCTCAGGTCCTTCATCCGATCCAGGTTCTTCACAGTCAGTCACTAACATAATATTCTCATCCAGGAATTCAAAGTTCATGGATTGGTAGTCATCCACAGCCTGATGAGCCAAATGATCAGCTAGTACACTTCCCTTGATTGCTTTCTGGGTCGTGTATTGGATATTGTACTCGGTCAAGATCATTTGCCATCTTGCTATTCTTTCGGAGAGAGTAGGCTTCTCGAAGATGTACTTGATCGGATCCATCTTAGTTATCAACAAAGTGGTGTGGGTCAACATATACTGTCTCAGTCGGCGAGAAGCCCATGCCAAAGCGGAACAAGTTTTCTCGAGCAGTGAGTATCTTGTCACACAGTCGTTAAACTTTTTGCTAAGGTAGTATATTACATGCTCTTTTCGACCGGACTCGTCATGCTGCCCCAACACACAACCCATTGAATTATCTAACACTGTTAAGTACATTATCAAAGGTCTTCCTTCAATTGGAGGCATCCGAATTGGTGGATATTGAAGGTATTCCTTGATTCTCTCAAAGGCGGTCTGGCATTCGTCATTCCACTTTACCACTTGATCTTTCTTCAAAAGTTTGAAGATTGACTCACAAGTAGCAGTTAAATGGGAAATGAATCTGGCAATGTAATTTAGGCGTCCCAAGAAACCTCTAACCTCCTTCTCAGTGCGAGGAACCGACATATCTTGTATATCCTTCACCTTTGCAGGGTCTACCTAAATGCCCTTGTCGCTGACAATGAAACCTAGAAGTTTACCAGACCTTACCCCGAAGGTGCACTTGTTTGGATTCAACCTTAGCTTATACGTCTTCAACCAGTCAAACAGCTTTTGCAGATGATCGAGGTGCTCTTCCTCAGTTTGGGACCTAGCTATCATGTCATCAACATAGACCTATATTTCATGGCGAATCATGTCATGGAAAAAAGCTACCATGGCTCGCTGATAGGTTGCCCCAGTGTTCTTCAACCCAAACGACATCACTTTGTAGCAGAAAGTTCCCCATTGTGTGATGAAGGTTGTCTTTTCCATGTCTTCGGGTGCCATCTTGATCTGATTATAACCAGAGAAACCATCCATGAAGGAAAATATCTTTTGTTGCACGGTGTTGTCAACCAGAACGTCAATGTGGGGGAGCGGAAAGTCATCCATGGGGCTTGCCCTGTTCAAATCTCGGTAGTCCATACACACTCATACCTTGCTGTCTCTTTTAGGCACCGGGACCACGTTAGCAACCCATTGGGGATACGAGGTGACACCTAAGAACCCAATGTTGAACTGTTTCATAACCTCTGCTTTAATCTTCTTTGACATTTCAGGGAGCATACGACGGACCTTCTTCTTTACTGGAGGGTAATCTTCTTTAGTTGGCAGACGATGAACCACAATATCCGTGTCTAGTCCTGGCATGTCTTCATATGACCAGGAAAAGATATCGACATAGTCATGCAACATTCGTATCAATCTCTATTTGACACTAAGATCCAGATTTGCACCTATTTTTTTGTCCTCTTCTGTGCCTAAGTTTACTGTCTCAACTGGCTCTTCATGAGGCTGTATAGCCCTTTTTTCCTGCTATAACAGTCTGGCAAGTTCTCCTGGTACCTCACAATCTTCCTCACCTTCGTCCTCGGCTTGGTTGATCGGATTTTCAAAGTCATAACCAAAAATAGCAGAACTGTTATCAATGGGATCCAAAGTGGATATGGATCTGCAGTTTGATACGTGAGTATGTGTAAGAGCATAGCTGTATAGACAAAGTACAAGTAGAAAAGAAAAATAGAGAGCCCAAAATTTGTATGCAATAAACGTCCAATGCTTTATTAATTCCATATGAAAATGAAACATAATAACCCTCACAAATAAACCATTGTGCCCTGGGTAAGACACATGGCCATAAAGTTTATATTGTTTATTACACATCTGTTGTACCCCAAAATTTGCCCTCCCCTTTTCACAAGAAATCACAACCTCAGGGTTTTCTCTGATTTTTCAGATTGGCTCAAGAATCGATCAAACAGACTTTTCTTTATCAGTCAATCCGGAATTAGGGTTTTCACTGATTTTGTTAAGGTTGACTCAAGAATTGATCAAGCATACTTTTCTTTATCAGTCAATCTGGAATTAGGATTTTCACCGATTTTGTTAAGGTTGACTCAAGAATTGATCAAGCAGACTTTTCTCTATCAGTCAATCTAGAATTAGGGTTTTTCTTTGATTTGTTAAAGTTGACTCAAGAATCGACCAGACAGATCTTTCTTTGGCAGTAATCCAAGATTAGGGTTTGCGCTCGCATTTCTCCGAAGAAACTGAATCCTCAGAAATTCAGTTAACTGTTACATTATTTTTACGCTTGTTCAAGATTACTGGTTATTTCTCGAAACCTAATTATCTGGGATAAGAGCTGAGACTTTTGTTTGGAACTTTAAGGCATTTGTTTGATCAGTGGAGTGAAAGGTTTATGGAATGCTTGTTTGTTTAACTGTACAACGCATATGTTAATTGGAATACCAGGCGTATTATGATTAATGCAAGGTTGCGAGACGGCAAAGTTTGTTGATTATTTATTTCATCTGGATTAAAGTTATTGGGATACATTTCCAGTTATTTTGATTTAAGAGTCTTAAATAATTAAATAGACAATGCAAGGAAAGTTTGGAATATTTGACAGTAGAAAATTCTTTTTGGATAAAGACTTCTATTTATTTCAAGTGTTGTTACAAATTTTATTCAAATATTGTAAGATTACAACTTATAGTATTTACAATAATATTTGTTCACAATAAATGGAAAAATAAATCTAAGCCTAATCACCTAAGATCTTTGACTTCTACTTCTATTGCTTCCTCTATCATCCAACTGGTACTTACCTGCAAAAGACAGAAGAAAAAGAAATCAGTGCAATTAACTGAAAAGAATTTTTTAAGCAGATAAAAAGAAAAATCATCATTAAATTCTGCCGGCCGGAATCAGAAATGCTATGTTCATCATATTTTATTTTCCTCTCTGCAAATCACAAGAAGATCGCTCTTCTCGGTTCACAGAAAGAAAAATAAAAGATATAAATTGCAAGCATACAATTTATTCAAAATGCAAAGGCAGAAGGCTACACACAAAGCAAACTATACTGCAAACTGAGTTTCAAATACATTAACCAAATGTCAAACTGAGTTGCCAAACTGTCACAGCAAGTACACAATGCAGAAAATATGGAAAGAAAGTACAACAATGCAGCAAGATAAACTAAGTTACAAGCAAGAAGGCTTGTCCTAGCCCTTATCATTTTCTGGCCAGCAGTTTTTCAGAATTATATTATAATAAGCAATTAAAAATGCTTATGGAGAGTGAGAAAGAGAGAACCTAGTGAATAGGTTTTGCAGTTTTGGCTAAAGGCAGGCTGTAAAAGGCAGTAAGGGAAACAAAAAGAAAAGATATACCAGTCTAACAGTCCAGCAGAAGAAGGGTGGAAACATTGAGCTACAACAGCACAAAACCTGTAAAACTGCAAATCTGCACTTCCAACTGCAAACCAAGCTCTCAAAAAACCAAAACTTCCTAACCTGTAAACAACAAACTTGCCTAAACTACAAGCCAAATTCACAAAACCTGCATTACAAGTTTACAAAACTAACAGCACAGTCCAGGTCAAACACCAGAAGCAAGCCTGCTTCCAAAGCCCAAAAACAAACAGTTCAAATTTGCTTGCAAAGACTTAAACAGCAAGCCTGCCTCCAAAACTAAAAACCTATCCAAACTTACAAGCAAAATAACCTCCAAACTACAAGTCAAAAACCAAAACCACAAACTTGTTTACCAAAATCAAACTGCATAAACTGCAACTTGTCCAAAAAACAACAACAAACCTGTTTACCATACTCAAGCAAACCTTCTAAGCACACAGGCCAAACAAAAAGCCTACATTTCAAGCCATAAACTGCAACTTAGTCACAGCCCGCCTAAACTACAAGCCTAAACACAACAAACTTGCATTGCATAACCTGCATAACTCAAGCAAACCAGTAGCAAAACCAGTAGCAAACCAGTAAAAAACCAGTAACAACACCAGTTTTCAAGTACATTCATCATCAAACGAAAATCAAGCAAAGCAACAAGTTTCAGGTTGTCCATCAACAAAAAAAAATCAAAATAAAATAGTTTCAGAGGTGATCATCATCAACATAACAAAGAAGAGGAAGAGTTTCAGAAGTGAAAAAAAAAAGAACAAAAGAAGTTTCAGAATTTCCTTCATCCCATGTTTCTACTAAGTGCACCCACCTCCCTTTTTCCTTCATAATTTGTTGTTCTTTATCATTTTTTTATTGGGCCATCCAAAAACATTTCTAAGGCCCATCATCCTTTTTTCCATTTTTGGTTGAACTAATATTTTTCTTTATCATTTTATTTTCATAATCTAATTCTTTTTCTCTTTTGTTAAATAATAAAATTTTGTTTTAATTTTCTTAACATGGTTTTCTTTTTTTTAATAATTATTACATTTAATAGAATACAATAATGATAGAGATTTTATTTTCGTTTTCTTTAAAAATACGTAAATAATAGAATTTTAATTTAAATAAATTTTTCTTTCTTTAAAGCTTTTCTTTCCATAATTCATAAAAATACATAAAATAATAATGATACTTTAATCTTTATTAGGTTAAATTTTATCTATTCATTTGTAAATAAATACATGCATCTCATATTTTTTGATTTTCATTATCTTATACTTTGTTATAATTTTACATTGAAAATGCGACAGTTCAATTTGGTTGTAATATATACTTGGACATTATTATTCTGATAAGACTCATCCCCATTTGTAAATAATTGTACCCCCATCCCCGGATACTTATTTCTAATAACTTAGACTTTAAATTCCCGCAATTTATTGCTTTCAATATACTGTATAGTAATTAGGGTTTGTATGTGAAGATTCAAAATCAATCGCTAGATGACCTAATACAAGATAAATGCATGAAAATGAATACACAATTCACACTTGCACCTCTAGGGTAACCTCGCTTGTTGCCTCGGAAAATATAATCATGTCCCTCGAGTATGAGACACTCTAGAAAATGTCCCTTCAATAAACAAAGATCGTAGTCCCTCGATGACCCTCGATGTTGCCTTCGATAAAATGATCTCGTCCCTTGTAAGATTGCTAGAGCGTCTCACAAGTTGCCTTCAATGATTGTATACGATGACCCGCGCCTGTCCTGTTTAACATCCTAACGCAAGGTTGTTCACCAAATACAATGGTGAAATAACACTGTTAAAAACATAAGAAAGATCTTTGAGTAAAATAGGGTAGACAACTCTTAGTTACTTGATCAAAAATCTTGCAAAACATCCTTGCCATTTTCAAGCACACTTCACAACAAAACTTCAAAACAACTTCAAAACAATTTCAAAACAATTTCAAAACATTGAAATATCTTTTCAAAAAGACACACACCTTTGTATATATTCAAACAAGAATTATTACAAAGGTTGCCTAGACAAGGCTTCTTTTTCAAAACATTTTCAAAACCACACACACAAAGCACCATTTCAAACAATTGAAAAGCAAAGGCAAGTGATCTAAAACAAGTAACTAAGAGCCCATGGATAACCATTGATGAAAAGGGTGCTAGCACCTTCCCTTTTCATAATTTACCCCCCGAACCCAAGAAAACATCTCAAAGGTCTTTCCTGTGCTTTTTGACCTTTCCTTTGGATAAAATAAAAAGTCGATGGCGACTCTTGCTAAACCGAGCAAGTGAGAAAACAAACGCAAATCCCAAGTCAGTTCTCCCACCGTATCACAGAACTGGCGACTCTGCTGGGGACATTTCTAAAAGTGGGGTTACCTTAGGGTTTTTGATCACCTTTACATGCTTACCTTGATTGCTTTGATTGCTTTACTTTTTGGGTTCCTTGTTTGGGTTTGTTTTAAATCCTACACCCGTATTTGGGGACACCTTTTAGGTAAGTAGCAATAAACTGTGAGGGAACTGTGCGGGGTATACCGACATGGTTGAAGCAGTGGCTATGTTAGTGCGACATATTTGTGGGTATCAATAGCCTTTGAGTCAATCAAAGAGAATATGGGGCCGCTGAGTGATGTCATAAAACACTAATGAACTCTTAGAACCTTACTTGACCATCTTGGCCTTTTTAGGAGTAGTGAGGTGACCAGATTTGGTGCAGTCCGAAGTTGGTAGACACTCGATACTACACTCATTGAGGGTTGTTTTCTTGGAATATTTTGGTCACCAGTTAAGTGGCTAAACCAAAACAATGACCACAGAAAATAATCCAGTGGTATTGAGCTCCTTAGAACCCGGTTACTATTTATAGGACAGGTGGAGCCAACTAACTTCAAGAGGGTACTTACCCCATACAAGCCTAAACCTAGGGACTTGTCTGCTTTGTATGAATATGATTACCTGTATATACACTTGCTTACTTTTGCATAACATCATAACATCATACCATAGCATTTTCAATAACCATTTCAAGGATCTCAAGGGTCTTTGATGCAGGGCCACGTTGAACTAGACGTCTACCAAAGGGAAATAGGTTTCATTTTCCTCTAAAAAAACACCGTAAAAAATTAAGTGCAACAACTTGAATCGAGGGCTATGACCCACTTGACATGGTGAGCTTGATTCTCGTGGAAAGACATCCACCGATACAAAGTTCTCCAGTCAAAGATGTTGATCAAAGTTCAACCTCTAACATTTTTCTTGTGTTTAGCCCGAGAGATTCTTGAAAACATGCATCCACATATCATCCATTGTATCATGACAAGTTTTCCTTTTCAGGTTTCCTTATTCTCCTACTGTTTATTTCAGTAGAGATGGCTCTAGAGAGGACTATCGAAGATATCCAGGCTCAAAACGCTCAGCTTCAAGAAATGTTCTTGAACCTGTCCCAGGGGCAAGAAGAGGTGAAAGCTTTCCTCACAAGGGGCATGGTCCTAGGGAATCCAGGCGGCATCAGGAATGATCAGTTGGAAGGGCTACAGATTGAGTTGGCAACAATGAAGATCCAGATGATGGGACAACTGGTGGGCCAGATGGCTCTCATTCAAGATCTGGCCAAAGACAAGAAGAGCTCAGGGTTCTCGTCAACAAACTGCTTCAAGATAACCAAATGGAGCAAACAACTAGGGTTGAAGATCAAGTCATCATTAAAACTCCTTTGAGACAAGAAGACAAGGGAAAAGCTCCTCAACTTGCTTCAGGGTCACAAGCCCAACAACAACCGCGCCAACGTTAACGGTGTAATCGGCATAAGCAAAATACGTCTGGAAGACATTTCACTGAGACTGACATACCATCATCTCTAATACTGGAACGCTTGTTGGAGGTTAATCTGACTGCTTTAAAGGATCCTATTCGGAAGCCCAATACCTCTGCTCCTGGCTATCACCCCGACGCATTTTGTGTATACCACTCCTATAGTCATGGACATGACACCGATGACTGTTGGGCTTTGAAAAACAAGATCCAAGACTTGATTGATAATGGGGTGCTGAAATTCATGCCAGATGGTGAGATGAAAATCTTCCGCTGAGGGGTTTTCTGCCTAGAATGACAAAGTTCTAACTAAGAGACTTTTTTTTTCATTTGAATTTTCAAGTTGTAATTTCTTTTGTTACTCAAACAATTATCTGTTGATGTCAAACTATGTTTCATTAATGCATTGCACATGTTTGTCTTGAATTCATCCATTCGTTTTCACTATTCTTGAATTATGCTTCCTACTTTCTCTATGATATTTAGCTCTTGATAAAAGTTACAAGCCGTTAGAGGGAGGATGACGAAACAATACCATAATCTCATACAATATGGTTTTGGACAGACCTTGCTGACGATGTACATGCGTTTCTTTCAAACCCTAAACATTGGAGTTATAAGGAAGATAATCCCTAGTCAACCCCTTCGAGCCAAAGAAGTAGAAGTTTTCTGTTTTAAACACAAATTGAAACCTTTAATCAAACCTGGGGCAGGGTAGTCTCTCAGTTAATTCAAAAGATGTGCATTGAAGTCGCAAACTCTCAGTTCGTAATACAACAGATGAAGTCAAAAACATTCCTTTGGAACCAAAAGACAGTGATGGTTCTTTATCTCATAGGCAATCATTATCTCTAAAAAAAAAGCCCACTGAGCCAAAACCTACAAAGGAGGCTTAAGAAAGCTGGGGCATCCCGCTGACTGTAATCTCGAAAACAGGAACAGTCAGGCAAAAGTTAGGGATAATGAATCAAAAGAAAGAGGTCGTTTTAAATCCTCAATAACATGAAAAATGTTGCAAAAATGACCGCCTTCCCATAAAATTCAACTTGTGTGGACCATCACCAAAACGTCGTTCCAAACTCGAATAGAGTTCGACGCACAATTAACTGAGTTTAAGATTGAAGAACATCACGAAGAGCGGGTGGGTACAAATATACTTTGAGCCTTTATCCTTTGTTTCTTAAACCATGAACCAGGCCACGTTATATCCCTTCAAAAGTCCTAATTGAAGCATGGGTTAGTTCAGAAGCATACTGTTACAAAAGATATCCTGACTCCTGTAAGGCTTTGCCCTAAATCTTGTGTTGAATTTGTCTTATAAAAAGTTTTCTGCTAAAAAATGCATTTTTCAAAACTTCGAGACAAGCATGAACTTTGCATTATTTGAATATCATTGTTTGCGCATGGTTATTTGTTTGACAACGAAGAAATTCATACAGTGAATGTTCGGAGGAACGAAAGCTCTCTCAGTGAGTAAAGTCACTTCAAGTGGGATGACACTCCCATGGAAAAAATCTCCTATCAGCAAAAGGGGACTTGATATGGTATTGTCCAGTAAAACTAGGACAGTCCAGTCAAGATTTCAACAAATCTTTCAAAATCCATTAAACCTGGGGCAGTCCAGTCAAGATTTCAAGAAATCTCTCAAATACAGATTAACCTGGGGAAAGTCTCCCTCACCATCACTTGGGGCATTTAAACGTTAATATCATCAAAGGGTTACGTACAGTCCAAGTTTCCTGGCAGTGCCACAAAAATCTGATACTAAGGGCAGTGATGAATCTCTCCAAAGTCTTTCTGAAAAGAAATTCAAGCGTCCTCGAGAAGTTCATCACCTCTCTAGCAGACCAGCAGTCATGGGTTTATTTCCCCAACATTTGTCAAGGATTTATTCTCTGAAACAAATTACATTTCAATAACCTTCATAACATGCACAGTTTGATCGGTCGTCAAAGATTCCTTCATCACCTATTGGAAGTTACAGTTATAAAAAATTCCTTCATCACATGTTCGAAGTTACGGTCGTCAAAGATTCCTCCGTCATCCGGTTGAATCAAAGTTAATCCAGGACCCTCTCTGTTTTGGTCAGATCGACACCAAGATCTCCCTGTTTTCTTAGGCCAGCGGAAGATATTCCAGGTTTTTGATATTTCAGATAAATCTCTCAGCGATTTATTCTGATTATTTTCACTATCAGAGGTGAAGAATCCAACTCTTTTTTCCTTCATCAGCTCGGGATTTATTTTCCCCGGTGAAAGGTCGTCTTGAAAAACATTACACCTCTGTGCATCAGGACATCATGCAACGTAACCTCATTTATTTTGAGAACATCATTGTTTGATATATACCATTAACCTTTGCCTTTCAGGAAAGGTACAATCAAATTCAAGCGACAAAGCTTTTCTTCAGTTGAATTACAGACGAGTTCCTAAAATCTCAGCAAAAAACAACCCACCAGCAGAATAATGGACAATTGAAGCTCCTAAAATTTCGTTTCTCTCAAGAATGAAGACTCTCATCCTTGAAACCTCAGAAGATTGGTATACTCCCAACCTCCTGACCCGTAACAGAATGAAGATTCTCATCCTTGAAACCTCAGAAGATTGGTATACTCCCAACCTCCTGACTCTTAACAGAATGAAGATTCTCATCCTTGAAACCTCAGAATATTGGTATACTCCCAACCTCCTGACCCTTAACAGAATGAAGATTCTCATCCTTGAAACCTCATAAGATTGGTATACTCCCAATCTCCTGACCCTTAACAGAATGAAGATTCTCATCCTTGAAACCTCAGAATATTGGTATACTCCCAACCTCTTGACCCTTAACAGAATGAAGATTCTCATCCTTGAAACCTCAGAAGATTGGTATACTCCCAACCTCCCGACCCTTAACAGAATGAAGATTCTCATCCTTGAAACCTCAGAAGATTGGTATACTCCCAACCTCCTGACCCTTAACAGAATGAAGATTCTCATCCTTGAAACCTCAGAAGATTGGTATACTCCCAAGCTCCCGATACCCGCAGAATAATGGACAAATGAAGCTCCTAAAATTCCGTTTCTCTAAAGAATGAAGATTCTCATTCTTGAAACCTCAGAAGATTGGTATACTCCCAAGCTCCTGATACCCGCAAAATAATGGACAAATGAAGCTCCTAAAATTCCGTTTCTCTCAAGAATGAAGATTCTCATCCTTGAAACCTCAGAAGATTGGTATACTCCCAAGCTCCTGATACCCGCAGAATAATGGACAAATGAAGCTCCTAAAATTCCGTTTCTCTCAAGAATGAAGATTCTCATCCTTGAAACCTCAATAGATTGGTATACTCCCAAGCTCCTGATACCCTTAACAGAATGAAGATTCTCATCCTTGAAACCTCAAGAGATTGGTATACTCCCAAGCTCCCGATACCGTTAACTGAATGAAGATTCTCATCCTTGAAACCACAAAGAGATTGGCATACACCCAACCTTTTGAACCAAACGCCTGAATGAAGATTCTCATTTCTCGCTTCCCCAGTAGATTGGCATACTCCCAACCTCCTGATATTCCCGACAGAATGAAGATTCTCATTCTCAAAGTGGTATACAATTCAACTTCCTGATATTCCCGATAGAATGAAGATTCTCATTCTCAAAGTGGTATACAATTCAAATTCCTGATATTCCCGACAAAATGAAGATTCTCATTCTCAACATGGCGTATAACCTAAATTCCTGATATTCCCGACAGAATGAAAATTCTCATTCTCAAAGTGGCGTACAACCTAAACCTGCACTTCTTCCAAATAGGAATAAGCTTGTTCCAAAATCTCGAGTTTTACTCTCCAACAGGATAACTACTTTTCAACAGTATGGCTATTCCCCACAGAGTTTCTTACTCCCCAACAAAATCAAGACTCTCATCCTTGATTCTCCAGAGCTTTTTCTACTCTCAGCATGAATTTGTCAGAATTTCAAATCCCCTGCAGATCAAAGATTCTCGTTCTTGGCTCCTCAACACTAATTCCCCAAGCAGAATGAAGGCTCTCATTCTCAATTCCTCACAAAGTTTTTTAGATATTCCCCGACGAAGATCTCCTCAAAGAAGGAATCCCCAGTAGATTGGCATACAACCCAAACTCCTGATTTCCCCAACAGTGGTCCCAGGACTTCTCATTTTCAACGATCAAAGGATTTTCAATCCCCGGCAGCAGTCAAGGATTTACTTTCCCCGACGGCGGTCAAAGATTTTATTATCCCCAGCTATCCAGGATTTATCTTCCTCAGCAAGACGGATAATCAGCTTACATGCGCATTCATTACATTCATATATCATAAGCATTGATATAACACATACATTGCATCATACAACATAACTTTGTGTTTCAGCTAATATTTTACCCTTCGCAGGATAAGTTTAGCAAGTTTCAAACTTCAAGGATTTATGAAAACAGTTTACGGATGCCTCCCAACACGGATGCTAATCTGTTGCTTATTCAGACCCCCAGCTCAGAGACGTTCCAACATGGATACCTTTATGATACTCACCCTCTCACCTACAACATACAATTCAACAAATATTCCTGGATGGCATCTTTAAGCCCATCTCCGACAAGACTCTGTCACATCTCCAAATGGCATCTTTAAGCCCATTCCCTCAACTATGCTTTGATGAGTGCAAATTTATGGGCACTCTAGTGTCCAATCATCTTTTACCTTCGAGTCGCGAACGGCAAAATGGCCAATCTAACTCTTCAGGTTCAAGAAGATTGAACAGGGGCAACTGTTGTACCCCAAAATTTGCCCTCCCTTTTTCACAAGAAATCACAACCTCAAGGTTTTCTTTGATTTTTCAGATTGGCTCAAGAATCGATCAAACAAACTTTTCTTTATCATTCAATCCGGAATTAGGGTTTTCACTGATTTTGTTAAGGTTGACTCAAGAATTGATCAAGCAGACTTTTCTTTATCAGTCAATCCAGAATTAGGATTTTCACTGATTTTGTTAAGGTTGACTCAAGAATTGATCAAGCAGACTTGTCTTTATCAGTCAATCCAGAATTAGGGTTTTTCTCTGATTTGTTAAAGTTGACTCAAGAATCGATCAGACAGATCTTTCTTTGGCAGCCAAGATTAGGGTTTGCGCTCGCATTTCTCAGAAGAAACTGAATCCTCAAAAATTCAGTTGAATGTTACATTATTTTTACGCTTGTTCAAGATTACTGGTTATTTCTCGAAACCTAATTATCTGGGATAAGAGCTGAGACTTTTGTTTGGAACTTTAAGGCATTTGTTTGATCAGTGGAGTGAAAGGTTTATGGAATGCTTGTTTGTTTAACTGTACAACGCATATGTTAATTGGAATACCAGGCGTATTATGATTAATGCAAGGTTGCGAGACGGCAAAGTTTGTTGATTATTTATTTCATCTGGATTAAAGTTATTGGGATACATTTCCAGTTATTTTGATTTAAGAGTCTTAAATAATTAAATAGACAATGCAAGGAAAGTTTGGAATATTTGACAGTAGAAAATTATTTTTGGATAAAGACTTTTATTTATTTCAAGTGTTGTTACAAATTTTATTCGAATATTGTAAGATTACAACTTATAGTATTTACAATAATATTTTTTTACAATAAATGGAAAAATAAATCTAAGCCTAATCTCCTAAGATCTTTGACTTTTACTTCTACTGCTTCCTCTATCATCCAACTGGTACTTACCTGCAAAAGACAGAAGAAAAAGAAATCAGTGCAATTAACTGAAAAGAATTTTTTAAGCGGATAAAAAGAAAAATCATCATTAAAGTCTGCCGGCCGGAATCAGAAATGCTATGTTCATCATATTTTATTTTCCTCTCTACAAATCACAAGAAGATTGATCTTCTCGGTTCACAGAAAGAAAAATAAAAGATATAAATTGCAAGCATACAATTTATTCAAAATGCAAAGGCACAAGGCTGCACACAAAGCAAATTATACTGCAAACTGAGTTTCAAATGCATTAACCAAATGTCAAACTCAGATGCCAAACAGTCACAGCAAGTACACAATGCAGAAAATATGGAAAGAAAGTACAACAATGCAGCAAGATAAACCAAGTTACAAGCAAGAAGGCTTGTCCTAGCCCTCATCATTTTCTGGCCAGCAGCTTTTCAGAATTATATTATAATAAGCAATTAAAAATGCTTATGGAGAGAGAGAAAGAGAGAACCTAGTGAATAGGTTTTGCAGTTTTGGCTAAAGGCAGGCTGTAAAAGGCAGTAAGGGAAACAAAAAGAAAAGATATAACAGTCTAACAAACCAGCAGAAGAAGGGGGGAAACATTGAGCTACAACAACATAAAACCTGTAAAACTGCAAATCTGCACTTCCAACTGCAAACCAAGCTCTCAAAAAACCAAAACTTCCTAACCTGTAAACAACAAACTTGCCTAAACTACAAGCCAAATTCAGAAAATCTGCATTACAAGTTTACAAAACTAACAACACAGTCCAGGCCAAACACCAGAAGCAAGCCTGCTTCCAAATCCCAAAAACAAACAGTTCAAATCTGCTTGCAAAGACTCAAACAACAAGCCTGCCTCCAAAACTAAAAACCTATCCAAACTTACAAGCAAAATAACCTCCAAACTGCAAGTCAAAAACCAAAACCACAAACTTGTTTACCAAAATCAAACTGCATAAACTGCAACTTGTCCAAAAAACAACAACAAACCTGTTTACCATACTCAAGCAAACCTGCTAAGCACACAGGCCAAACAAAAAGCATACATTTCAAGCCATAAACTGCAACTTAGTCACAGCCTGCCTAAACTACAAGCCTAAACACAACAAACTTGCATTGCATAACCTGCATAACTCAAGCAAACCAGTAGAAAAACCAGTAGCAAACCAGTAGCAAACCAGTAGCAAACCAGTAGCAAACCACTAACAACACCAGTTTTCAAGTACATTCATCATCAAACGAAAATCAAGCAAAGCAACAAGTTTCAGGTTGTCCATCAACAAAAAAAAATCAAAATAAAATAGTTTCAGAGGGGATCATCATCAACATAACAAAGAAGAGGAAGAGTTTCAGAAGTGAAAAAAAAAAGAACAAAAGAAGTTTCAGAATTTCCTTCATCATTAACAAACACAAAGAGGAAGAGATTTAGAAGCCCACAAAAGTTTCAGAAACGTGATCATCATCAATAAAAACACAACCAGTTTCAGATTTTGTACATCATCACTAACAAAGCAGAAAACTCAAAGCAAAACAACATAAGCCAGTCTTCATAAGGTAAAGATCATCATCAAACATCAATAAAAGTCCAAACAACACAGGGTTCTCAGAACAAAATCATCATTAAACGTTAAAAAAAAAAACAAGGAAACAGAGATACCGGAATCCAAAGTGCTATCATCACGCTCCTCCTCCGCCTAGCCACCGAGAACGCCGCCGGTCCAACCCTCTTTCCCCTCCATCCATTTTCCAGAAGCCAATCACCAAGGTATAGTTTCCTTTTCCTCAATTTTTATGCATCTCACACATGAAGCATCAAGGAATCAAAACATCCAAACAATAAAATGTACAAGAATCATACAAATGCAAACTGTAAAAAACCCTAAGAATCAGAACAAGATAAAACTGTACCTTTTAAACCATTGCCTTGTAACGTCGTGGAGAGGAGAGGATGAAGGTGGCGCTCTGGCAGCTTGGAGGTTGGAGGAAGAATAAAAGCTTCCTTTGAGAGAGACAAAGAGAACGAAGAAGATGAGAGGAGGCGTCGTTGTGTACAAAAACTGCAAAGCCTAACCAAATGAAGCAACCCTAAAAACATTGTACGCTTCAGCTAGGCCTTTGCCCAAACAAAACCATAAGGCCCATGTTTCTACTAAGCGCACCCCACCTCCCTTTTTCCTTCATAATTTGTTGTTCTTTATCATTTTTTTATTGGGCCATCCAAAAACATTTCTAAGGCCCATCATCCTTTTTTTTCCATTTTTGGTTGAACTAATATTTTTCTTTATCATTTTATTTTCATAATCTAATTCTTTTTCTCTTTTGTTAAATAATAAAATTTTGTTTTAATTTTCTTAACATGGTTTTATTTTTTTAATAATTATTACATTTAATAGAATACAATAATGATAGAGATTTTATTTTCGTTTTCTTTAAAAATACGTAAATAATAGAATTTTAATTTAAATAATTTTTTCTTTCTTTAAAGCTTTTCCTTCCATAATTCATAAAAATACATAAAATAATAATGATACTTTAATCTTTATTAGGTTAAATTTTATCTGTTCATTTGTAAATAAATACATGCATCTCATATTTTTTGATTTTCATTATCTTATACTTTGTTATGATTTTACATTGAAAATGAGACAGTTCAATTTGGTTGTAATATATACTTGGACATTATTATTCTGATAAGACTCATCCCCATTTGTAAATAATTGTACCCGCATCCCCGGATACTTATTTGTAATAACTTAGACTTTAAATTCCCGCAATTTATTGCTTTCAATATACTGTATAGTAATTAGGGTTTGTATGCGAAGATTCAAAATCAATTGCTAGATGACCTAATACAAGATAAATGCATGAAAATCAATACACAATTCACACTTACACCTCTAGGGTAACCTCGCTTGTTGCCTCGGAAAATGCAATCATGTCCCTCGAGTATGAGACACTCTAGCAAATGTCCCTTCAATAAACAAAGATCGTAGTCCCTCGATGACCCTCGATGTAGCCTTTGATAAAACGATCTCGTCCCTTATAAGATTGCTAGAGCGTCTCACAAGTTGCCTTCAATGATTGTATACGATGACCCGCGCCTGTCCCGTTTAACATCCTAACGCAAGGTTGTTCACAAAATACTATGGTGAAATAACACTGTTAAAAAGGGTTAAAAACATAAGAAAGACCTTTGAGTAAAATAGGGTAGACAACTCTTAGTTACTTGATCAAAAATCTTGCAAAACATCCTTTCCATTTTCAAACACACTTCACAACACAACTTCAAAACAACTTCAAAACAATTTCAAAACAATTTCAAAACATTGAAATATCTTTTCAAAAAGACACACACCTTTGTATATATATTCAAACAAGAATTATTACAAAGGTTGCCTAGACAAGGCTTCTTTTTCAAAACATTTTCAAAACCACACACACAAAGCACCATTTCAAATAATTGAAAAGTAAAGGCAAGTGATCTAAAACAAGTAACTAAGAGCCCATGGATAACCATGGATGAAAAGGGTGCTAGCACCTTCCCTTTTCATAATCTACCCCGCGAACCCAAGAAAACATCTCAAAGGTCTTTCCTGTGCTTTTTGACCTTTCCTTTGGATAAAATAAAAAGTCGGTGGCGACTGTTGCTAAACCGAACAAGTGCAAAAACAAACGCAAATCCCAAGTCAGTTCTCCCACCGTATCACAACATCCAAAAACAATAAAGACAATTACTTCTGAATAAAAGTAATTGGTACAAAGTCTTTTTTCGTACAGTTACTGGGTCCACTGTTGGTATTAGGGAAGATCCAGCTATCCATGTCATCGTCACCATCACTGTCTTCTAGAGCGTTGACCCCATGATTGCTGATGCGTAGGGGAGGTCTTCCAGCATGAGCACGACATATATCCCTTTGAGCCCTCTAAGAGAAACCCAAACCAAACTTATCAGACTTGTATGGAATATCAGGGAGTTGTCCCCAGATGGTAGACCCACCTTCTTAAATAAATGCTTTTTCATCCTTGAGAGAAGCCATCTTCAAGGGAGGTCTGGTGATCTTTGGAAGATTGGTGACAGTCTTTCCTCTTATCGGGTATTTCATCATCTGATGCAGAGTAGACATGACAGCTCCCGCCCCATGGATCCAAGGGTGACCCAACAAACAGGAATAAGATGGTCTTATATCCATCTCGTAGAATGTGGAGTCAAAGGTATGAGAACCAACTTTGATGGGGATGTCCACCTCCCGGTGCACTATTCTCTTTGAACCATCAAAAGCCCTCACTACTATGTTGCTGGGCTTCAAGGTCAAACCTTCACAGTCTGGTCTATCCAGAGCCTTCTTGGGCAGCACATTAAATGATGAACTAATATCTACTAGAACATGGGCCAAATTAGTTCCCCTGCACTCGATGGAAACATGCAGCACATCATTGTGTTTCCTCCCTCTGGGTGTTAGATCAACATAAAAAAAACCCAAACCCTTATCAACCGTCAAGCTGGCCACACAATCTTTAAATTGATCAGCAAAGGTTTCTTGTGGGATGTGGGCAATTTTAAGGAACTTCACCAAAGCCTTTGTATAAGCTTCAGAGCACAACAGTAAGGCTAGCATAGAAATCTTGGAAGGGGTCTGCCCCAGCTGTTCGACCATATTGTAGTCCCTCTTCTTTATAATCTTCAAAATTTCTTCCATTTCTTTCTTGGAAGCCTCTGGGATAGATACTAACTGCGCCTTCATCTGGACAGGCTCAACCAATATGTCTTTGCTCCGAGTCTAGGCGACTCGGTGATAAGGATGTCAGCGGGGGTAATCATAGGAATTATAGTAGTGGTATCAACAGGAACAAAAGTAGGAATGATCATAGGACCAGTAACAACTTTTGGAGGAGAAATCTCACGGGAGAACACTCTTCCACTTCTTGTTATTTTGCTGGTTCCAACAATGTTGCCAATGTCGGGATCAGCATTTTCAGAAACTTGGTCTTCAACAGCCAGCAGGTCTTGCTTGACACCGTGGTAGTAAACGTCACTCCCATAGTTCCAGGGAATATTTTTGTTCGAGGAGTACGAGATTGACCCTGACATGGTGATAATCAGAGGAGACAACTTCAGAGCAGATGTAATCCTGACGGGTCTTTTGGTGGAGAACCTGGGAGGATCGGCGGAAATGGTTATTATTGAAATATCCTTGCAAGAAATAATCGAAACGGGAGTCTTTTCAAACAAAATCTCTCTATCATCCATCAGGCGTTGAACACCTGCCTTCAACAAATGACAACCAGTTGGTAGAGATAAACATAAGTGGCAACCTTCGCCATAACCCGGAAATAAACCGGCTTTCAATAAGTTCCACTTAACGGTCAGGAGAGGGGTAACAAGTTCCTCAATAGAAGTAACAAACACATCATCTTCAATAGCGTTAACACCACGACCGTGCTTGGGTATATGAGCAGTGATAACATTGGGAATCTCGGGGGCGTAAAATTCAATTTCCTTCACCTCCAGAAGGTCTTGCACCTTGTTTTTCAAAGCCCAACAGTCATTCGTGTCATGCCCCGGAGTGTCAGGGTGGTAGGCATATCGAGCATTTGGATTGTAGCGGGGAGAGGCGATGTTGGGATTCTTTGGAGCTTCCCACAAAGTTACCAGATTAGACTTCAATAGATGATGCAATACTTGAGACAACATCATATTTATCTGGGTAAACTGTCTTATTGACCTTTCTATTCTAGGCTGATTGTTCCTTTGTTGAGTAGGTGCAGGTTTAGGGATCATGACAGCCCCTACTGTTGGACGACATTCAGTTCTGTCCTGATTCCTATGGTTGTACACAACACTAACCTCTTTTTTCCTAGAAAATGGCTTCCTTGCTGCACTGGAGGACGCATCCTTCTAGATCTTACCACTCCTAATTCCATCTTCCACTCTTTCCCCTGTCAAGATCAATTCAGTGAAACCGGCTGAGGAACTTCCAATCAGATGATTGAAAAATGGATCAGACAGGGTCCCCAGAAACATATCCACTAGCTCCCTATCAGACAGGGGAAGCTGGACTCTTCCTGCTAAGTCCCTCCACTCCTGAGCATAGTCTTTAAATACCTTACTCGAACCCATAGACATATTTTGGAGTTGTGTACGGGTTGGAGCAAGGTCTGCATTATACTGATACTACTTGTAGAAAGCAGCAGCCAGCTCTTCCTAATTGCAAATGTTGGTCCCCTCTAGCTGGTATAATCATTCTAGTTGAGTTCCGGACAGACTATCTTGAAAGAAGTGGACCCATAAGTCCTTGTCAGCAGTGTGAGGCTGAATCTTCCTCACATAAGATCGGAGGTGCATCTTAGGACATGAAACCCCATAATATTTGGCGAATACAGGCACCTTGAACTTTTGTGGGATGACAACCCCAGAGACCAAACCTAGCTCCTCGAAGTCCAAACCTGGTACCTTTCAGACCTCCATTGCATTTAAACGATCCTCCAGCTGTTTGTATTTTTCATCAGCGGGAGGATACTGTTCCTCATCATAGTCAGATTCATCCTCAGATTCTTTTGGACTGGAGTCTTCCTCTCTTGTTTCCTCTTCTTGACTGCCTCCTTCCTTTAATGAAGTTACCAGTTCAGAGGCTCTCCGCACTGGTCCTCTGATCCTTCTTCCCATATTCACTAAACCAGTTGGCTTCCTTGGCTTCTTCTTTTCTTTAACAAGCAGGGCTTTCAGTTCTTCCTTGGAATCTGGAAATGTAATTTAGGCGTCCCAAGAAACCTCTAACCTCTTTCTCAGTGCGAGGAGTCGACATATCTTGTATAACCTTCACCTTTGCAGGGTCTACCTGAATGCCCTTTTTGTTGACAATGAAACCAAGAAGTTTACCAGACCTTACCCTGAAGGTGCACTTGTTTGGATTCAACCTCATCTTATACGTCTTCAACCTATCAAACAACTTTTGCAGATGATTAAGGTGCTCTTCCTCAGTTTGGGACCTAACTATCATGTCATCAACATAGACCTCTATTTCATGGCGAATCATGTCATGGAAAAAAGCTACCATGGCCCGCTGATAGGTTTCCCCAGTGTTCTTCAACCCAAACGACATCACTTTGTAGCAGAAAGTGCCCCATTGTGTGACGAAGGTTGTCTTCTCCATGTCTTCGGGTGCCATCTTGATCTGATTATAACCAGAGAAACCATCCACGAAGGAAAATATCTTATGTTGTGCGGTGTTGTCAACCAGAACGTCAATGTGGGGGAGCGAAAAGTCATCCTTGGGGCTTTCCCTGTTCAAATATCGGTAGTCCATACACACTCGTACCTTGCTGTCTTTTTTAGGCACCGGGACCACGTTAGCAACCCATTGGGGATACGAGGTGACAACTAAGAACCCAACGTTGAACTGTTTCATAACCTCTGCTTTAATCTTCTCTGACATTTCAGGGAGCATACAACATACCTTCTGCTTTACCGGAGGGCAATCTTCTTTAGTTGGAAGATGATGAACCACAATATCCGTGTCTAGTCCTGGCATGTCTTCATATGACCAGGCAAAGATATCGACATAGTCATGCAACATTCGTATCAACCGCTATTTGACACTAAGCTCCAAATTTGCACCTATCTTAACCTCTTTTCTGTCCTCTTCTGTGCCTAAGTTTACTGTCTCAACTGGCTCTTCATGAGGCTGTATAGCCCTTTCTTCCTGCTGTAACAGTCTGGCAAGTTCTCCAGGTACCTCACAATGTTCCTCACCTTCGTCTTCGGCTTGGTTGATCGGATTTTCAAAGTCATAATTGACAATAGCAGAACTGTTATCAATGGGATCCAGAGTGGATATGGATCTGCAGTTTGATATGTGAGTGTGTGTAAGAGCATAGCTGTATAAACAAAGTACAAGCAGAAAAGAAAAATAGAGAGCACAAAATTTGTATGCAATAAATATCCAATGCTTTATTAATGCCATATGAAAATGAAACATGATAACCCTCACAAATAAACCATTGTGCCCTGGGTAAGACACATGGCCATAAAGTTTATATTGTTTATTACACATCCAAAAACAATAAAGACAATTACTTTTGAATAAAAGTAATTGGTACAAAGTATTTTTTCGTCCAGCTACTGGGTCCACTGTTGGTAGTAGGGAAGATCCAACTATCCATGTCATCATCACCATCACTGTCTTCTAGAGCGTTGACCCCATGATTGCTGATACGTAGGGGAGGTCTTCCAGCATGAGCATGACAGATATCCCTTTGAGCCCCCGAAGAGAAACCCAAACCAAACTTATCAGACTTGTATGGAATACCAGGGAGTTGGCCCGAGATGGTAGACCCACCTTCTTCAATAACTGCTTTTGCATCCTTGAGAGAAGCCATCTTCAAGGGAGGTCTGGTGATCTTTGGAAGATTGGTGACAATTTCAGTTGCAGCCATAGTCTGAGGTATCTCTTTGAAGTTTTGACATGGAGTCTCGATGAACTCGCCATCCATTTCCACGTACCTGAAGGAGTTCAGGTGACTGACCATGTATTCTTCTTCACCGTGTACCATGACAATCTTTCCTCTTACCGAGTATTTCATCATTTGATACAGAGTAGACATGACAGCTCCCGCCCCATGGATCCATGGGTGACCCAACAAACAAGAATAAGATGGTCTGATATCCATTACGTAGAAGGTGGAGTCAAAGGTCTGAGAACCAACTTTGATGGGTATGTCCACCTCCCTGTGCACTATTCTCTTCGAACCATCAAAAGCTCTCACTACTATGTTGCTGGGCTTCAAGGCCAAACCTTCATAGTCTAGTCTATCCAGAGCCTTCTTGGGTAGCACATTCAATGATGAACCAGTATCTACTAGAACATGGGCCAAAGTAGTTCCCCTACACTCGATGGAAACATGCAGCACATCGTTGTGTTTCCTCCCTCTGGGTGTTAGATCAACATAAAAAAAACCCAAACCGTTATCAACCGTCAAGCTGGCCACACAATCTTCAAATTGATCAACAAAGGTTTCTTGTGGCATGTGTGCAATTTTAAGGAACTTCACCAAAGCCTTTTCATGAGCTTCAAAGCACAATAGTAAGGCTAGCATAGAAATCTTGGAAAGGGTCTACCCCAGTTATTGAACCATATTGTAGTCGCTCTTCTTTATAATCTTCAAAATTTCTTCCATTTCTTTCTTGGAAGCCTCTGGGATAGATACTGACTGCGCCTTCATCTGAGCAGGCTCAATCAATATGTCTTTGCTTTGATTCTAGGCGACTCGGTGATAGGGGTGTCAGCGGGGGTAATCACATGAATTATAGTAGTGGTATCATCAGGAACAAAAGTAGGAATGATCACAGGACCAATAACAAATTTTCTAGGAGAAATCTCAGAGGAGAACACTCTTCCACTTGTTATTTTGCTGGTTCCAACAATGTTACCAATGTCGGGATCAGCATTTTCAGAAACCTGGTCTTCAACAGCCAGCAGGTCTTGCTTGACACCGTGGTGGTAGACGTCACCCCCATAGTTCTATGGAACAGTTTTATCCGAGGAGTACGAGATTGGCCCTAGCATGGTGATAATCAGAGGAGACAACTTCAGAGTAGATGTAATCCTGACGGGTCTTTTGGTGGAGAACCTGGGAGGATCGGCGAAAATGGTTATTATTGAAATATCCTTGTAAGAAATGATCGAAACGGGAGTCTTTTCAAACAAAATCTCTCTATCATCCATCAGGCGCTGAACACCCGCCTTCAACAAATGACAACTAGTTGGTAGAGATAAACTAAGTGGAAACCTTCTCCATAACCCGGAAATAAACCAGCTTTCCATAAGTTCCACTTAACGGTCAGGAGAGGGGTAACAAGTTCCTCAACAGAAGTAACAAACACATCATATTCAATAGCGTTAACACCACGACCGTGCTTGGGTATAGGAGCAGTGATAACATTGGGAATCTCGAGGGAATCAAATTCAATTTCCTTTGCCTCAAGAAGATCTTGCACCTTGTTTTTCAAAGCCCATCAGTCATTCGTGTCATGCCCCGGAGTCTCAGAATGGTAGGCGCATCGATCATTTGGATTGTAGCAGGGAGAGGCGGTGTGGGATTCTTCGGAGCTTCCCGCAAAGTTACCAGATTAGACTTCAATAGATGAGGCAAGACTTGAGACAACGTCATATTTATCCGGGTAAACTATCTTACTGACCTTTCTGTTCTAGGCTGATTGTTCCTTTGTTGAGTAGGTGCAGGTTTAGGGATCATAACAGCCCCTACCGCTAGACGACATTCAGTTCTGTCCTAATTCCTATGGCTGTACACAACACTAACCTCTTTTTTTCCTAGAAAATGGCTTCCTTGCTGCACTGGAGGACACATCCTTCTAGATCTTACCACTCCTAATTCCAGCTTCCACTCTTTCCCATGTCAAGATCAATTCAGTGAAACCGGCTGAGGAACTTCTAATCAGATGATTGAAAAATGGACCAGAAAGGGTCCCCAAAAACATATCCACTAGCTCCCTGTCAGACAGGGGAGGTTGAACTCTTCCTGCTAAGTCCCTCCACTACTGAGCGTAGTCTTTAAAGCCCTCACTCGAACCCATAGACATATTTTGGAGTTATGTACGAGTTGGAGCAAGGTCTGCATTATACTGATATTGCTTGTAGAAAGCAGCAGCTAGGTCTTCCCAATTACGAATGTTGGTCCCTTCTAGCTGGTAGAACCATTCTAGTTGAGTTCCGGACAGACTATCTTGAAAGAAGTTGACCCATAAGTCCTGTCAACAGTGTGAGGCTGAATCTTCCTCACATAAGATCGGAGGTGCATATTAGGATATGAAACCCCATCATATTTGGCGAATACAGGCACCTTGAACTTTTGGGGGATGACAACCCCAGAGACCAAACCCAACTCCTCGAAGTCCAAACCCGGTACCTTTCAAACCTCCATTTCATTTAAATGATCCTCCAACTGTTTGTATTTTTCATCAGCAGGAGGATACTGTTCTTCATCATAGTCAGATTCATCCTTGGATTCTTTTAGACTTGAGTCTTCCCCTCTTGTTTCCTCTTCTTTACTGCCTCCTTCCTTTGATGAAGTTATCAGTTCAGAGGCTCGCCGCACTGGTCCTCTGATCCTTCTTCCAAGATTCACTAAACGAGTTGGCTTCCTTGGCTTCTTCTTTTCTTTAACAAGCAGGGCTCTCAGTTCTTCTTTCTGTAGATCCTTCACTGTTTGTTCTAGAGCCATTGCTGAAATAAACAACGAAGAGGATGAGAAACCTGCTTATGCAATGATATATATGATATATCTATGCAATATTTTCAAGGATTTCTCGGGGTAAACAAGAAAATGTCAGAATTTGAAATTTGCAGCTTTGATTGAAGAACTTCGTATCATTGAGTGTCCTTCTAGGAGAGTCAAGCTCACCATATCAAGTGGGTCATAGCCCCTGACTCAAGTTGTTGAGTTTTGATCTTTTGACGATATTGGCTAGAGGAAAATAAATCCCCTTTGCCCCTTGCTAGACGTCTGGTTTACCATAACCTGCATCACAAACCCTTGTGTTCCTTGAAATGCTTAAGGAAATGTTGTGGCATGATATTATGATGTGTATGATTATGCTAAGAAATCACAGATATAGCAAGTACACGCAAATCACAAAAAACCTTAGGTTTAAGGCTTGCATGGGTTTTAAGGTCATTCCCTCTTGAAGTTGGATTAGTTTAACATGTCCTATAAATAGTAACCGGGTTCTAAGGGATCTCAATATCACTGACCTTTCCCACAAGCTTCGTTCGATAGGAGACTGACTCGCAACCAAACAAAACTCAGGAGTCAAGTCTCAATGAGTGTAGCATCCAGTATCTGCTGACTTTGGGAATACACCAAATACGAGCATCTTACTATGTCCTAATGGACAAGTTATTAAATTAAAGGTTCTAAGGTCAGTTGACGCTTTATGACACCACGCAGTGGCCCTGTATTCTCCTTGATTAACTCAAGGGCTACCGGTACCAACCAAAGTGTCGTATCAACATAGCCATCGCTTCAACCGTATCGGTATACCCCGCACAATTTCCACGATCTATTGCTACTTACCTAAAAGGTATCCCCAGATCCGGGTGTAGGATCTATAGTAACCCAAACAATACCCTTAAAAGTAAAGCAAACAAACAAAGAAGTAAAATGATCTAGACCCTAAGGTAAACCCCACTTTATTATTTTCCCCAGCAGAGTCGCCAGTTCTGTGATATGGTGGCAGAACCGATTGTTATATAATGATTTTGCATTTTTTTTGCAAATGTCGCGGTAAGCAAGAGTCTCCATCGACTTTTCTTTTATCCAATAAAGGAAAGGGTGAAAAGAACAAAAAAAGACCTTTTTCGAGAGTTTCTGAGTAAGGAGGGTAAATTATGGAAAGGGAAGGTGTTAACACCCTTTCCATCAGTGATTTTCCACGGGCTCTTAGGTACTTGCTCATTTTGAAAATTGTTTGTATGTTTGTGTGTTTTGAAAGTTTTTGTTTTCTTTATGGTAACTCTTGTGTTAGTCCTTAAGAGTGTGGTAAAGCGTTTTTTGAAAATAGTTTTTAAAAAGTGTGTAAGTGTGAAAAATTTAGATTTGAGCAAGTACTTAAGAACAATATACCTACTCGAAAAATGATATTCTTTTCCTCCTACCCTTTAGATAGTGCTATCCTACTATTAGTGAGTAGGTAGCCCTATCTTCGGATGTTGAGGGACAATCGAAGGGATGTTTTACAATCACGAAGGCAATTTATGGAGACGCTTTATCAATTTTCTTTTAGGGACTAGATCATTTACCGAAAGGAAACTGTAGGGTCATTGAAGGACTATGATCTTTTTTGATTTATGGGTCTTTACTAAAGCGTTCTTGCCTCATGACTATTTTATTTAAAGGCAACCAAAGTGTGAGATACCTTAGAGGTGCGCAAGTGCAAGTGTGTTGAAATTCAGTTATTTTTTGTCTTTTTGTTAGGTTAGCTAACATTTGATTATTAGTCTTTCCATACACGCCTAATTACTAACAGTAATATATACAGAAAAATAAAATGCAGAAAGTATAAATCTAGACTATTACATGGCTTCGGAGTGGGGATTTATATTCCAAAGAATTGGGGAAAAGAAAATAAAGCAATAAAAAAAGTCTACTTATCATCTATTACATCCCATACAGCAATTACAATAATATAAACAATGCGAAAGGAAATCAACGCGTGAAAAGTTGAAAGTACGCCTGAAAACATAAAAGAAAATCTTTTTGTTGTTGGTTTTTATTTAAAAAAAAAGTTAGATTAAGAAAAATAATTAAATTAACTATCCTAAAGTATACTTAGAAAATTAAATTAAGAAAAATAAACTAAACCTTTTTTGTGTTTTTTTTATTTATTATGAAAAGAAAGTAATTAGACTTAAATTCTAATTCATTTTTAATTAAGAAAAAGGTTAAAGTTTTAATTAATTAATCAATTAAAGAAATTAATTATTTAATTAAAAAAATCTATGCCTAATTTTTGTGTGAGTTTCTTATTATTATTATTAAAAAAGATTAAGAAATGAAATAACTAAATAAAACAAAAAGAAAAGAGATTAGGCTTGATGGCTGAAGTAGAATGGGGGTTGCAGCTGAAATTTCACTAAGCCCAGATTGTGAAGCCCATGTCCATCCTTGGATACAGTGTGAGCAGTACTTGATGGTACATGGTATATCATGTTCTAGATGTCATCCATTCCATGTAATTCCCCTAACCCGCTCTAAGGATATCCAGGAACTCATATACACACATTAGAACATTCAACAATTAATAAAAATAGAGATTCAAATTTGAGATTATACCAAAACGATGATAGCTTGGATCCGGTGATTTGGGACCTTCCAAGCTTTGAGGATGGTTGTAACAAGTCCCTGAGAACCTCAAGAGCGATGTATGATTACTAGTTCGGACCAAAAGTACCTGCAAAGTGGGTTTCAAATTTTTACCACTTTTGATAATTTTGCAAAATTGGTAGAGATCTCTTTAGGATGTGTAGGCCTCTTGAAATTCTTATGCTTGTTTATATAGAGAGGAATGATGAGACAAGAAAGCAAAGGTTTAAACAACCTTAAAGCAAACGTTTCAAAGCCATGAATGGAATTTGTAACTTTGGCCAAAAATAAGGAAACTTGTCATTTTTTGAATTTGAATGAATGTGGACATGGCTGCACGAAATTTTATGGGCCTAGGCTGTCTAAAACATCAACCCAAAGCTCAAAGCCCATTTCCAATTATTTTATATTTATTTGAAAAAAATTAAAATAAATATGAATAAAATAGTTAGCAAATGAAAGGCATGGAAATAATAATTTTATAGGTCCTCTATAAACTTGGAAGATGATTGAAGTCCAAGAAATTGAGCCCTTGCCTTAAAACTTCAAATTTGCTCAATGCATAATTCTTGAAAATTCCCAAATTTTCCTAACTTGGGCAAACCATAACTTGCTCAATTTTTATCTCATGATGATGATCTTGTACTTTTTGAAAAGCCCAAGATATTTACTTAAATCCCTCTTTTGATCAATTTTGCATTTGAAGATTTTATCTTGATGTAAAAGGTCTTGGAAAAAAGTGGCTTTTGTTGACTTTCTGAAAATGACCTGTAATGTATGAGCTTGTATCTTTCAAATTGTGCATTTCTTGGACTTGAGGGCTGAATAGAAGTTGTAGGGAATGAGATTATCTTAAATATGAGCTTTGGTTGGGGAAATTGGATGAAGTATGTGAAAGTTATGCCTGGTCAAAGTTCAGTTGACTTTTCCTATAGAAACCCCACTTTAGCAATTTTGACTTTTGATGAATTAGGGGCATTTCTTGAGGAATCATGATAAAACCTTGATCAAATGATGGATATAACTTAAAAAATGTTGACGTTGACCAAAAATATTGAAGTTTGACTGTACATGGGCCACAATTGACTTTTGACCTAGCACAATTGATTTTTCAATACTTGAGCAATTGACTGAGCAAACTTGTTATTGAAGGCATGAAATTTGGCATGGATGATCTTGAAGGAATATTAGGACCATGGAGAAAATTTGAGACCTTTGGAGCTCAACCATCTTGATAAAAACTGAAACCCTAGTTAGAGGTTCATTGTCTGAGGAGGAGAATTGTCTGGTTAATTCTTGGTCAAGCTTGAGCAATTGAGGACCTCTAGAGGCATGTCTTGAGTGAAAATGGGAGGGAAAATTTTGGGATACAACAATGCTCAATTCAAAAAAGTGCGTCATTTGAAAGATATGAGCCCATACATTATAGGTCATTTCAAAAGTCAACAAAAAGACACTTTTTGTCAAGACAACTTACATCAAGATAAAGTCTCCAAATGAAAAAATGATCAAAAGAGAAATTGAAGAAGATAACTTGAGCTTTTCAAAAAGTCCAATATCATCTTCAAAAGATGAAAATTGAGAGAGTTACGACTAGTGAAAGTTGGGAAATTTTGAGAAAATGAATGAAATACAAAGTGATCAAACTTGAAATTTTAAACTAGTGGGCCTAACTTTTGATGTTAAAACATATTAACAATGTGTTATAAGACCTCTAAATCCATTCATATATTTTTTATGATTTTTATTTCTTTTATTTGAATTTTTATTCATTTAAATGCAAGTAAATCAAATAAAATATAAAATCATTGAGCCAAGGCGCACAGGCTTTTGATTTCAATCATATGGAGACACAAGAACACATGACAAACATGCCAAAACCGTGAAAACATGTTGGAAACAAGAATCTTCAAGTTTGAAATGTTTTTTTTATAACAATTTTGGAAATATTTCAATGTGTTTTTTTGCAATGAAATGTGACATGATGGTACAAGATTCTTGTCTTGTTCTTATTCCATTTTATTCCTCTATAAATACATGCAATACTCAAGTGTAAAATACACAAAAATACTGCCTTAAACACACCTCTAAAATTCACAAAATTCTCAAGAAAAATCAAGAGTTCAAAGTCAAAATTCCAAGAATTCGCAGCCTAAGACAATCATTCAAAGTACCTCCTGAACCTCTGTAGGGTGAGAATGGATGATTTTCTACACCCTGAAACATGCATACAGACCATGGCCGATTTTTATTTATTTTTGTTATCATTTATATTTTTTAATTCCATGCATTGTTGAATGTTTCTAACCATCCAAATGAGTTTATATGGATGTTTAGAACATGTCGCAGTCGTTACATGGAGTTTACGACTCCATATCTGCAAACACACGGTGAACCTCTTGGAGCCGCTCACACCGGATCCCACGCTGGCATCTTGGGCCCAAACTTCTTTCCTTTCACCACCCTCCAATTTTCTTCATACCAGACCCAATATTTTGTTTTTATATTCTTTATATTTAATTTTTCTTTTACTTTTATCCATTTATTTTATTTAATTAAAATGAAAACAAAACAATTTTTTATGTAAAAGTAATTAACCATTAGGTTTTTTTATTATTAACTTAGTTTTCTTAAAAAAGGAAAAAAAATAGAAATAATTAGGTTTTAATTATTTTATTATCACTTTAAGAATATTTTCTAAACAATAAAACATAAATTTTTTTCTACACTTAGAATCTTAGGTTTACTAAAACATTTTTCTAACATTTATTTTTTCTTTGTCATTTAAATTTCGAAACAAATGTATAGGTCGCACATGTAATTTTGTAATAGTCGTAATTTATATTTCCTCGCATTTTTTTCAATTATTTAACTGCTACGGTTTGTAATAGTTTTAATTAGGATTTATTGTTTTCCCCCTGTTTTATGGTTTTGTACCCCCTTTACCGAAGCCCTGTAATAGTTTAGATTTACTTTCCACACCTTTACTTTCCGCAATTTACCGCTTTCCTTATAACTGTATAGTAACTAGGCATGTATGACAAGATTTAAAAACAAAACGCTAGAAAACCTAATCAAGACAAATTAACTGAAAACAAATCACTTTTCACACATGCACCTCTAAGGTGACTCCACTTGTTGCCTACGAAAAACAATCATGTCCCTCAAACGTGGGACGCTTTAGCAAAGACCCCTGGTTAAAAGACCTTAGTCCCTTGATGACCCTTCGATGCTGCCTCGGTAAATGATCTTAGTCCCTTATGACAAATTGCTAAAGCGCCCTATGAGTTGCCTTTATGATTGTATGATGACCCGCGTCTATCCCTCAAACATCCAACGATAAGGCTTTCTACTAACTAATGATAGGACAACACTATCTAAAGAAAGAGGAAAATAACGCAAAATAATTTTTGAGTAGGTAGATAGCTCATAGTCGCTTGCTCACAAACAAAAACATTTTTTCACACAAACACTTTTCTGAAATATTTTCAAAACAAACACTTTGTATGCGTTCTCAACGATACAAGAATCATTACAAAGTTTTCCAAACTTAGGCATTTTCAAAATATTTTCAAACTTACACATTCACAAAGCATTTTTTTAAAGTGAGCTAGCAATTAAGAGCCCGTAGATAACCACTGATAAAAAGGGTGCTAATACCTCCCATTTTCATAACCTACCCCCTTACTCAGAAAATTCTCAAAGGTCTTTCCTGTTATTTTCACCCTTTCCTTTATTGGATAAAAGAAAAGTCGATGGTGACTCTTGCTATCCACAACATTCGCGATTAAACACAAAACCAAAAGTCAATTCTCCCACCGTATAACAGAACTGGCGACTCTGTTGAGGAAATACTAAAAGTGGGGTTACCTTAAAGCTAAATCATATTTAAATTGCTTTCCTTGTTTGATTTTCCTAATTTATTTTTAAGGGTTGTTTGGGTTATTCTTATAAATATCCTATACCCGGATCTGGGGCAATTTAGGTAAGTAGCAATAGATCGTGAAAACAGTACAGCGTATACTGATACTGTTAAAGCGATGGCTACATTAGTGCAACACATTGGTTGGTGTCGGTGTCCCTTTAGTTAAGTCAAGGAGAATGCTGGGCTGCCGTGTGGTGTCATAAAGCACTAACTGACTGTAGAACCTTAGTTGACACAACTTAGACATTATAAGGTAGCAAGATAGTCGTCTTTGGTGCAGACTAAAGTTGGTTGATACTCGATGCTACACTCATTGAGGTCGTACTCTCGGGATATTTCGGTTGCAAATCAGATACTTGTGCTAAAACAATGCCCGTGAGAAAGATCAATGATATTGAGGCTCCTAGAACCTGGTTACTTCTTTTAGGATAGGTTGAGCCAACTAAAACTTCAAGAGGGTACTTACCTACAAACCCCATGCAAGCTTAAACCTAAGGCCTTGTGTGTTTTGCTTGTGTGTCATTAAATTGTTCGAACATAACATCATAACATCATACCATATTCATTTTCACTAACCATTTCAAGGATCAGGGAATTTATCTTTGCTCTGTTTTGAAGGCTATGGCCTTCGCTCGCAAAAACACTATCCGGATCAACTTTGTAAGGGTACCTTCTCAGCTTAAGGAATCAGTCTCAAGGGTTCCCGAAAGTTCTCCATTCATCAAAAGGTATGGTCGACTACTCAGTCTGGTTAGCTCAAGTTTTAACAAAGACATGATGAGTGTTCTATTCCATTTCTTCGATCCTGCACATCACTGCTTCACCTTTCTCGATTATCAGTTGGTACCCACTATAGAGGAGTTCTCTCAATTATCAGGAGTACCCGTTCTTTATCAGATTCCCTTCACTGGTTTAGAGGAAGCTCGGAAACCAAAAGTTATTACAACAGCCTTACACCTAAAACGGTCTGACATTGTATCTAACTGGGAAACGAAAAGTGGAGTCAAAGGTTTTTTGGATAAATTTCTGATAGAGAAGGCTCAACTGTTTCTAGATGCTATGAGTTTCCAGGATTTCGAGGAGATCTTGGCTCTTCTAATCTATGGGTTAGTACTATTCCCTAATCCAGACCAACTCATAGATGTGAACGCTGTCAAAATTTTCCTTGCTCGTAATGCTGTACCTACCTTGCTCAGAGATATTCAGCATTCTCTTCACACTCGTACTAAGAAGAGGCGAGTAACTCTCATGTATTGTATACCTCTGCTTTCTAATTAGTTTATTTCACACCTTCCCCGCTCGGTAATGAAGAATGAATAAGGTTTGAGGTGGTCGCAAAGAATAATGTCACTCTCTCACACAAATATCTACTGGTATTCCCAATCTCATGAGGATATCACTATCATTTACCACTGTGGAGAATTCCCTAATGTCCCACTCCTTGGTATTAGGGGAGGTATTACTTACAACCTTTCTCTGGCTCTATGTCAATTCGGTTATGCTCGAAGAGAAGGTCCTCATGATGCACTTATCTAGGGTATCATGTTTGATTACGAAAATGACCCTCAAGGTTATCGTTGGAGGTTTATACACGCTTGGGGCATGGTAAGCAAGATTAATAGTAAGGCTTTAGGACAGAAGAATTCCATCCCTTTAGAGCCCTATCTCAAATGGTTACGAGCTCATGCTCAAAACCTCATGATGCCATATCCATCTGTCCTACCAGTGATCATGGAGCATGTTATCGAAGGAGATGTTTCTCGCACCATCCTCCATCCAGACATGCCTACTAACCTTGAAGAATTACAGAAGTCTTGGATTCAACTGAAGGAAGAATGAGTCACCTTTGAGACTCAATTCTATGTAAGTGAGAACAAAGTGTTGGGGCTCACAAAGCAACTTCACAAGGAGCAGAGTCTTAATGAATACATCAACCCGAAGAGGAAGCGTCAGTGGGATACTTGAGTCTTAGATTTTAGAAGTTAATTTTGTTGTCTCTTTGAGACTTTATTGTTTTCATTGTAAGCCTAAAAGGAAATTGTAATTTGAACTTACTAATAAAATCTTCGTTTCTGTTTCCTCTTGGCTAGCAAATTTAAATCTCATAAGGTCCTTGAAATCATTGCATTTACATATCATGCATCATTACATAACAGGTTTTCAAACATGTTTCTCATTTTCTCGTTGTTTATTTCAGCAGAAAAATGGCCCTCGAACAAACTGTCAGGGATCTCCAGGCTCAAGACGCCCAATTTCAAGAGACTCTTATGAATCTGGCACAAGGGCAGAAAGATCTGACGGTGCTCGTCGCCAAGAAAAAGAAGACTGTTTTACCCCAAAATTTTCCCTCTCATTTATCAAGATTTTCTCACAAGATCTCTTTGACTCAAGACTGGATTAGGGTTTGACCAGCTCAAGACACCTCCTCATGCCCTGATGACCCAAAATTAGGGTTTAGAATTGCACAAGGATTTTTGGACTATCAAAGTTTCATATGGATTTCAAACATCATTATGGACCCCTAAGATTATTCATGTCAAGTTTCAAGCCTTGAATCACATTTTTTATCAATCAATTGGACAGTTGACCTAAAAATAAGTTGTATTGGGGAAAAAGTCAACCATGACCAATTTACAGTCAAACTCCATAATTTTTGACCCACATCAAAATTTTGGACTCATATGTATCATTTGATCAAATTTGGACCATAATTCCTCAAGAAATTTGATCAAATCATCAAAAGGGCAAAATGGTCAAAATTAGGGTTTTGACTGAGAGAGGGCAATTTCTAATTTTTGACCTAGAAAATGACCAATTGGTTTGAAGCATGATTTCAAGGGTTAAATTGTGTCATCTTGACCTAATTACATGGTTCAAAACATTGCAATTTTATTGGATTGACAGATGAAATTTGTAGTCAACTGATCAAAAGTCAACTGTATACTGAAAAGTCAAACTTTGACTTTTTGGTCAAAATCAAGTGCCAAGGATAAAAATTCATCAAAACATGTCAAAATGTGAAACTTGTTCATCAAGAAATCAAAGATTGAAGATTTTGTTTTGAAATTTGAAATTTTCTTAACTTAGAAATTTTTCTAAGTATAGAAATTTTCTTATTTTTTCTCAACTTTAAGCCAAATTTCCACCATGATACAAGATGATTCAAAGAAAGTTCCCAACATAAAAGTTGTAGATCTACATAAAATCTACAACTTTGCTTCACACATTTTTTCCTAAAGATGCTTGGATCTCAAGATATAATTTGTGAATACATGCCCATGAACTAAAATAACTAAGTGAAATTTTGCCCTAATTTAGGCAGGTTTTTGACCTAACTTCATGGAAGATTTTCACCTAGTTCCAAGAGGAATCTTGAAAAGAATTTCAAAGATGAGTTATAGATCACATTGCAAGATTTCCAAAATGTCAAGGAACTCCTTGAGATTATTTTTGAGTAGGGATAATAGAAGAGATGAAGTTGGCAATTTCTCACTTTGATTTCAAGCCATTTCATGAAGAACAAAATTCAAATCCTCAAGCATGCTGTACAATCTTCACTTTTCAGGCCTCAAACTCATTTGTAACTCTACCATTAATGAATTACACAAGGTTTCATGCCCTAAAGCCAAGCATTCAATGCTTTGTACATGAACAATTCCATTTTTGGCACAAAGGTGCCATTTCCATTTTGATAAAGCATAACTTTTGCAGCTTTCCATTTTGCACCTTTGCCCCTGAAAAATTGGTTTAAGTTACAAATCTGTCCTAGCATGCTTGTACTTGGCATTACAGGTCCTAATCCTTTCTACACTCCATAATTGAATGCTAATTTAGTGGAAACTGGCTTTATTTTGATCTTTGGAGCATTGTACAATGAATTAATCCATTTATGGCATAAAGTTCATAATACTACTTTCATAAAGCTAGCTTTTTACAACTTTGCAAATCTTGAGCCATGGACCTGATCTTTTGTTGCAAACAAGATCCACAAACATCAGGAAAAGTACACCAACCCTATGCAGCTAACAAGCAAGCCTGTACAGGCCTTTGGCATTGGTCATGTCAACTTTCTTCAAAAGCAAGCAAACTTGCAAAGGTAAATACAACTTGTCCATCTGATAAAGGCAAGCCTTAGCATCATTTGAAACGACTTCAGAACTTTGTTGCAAGCCAATACACGAGTTGCTAACATCCCAAACACTCTCAAACACCAAAATCACACTTTTCTGCCCAAACAGGACATCCTCTGCAGAACACTTGCCAACTTGAAACTTGCTCGTGCGTTTTGCTTTTTAACCCTTGAAACATCTTCCCTACATCACATCCAAGCTATCCAGGCCCTTGTCTTGCAACCGTGTGCTCTGTTTCAAGCTTCACCATTTTCATTTTTGGAGTTTGCAGGTTGACTTCTACAAAGAGTTTCAAGCAACTTCAAGGCAAGCTGAGCATTGGGATAGCTTTAGGGAACTTCAAGGAAGCTCACGCGATCTTCAGGCCTCACTCAAAGCCCTCACATTTCCATATCTAAACTCAACTGAACAAGGTATTTTTCAAAGTTCTATCTCCTTATTTAGGCATCCTTAAGCTTAAATTTGTGAAGCAAAAATGTAGTCCTTAACTTGCTGAAACCATACATATGTTGAAAAAACTAGGTCAGAAATTAGGGCCATTAAAATTCTCCTTGGTCTTTTAGAGTTAGGTCATGTTCTTTATATCATTGGAATCGTGAGTTCATGAGCTACCTTTTTTGTGTTATGAATTTTTGATTTTATGCAAGCATGAGCAAGAAAAGGATTTGAACACAGAAGCGCGCATTTGGGACGAAGCTGGAGGTCAGGGATGAAGGCTTCCTGGGCCTGGCGCCTTGGGCCTGTTTCTTTTCACACCCCCCTGTTTCCTTTTTGCACCCCCTTGGCCCATTTTCTATATTTTGCATATTTTTCATTTCTTTTATATTTTTGACTTTATTATTTTTTTCTGAACATTAAAAAATTCCAAAAATATTTTCTTAATTTTTTGCATCTTATTTTATTTTTTATCTTATTTTTTGCATATAAAAATAGTTTTATTTTAATAAATAGAAATCATCTTCTTAAAATAACTTGTAAATAATATAAAAATATCATACATTTTTATTTTATTATTTTTCACATTTAAAATATTATTTTCATACATATTTCAATTTTTTTTAATATTTTATACATATTATTATTATTTTTCTTGAACAAAAATGAATAAAATAGAATATATTTTCTTTTAAACAAAAAATAGGGTTTTTCACCCTTTCAAAAATAATCACAATATTTTTTCTTATTTTAGACTTAAATAATTTATTTTTCATATACATAAAACAATTACAAAAACATTTTTTTGCATATATACATTTAATTGCATATTTAAATAATTATTTATTTATTTATTGTACAATAAATTCAATTGGATTGTAATATATTTTAGGGTTTATTTTTGTGTAATATTCCCCATTCAAAACTTGTATCCCCCTCCCATAATATTGTTGTAATAGTTTAGATTTACTTTACGCAATTTATCACATTATATACATGTTTAGTAAATTAGGGTTTGTATGATAAGACAAAATCAAAACAAATAACATGACCTAATACAAGACAAAAATGCATGAAAATGACAACACATTCCACACAAACACCTCTAGGGTTTCACCCACTTTGTTGCCTAAAAATGGCCATGGCATGCATGCAAGGTATCTTGGCAAAACAAAACAAAACAAAAGATCATAGTCCCTCGATGATGCTATCAAAAGGTTGCCTAAACAAAGATGATCTTAGTCCCTAAAACTAGCTAAGATACTTGGCAACATTGCTATCATGGTCATACGATGACTCACGCCCGTCCCGTTTAACATCCAAAGATAGGGTTGTCTACTAAAACAATAGTAGGTCAAAATGTCAAAGGAATGAAAATGTACAAGAAAGACTTTTGAGTAGGTAGATGCTTCTAGTTACTTGATCAATTTGCAAACAATCCTTGCTATTTTCAAACAAACAAACACACAATTTCAAAACATTTTTCAAAAGACAAACATCTTTGTATACATTCTTACGAACGAGAATCATTACAAAGATTTTCTAAACAAAGGACTCTTTTCAAAATACTTTCAAAACCACACAAAGCACTATTTCAAACAATTGGAAAAGCAAAGCAAGTGATCTAAACAAGTAACTAAGAGCCCATGGAAAACCATGGATGAAAAGGGTGCTAGCACCTTCCCTTTTCATAATCTACCCCCCCGAACCCAAGAAAACATCTCAAAGGTCTTTCCTGTGCTTTTTTACCTTTCATTTTGGATAAAATGAAAGTCAGTGGCAACTCTTGCTAAACCGAAACATTTTGCGAACACAAACGCAAAACCTCAAGTCAGTTCTCCCATAGTATCACATCTTCATACAGGCATCCTTAGGTCTCGATTTGTGAAAGTAAAATGTAGATATTATTGTGCTAAAGCCAACCATGTGCATAGATTTCATTTATATTCATTGTGTGTAGAGAATTTTAGATTTCAAATTTCTGTAAAAATTAGGTTTAAAATTAGGGCCAATGAAATCGTGGGAAAGAGTACTACCATTTTCATGTTTGAAGTTTCCATTTTCATGGAGAAATGAGAGAGATATGATTGGTATGGCTAGCTAGAGGAAGAAGACGAAGTACAGGGCAAGGAAGAGATTCATTTTATGTATTTTTGTTTCCATTTGAACTAACGGATGTACAGCCACCCCAGTGGCAAGGCAGTACGCTGAAAATGCTAAGGTCATGGGTTCGAGCCTTGGTGCCTGCGTTTTGCATATTTTCTCATATTTTTGCTATTTTTTAGGTCACTATGCAGCGCTGGGCCTTTGTTCATTTGGGCTGATGTTTTTTTCCCTAATATTACCTCCTGATTACTCAGGACACCCCTGGCCCAATTTATTTTCATTCATTTATTTTATTTTTGTTTATTTCATTAAATATTTTTATTTAGCATAAAAATAATAAAAAATATAAAACATGATAAATATTGCATTTTGTTTATTTTATTTTATTTTCACATAAAAAATATTTTTATTAAATTATATACTAACTATTTTTCTTAAATAAACTTGTAAAATAAAATAGACTTAGATATATTTTTATTCCTTTTTCTTCATACTTGTAAATATTTATTTTGACATATAAAAAGACTAAATGTTTTCATAAATATTATTTATTATTTTAAGACAAAAAATACACAAAAATAATACTTAAAGAACTTTATTTTCTTTTAACAAATTAGAAATTAGGGTTAACCAATTTCTAAAAATAACTTCCTTTTCTTAAATTATTAGGTTTAGTTCAAAAACTCTTTTTCATATAAAAAATAAAACAAATTTCTTTTTCTTGCATATACATAAACATTGCATATTTAATTTATATTGTATATTATTTACTCAAATACTTGTACAAATTCGATTTGGTTGTAATAGATTAAATTAGGTTTACATTATTGCAAATCCCATAAAATGTTGTAATAGCGTAGTAATCTTTAAATTACGCAATTTACCGCTTTTATATACCATGCTAGTAATTAGGGTTTGAATGGAAAGATCAAAACAAATCAAATAGAAAACCCTAATACAAGACAAAATCAAGCATGAAAATAACACACTTTGACACAAGCACCCTTAGGGTTACTCCACTTGGTTGCCTTATACAAAAATGGCCATATTACGCATGTGAATTATCTTAGCAAAACAAACAAGTATAAGATCATAGTCCCTCGATGACGCTATTCAAAGTTGCCTTACAAAATGATCTTGGTCCCTAAAAAATGCTAAGATAATTTGCAACATTGCTAATCATGGTTATACGATGACCCACACCCGTCCCGTTTACATCCAAATATAGGGTTGCTTACCAAATCAATGGTAAGACAACAATGTCAAAGGAAAAGAAAATGAACAAGAAAGACATTTGAGTAGGTAGATTACTTTTAGTTACTTTCTCCTTTTCAAAACAACTATCCTTGCTATTTTCAAAAACAAACACTCACATTTCCAAAACATCTTACAAACAATGAAAACATTTTCAAAAAGACAAACATCTTTGTATACATTCTTACGAACGAGAATCATTACAAAGGTTTCCAAAACAATGACCTCTTTTACAAAATACTTTCAAAACCACACAAAGCACAATTTCAAAACAAAAGCAAGTGATCTAGCAAGTAACTAAGAGCCCATGGAAAACCATGGATGAAAAGGGTGCTAACACATTCCCTTTTCATAATCTACCCCCCGAACTCAAGAAACAATCTCAAAGGTCTTTCCTGTGCTTTTTCACCTTTCCTTTTGGATAAAAGAAAAGTCGGTGGCGACTCTTGCTAACCGCAACATTTGCAATAAAACACAAAACCCTCAAGTCAGTTCTTCCACCGTATCACAGAACTAGCGACTCTGCTGAGGAAATTTATAAAAGTGGGGTTACCTTAGGGCTAGATCACATTTATTTGCTTACATTGTTTGACTTGTATGCTTTACATTATGGTTCTTTGTTTGAGTTTGAAATCCTCTACCCGGATTTGGGATACATTATAGGTAAATAATAATAAGTTGTGGAAGATGTGCGGGCTATACCGACATGGTCTAAGCAATAACTATGTTAGTGTGACATATTTGTGGGTACCAATAGCCTTTGAGTTAATCAAAGAGAATACGGGGCCGCTGAGTGATGTCATGAAGCACTAATGAACTTCTAGAACCCTTTACTTGACCAATTTGTCCTTTAGGATGTAGTGAGATGACCGACTTTGGTGCAGTTCGAAGTTGGTAGATACTCGATACTACACTCATTAAGGGTTGGTTTCTTGGGATATTTCAGTCTCCATTAAGGAGGCTTGAGCCGAAACAATGACCAAGGAAACAATCCGGTGATATTGAGCTCCTTAGAACCCGGTTACTATTACTAGGATAGGGTTGAGCCAACTAAACTTCAAGAGGGTACTTACCTATAAAACTCCATGCAAGCCTAAACTAAGAACTTGTTTGCTTTGCTTGTATATGCATACTTGTACATAACATCATGGACATCATGAACATCACATACATCTACTAACCATTTCAAGGATTTTTAAGATTCATCTTTGTTCTTGTTTTGTAGGATATGGATTCACTTCGCAGGAAAAATATTCAAATCAACCTTGTAAGAATTCCTCCATAACTTAAGGAGCTAGCTTCAAGGATCCCTGGGAACTCTCCATTCACTGAGAGACTTGGTCGTCTACTCAACTTGGTCACCTCTAACACAAATGAGGATATGATGAAGGTGCTCTTTCAGTTCTTTGACCCTTTGCACCATTGCTTTACATTTCCCGACTATCAACTTGTGCCCACTTTGGAAGAATTCTCCAAACTCTTGAGGATTACCATTCTCAACCAACTACCTTTCAACGGTACGGAAAGAGACCCAAAGCTAGAAGAGATTGCTCAACGTCTGCACTTGTCACAACTCATTGGGAAACTAGGAGTGGTGTCAAAGGCTTCTTAACAAGGTTCCTGTTTGAGAAAGCCCAAAGCTGTTGGAATTCTTTGGACTTACAAGCCTTTTAGGAAATTGTGGCTCTTCTTATCTATGGGATGGTCTTATTTCCCAATCCTTACCAAATCATATATGTGAGCACCGTCAAGATCTTCATGTCACGCAACCCGGTGCCTACGTTGCTAGGGGATATCCTACACTCTTTTCACACTTGCACAATGAGGAAAAGAGGTGTCCTTATGTGTTGCACTCCTCTCCTGGCAAGATGGTTTATTTCTCATCTTCCCCAATCAGTCTTAAAGAATGAGCAAGGTTCAAGGTGGTCACAAAGGTTAATGACGCTCAAACATTCAGATATTCATTGGAGCTCCCGATCTAAAGAGAATGTTATCATTGTTGATCGTTGTGGGGAATTACCTAATGTCCCTCTACTTGGAATTAGGGGAGGCATCACCTATAACCCATGTTTATCTCTAAGACAGTTTGGTTACGCCCGAAGGGATGGCCCATACGAGATGCTGATTCAAGGATTGGTATTCGACTACGACAACAACGGTCAAGGTCTTCGCCAGAGGTTCATCCGAGCTTGGAGGAAGCTAAACAAGGTGGATAGAAAGACTTTGGGGCACAAGAATTCCATCCCTCTTGAGCCTTACCTCAAATGGGTACGAACCCGTGCTCAAAGTATTATGATGCCTTACCCCTCCATTCTCCTGGTGATCATTGAGCCTGTTAAGGAGGGAGATGTTCCATACACTATCCTACATCCCAACACGCCCACATATCTTGAGGACCTACAAAGGGATTGGATACAACTCAAAGGAGAGAGAGATACTTTCGAAGCCCAATTCTACGCAAGCGAGAAGAAGGTTTTGGAACTCACTAGGCTACTTCATGAGGAGCGGACTCTAAATGCCTACATTGCACCAAAGAGGATGCACACTACTTTTTTATCTTAGAGTTTTGTATTATTTTGCCAAAGGGGCATTGGTGTACTCAAACTTTATCTTATTAATATAACATGTGTTTATTTTTGTCTAAAACAAACTTGAATATTTGAAATCCTTGAAAACATTGCATACGCACATATCATTCATCATAACATAAACAGGTCTTTGGATAACAAGTTTCCTCATCTCTCTACTATTTATTTCAGTAAGATGGATCTCGAACAAATTGTCAAAAATCTTCAAGCTCAGAACACGCAGTTTCAACAATTGCTCATGATCCTAGCCAAGGGGCAAGAAGAGTTGAAGACTCTGCTGGCTGAAGAGAGGAATAAGAAAACAAAGAAAGTCACCGGGGTCCTAAACATGGGGAGAAGATTTCATGGGCAGACTAGAAGAACCTTGAATTTTGCAACAACATCCTATGAAGGAGAGGGGAAAGGAAAGGAAACAATGGTCCTGTCAGAATCTGAAGAGGAGGAAGAAGAGGAAGACTACTCTAAGGAACAGTATCCTCCAGTTGATGATAAGTACAGGCATCTCGAAGAGCGTTTGAGCGCAATGGAAATACAAAAGGTGCCAGACTTAGACTTTGAAGAATTGGGACTAGTGTCGGGGATTGTGATTCATCAGAAATTCAAAGTGCCTTTGTTCGCAAAATATGATGGGGTGTCATGTCCTAAGATGCACCTCCGATCATATGTGAGAAATATCCAACCACACTCCGCTGATAAAGACTTGTGAGTGCATTTTTCCAAGATAGTCTATCTGGAACACAACTCGAATGGTTTTACCAACTAGAAAGAGCCAACGTCCACAATTGGGAAGATCTTGCCGCAACTTTCTACAAGCAATATCAATATAATGCTGATTTGGCGCCTACCCGTACTCAACTTCAGAGCATGGCTATGGCTTCCAATGAGGGCTTCAAGGATTACACGCAGAAATAGAGAGATCTGGCTGGAAGAGTTCAAGCCCCCTCTGTCTAAAAGGGAATTAGTGGACATGTTCTTAGGCACTTTATCGGGCCCTTTCTTCAACCATTTGATTGGGAGCTCATCTGCAGGATTTACTAAGTTAATACTGACCAGAGAGAGGGTGGAAGCTGGCATAAAAAGTGGAAAGATTCAGAAGGATTCATCTTCTTCTACAACTGTGAGGAAGCCTTTTATTGGGAAGAAAGAGGTAGCTTATGTATATCCGCAAAGAAACCAAGGGAGAGTCGAACGCCGACCAATGGTAGGGGCTGTCATGATTCCAAAGCCTACGCCTGATCAACCAAGAAGTAATCAACCAAGGGTGCAAAGGCCAGTCAGGCAATTCACCAGAATCAATATGACTCTGTCTCAAGTATTACCGCATCTTCTGAAATCCAATTTGGCAACTTTGAAAGAAGCTCTAAAAACCCCCAACACAGCGTCCCCTCATTATCACCCCAATGCCCGTTGCGGATATCACTCTGAAAGTCCTGGTCATGATACTAATAACTGTTGGGCCTTGAAGAACAAAATATAAGACCTCATTGAAGCAAAAGAAATTGAGTTTGATACGCCCAAGAAGCCAAACGTCATTTCTGCTCCTATGCCCAAACATGGTCACAACACCAATGCTATTGAAGAAGATTTATTTGTTACCACAGTTGACGAACTCATGACTCCACTTCCAACCATTAAGATAAACTTGTTAAAAGCCGGTGTATTCCAGGGTTGTAATGAAGACTGCCACCTCTGCTTATCCTCACCAACTGATTTCCCTTTGTTGAAAATAGGCATTCAACGCTTGATAGACAATAAATAGATCCTGTTTGAAAGTACTCCTGTTTCACTTGTTCCTGTTGAAGATGTTTCAATTATTACCATCTCCGCCAATTCTTCCAGCGTCCCCAAAAGACCCGTTAGAATTACATCAGTTCCGAAAACTACTCCTCTTATAATCACAATTCCTGGGCCAGTCCCATATGAATCAGACAAAACTATACTGTGGAATTACGGTGGGGACATTTACTACCATGGCATCAAACAAGATGGGCTGGCCACCGAAGAGATAAATTCCTAAGAAGAAGATTCTGACATCAGCAATATTGCTGGAACTAGTAAAATTACCCGAAGCAGTAGGATCTTTTCTCCCGAAATTTCCCCCCCAAAGGCAGTTTTTGGACCCGTGGCTGCTCCAAAGGTTACTTCCGTACCCATAATCATCTCTGCAAGTGCTCCTATTGACGAAGCCGTTACAACCCCTGTTGTCATTCCTACCAACACTCCTGCTGTTGAAATTCGAGGAAAAAGTATTCAAGTGGACCCTATCCGAACGAAGGCTCAATCAATGACTATCCCCGATACCTCTAAGAAAGAAATGGAGGAGATCCTAAAAATTATAAAAAGGAGCGACTACGACGTAGTTGAATAGTTGGGGAAAACTCCCTCAAAAATCTCCATGCTGGCATTACTACTGTGTTCCGAGGCACATGCGAAAGCCTTGGTAAAGTTCCTAAAGACAACCCATGTGCCTCAAGAGACGTCTGCTGATCAATTTCAAGACTGCATGGCCAGCTTAACAGCGGATAACGGCCTAGGCTTCTTGGATACTGATCTGACACCAAGGGGAAGAAAACACAACGAGGAATTGCATGTCTCTGTGGAATGTAGAGGCATAACTATGGCCCATGTCTTGGTGGAAACTGGCTCATCTTTGAATGTTTTACCGAAAAAAGCTCTTGACAGACTTGACTGCGAAGGATTAACGTTAAATCCAAGTAACATAATAGTGAGGGCATTTGACGACTCGAAGAGGATGGTACACGGGGAGATGGATATCCCCATAAAGATTGGGACTCAAACTTTCAATTCAACCTTTTATGTAATGGACATCCGCCCTTCGTACTATTATATTCTAGGAAGGCCATGGATCCATAATTCCGGTTGTTGTACCCCAAAATTTTCCCTCTCATATTTCTCAAAACATTGCAAGAAAAATCTCCAAGTTGCTCAAGTTTGCTCAAGAGTGGGTCAGACAAATCATCTCCTAAGGCAGTCAACCCAAAATTAGGGTTTTGTGTTGCATCAAGATCCTTGAGTCCAAATGACCTCAAATTCTCCCTAATGTCCTAATATGTTCTCAAGATCATCCATGTCAAATTTCAAGCCTTGTAGAGGAAGTTTGCTCAGTCAATTGCTCCAAGGGTCCAAAAATCGACTGTGCTAGGGCAAAAGTCAACTGTGACCCAAATATAGTCAAACTTCAAGATTTTTTGTCAACATTCTCATTTTGAAGGATATTTCATCATTTCATCAAGGGTTGATCATGATTCATCAAGGATTGCTCAAAATTCATCAAGACTCAAAAGTTGCTAAATTAGGGTTTTGTAGGAAAAGTCAACTCAACTTTGACCAAGCATAACTTTCTCATACTTTATGAGAAATGACCCATCCAAATATAATTTTGAAGAGGATTAAATTTCCTACAATCCATATTCATACCACAAGATCAATAAATGCACTTACAAGAAGTTACAAATTTGGACATTATAGGTCATTTTTGAAAGTCAACAAAAACCCATTTTTTTCCAAAGCTTATAACTTTATCATGGAATATAAAATTTAGATGAGACTAAAACGGTTGGTTAGAGGACATCTGAAGCTTTCTAAAAAGTCCAATAACACTTCCAAAAGTTCAAAATTGAAGAAGTTATGCATTGTTGAAGTTGGGCATTTTTGCAAAATTGCCAAAAGTCAACTATCCCCAAAACATCAAATTTTGTTAAATGAGCCCATTCTTTTCCACTTGATTTGGACTTGCCACATTGCACACGTGTCCTAGCTTCAGCCTTGCATCCATTTATCAATTTTCTTATTTTTATTTGATTTTTTTAATGAATTATTTCATTTTTAATCAAATTAAATCCAATAAAATCCAAACATTGATTATTTGATCTCTTTTTGGCTATTTCAGGATTGAATCATCATAATCAAGTGTATCAAATTCGTATCAAGCATTCCATGTGCAAAAAGATTGAGTTTTTGATAATATTGGCAAGTCTTCAATGGTGAATCAAATCCAATCTCAAGGCATTGATGTGGAAAGATTCAAGACCAATTTGTTGACCTAATACATTGCATTATACATATACAATCCAAGGCACATGAATTTGGGACCTAGAGACTGCAAGAAAACCAAGAACAAAACTTGAAAAAGAGTGGAAAAAGTGCAAAACTGAAATCACACTTAGAGGCCTTTTCAGAAGCGAGACTCAACATCAATCGATTGTTGGGTGTCTATTCAACCTTCTGCAATCAAAAGCAAGCTCTCACACGCTCTCAAACGCACTATGAAGCGTGATGGCTGAGTGGTAGAGGCGTGTGTCCAATGATCAACAAGACCTGGGTTCGAATCCCAGGTCCCCATATGCATTGTTATTATTTTTCTACAGGTTATCCAGTGCAAATCCAAGCGCATGGTCTATCATACAGCCTCACTCAATCAAGCGCCAGATGGGCCAAGGCCAGATCTGGTGATCCAAGATGATGGTCTACCATGGGATCAAGTCAACCAGCGCGTATGGGAGCCCAGAAGTCAACCAGGCCTGCGCCAATTGGGCCACAAAATTGCTGATCAAACCCCTTTTCCAGGCCCAAACCTCCTAACTCTTTCTATTTTTTATTATTATTTCCTTTAATTATTTATTGTTATTATTTTTTTTATTATTGACTAACCAATCAAATAATTTTCTCTATAAAATAAAAACCAAAAAATATTTTCTTATTTAAATTAAATATCAGTATTTTATTTTTGTTAATAATATTAATTTAATTAATTTAGTTTTAATTAGGAATAACTTTTAATATATTTTGCAATAGTTAAAATTAACTTAGACAATTAGGTTTTATTAACATTGATTAAATCTGTTTTTATTTCTTTAAATAACACAAAAATCAAAAAATATTATTTTTATTAATTAATTAATTAGTTTATTAAGTTAATAATTAATTTAGGATAATTTCTTTCTTAATTAAAAAATAACCAAAAAATCTTTTCTTGAATAACAAAGGGTCAAAACCCTAGAACTCGCCCAATTTAATTTCCTGCACGCGATCCATTTTATTTCAATATTGTATTTGTTTCCGGAATGTAATAGCTTAATAGGACTTTGAATATTTTTGTCGCTTTATTTATTTTCCGCATTTTAATTTCAAGGGTTGTTTTTAGCGATGTAAATACCCGACGCCTTGTAATAGTTAGTTTAATTTCCGCAACTTTTAAACTGTTAGATGTTTGATAATAGAGAATACATGACAAGATTGAACGTTTAAACCTAAAATCAACATAGATCACCATTAACATGTACAAAGATAAAATAAACTGAAAACAACACACTCGTACATGCACACTCTTAGGGTACACCTCACTTGGTTGCCTTCGTAACACGGTCATTAAGTATAGATAGTTTTAGAGGTCGTCCTCTTGTCCAAAGATCATAGTTGCCTCGAAACGGTTGCCTCGGATATTGTTGCCTCAAAAACAAATGATCTAAGACATTAGGGTTACCGCTAAGGCGTCCTAACATTGCTTTAGTGACCGTAAGTCCCTAAATTCAAATTGACCCTTAAACTCCAACGACGGTGCTACCTACTCATTCATAGTGGGATAGCATTGTCTAAAGGACATTAGCATATAATGATTCCTTTTTTGAGTAGGTAGATGGTTCTTAAGTACTTGCTCCTTCAAAAAACAAAACTTTTCACACTTACACTTTTCAAACAAAAACTCTTTCAAACCCACAAACACAAAGAAAGCAAATTTTGAAAACAATATGAGCAAGTACCTAAGATCCCGTGGATAACCACGGATAGAAAGGGTGCTAACACTTTCCCTTTCTATAATCTACCCCTCGAACCTGAGAAATATCTCGAAAAAGGATTTTTTCTGTGTTTTTTCCTTTCCTTGTTGGATACAAAATAAAGGACATTGGCGACTCTTGCTTACCATGACATTTTGTGAAAACAAACGCAAAACGCAAACCAGCACACCAAAAAACAGTCAGTTCTCTCCCACCGTATCATAGAACTGGCGACTCTGCTGGGGATGCTTAATAAGTGGGGTGTACCTTAGGATTAGATCATTGTGTTTTCAATTGTTTGCTTTGTATGCTTTATATTTGTGGGCTTGTATCGGAGTTAATATAGATCCTAACCCGGATCTGGGGATACCCTTTAGGTAAGTAGCAATAAACTGTGAGGGAACTGTACGGCATAGACCGATACGGTTGAAGCAGTAGCTACGTTGGTGTGGCACTTTAGATTATACCGATATCCCTTGTGTTGAAACGAGGAGAATATGGGTCATCTAAGGGGTCATTAAGCACCAACTGACCTTAGAACCTTTAAATTGACCAACTTGGCCATTGAACAGTAGCAGTATGCTACACTCATTGAGACTAAACTCTCGTGATGATTCCGGCCGCAAGAAAAGGTTGCTAAACTGGAATTATGACCGATCGAGGGTAGTCAGTGATATTGAGATCCTCTAGAACCCGACTACTATTTTTAGGACATGTTTAAGCCAACTGAACTGAAAGAGGGTAGTACCTAAGCTCCTTGCCAGCCTGAAATCTAAGGGTTCTCTGTGTGACTTGTGTGCCTTTACCATGTTTGCTATTTGTGGATACTTGTGATGTGCTTTATATCATGACATCATAACATTGCATGCATCTTGCATTGGACTAACCTATTTCAAAGACAGGAGGGATTCATCTTTGTTCTGTTTTGTAGTTCATGATGCCCATGCGCAGGAACACCATCCGGATCAACTTTGTCCAGGTTCCCACTATGCTTAAAGAATTGGTTGCAAAGATGCCTGATACTACCTCCTTCATCAGAAGACATGGGTATCTTCTCAGTTTGGTCACCTCCAAATTGGACGAGCAGATGATGAGTGTTTTGGTCCAATTCTATGATCCGTTGTACCATTGCTTTACTTTCTAGGACTACCAGTTGGTTCCCACCTTAGAAGAGTTCTCTGATCTGCTCGGTATCTCTATTCTGGAGCAGAACCCGTTTACTGGTTTGGAGAAGATCCTTAGGCCAGAAGAGATTGCTTCAACCCTTCATAGGACAAAGGATGAGGTAATGGCAAATTGGGAGACTAGAAGTGGAGCAAGGGCTTTCTGACTAAGTTCTTGTTGGTAAGGCTAATTATTCCTGGGGTAGTCTAAACTTCAAAGCATTCGAAGATATTCTGGCTCTTCTGATATATGGCTTGGTATTGTTTCCGAATCCTGACTCCTTTGTCAATGTGAATGCGGTGAAAATCTTCATCTCTCGTAATCCTGTACCCACTCTCTTGGGTGACATTCTTCATCAGCTTTATGCCCGTACTGCTCATAAGCGGGGAACCTTGATGTGCTGTGCTCCATTATTGGCGAGGTGGTTTATTTCGCACCTCCCCAAATCAGTGCTGAAGAACAAAGAAGGCATGGGCTGGGCTTATAGGGTTATGTCTCTCTCTCACAATGACATCATTTGGACTATTAAGGGTATGGACGAGGTGGCCGTTATTGATCGCTGTGGGGAATACCCCAATGCTCCACTGATAGGAACCCATGGAGGAATTTCTTATAATCCGTGCTTGGCCTTACATCAGTTTGGGCGAGCCAGAAGAGAAGGACCCCATGAGCTGCTAATGCCTAGTATCATCTTTGATTTTCAATGGGATAGTGACGAGCAACGCCGCAGATTCATAAGGGCTTGGGATAGAGTTCACAGATCTGATCCACATGAGCTGGGTCCAAAGACTTCTCTTCCAATAGAGCCATATCTCAGCTGGGTTCGTATCCGTGCCCAAAAGCTGGGTATGCCGTATGAAGCCGTCCTGCCTATCATTGTTGAAGTTGCTAATAAAGAGGGGGTTCTTCCTACCATCCTCCATCCTTACATGCCCACTGACATTGGGGCACTGAAAAGGTCTTGGATGCAGCTGAGAGAAGAACGGGATGCTTACCGAGAAAAGTTTAACGAGCAAGAGCAGAAGATCCAGAAGTTGACTAGGCAGCTGGAGAACGAGCGGATTCTCAATGACTATGTCCGCACCGACAAGAAGCGACCATGGGAGCACTGATTGTCCTTTGATTATTTCCTTTCCAGTTTTTATTTACTTTTCAGTATTTCCTTTCTTGTAACGCCTTAAGGGTAATTTGTTGAACAATTTTTAATTTTAAGTTTATCTAATAAAAGTGTGTTTCATTTCTTGTTTACGAATTTGAATCTCTCGATGTCTTTGAAATCATATCATATGCATTTCATCCCATGCACTCCATAACAGGTATCCATTACAGATCTCTTATCTTCTTCGCTGTTTATTTCAGCATCATGTCTGCTGAACCATCAACTAAACAAGCAATCAAGGCTCTGTAGGCCCAGAATGCCCAATTCCAAGAGCTGTTCATGAATCTAGCTAAGGGTCAGCAAGATCTGAAGACCCTAATTCTGAAAGAGAAGAAGAAGAGGACAGTCCTGTTTAACACAAGTCACAAGTTTGGAAACAGGCTACGTGATGAAGTTGATTTGACCACCTCATCTGGAGGGAAAGATAGTCAGGAAGAAAGGAGGGCTCCTAGCCCTGTGGTCTCAGACAATGAGACGAACTTCGACGAAGACCAGTATCCTCCGGCTGAGGATAGATACAAGCAACTGGAAGACCGGTTGAGTGCGATGGAAGTTCAGAAAGTGCCTGGTCTGGACTTTGGTGATCTAGGTCTATCATCTGGGGTGGTAATTCCCCACAAGTTCAAGGCATCATCCTTTGCTAAGTATGAAGAAGTTTCTTGTCCGAAGCTGCACCTCCGGTCATATGTAAGGAAGATTCAGCCATACACCGCTGATAAGAACCTATGGATCCACTTCTTTCAAGACAGTCTCTCAGGGACTCAGCTTGAATGGTTTTACCAGTTAGACAGAGCCAGTATCCGCAGTTGGGAAGATTTGGCTGCTGCCTTCTACAGGCAGTACCAATACAATTCCGATCTCGCTCCCACGCGTACCCAACTCCAGGGGTATGTCTATGGGAACAGGTGAAGGTTTCAAAGATTATGCTCAGAAGTGGAGGGACCTCGCCGGAAGAGTGCAACCACCCTTGGCTGATCGGGAGCTTGTGGATATTTTTATGGGGACTTTGTCTGGTCCATTTTTCAACCATCTGATTAGAAGCTCTTCGTCTGGGTTTACGGAGCTAATTATGACCGGTGAAAGGATTGAGGCTGGTAAGATACAAAAGGGTGCTTCATCAAGCACCGAGAAAAAGTCTTTTAAGAAAGAGTCCAGTGCTGTCTACAGTTCGAAAATCCAGAATAGACCTGAACACCGCCAAGCTGTTAATGCGGTTGTTATTTCAAGACCTGCTGGTGCTACTCAGCGCAACAATCAACAAAAGGCCGAGAGACCTCGAAGGCAATTCACCCATCTCAACATGACTTTGTCTCAAATTTTGCCGCAGTTATTAAAGACCAATCTAGTAACTCCAAGGGAGGCTCAGCAGAATCCCAACATTGCATCACCTAAGTATAACCTTAATGCCCGTTGTGCTTTCCACTCTGATAGCCCGGGACATAATACAAATGATTGTTGGGCTTTGAAGAGCAAAATACAGGACTTAATTGATGCTAAGGAGATTGATTTCGAGGCGCCCAAAAGACCTAATGTTGTGACTGCTCCTATGACCAAGCATGGAGTGAATGCTATAGATGAAGACTCGTTCGTGGTTTCTGTGAACGACATTGTTACCCCTTTGATGACTGTAAAGAAGAACCTTTTGCTAGCTGGTTTATTTCCGGGCTGTGACGAAGGTTGCCGTATGTGTTCTGCCCTACCAACCGGTTGCCCACTTTTGAAATCAGGTGTCCAACGCCTGATGGATAGTAAAGAAATTCTGTTTGAGAAGACTGTTGTTCCCTTAGTTCATACTGAAGAAGTTTTTATTATCACTGTGATCGGTGGATCTGGAACTGACTGTTTAACGCTGGTTCGCAAAATGTCGCGGAAGCAAGAGTCGCCACCGTCTTTTATTTTCTCCAAATGGAAAGGACAAAAGCACAGAAAAATTCCTTATAGAGATTGCTCTCGGTTCGGGAGGTAGGTTATAGAAAGGGAAGGTGTTAGCACCCTTTCTATCCATGGTTATCCATGGGCTCTTAGATACTTGCTCACTTGTGTTTTCAAAATGGTTTGTTTGCTTTTCAACTGTGGGTTTAAAAAAGTTTCTTTGAAAATTTCAGTTCGACTCTTGTATCGGTCCTCAAGAGTGTTTGAAAAAATGCTTTCGAAAGCTTTTTTGAAAATGTGTTGGTGTGAAAAGTATTTTTGAATTTTGTTTTGAAATTAGAGCAAGTATCTAGAGTTGTCTACCTACCCTAAGGAATTCGTCTGTGTAAATGTCCTTTAAAGTAGTGCCATCCCACCATTGAGAGGTAGGTAGCACCACCGTTGGAGGTGTTCGGGTCAATTCGAAGGTTCGGGACATGGTGATCACCAGAGCAATAGGAAGACACCTTAGAAGCTACCCTCATGCCAGGTTCCCGGATCATGAGGACTTACTAAGACATCCTCTACTCGACGATCACCTTTCGAGGCAAGGCAACAGTGAGGCGTACCCTAGGGGTGGTGTGTGATTTGTGTGTCAGATTCGTTTATTTTTGTCTTGTTCATGTCAAAGTGATCTATGCGTTTGTTTTTATTTTATCATTCATTCTTGCATGTCATTATTAATAGTTAAAAATTGCGAGAAATATAAAGTTCCTAAACTATTACAAAGGCGCGGGTCCACATCGCCAAATTAAACCAAGACCCGATTTGACATAAAATAAAGAAATAAAATACGGGAAATATAAAATGTCCGAGTTACATGGCTTGAGCAAATTACATAATATTTGAAAGAAAATAAATGTGCGAAAGAAATAAAAATAGAACGTTCGAGGGCGTTGGACCCTTTAAAGAAATTAAATGAAATTAAAAAGTTAATTAATTATTTAATAAAAGGAAAGAAATGTTTTTTAGTTTTTTTTGTATTTATGAAATAAAGAAAATTAAAATTAAAAGAAACTCTAATTCTAAGTTTTTTTAATTATTAATGAAAATGTTAAAGTTTAACCTAATTTACTAAATATTTAATGTACATGTTTATTTACAAAAATATTTAATAATTAATAACAATAATAATAAGAAAAAATTATTTATTAAAAAGATGATGAAAAGTTAAAAACCCTAATTTCTACATATTTTAATTTGTTAAGAAAAAGACTTAAGTTTTAAAACCTAATTTAACTAAATTAATTATTTTAACATTTATTTACAAAAATATTTAATAAGTAAACTAATTAACATATTCTTAGTTTTTGATTTTCTGGTTTTATATTATAAAAATTAATTCATGAATTTAAAGAAAACAATTAAAACAATTAAAAGAATGAAAAAGGAAAATCAAATAAAAAATAAAAATGATGCAAACCATGGGGGGTGTCTGGCCCTTTTTGGAGGTGAATTGGAGTGGTTTGGCCATGTATTGGTGTCATTCTACTTTGGCCATTTGGCTTTTGGCTTTTGGCCATCTGTGTTTTGGCCTCAACGTTCCTTAACCTTCTCAAGATGTCTGCCTCGCCATGTATTGGTGTCATGCATAAGTTTTTCTACTTTGGCCATTTGGCTTTTGGCTTTTGGCCATTTGGCTTTTGGCCTCAACGTTCCTTAATGAACCTGCATGGGATCCTGTCTAAATCTGCAGTGTTGAATCTCACGAACACATTAAATAAAATCATAAAATGCAAATAAAGCCAATATATGAAGAAATTTAATGTTTAGGCACAATATGGCATGGATGAATGATTATACCCTTTTGATCATGGAGATCAAATCAACCTTACCCTTACTGGAAAAGTAGTGATATGAATGCTTTTATGCCCTTTGGATCATGGAGATCAAGCCAGCCTTATCCTTACTGAAGAAGTAATAAGATGTTGGTTTGTAACTGAGATGACTTGTTTGTAATGAGAGGGATTTGTAATAAGGATTTCAAGGTTTTAGGATTCTTGAAAGAATTTGATATTCTAACAGTGTTGTGACAAGGTTTTTTCTCTCTTTTTTTTCTCCTCTTTTTCTCCCCTCTGGTTTGTGTGAAAAGAAGGTGATTATATAATGGAAATTAGGGTAAAGCAAATGGGCTTTGAATGTGCAATTGGGCCTCCAATATTCACTTGAATTCATCACTTTCCAGGCTAAATCGCAGGGACTTAAGTGCATTTTTTGAAGTTGAAATGTGAAAACAAAATGTAGCCGACATTGATAGCTAACTCCTGTCCGAAAATCGGCTCAATCGGATAAACGGTGAATTAGTTATGAATTTTTGAAGTTTCAGCTCAGACAAACTTATTTTGGGCTCCAGTGTCGATTCTGACACGTTCTTCAATAAAAAACTGGTATTGATCGGAGCATAATCCGGTCTCGACTTTTGAAGCAAAGTTGTAGATCTATGAGTTAGTGACCTTGTGTAAAAATATGAGCCCAATCCGATAAAAATTGACGGAGTTATGAATTTTCGAAGTTTCGGCCCAGATGAAATAGTATTCAGCATTCAGGATTTTCAGCGTGTCACGCACTCTGAGCAAAAAACGAAGGCCTTTTGAATACCGTTTGAACTCAATACCTTCTGTGAAAATGTAGCCAACTCAATTTGTGAAATTTTGGCGCCAGAACCAGCTCGATACGATGAAAATCGACCAAGTTATGATTTTTTGAACATGACGCAAATAAACTTCTGTCACAAATTTTCTGCACGAAAATACTTGATAAATCCACATTTTTGAAGACATTCTGATCGAAATTGGCTTCCAGCCGTGAGAGATGAAAATGTAGATAATGTCAAGACGGAATTTTGGCCACCGGAACGGGTTCAAAACGAGTCACGATCTTCAAGTTATGAATTTTTTAGCGCGTAAAAACTGCACTTTCAGCACACTTTTTCACCATATTTCTTCAAGAAAACTCGCACATTCGGATACCTTCTTTAAAGAATTGACTCTTGAGCCGAACCTGAATTTGATAATACGTTATCAGAGATATCTTGGTGAAAGAACACCTGAATATGACGCGCCAGGTTGGACTTGTGAATTTTTCTTGAAATGTTTTGAGAAATATGGGAGGGCAAATTTTGGGGTACAACAGTTGCCCCTGTTCAATCTTCTTAGACTTGAGGATGCAGATTGGCTGACGTGCCTTTCGTAATCCGAAGGTGGAAGATGATTGAACACTAGAGTGCCCAAAAATTTGCGCTTACATAGTAGTGTGACGGGGGAATGGGCTTATAGATGCCATTTAGAGATTGATGGATAGGATGATGGGCTTATAGATGCCATGTTAAGAGATGATGGAAGGTGGATGGGCTTATAGATGCCATCTGGATGTCGATCGCGTAAGAGATTCCTTAGCGAGAACCTGCGTACCTACAAAAGAAAAAATGATTACCTGGCCTGTTACAGGAGCTGGTCTTCAAACTCTTTGTATAGATGTGTCCTGACTGGTTACAGGAGCTGAATCTGGAGCTTCAAATGGTGATGAATGAACCAGGGATGGTTACTACCTCAACAGGAACGGTGAAAGAACCTTGGATGACTTTAACCTCAACAGCAATCGTTGAGAAAATCTTGGGATGATTACTACCTCCGCAGTATCGGGGAGAGAACCATAGGCGACTACAACCTCAACAGCAATCATTGAGAGAATCTTGGATAACTTCAACCTCAACAGCAATCGTTGAGAGAATCTTGGGATGATTACTACCTCCGCAGTATCGGGGAGAGAACCATAGGCGACTACAACCTCAACAGAAATCATTGAGAGAATCTTGGATAACTTCAACCTCAACAGCAATCGTTGAGAGAATCTTGGGATGATTACTACCTCCGCAGTATCGGGGAGAGAACCATAGGCGACTACAACCTCAACAGCAATCATTGAGAGAATCTTGGATAACTTCAACCTCAACAGCAATCGTTGAGAGAATCTTGGGATGATTACTACCTCCGCAGCATCGGGGAGAGAACCATAGGCAACTACAACCTCAACAGCAATCATTGAGAGAATCTTGGATAACTTCAACTTCAACAGCAATCGTTGAGCGAAATCTGGGATTACCACCTCCGCAGTATCGGGGAGAGAACCATAGGCGATTACCACCTCAACAGCAAACATTGAGAGAACCTTGGATAACTTCACTTCAACAGCAATCGTTGAGCGAAATCTGGGATTACCACCTCCGCAGTATCGGGGAGAGAACCATAGGCGATTACCACCTCAACAGCAAACATTGAGAGAACCTTGGATAACTTCACTTCAACAGCAATCGTTGAGCGAAATCTGGGATTACCACCTCCGCAGTATCGGGGAGAGAACCATATGCGATTACCACCTCAACAGCAAACATTGAGAGAACCTTGGATAACTTCACTTCAACAGCAATCATTGAGCGAAATCTGGGATTACCACCTCCGCAGGATCGGGGAGAGAACCATAGGCGATTACCACCTCAACAGCAAACATTGAGAGAACCTTGGATAACTTCTACTAAGTCTTTATCAGGAAAATCTGTTTGGGGTCGATTTAACTGGACTAGAGAAGGCCTTGGACTGGATAAGAAACAGAGAATCTTAGGGTCGATTAACTGAACCGGTCTAGGTCTTGGAATGTCTTCAACTGGGTAAGAAACAGGGAGATCTTTGGAGTCGACCTGACTGAACCAGAGAAGGCCTTTGACTGGATAAGAAACAGAGAAATCTTTGGAGTCGACTTAACTGAACCGGTCTAGGTCTTGAAATGTCTTCAACTGGGTAAGAAACAGGGAGATCTTTGGAGTCGATCTGACTGAACCAGAGAAGGCCTTTGACTGGATAAGAAACAGAGAAATCTTTGGAGTCGACTTAACTGAACCGATCTAGGTCTTGAAATGTCTTCAACTGGGTAAGAAACAGGGAGATCTTTGGAGTCGATCTGACTGAACCAGAGAAGGCCTTTGACTGGATAAGAAACAGAGAAATCTTTGGAGTCGACTTAACTGAACCGGTCTAGGTCTTGAAATAGCTGAGAACTTAACTGAATCTTTCCTGAAAGGTAAAGGTCAGTCATATGCAATGCATGATATGGATCAAGCAATGATGTTCTCAACATAAATGAGATTTGTAAGATATGATGCGTATATGCATGCTATAATGATGTATGTGATGTTTAGGAATGTATGTTTTTCGTCTAGGAAAGTAAATCCTTGACGGGTGCCGGGAAGTCACTCCTGGGCTGATGTTGAAGAATAGACTTTTGCCTCCGCTGGGGATAATAGTTGCAAGAATACCGGTAGGAGAAGATAACTCCGTTTGGGGAATAAACTTGGCGAATGGATAACTCTGCGGGGAGAAAAGTACTTTAGTGATCTTGCCGGGAAGCAATACTCTGTGGGGAGAGAAGTACTTTGTTGAATGTTGATAATAACTTGCTGGGGATACCCTTGTTGTGTTAATAGACTTCGCTGGGGATAAGAGAGCCGTGCCGACGACGATCTTTCTGTGGCTTTTGGCTGAGGATAACCCAGTTATATCCTGGTAAGGAAATAACTCTTTGAATAAAGCCGGATGACGCGTTCGTGCTCTGTGAGGATAAGCTTCCAGAATCTACTGGGGATAAGCTTACTGCTTGGGGAGATGAATTCCAAATTTTCTGGGGAACTAGATTGGACTCTCCTGGGGAAGCTTTGAACTGTGTCGGGAAGATGACTCCACTGAATGCTGGTATACCGCCGGGGAACAATCTTTAGACCAAGACTGTCGGGGATGCTTGTTAGGAATATATGCTGCTGGGGAATGTTGAGCTCTGCGGGAGGATACCCAACTTCCTTTAAGTTTGATAGTATAGCTTGGGGAGAGTGTACTGACTTGCTGGCTCACTCTCTGGGGAATTAAGGCATCTTGGTTGTTCTTCATCCGAACCTATCTTAGTACCTTGGAGTACAGAACAATCATATTGTTTGGACAACTCATCATTGCCCCTGTTTCTATGGGGGAGGCACCTGTGGGATGCTGATAGTTGTTGATGGACCAACCTTCTTCTGGTAGGCAGGTGACAAGATGACAGGACATAGTCGTACGCTTTGATCCCTAACTTTTGCCTGGACCGCCCTTTCGGGTTTTCAGTCCACCGGGATACCCTTTTTTGCCCAAGCCGCCTTTTCAGGTTTTCGACTTGCCGGGTGTACAGATTTTTTTCATTTCATCCCTTTATTTTGCCCGAACCCTTTTGATTCGTCGGGAAGCCCTTATTTTTGCCTAGGTATGTCAACCTAGCGGGTCTTTTGATTTTGCGTAGTATCTTTTCGACTATGTCCACATTCTCAGAATGCAGGGAGTTGCCCCTATTAGAAGTGTTTTGTCATGCCACCAGAAGATGTTTGATCAGGCAAGATTCGTTGTTGAAATGCCCCAAGTGACTCAAGCGGAGATTTGCCCCAGGCTATTTGGCATCTTGAGAGATTCCTTGAATCTTGACTGGACTGCCCCAGATGATGGACCATGCTCATGCCATGCCCCTTGATTGGAAGTACTTCTGTTCATTAGGCATTCGTCGTGCGAATTTCTATGCTGTTCAAACAAAAAGTCATATGCAAACAAAGTTATGTTAAAAATTCAAAGCCTATGTTTGTCTTGAAGATTTTGAAAATGCATTCTTTTTCATAAAACAAATGAATGTTTGTAAAACGTGATGTCAACTCCTTCTTTATAGTAAGCCTTAAGGAGTCAGGATACCTTTCGTCACAGTATGCTTTCGAACTAACCCATGCTTCAGCTAGGACTTTTAAGGGTTATAACGTGGCTTGGTTCACGGTTTAAGAAACAAAGGATGAAGGCTCAAATTATTTGTACCCACCCGCTCTTCGTGATGTTCTCCAATCCTAACCTCAGTTGATCATGTGTTAGACCTTGTTTGAGTCTTTGCTTTGATTTTCCGGTGATGATTCGGATGTTGATAACTTATTTGGAATAGGCAGTCATTTCCTTTTTTGCTAAGGATTTGCAGGACCTCTTTCTTTTTTATTTGATTATCCCTATTTTTTTTTCCTGAACTGTTTCTTTCGTGATTACAGTCAGCGGGATGCCCCAGTTTTGTAAATCTCCTTCATAGGTTTTGACTTAATGGGTTTTTATTTTGAGAAGTAATGACTGCCTATTCGTATGATTGTTCGGAACCATCACTGTCTTTTGTTTTGTAAGGACCTCTTTGGTGCCATTCGTTATGCACTTGGATCAACTGAGAGACTACCCTGCCCCAGGTTATGATTAAGGGTTTTAATTTTCGAAAAGAAAAACTCCTACTTCTTTGGCTCAGAGGGGTTGACGAGGGATTATCTTCCTTATAACTCCAGTGTTTAGGGATTTGAAACAATGCCTGTACTTCATCAGCGGGGTCCGTTCAAAAGCATACTGTAGACTGCGGTATCGTTTTCGTCATCCTCCCTCAAGAGGCTTAGAATTTTAGATCAAGAGCTGATATCAGAAAAAATATGAAAATAATTTGCATTTAGTGAATACGAATATATTGTTTCAGAACAGACATACGCGATGCATTAATGAAATAACAATGTTTAACATGAGTAAATGTTTGAACAGAAGAAAATTGCAACTTGAACATTCGAATGAACAAAAATTTCTCAATCCTAGCCATGGTTTGGCAAGGGAGCAGTGATTATGTTTGGATTCTCGGGTACTTCAAACTGAATCTCTCCAGCGTCGATCATGTCTTAAATCTTGTTTTTGAGAGGCCAGCAGTTGTCCGTAGTATGCCCCGGGCTATCAGAATGGTATGCGCACCTATCGTTGGGATGATAGTTAGGAGCAGAAGTGTTTGGATTCCAGAGAGGAGCCCTTAAGGTGATCAGCCCTGCCTCCAACATTTGTTGTAGTGCTTGATCCAGCGACATGTTGATCTTGGTGAACTGCCTTTTAGGCTTGTCTGGTTTGCTCTGATCAGCCCGTTATTCTGGGCGAGGTCGTTGTCGGACCTGTGAAGTAATAACAGCTTGGAGAAGCCCAAACCTTTGACTTCTTGGAAGTTGATTAATGACTGGGTCCCTGACTTGGGCTGGTTGCTTCATGTCTTGATGAAGATGACTGATCATGGCCCTCAACCCTCCTTGCTCCTGAGCTAAACCTTGAGTGGGTGCCCTTTGCCCCAGCATCTGGGTTTTCAATGTGTCTACCTCAGCTTGTAGACGTTTCAGCTGTTCGTCCTTGTCATCTTCAGGACTCTTTCTGATTAGATTCCCCATGAGGAGTGTCCTCAACTCTTCCTGCCCCTTGGATAGGCTTAGGAAGATCTCTTTGAACTGAGTCTCTTGAGTGTGAAGGTCCTGGTTATCTTGTTGGGGAGCCATTGAATGATATAAACAGCGGAGGGTAAGTGACCTGCAACAAAGGTACCTGTTATGCAATGATATGTATGATATGCATGCAATGTTTTCAAGGATCTCGCGGGGTAAACAAGAAATTTGTTAGAGCTGGGATCCGGTAGCTTGATTGAAGGAATTTCATATTTGTTGAGAGTCCTTTTTCAAGGGTCAAAGGCTCACCATATCCAGTGGGTCATAGCCCCTGACATCCTTGGCTAGGGCAATCTTCTTCCAGTGTCAAAGCTCGCCATATCAAGTGGGTCATAGCCCCTGACAACCTTGGCTAGAGGAAAATAAATCCTCTTTGCCCCTTGCTAGATGTTTGATTCATCCTGACCTGTATCACAAACCCTTGAGATCCTTGAAATGGGTTAGGATGTATGCAATGGTATGATGTCATGATACATGGGGTAATGTAGGTAACCCTGTTATGAGTCCCAATTAAGGACTGCAAACCAAAACCTGCAAGAAACTCGGTAAAACCTGTCATGAGTCCCAATTGAGGGCTAACAAACCCTGCAAGAAACTCGGTAAACCTTGTTATGAGTCCTAGTTAAGGACTAAAACAAAAACCTGCAAGAAACTTAAGTGTCAGATAACAAGCATGCAAGTAGTCAAGTACGAAGGAACACAAGTCACACAAGAGAAACCCTTAGAGTTCAGGCCAGCATGGGGTCGGGGTATTACCCTCTTGAAGTTGGTGGGCTCAACCTGTCCTATTAGAAGTAACCGGGTTCTAAGGGTCCCAATATCACGGGATTGCTTTCATTGTTCATCGTTTCGATTTGGCCACTGAACTGGCGATCGAAATATTCCAGGAAAGCAACCCTCAATTGAGTGTAGTATCGAGTATCAACCAACCTCGGACTGCACCAAAGTCAGTTATCTCACTACCCTAAAGAGGCCAAGATAGTTCAATTAAGGTTCCTAAGGTCTGTTGATGCTTCGCGACACCACGCGGAGGCCCCGTACTCTCCTTGACTGAACTCAAGGGTTACCGGTACACACCAAAATGCCACATCAACGTAGCAGACTGTTTCAACCATGTCGGTATACCCCGCACAGTTCCCTCACAGCCTTGTTGCTACTTTCTAAGAAGGTATCCCTCAGATCCGGGTTAGGATCTATAGAACTCCCAAGACAGCCCCACAATTTAAAGCAAACAAGGAAAGCAATTGAAAACACAGTTATGAACTAACCCTAAGGTACACCTCACTTTAAGTTTAAGTCCCCATCAGATTCGCCAGTTCTGTGATCGGTGGATCTGGAACTGACTGTTTAACGCTGGTTCGCGAAATGTCGCGGAAGCAAGAGTCGCCACCGTCTTTTATTTTCTCCAAATGGAAAGGACAAAAGCACAGAAAAATTCCTTATAGAGATTGCTCTCGGTTCGAGAGGTAGGTTATAGAAAGGGAAGGTGTTAGCACCCTTTCTATCCATGGTTATCCATGGGCTCTTAGATACTTGCTCACTTGTGTTTTCAAAATGGTTTGTTTGCTTTTCAACTGTGGGTTTAAAAAAGTTTCTTTGAAAATTTCAGTTCGACTCTTGTATCGGTCCTCAAGAGTGTTTGAAAAAATGCTTTCGAAAGCTTTTTTGAAAATGTGTTGGTGTGAAAAGTATTTTTGAATTTTGTTTTGAAATTAGAGCAAGTATCTAGAGTTGTCTACCTACCCTAAGGAATTCGTCTGTGTAAATATCCTTTAAAGTAGTGCCATCCCACCATTGAGAGGTAGGTAGCACCACCGTTGGAGGTGTTCGGGTCAATTCGAAGGTTCGGGACATGGTGATCACCAGAGCAATAGGAAGACACCTTAGAAGCTACCCTCATGCCAGGTTCCCGGATCATGAGGACTTACTAAGACATCCTCTACTCGACGATCACCTTTCGAGGCAAGGCAACAGTGAGGCGTACCCTAGGGGTGGTGTGTGATTTGTGTGTCAGATTCGTTTATTTTTGTCTTGTTCATGTCAAAGTGATCTATGCATTTGTTTTTATTTTATCATTCATTCTTGCATGTCATTATTAATAGTTAAAAATTGCGAGAAATATAAAGTTCCTAAACTATTACAAAGGTGCGGGTCCACATCGCCAAATTAAACCAGGACCCGATTTGACATAAAATAAAGAAATAAAATACGGGAAATATAAAATGTCCGAGTTACATGGCTTGAGCAATTACATAATATTTGAAAGAAAATAAATGTGCGAAAGAAATAAAAATAGAACGTTCGAGGGCGTTGGACCCTTTAAAGAAATTAAATGAAATTAAAAAGCTAATTAATTATTTAATAAAAGGAAAGAAATGTTTTTTAGTTTTTTTTGTATTTATGAAATAAAGAAAATTAAAATTAAAAGAAACTCTAATTCTAAGTTTTTTTAATTATTAATGAAAATGTTAAAGTTTAACCTAATTTACTAAATATTTAATGTACATGTTTATTTACAAAAATATTTAATAATTAATAACAATAATAATAAGAAAAAATTATTTATTAAAAAGATGATGAAAAGTTAAAAACCCTAATTTCTACATATTTTAATTTGTTAAGAAAAAGACTTAAGTTTTAAAACCTAATTTAACTAAATTAATTATTTAACATTTATTTACAAAAATATTTAATAAGTAAATTAATTAACATATTCTTAGTTTTTGATTTTCTGGTTTTATATTATAAAAATTAATTCATGAATTTAAAGAAAACAATTAAAACAATTAAAAGAATGAAAAAGGAAAATCAAATAAAAAATAAAAATGATGCAAACCATGGGGGGTGTCTGGCCCTTTTTGGAGGTGAATTGGAGTGGTTTGGCCATGTATTGGTGTCATTCTACTTTGGCCATTTGGCTTTTGGCTTTTGGCCATCTGTGTTTTGGCCTCAACGTTCCTTAACCTTCTCAAGATGTCTGCCTCGCCATGTATTGGTGTCATGCATAAGTTTTTCTACTTTGGCCATTTGGCTTTTGGCTTTTGGCCATTTGGCTTTTGGCCTCAACGTTCCTTAATGAACCTGCATGGGATCCTGTCTAAATCTGCAGTGTTGAATCTCACGAACACATTAAATAAAATCATAAAATGCAAATAAAGCCAATATATGAAGAAATTTAATGTTTAGGCACAATATGGCATGGATGAATGATTATACCCTTTTGATCATGGAGATCAAATCAATCTTACCCTTACTGGAAAAGTAGTGACATGAATGCTTTTATGCCCTTTGGATCATGGAGATCAAGCCAACCTTATCCTTACTGAAGAAGTAATAAGATGTTGGTTTGTAACTGAGATGACTTGTTTGTAATGAGAGGGATTTGTAATAAGGATTTCAAGGTTTTAGGATTCTTGAAAGAATTTGATATTCTAACAGTGTTGTGGCAAGGTTTTCTCTCTCTTTTTTTCTCTCCTCTTTTTCTCCCCTCTGGTTTGTGTGAAAAGAAGGTGATTATATAATGGAAATTAGGGTAAAGCAAATGGGCTTTGAATGTGCAATTGGGCCTCCAATATTCACTTGAATTCGTCACTTTCCAGGCTAAATCGCAGGGACTTAAGTGCATTTTTTGAAGTTGAAATGTGAAAACAAAATGTAGCCGACATCGATAGCTAACTCCTGTCCGAAAATCGGCTCAATCAGATAAACAGTGAATTAGTTATGAATTTTTGAAGTTTCAGCTCAGACAAACTTATTTTGGGCTCCAGTGTCGACTCTGACACGTTCTTCAATAAAAAACTGGTATTGATCGGAGCATAATCCGGTCTCGACTTTTGAAGCAAAGTTGTAAATCTATGAGTCAGTGACCTTGTGTAAAAATATGAGCCCAATCCGATAAAAATTGACCGAGTTATGAATTTTCGAAGTTTCGGCCCAGATGAAATAATATTCAGCATTCAGGATTTTCAGCGTGTCACGCACTCTGAGCAAAAAACGAAGGCCTTTTGAATACCGTTTGAACTCAATACCTTCTGTGAAAATGTAGCCAACTCAATTTGTGAAATTTTGGCGCCAGAACCAGCTCGATACGATGAAAATCGACCAAGTTATGATTTTTTGAACATGACGCAAATAAACTTCTGTCACAAATTTTCTGCACGAAAATACTTGATAAATCCACATTTTTGAAGACCTTCTGATCGAAATTGGCTTCCAGCCGTGAGAGATGAAAACGTAGATAATGTCAAGACGGAATTTTGGCCACCGGAACGGGTTCAAAACGAGTCACGATCTTCAAGTTATGAATTTTTTAGCGCGTAAAAACTGCACTTTCAGCACACTTTTTCACCATATTTCTTCAAGAAAACTCGCACATTCGGATACCTTCTTTAAAGAATTGACTCTTGAGCCGAACCTGAATTTGAGAATACGTTATTAGAGATATCTTGGTGAAAGAACACCTGAATATGACGCGCCGGGTTGGACTTGTGAATTTTTCTTGAAATGTTTTGAGAAATATGGGAGGGCAAATTTTGGGGTACAACAATCACCATTCTCGACAATTCTTCCAAGGCTTCCTCGAGAAAGCCTGTTAGAATTACATCTGTTCTAAGAATTGCACCATTGATCATCACTGTTCATGGGCCTATCCCCTACACCTCTGATAAAGCTGTCCCTTGGCACTACGGGGCTGATGTTTATTTTCATGGAGTTAAACAAGAGTTGGATGCTGGTACTGACGTCAGCAATATTGTTGGACCTGCTAAAGTCACCCGCAACGGAAGACTTTTCTCCCCTGATATCTCTCCACCAACTGCCCAGAAACCTGCTGTTATTACACCTGCCAATGTACCTGCTACTATTCCTGTTCAAGTTCCTATTCTTACCCCTGTCGCCGAGTCATCTGACACTCGGGGCAAGGGGACCACCAGTGAGCCTGCCCAGACGGAGGCACCAAAGACAATTACTGTTGAAGCTTCTAGACAAGAGATGGAAGAGATTTTAAAGATCATTAAAAAGAGTGACTACAATGTAGTTGAACAGCTGGGGCAAACCCCGTCCAAAATCTCTATGTTGACACTGTTGCTATGCTCAAAGGCCCATGCCAAGGCTCTGATTGCATTCCTGAAGACTGCGCACGTACCACAAGAGACATCGGCTGATCAGTTTAAAGATTGAGTGACTAGTCTGACTGCTGATAATGGGTTGGGTTTCTCTGACGCCAACTTGACTGCTAAAGGGAAGAATCACAATGATGCCCTGCATGTATCCATTGAATGCAGGGGCACTACTCTTGCTCATGTATTAGTGGATACTAGTTCCTCATTGAATGTCTTGCCATAGAAAGCTCTAGACCGGTTGGACTGTGAAGGGTTGGAGTTGAAACCAAGCAACATTGTTGTCAGGGCCTTTGATGGGTCTAAGAGAATGGTGCATGGGGAAGTGGATATTCCAATTAAGGTTGGTTCTCAGGTTTTCAACTCTACATTCTATGTGATGGACATTCGGCCATCTTATTCTTGTTTGCTAGGTCGTCCATGGATCCACAAAGCTGGGGCAATAACCTCAACGCTCCACCAGAAGCTGAAGTACCTAGTGAAAGGGAAGATTGTGACAGTACAAGGAGAGGAAGAGTACATGGCGAGCCACCTCAACTCTTTCCGATATGTAGAGATGGATGGGGAGTTCATTGAGACCCCATTCCATCACTTTGAAGAGGTTCCCCAGACGTTGGCATCAACTGAGTTTGTTGTTGAAGATTCTCCTATGAAGATGGATTCCTTTAAGGATGCCCGGGATGTTGTCGAGAAAGGTGGGTGTGCAAATTGGGGCCAACTCCCTGATTTTCCACAGAAGACTAACAAGTTTGGTTTGGGTTTCACTGCAGAGGCTCAAAAGGCTGTTTGGAATGCATGGATCAGAAGACCTTCCCTATTCATCAGCAATTCATGAGTAAATGCCATTGAAGACGATGTTGAAGAGTCTGAGTTCGATAATTGGATCTATCCTACGACCAATGATGGACCAAGCAACTGGACAGCAAAGGAATTCATTCCTATTTCTTTTGTTACCCAGTAATGAAACTTTTTGTTTTGAATTTGTAACATACAATGTTTTAAACTATACGGCCCAGTGTCTTACCCAGGGCACCGTAGCTTCATTTGTGAGGGCTTTATGTGTGTCATTTTCATATATCATTAATAAAAGCATTGGACGTTTCTTGCATTTCAAATTTTGCGCTCCTTGTTTTTTATTATATTGCAAAAACAACTATTTTACACACACTCACATATACAGGTCTACATCCACTCTGGATCTCACTAGTAACGACTCTGCTACTGCCAGTTATGACTTCGAAAACCCGATCAACTTAGCTGAAGACGAAGGTGAAGATGATTGCGAAGTGCCTGGTGAACTTGCAAGACTGTTACTCCAAGAGGAGAGGGCTATACAACCACATGAAGAGCCAGTGGAAACTGTGAATCTGGGTACAGAGGTAGATAAGAAAGAAGTCAAGATAGGGGCAAATCTGGAGCTTAGTATGAAACAACGGTTGATTCAGATGGTGCGTGACTACGTTAAGATCTTTTCCTGGTCTTATGAAGATATGCCTGGGTTGGATACTGATATTGTGGTTCACCGCCTGCCTACCAAGGAAGACTGTCCTCCAGTGAAATAGAAGGTCCGCCGAATGCGCCCAGAGATGTCTGAGAAGATCAAGGATGAAGTGATGAAACAGTTTGACACCGGTTTTCTAGCAGTTACTTCTTACCCACAGTGGGTGGCCAATGTGGTTCCTGTGCCGAAGAAGGATGGTAAGGTTCGAATGTGTGTCGACTATAGAGATCTGAATAGGGCGAGCCCCAAGGATAATTTTCCTCTACCTCATATCGACGTTCTGGTTGACAACATCGCTCAGCATAAGGTATTCTCCTTTATGGATGGTTTCTCCGGTTATAATCAAATTAAGATGGCCCCCGAAGACATGGAGAAGACAACCTTTGTTACTCAATGGGGTACCTTTTGCTACAAGGTCATGCCTTTTGGACTGAAGAATGTTGGGGCAACGTATCAGCGTGCCATGGTTGCTTTGTTTCATGACATGATTAATCATGAGATTGAGGTATACGTCGATGACATGATTGCAAGATCTCAAACTGAAGAAGAACATCTGGACCACCTTCAGAAGCTATTTGACAGGTTGAAGATGTACAAGCTGAGGTTAAACCCGAACAAGTGCACCTTCGGGGTGAGATCTGTTGAACTATTGGGTTTCGTCGTAAGCGACAAAGGTATTCAAGTGGATCCGGAAAAAGTGAAGGCTATACAGGAGATGTCAGCTCCCAGAATAGAGAAAGAAGTCATAGGCTTCCTGGGACGACAAAACTATATTGCCCGATTCATCTCGCACCTGACTGCTACTTGTGAGCCAATCTTCAAGTTACTGAAGAAAGATCAAGTAGTACGTTGGAACGATGAATTCCAGGCCGCTTTCGAAAGGATCAAAGAGTATCTCCAAGAGTCACCCATTCTGATGCCTCCAGTTGAAGGGAGACCTTTGATCTTATACTTGACAGTACTCGATAATTCAATGAGGTGTGTGCTGGGTCAACATGACGAGTCTGGCCGAAAAGAGCATGCTATTTATTACCTTAGAAAAAAGTTTACCGACTGCGAGACCCGATACTCGTTGCTCGAGAAAACTTGCTGCGCTTTGGCATGGGCTGCTCGCCAGCTGAGACAGTATATGCTGACTCACACTACTCTATTGATATCAAAAATGGATCCAATCAAGTATATCTTCGAGAAGCCTGCCTTTTTCGGAAGAATAGCGAGATGGCAAATGATATTGACTGAGTATGACATCCAATACACGACTCAAAAAGCAATCAAGGGAAGTGTGTTAGCAGACCATTTGGCACATCAGATAGTGGATGATTACCAGTCTATGAATTTTGAATTTCCGGATGAGAATATCATGCTAGTAACTGATTGTGAGACACCTGGACCTGGATGAAGGACCCGAGGAAGGATCCCGATGGTCTATGTACTTTGATGGAGCTTCAAACGCTTTAGGTAATGGCATTGGCGCCGTGATCATATCACCTAAAGGCTCTCATACTCCGTTCACTGCCCGACTATGTTTCAACTGCACCAACAATATAGCGGAGTATGAAGCGTGCATCATGGGTCTTCGAGCAGCAATTGACTTAAGGATTAAGTTTCTAAGTGTCTTCGGAGATTCTTCTCTCGTGATCAGTCAGATCAAAGGCGAGTGGAATACGAAGCACCCAAATCTTATTCCTTACAAGGAGTATGTGTTGACTTTACTTCTGCACTTTGAGGAGATAACCTTTGAACACTTCCCTAGAGAGGAGAATCAGTTGGCGGACGCGCTAGCTACGATGTCTTCTATGTTCAAGGTCAATTGGGACAATGAAGCTCCCCGGATCATCATTGAAAAACTAGACGAACCTGCTCATTGCTGTGATATTGAGACTGAAGAGGTAGTGGATAAACCCTGGTTTCATGAGGTGAAGAGGTATCTTGAAGCTCAGGAATACCCCGAGGGTGCATCTATTAACGACAAGAAGTTTCTGAGGAGGTTCGCAACAAAGTTCTTCATCAGCAATGGCATTCTTTATAAGCGTAACCACGGTTCAACCTTACTGCGATGTATGGATAAGAACGAGGCAAAAAGGATCATGGAAGATTTACATGAAGGTACTTTCGGGACTTATTCCAGTGGACACACCATGGCAAAGAAAATCCTTCGGGCAGGATATTACTGGTCCACAATGGAAGCCGACTGTTATCAGCATTCTCGGACATGTCACAAGTGCCAAGTCTATGCTGATAAGGTGCACATACCTCCAGTACCTATGAACGTCTTGACGGCACCTTGGCCTTTTGCAATGTGGGGCATTGATATGATCAATGAGATCAGACCTATGGCATCTAACGGACATCATTTCATCCTGGTAGCTATTGATTACTTTATAATGTGGGTAGAAGCCGCTTCCTTTGCTACTGTAACCAAGAACGTCGTGGCACGGTTCATTCGACACAATCTGATCTATCGATATAGTGTACCAGAGAGGATCATTACAGACAATGGAACCAATCTCAACAACAAGATGATCACTGAGCTCTACAAGCAGTTCAAGATACAGCATCGCAACTCTTCTCCCTACCGGCCGAAGATGAATGGGGCTATCGAAGCGGCTAATAAGAACATTAAGAAGATTGTGCAGAAAATGACTGTGACATACAAATATTGGCACGAGATGTTACCATTTGCTCTTCATGGATACCGTACCTCAGCGCGGACGTCAACATGGGAAACACCTTATTCCTTGGTATATGGCATGGAGGCAGTCTTGCCCATTGAAGTTCAGATACCCTCTCTTTGGATCATGAAGGATGCAGGTTTGAGTGAAGATGACTGGTTTCAGACCCGACTTGATCAGCTAAACCTAATCGACGAAAAGAGACTTACTACTATTTGTCACGGTCAGACGTACCAAAAGCGGATGATCAAGGCATTTAACAAGAAAGTCAGACGACAAGAGTATTGTTGTACCCCAAAATTTGCCCTCCCATATTCTTCAATATTTGTTAAGAATCATCTTTAAATGGTTCAAGATTTGCTCAAGGATTGCATAGTCCAGATACCTCCTAAGCCAGTCAAAATTAGGGTTTTGGTTCTCTCAAATAATTTGGAGTTTTCAATGGCTCAATCAAGTCACATAGGCCTATATGCATTCTCAATCACCTACATGCCAAGTTTCAAGACTCACAGTGCCAACTTGCACAGTCAAAAGCCCTATTTGATCTATAATCAACTGCAGGGGAAAACGGTCATTTTACAGTCAAAAGTCAAAATTTTTGGTCAACATCTTATTTTGAGTCCACAATCATCATTTGATCAAGTCTTGATCATGATTGCACAAGAATGACTCAAAAATCATCAAGATGCAAAAAGTTACTATTTTTGGACAGTAGAAAAGTCAACTGTATCTTGACCAAGACATAACTTTTTCATGGTTCATCATAAAAATCCCATCCAATTCTCATTTGGAAGAGGATGACATTTCCTACAATCCATATTCACACTCCAAGTCCAAGAAATGCTCTCATAAAAAGTTATCAATTTCTACATTATAGGTCAAATTCAAAAGTCAACAAAAATGCATTTTGAGTCAAAGGCCATAACTTGAGATTGATAAATCCAAATGACATGGGACCAAAGGCACTGATTAGAGGACTTCAATACCTTTCCAAAATGTCCAAGAACATGTTCATATGATCAAAATTGAGCAAGATATGCATTGTAGAAGTTGGGAAATGTTTATGAATTTGCAAAAGTCAACTTTGCTCAAAACACCTTGTTTTTGCTAATGAGCCTCAAATTTCTTCTTGAAACTTTATCCATGACTTATGCACGACCCATTAAGATTAATTGAATTTATTTTCTTATTTTTATTAATTAATTGGATTTTTTAATCTATTTTAATTCATTTAATTAATTTAAATTGTAGGAAATACAAAGATTTGATTTTTCAATCTTTTGGTGAAGCAAATGTGGTCAAGATATGCTGAGAATTTCGTGTGCAAATCAAAGAGACAAGAATCTCCAAATTTAGCAAGTTTTTCCAATCAAAAAGATTCAAAAAGATTTGATTTTCAATCAAATATGCAAACATCAATTCCATGGATTTCTTTGCAAGATTCTGACCTAATTCTATTCTACTATATATACACAAGTGAACCCTACTCATGCACACATGAATTTGCTGCAGAAAAGGCCATAACCAATTCAAGAAAATTCAAAGAAAACTCAAAACTGTTTTCTGCATTCTAGCACGATTCAAGGGCTTTTGTGGTTTCTAATACCTTGCAGGAACTCTCAGGGACATTTTGCAATCAAAACCAAGCATTAAAGCTCAAGAAACCATCACCTACAGTCTCACGGTTTGACCTTTTTTCTCATAATCGAAACTCATGATTCATAAGCTCTTAACATGATTTATGGTTCGATTTGCATTGCTTGAATCCTTATGAAACTAATGGTATAAAATAATTGACTTATAGTGTGCAGAATCATAAGTTGCCATTGACAAAATCTAGGGTTCTTGAGCTTCCAAATTGGGGCTTTACAATATAGGAAAAATTAAGCCTTGAGAGACCCATGGCTGAACTCGTGAGAACCAGACGAACACACTGGACTATTCGCGAAATATTTATGTTGCTTGTAGCTCTAATCGCTATTATTAGTCATTACAGTTTGTGGGGGTTAAAAACCCCCGCTATCTATTTGTTTTTTACAGGTACAAAGGAGGACGATGATGAGGTGTAAGCGTATGGTTGGGTGGTTTAAAATAGCGCGCGTTTTTATTTGTTTTCCAGCATAATTGTTGTTTTTATATATTATATTCATTGTCCATTATATTAACAAAAGCAGGCAAATGGCTTGGTGGTTGATGCGCTGGCTGGTAATCATTGGGACCTGGGTTCGAATCCCAGGTCCACCCCAAACGCTTATATTATTTTGTTTAACATGTTCACATGCAGGCAGTCCAAAGGCGTTCCATCATGTACCCCACACAACAACGCACCAAGTGGCCACAAACACAGATCTAATGGCCATGAGATGATGACCATGGTGCTCCTGGTCAACCCACGCGTAGACAAGTCAGGTATAGTCAAACAGGCTTGAGCTTAATGGGCCTGGAAATTGCTTCTTCACCCCCAAAGCTGGCCCATCACCCCCTGGTTTATTATTACTTTTTATTTCCTTTTCCTTTAAATTATTTTATTTTTAATAACTATAATTATTATTATTTAATTAACTCACAAATTAATTTTTTATAATAAATTCTGAAAACTAATATTTTTTATTTATTATTATTATTAATTTCACCTTTAATATATTAGTTTTTTGTAAATAAATTCTAAATGTAATTAATTTAGTTAATTAAGTTAACTTTGACTTTTTTCATAATAAATAAAATCAACATAGAATTAGGGTTTTTCTTTTGACAATTTTAATCCTTTTTATTTTATTTTCATTAAAAACCTAAAAAACTAAAAACACTTTTTTCCTTTTTAATTAATTAATTAATTAGTTTTAGGTTTAATTAGTTGCAAAAAGGACCAAAATTCCATTCTTTTCTCAAAAAGGGTCAAAACCCTAAAGACTTTTCCGATTCAATTTCTTTTCGCGCATATTATTTTTGATCATATTTATGTAATTGCTCCGAGAATGTAATAGCTTAATTAGGGCCTTTTTATCGCTTTCTTTATTTTCTCGCATTTATCTTTTCAAGGGTTATGTTTTTGGCGATGTAAATACCCGACGCCTTGTAATAGTGTAGATTTACTTTCCGCAATTTACTTTCCGCAAATTATTAACTGTTAACTATGCATGACAAGACTTGCCTGAAAATAAAATCAACTCGTAGCTCACCATAAAAATGTGCAAAGATAACTTAAACATGAAACCTGACACACGTGCACATGCCACTCCTAGGGTACGTCTCACTTGGTTGCCTCGACGTGGTCATTGAGTATAGGGTGTTTTAGAGGTCGCCCTCCTGTCTAAAGATCCAGTTGCCTCGAAACGGTTGCCTCGAATAAAAAAGGATCTAGGACATTAGGGTTACCGCTAAGGCGTCCTACTACTGCTTTGGTGACCACACATGTCCCTATAATCGAGTTGACCCGAATAAACTCCAACGAAGGTGCTACCTACTTCTCAATAGTGGGATAGCACTGTCTAAAGGACATTTACACAACTTAATTTCTTTTGAGTAGGTAGATTTCTCCTGGGTACTTGCTCTTTCAAAAAAAAAAAATACTTTTCGCACCTACACTTTCAAACAAAAGTTTTTTCAAACAAACACTTCATACACTCTTGAGGACAGATACAAGAGTTACCTAGAAGTTTTCAAACTAAACTTTTTTCAAAACCCACGAACACAAGAAAAGCAAACATTTTTTGAAAACATAGTGAGCAAGTACCTAAGAGCCCGTGGATAACCACGGATAGAAAGGGTGCTAACACCTTCCCTTTCTATAATCTACCTCCCAAACCGAGAAACATCTCGAAAAGGAATTTTGCTGTGCTTTTGTCCTTTCCTTGTTGGAGAAAATAAAAGACGGTGGCGACTCTTGCTTACCGCGACATTTCGCGAACCAGCATTCCAAAAACAGTCAGTTCTATTTCCACCAATAACAGAACTGGCGACTCTGCTGGGGAAATTTAAAAGTGAGGTGTACCTTAGGATTAGATCATTCTATGTTTTCAATTGTATGCTTTGTTTGCTTTAATATTTGTGGTCTTGTATTGGAGTTTCATAGATCCTAACCCGGATCTGGGGAATACCCTTTAGGTAGCAATAAACTGTGAGGGACCTGTCCGGCGTAGACCGACACGGGTGAAGCAGTAGCTACGTTGGTGTGGCACCTTGGTCTGTACCGATATCCCTTGTGTTGGAACGATGAGAATATGGGTCTTTTGAGGAGTCGTTAAGCACCAACTGACCTTAGAACCTTAAATCGACCCAACTTGGCCATAGAACAGTAGCAGTATGCTACACTCATTCAGGCTAAACTCTCGCGATGGTTCCAGCCGCAAGAAAAGGTTGCGAAGCTGGAGTTATGACCGATTGAGGGTAGTCAGTGATATTGAGATCCTCTAGAACCCGATTACTATTTTCTAGGACAGGTCTTAACCAACTGAAACTGAAAGAGGGTAGTACCTAAACTTCATGCTGACCTAAACTCTAAGGGCTGTCTTGTGTGACTTGTGTGCCTTACCATGTTTGCCTTTTGTGAATACTTGTGGTGTGCTTTATCATAACATCATACCATCATAACATTGCATGCATCCTGCATAAGGACTAACCCATTTCAAAGACAAGAGGGTTTCATCTTTGCTCTGTTTTGTAGGACATCATGATGCCTATGCGAAGGAATACTATCCGGCTCAACTTTGTTCACCCACCTGATTTGCTTAAAGAATTGGTTGACAGAATTCCAAATACTACTTCCTTCATTAAGAGGCATGGGTCTCTTCTCGTTTTAGTCACTTTAAAGTGGGACCAACAGCTGATGAGTGTCCTGACCCAGTTTTATGATCCCCTATATCATTGCTTCACCTTTCAAGACTTCCAGCTGGTCCCTACCCTGGAAGAATTCTCTGATTTGCTTGGTATCCCTGTTTTGGAACAGACTCCATTCACTGGTTAGGAAAAGACTCTTAGGCTTGAAGAGATTGCTGCAGCCCTTCCCTTGACCAAAGAAGAGGTATTGGCTAACTGGGAGACGAGAAGCGGAGTTAAGGGCTTTTTGGCTAAGTTTCTGGTTGGCAAAGCTAATAGTTTCTGGAATGAATTAGACTTCAGGGCGTACAAAGACATCCTGGCTCTCTTAATCTATGGACTAGTATTGTTTCCAAACCCCGATACCTTTGTTAATGTCAACGCCATAAGGATCTTCATCTCTCGGAACCCTGTACCCACTCTCTTGGGTGATATCCTGCAACAACTCTATGCTCGTACTTCCCGAAGACGGGGAACTTTATGGTGTTGTGCTCCTTTATTGGTGAGGTGGTTTATTTCGCACCTCCCTAAGTTCGTGCTGAAGAATAAAGAAGGAAGAGGCTGGGCCCATAGGATAATGTCTCTTACTGATAATGACATCATTTGGACTCTCAGAGGGTTAGATGAAGTGACCGTTATTGATTGTTGCGGAGAGTATCCTAATGTTCCATTGATCGGGACCCAGGGAGGAATCTCTTATAATCCATGTCTAGCTCTTCGTCAGTTTGGAAGATCCAGAAGAGCAGGGCCTCATGAGATGTTGGTACCTCACATCAGTTTTGAGTTTCAGGTAGATAGTGATGAGCTACGTCATAGATTCATCAAGGCTTGGGACAAAATTCACAAGGCTGACCCACATGAGTTGGGACCAAAGACTTCTCTACCAATGGAATCCTACTTCAGATGGGTCCGCATCCGTGCTTAGAAGTTAGGTATGCCATACGAAGCTGTCATACCTATTACTCTTGAAGTTCCTGATAGAGACGGGGTTCCTCCAACTGTTATCCATCCTCAGATACCCACTGATGTTGACATGCTGAAGAGGTCTTGGGCGCAACTGCAGGAAGAACATGATTCTTATCGGGAAAGGTTCAATGAACAAGAACATAAAATCCAGAAGCTGACTAAGCAATTGGAGAACGAACGAATCCTGAATGACTATATCCGCACTAAGAAGAGGAGGCCATGGGAGCATTGATGGGCCTTGATTGTTTCTTTTACAATTTTATTTACTTTTCAGTATTTTCATTCTTGTAACGCCTAAGGGCAATTTGTTGAACAATTTAAATTCTAAAAGTTGAATCTAATAAAGTTTGTTTCCTTTTTGTCTACAAAGTTGAATCCCGATTTTCTTTGAAAACATAAATCATACGCATTTCATTCCATCATATGCATAACAGGTACCCTTTTACAGGTCACTTATCTTCTTCGCTGTTTATTTCAGCAATCATCATGACTTCTGAACCTACTACTGAACAAGAGATCAAGGCCCTCCAGGCCCAGAATGCCCAGTTACAAGAGATGGTTATGAGCCTAGCCCAGGGTCAACAGGATTTGAAGACCTTTCTTATGAAGAAGAAGAAGAAGAAGAGGACTGTCTTGTTCAATACCGGACGCAGATATGGGAATGCACTGCAGAATGAGGTTGAGCTGATTACCCCATCTGTAGGGAAAGACAGTCCCCAAGAGAGAGGGGTTCCTAGTCCCGTGGTCTCCGACAACGAGACGGATTATAATGATGAACAGTACCCTCCTGCCGAGGATAGATAAAAACAGCTAGAGGACCGCTTAAGTGCTATGGAGATACAGAATGTGCCCGGGTTGGACTTTGGAGACTTAGGATTATCCTCTGGGGTGGTGATTCCCCATAAGTTCAAGGCACCTGCTTTTGCAAAGTACGACGGAGCTTCCTGTCCTAAGCTGCACCTCCAATCGTATGTAAGGAAGATCCAACCTTATACAGCTGACAAGAATTTATGGATCCATTTCTTCCAGGATAGTCTTTCAGGGACTTAACTCGAATGGTTCTATCAGCTGGATGGAGCCAGCATTCGTAACTGGGAGGACTTGGCTACTACATTCTATAAGCAGTATCAGTATAATTCCGACCTCGCTCCTACGCGTACCCAACTCCGGGGTATGTCACTAAGGACGGGTGAAGGATTTAAGGAATATGCTCAAAAATGGAGAGACCTGGCTGGAAGGGTGCAACCACCTCTGACTGACCGTGAGCTCGTTGATATGTTCTTGGGGACCCTGTCTGGTCCGTTCTTCAACCATCTGATTGGTAATTCTTCTGCCAGGTTTACAGACCTCATCCTGACTGGTGAAAGAATAGAAGCTGGTATCAAGTCTGGGAAGATACAAAAGGGTGCCTCCTCGAGCACTGAGAAGAAGCCCTTCAAGAAAGAATCTAATGCTGTTCATGGTTCAAGGAGACAGAATAAACCGGAACGCCGCCAAGCTGTCAACACGGTGGTAATTTTAAAGCCTGCTGCTGCTCCTCAACAATATAACCAACCAAGGGGTGAGAGACCTAAAAGGTAGTTTACTCGACTCAGCATGACCTTATCCCAGATATTGCCACAGTTACTGTCAACCAATCTGGTAACTCTGAGAGAAGCTCCGAAGATTGTGAACACAACCTCTCCAAAGTACAATCCCAACGCCCGTTGTGCTTACCACTCTGACAGCCTAGGGCATAACACCGACGATTGTTGGGCTCTGAAGAATAAGGTTCAAGACCTTATTGATGCTAAAGAGATAGAGTTTGAGGCGCCCGAAAGGCCCAATGTTGTGACTGCTCCCATGCCCAAGCATGGAGTGAATGCTGTAGTGGAAGATCTGTATGTAGCCTCTGTGGATGATATTGTTACTCCGCAGTTGACTGTCAAGAGGAACCTGTTGCTAGCCGGTTTATTTCCGGGATGTAGTAAAGGTTGCCTTCTATGTTCTATTTCACCTGCTGGTTGTCCATCTTTGAAGTCAGGTATCCAAAGCCTGATGGATAATAAAGAGATCTTGTTCGAGAAGATTGCTGTTCCTGCTACACCTACTGAAGAAGTGTCCATTGTTACTATTTTCAATAACTCTCCTAAGGCTCCCTCAAAGAAGCCTGTCAAAATCATGCATGCTCAGAAGATTGCACCTATCATCATCACTGTTCCGGGGCCCATCCCCTATACATCTGACAAAGCTTTTCCGTGGCACTATGGGGCAGATGTTTATGTTCTTGGAGTCAAGCAAGAATTTGATATTAGTACCGGCGTCAACAACATCACCGGGCCTGCCAAAGTCACCCGCAGTGGCAGGCTCTTCTCACCAGATATTGCACCTCCAGCTATCCAGAGACCCCTTGTCATCACATCTGCAAGTGTGCCTACTTCCCGTCCTGATCAAGTTCCTATTTCTACCCCTGCTGCCGAGTCATCTGACGCTTGGGGCAAAGGGATCGCTACTGATATGCCTGCCCAGACGGAGGCACCAAAGACAACCACTGTGGAAGCTTCCAAACAGGAGATGGAAGAGATTCTTAAGATTATCAAGAAGAGTGATTTTAATGTAGTTGAGCAACTGGGGCACACCCCCTCTAAAATTTCTATGCTATCACTGTTGTTGTGTTCAGAGGCCCATGCTAAGGCTATGATTTCCTTCCTGAAGACGGCCCACGTGCCACAAGAAACGTCAGCTGACCAATTTACCGATTGTGTGGCCAACTTAACTGCTGATAACGGTTTGGGTTTCTCCGACGCCGATCTGACTGCTAAGGGGAAGAACCATAATGATGCCCTGCATGTCTCCATTGAATGCATGGGCACTACTCTTGCCCATGTGCTGGTTGACATTGGTTCCTCGTTGAACGTATTACCCAAGAAAGCTCTAGACAGGCTGGATTGCGAGGGTTTAGAGCTGAAGCCAAGTAACATTGTTGTTCAGGCCTTTGACGGGTCTAAGAGGATGGTACATGGTGAGGTGGATATTCCAATCAGAGTTGGCTCTCAGGTCTTTGATTCTACATTCTACGTGATGGACATTCGGCCGTCCTATTCTTGTTTGCTGGGTCGTCCTTGGATCCATAAGGCTGGGGTTGTGACCTCCACACTACATCAGAAGCTGAAATACCCGGTCAGAGGGAAGATTGTTACAGTGCAGGGAGAGGAAGAGTACATGGTCAGCCACCTCAACTCGTTCCAGTACATAGAAATGGATGGGGAGTTCATTGAAACCCCCTTTCAACACTTTGAAGAGGTTCCTCAGGCACTGACGTCAGCAGAGACTGTGATTGAAGGTTCTCCTTTGAAGATGGCTTCCTTAAAGGATGCCCGGGCTGTTATTGAGAAGGGTGAGTATGCAAACTGGGTCCGACTTCCTGATTTCGCTCCGAAGACTGACAAGTTTGGTTTGGGTTTCACTGCAGAAACTCAGAGGGCCGTTCGTAAAGCAAGGATTGGAAGACCTCCTGTGTTCATCAGCAACCCGGGAGTAAATGCTATTGAAGAGGACATGGAGGAATCTGAATTCGACAGTTGTATCTACCCAACGACTGACGGTGGAACAAGCAATTGGACTGCGAAAGACTTCGTACCTATTACTTTTGTCACTCAGTAATGAACTCCTTTGTTTTGAATTTGTAAACAAACAATATTACTAAAACTTTATGGCCCGGTGTCTTACCCGGGGCACCGTGGCTTCATTTGTGAGGGCTTTTGTGTGTCATTTTCATATATCATTAATAAAAGCATTGGACGTTTTTTGCATTTCAAATCTTGCGCTCCTTGTCTTTCTTTATTATATATTGCAAAACAGCTATTTACACACACTCACATATACAGGTCCCAATCCACTCTGGATCTCACTGGTAACGACTCTGCTACTTCCAGTTATGACTTCGAAAATCCGATCAACTTAGCCGAAGACGAAGGTGAAGATGATTGTGAAGTTCCTGGTGAGCTTGCAAGACTGTTGCTCCAGGAAGAGAGGGCCATTTAGCCGCATGAAGAGCTAGTGGAAATGGTAAATCTGGGTACTGAGACAGACAGAAAGGAAGTCAAGATTGGTGCCAATCTGGAGTTTAGTGTGAAACAACGGTTGATCCAGATGCTGCATGACTATGTGGAAATCTTTGCCTGGTCTTATAAAGATATGCCTGGGTTGGATACCGACATTGTGGTTCATCACCTGCCTACCAAGGAAGACTGTCCTCCGGTAAAATAGAAGGTTCGCCGTATGCGTCCAGAGATGTCCGAGAAAATTAAAGCTGAGGTTATGAAACAATTCGACGCCGGTTTTCTAGCAGTAACTTCTTACCCCCAGTGGGTTGCCAATGTGGTCCCGGTACCGAAGAAAGATGGTAAGGTCCGAATGTGTGTTGACTACAGGGATTTGAACAGGGCGAGCCCTAAGGATGACTTCCCTCTGCCTCACATCGACGTTCTGGTTGACAACACTGCTCAGCATAAGGTATTCTCCTTCATGGACGGGTTCTCCGGTTATAATCAGATCAAGATGGCTCCCGAAGACACGGAGAAGACCACTTTTGTTACTCAGTGGGGCACCTTTTGTTACAAGGTCATGCCTTTTGGGTTGAAAAATGCTGGGGCAACATACCAACGTGCCATGGTTGCTTTGTTTCATGACATGATCCATCATGAGATTGAAGTATATGTCGATGATATGATTGCAAGGTCCCAAACTGAGGAGGAACACCTTGACCATCTACAGAAGCTGTTTGACCGGTTGAAGTTGTACAAGCTGAGGTTAAACCCGAACAAATGCACCTTCGGGGTGAGATCTGGAAAACTACTAGGTTTCGTCGTGAGCGACAAAGGTATTCAAGTGGACCCTGCCAAAGTGAAAGCCATACAAGAGATGCCAGTTCCCAGGACAGAGAAGGAAGTCAGAGGCTTTCTAGGACGGCTGAACTACATTGCCCGATTCATCTCGCACCTAACTGCTACTTGTGAGCCAATCTTCAAGCTACTGAAGAAAGATCAAGTAGTGCGTTGGAACGATGAATGTCAGGCCGCTTTCGAAAGAATTAAAGAGTATCTCCAAGAGCCACCCATTCTTATGCCTCCAGTTGAAGGGAGACCTCTAATCTTATACTTGACAGTACTTGACAGCTCGATGGGGTGTGTGCTGGGGCAGCATGACGAGTCTGGCCGAAAAGAGCATGCTATTTATTACCTTAGCAAAAAGTTTACCGACTGTGAGACCCGATACTCACTGCTCGAGAAAACTTGCTGCGCTTTGGTATGGGCTGCTCGCCGGCTAAGACAATATATGTTGACTCACACTAATCTATTGATTTCAAAAATGGATCTAATCAAGTACATCTTCGAAAAGCCCGCCTTGTCCGGAAGAATAGCAAGATGGCAGATGATCTTGACTGAATATGACATCCAGTACACGACTCAAAAAGCAATCAAGGGAAGTGTATTGTCAAACCATTTGGCACATCAGGCAGTGGATGACTACCAATCTATAAACTTTGAATTTCCAGACGAGAATATCATGGTAGTGACTGATTGTGAAGTACTTGGACCAGATGAAGGACCTGAGGAAGGATCCCGATGGTCTATGCACTTTGACGGAGCCTCAAACGCTTTGGGCAACGGTATTGGCGCTGTGATCATATCTCCAAAAGGCTCTCATACTCCCCTTACCGCCCGACTATGTTTCAACTGCACCAACAACATGGCGGAGTATGAAGCATGCATCATGGGTCTTCGAGCTGCAATTGACCTAAGGATCAAGTTTCTGAGTGTCTTCGGAGATTCCTCTCTCGTGATCAATCAGATCAAAGGCGAGTGGGATACGAAACACCCAAATCTTATCCCTTACAAGGAGTACGTATTGACGTTGCTTCTCCATTTCGAGGAGATAACTTTTGAACATTTCCCAAGAGAGGAGAATCAGTTGGCAGACACGTTAGCTACGATGTCTTCTATGTTCAAAGTCAAGTGGGACAACGAGGCTCCCCGGATCTTTATTTGGAAATTGGATGAACCTGCACATTGCTGCGATCTTGAGACCGAAGAGGTAACAGAAAAGCCTTGGTATCATGAAGTGAAGAGGTACCTTGAAGCCCAAGAATACCCCGAGGGTGCATCTGTGAATGACAAAAAGTTCCTAAGAAGGTTCGCGGCAAAGTTCTTCCTCAGCAACAACATTCTGTACAAACGAAACCATGATTCAACCTTACTGCGTTGTGTGGATAAGACTGAAGCAGAAAGGATCATGGAAGATCTGCATGAAGGTACCTTCGGAACTCATTCCAGTGGACATACCATGGCAAAGAAAATCCTTCGGGCAGGATATTACTGGTCCACAATGGAAGCCGACTGTTATCAACATTCTCGGACGTGTCACAAGTGCCAGATCTAAGCTGATAAAGTGCACATCCCTCCAGTTCCTTTGAACGTCTTGACAGCACCTTGGCCTTTTGCAATGTGGGGCATTGATATGATCGGCGAGATCAGACCTACGGCATCCAATGGGCATCGCTTCATCCTGGTAGCGATTGATTACTTTACAAAGTGGGTTGAAGCAGCTTCCTTTGCCACCGTAACCAAGAATGTCGTGGCACGGTTCATTCGGCATAACCCGATCTTTCGATACGGTGTACCTGAGAGGATCATTACGGATAATGGTACTAATCTTAATAACAAGATGATCACTGAGCTCTGCGAGAAATTCAAGATACAGTACCACAACTCTTCTCCCTACCGGCCAAAGATGAATGGGGCTGTAGAAGCGGCTAACAAGAATATTAAGAAAATTATGCAGAAGATGACAGTGACCTGCAAAGATTGGCACGAGATGTTACCGTTTGATCTTCATGGGTACCGTACCTCAGCACGGACGTTAACAGGGGCAACACCCTTTTCCTTGGTATACGGCATGGAGGAAGTCCTACCCATTGAAGTTCAGATACCCTCTCTCCGGATAATGAAAGATGCAGGTTTGAGTGAAGATGACTGGATCCAGACCCGACTTGATCAACTACACCTAATTGACGAAAAGAGACTCACTGCTATTTGTCATGGTCAGACGTACCAAAAATGGATGATCAAGGCATTTAACAAGAAAGTCAGAAGACAAGAGTATCAAGTCGGAGACCTGGTAATCAAGTGCATCATTCTACCTCAAGGTGATCCCAGGGGCAAATGGACCCCTACGTACGAAGGGCCATTTATGGTGAAGAACATCTTCTCAGGAGGAGCAATGATACTAACCACCATGGATGGTGACGACCTTCCTCACCCCGCCAATGTAGACATAGTAAAAAGATACTACGCGTAATCAAAGACCCGCTAGGTCGACTGGCCTAGGCAAAAATAAGGGCTTCCCGGCGAACCAAAAGGTTTCGGGCAAAAATAAGGGATGAAATGAAAAAAATCTGTACACCCGGCAAGTCGAAAACCTGAAAAGGCGGCTTGGGCAAAAATGGGTATCCCGGTGGACTGAAAACCCGAAAGGGCGGTCCAGGAAAAAGTTAGGGATAAGCATAATACTATGTCTCATTGGATCACCCTGCATCCAGACTTCGGTATCGACCATCAGGCTCGGACGACACCAATCAATCAAATTCATCTTCAACTAAACAGCAAAGTGATGAGACGCTTGAAGACATAAAGGCGATAACAGAGTTGGAACCCAGTGGGATTTTTCACATAGCTGTTTTGTTTTCCTTTTCACAAATTGTATAAACTCTATTTTGTTCGGCGGCGTTCTCTTACTAGGACGTTAGCCTCCTGTACAAAACGCCTATTTACAGGCAAATTTCAAAATCAATACAAGTCTATTTTCCAGACAAATTGCAAATTGTTTTTCCTTTATCTGTTTTGTTTTGCAAAGAACGTCCAATGTTCATTTTTGATATATGTATTTGACATTAATTGCTGTTCATAAATATTTGCATGCGAAACAAAGGACTAATTACGGGTGACATCGGAAGCAGGGGCAATAAGAATTGTCTAAGCGATCTAGTTGCTTTGTCCACTAAGGTACCAAGGTAGGTTCGGCTGAAGAATGTGACTAAGATACCTTCACTCCCCGAGAGTAAGACAAATCAGCAATACTCTCCCCAGGAAGAGTTGGTCTCCCATCAGCCCTAAAAAGGCACAGTATCCCTAGCAAGTCAGCAATACTCTCCCCAAGCAGAGTTAGTCTACCATCAGCCCTAAAGAAGTTGAGTATCCCCAGAAGATCTTAATATTCCCTAGCAGAGTACACAAATATTCCTCAACAAGCATCCCCGACAGTCTTAATATTCCTCGACAAAGTATAAGATTGTTCCCCGGCGGAATACAAGATACTCCCCGTGGAGTCATTTCCAAAAATTTTCCCCAGGAGAGTTAAACCATCTCCCCAGTAGATTCTGGAAGCTTATACCCCGCAGAGTGCAAATGTATCTCTCCCCAGCCATATTCAGAAGGTTATTCCCCACCAGAGTCTAACTGGGTTATCCTCAGCAAATTGCAACTGAAAGATCGTCCCCAGCGAAGTTCTTTCTATCCCCAACAAAGCTTATCAACAGAATCCCCAACGGAGCTATCGTTAAAATCTCAGCGAAACATCTCTTCCCCACAGAGCAATTCCCCGCAGAGTAGTTTCTTCACCAGGTTTATTCCCCAACAGAGTTATCTTCTCCTACCGGTTTATTCTTACAACCATCTTCGTTTATCATCCCCAGCGGAGACGAAGAACTCTACTCTTCAACATCAGCCCAGGATTCAACAAACTTCCCGGCATCTGTCAAGGATTTATTTTCCCAGACGAAAATACATTCATAAACATCACATTGTCATACATCATGATACATATATATACGCATCATACGACACAATCTCATTTATTTTTGAGAACATCATTACATCATGCATTTCATACATCATGACATTGCATACAACTAATGTTTTGCCTTTTCAGGAAAAGGTCAATCAAAGATGATTACCATCAACCTTTTGAAGTTCCAGATTCGATACCTGTATCTAGCCAGGGCATATCTGTGAGCGACTAATTGTAGATCTATACCTGAAACCAGACATGAAAGTTATCTACATGAAGAGATTGAAGATCAATACCTGTAGCAAGCCAGGAAGTCATCTTTATTTCTCAGGTCAGATATCTACACCTGTATCTAGCCAGGAAAGCTATCTCGACCAACCTTTTGAAGTTCCAGATTCGATACCTGTATCTAGCCAGGGCATATCTGTGAGCGATTGATTGTAGACCTATACCTGAAGCCAGCCAGGAAAGTTATCTACATGAAGAGATTGAAGATCAATACCTGTATCTAGCCAGGAAACCATCGTTCTTTCTCAAGTCAGAGATTAATACCTGAAACCAGACAGGAAAACTATCTCATCGGCCAACCTTCTTAAATTCCGGATCAACACCTGTATCTAGCCAGGAAAAATCTGTAGGCGACGGATTGTAGATTCATACCTGAAACCAGACATGACAACTATCTACTCGACCAGCTCAAACAATTCAGCAATCACCCTGGATGGCATCTATAAGCCCATCTCCCCAATTATCCATTACATTTCCAGAGGGCATCTATAAGCCCATCCTTCTACCAACAATCTCCAGATGACATCTATAAGCCCATCCTCCTATCCACCATCTCTCCAAATGGCATCTATAAGCCCATCCTTCTACCAACAATCTCCAGATGGTATCTATAAGCCCATCCTCCTATCCACCACCTCTCCAAATGGCATCTGTAAGCCCATTCCCGACATCACATTGCTGATACTACACCATGCGAGTGCAAATTTCTGGGCACTCTAGTGTTCAATCATCTTCCACCTTCGGATCACGAAAGACACGCAAGCCAATCTACATCCTCAGGTCTAAGAAGATTGAACAGGGGCAACTGTTGTACCCCAAAATTTTCCCTCCCATATTCTTCAATATTTGTCAAGAATCATCTTCAAATGGTTCAAGATTTGCTCAAGGATTGCACAGTCCAAATACCTCCTAAGCCAGTCAAAATTAGGGTTTTGGTTCTCTCAAAGAATTTGGAGTTTTCAATGGCTCAATCAAGTCTCATAGGCCTATATGCATTCTCAATCACCTACATGCCAAGTTTCAAGACTCACAGTTCCAATTTGCACAATCCAAAGCCCTATTTGATCTATAATCAACTACAGGGGCAAAATGGTCATTTTACAGTCAAAAGTCAAAATTTTTGGTAAACATCTTATTTTGAGTCCACAATCATCATTTGATCAAGTCTTGATCATGATTCCACAAGAATGACTCAAAAATCATCAAGATGCAAAAAGTTACTTATTTTGGACAGCAGAAAAGTCAACTGTATCTTGACCAAGGCATAACTTTTTCACGGTTCATCAGAAAAATCCCATCCAATGATCATTTTGAAGAGGATGACATTTCCTACAATCCATATTCACACTCCAAGTCCAAGAAATGCTCTCATAAAAGTTATCAATTTCTACATTATAGGTCAAATTCAAAAGTCAATAAAAATGCATTTTGAGTCAAAGGCCATAACTTGAGATTGATAAATCCAAATGACATGGGACCAAAGGAATTGGTTAGAGGACTTCAAGACCTTTCCAAAATGTCCAAGAACATGTTCATATGGTCAAAATTGAGCAAGATATGCATTGGAGAAGTTGGGAAATTTTTGTGAATTTGCAAAAGTCAACTTTGTTCAAAACACCTTGTTTTTGCTAATGGGCCTCAAATTTCTTCTTGAAACTTTATCCATGACTTATGCACGACCCATTAAGATTAATTGAATTTATTTTCTTATTTTTATTAATTAATTGGATTTTTTAATCAATTTTAATTCATTTAATTAATTTAAATTGTAGGAAATACAAAGATTTGATTTTTCAATCTTTTGGTGAAGCAAATGTGGTCAAGATATGCTGAGAATTTCGTGTGCAAATCAAAGAGACAAGAATCTCCAAATTTAGCAAGTTTTTCCAATCAAAAAGATTCAAAAATATTTGATTTTCAATCAAATATGCAAACATCAATTCCATGGATTTCTTTGCAAGATTCTGACCTAATTCTATTCTACTATATATACACAAGTGAACCCTACTCATGCACACGTGAATTTGCTGCAGAAAAGGCCATAACCAATTCAAGAAAATTCAAAGAAAACTCAAAACTGTTTTCTGCATTCTAGCACGATTCAAGGGCTTTTGTGGTTTCTAATACCTTGCAGGAACTCTCAGGGACATTTTGCAATCAAAACCAAGCATTAAAGCTCAAGAAAACATCACCTACAGTCTCACGGTTTGACCTTTTTTCTCATAATCGAAACTCATGATTCATAAGCTTTTAACATGATTTATGGTTCGTTTTGCATTGCTTGAATCCTTATGAAACTAATGGTATAAATTAATTGACTTATAGTGTGCAGAATCATAAGTTGCCATTGACAAAATCTAGGGTTCTTGAGCTTCCAAATTGGGGCTTTACAATATAGGAAAAATTAAGCCATGAGAGACCCATGGCTGAACTCGTGAGAACCAGACGAACACACTGGACTATTCGCGAAATATTTATGTTGCTTGTAGCTCTAATCGCTATTATTGGTCATTACAGTTTGTGGGGGTTAAAAACCCCCGCTATATATTTGTTTTTTACAGGTACAAAGGAGGACGATGATGAGGTGTAAGCGTATGGTTGGGTGGTTTAAAATAGCGCGCGTTTTTATTTGTTTTCTAGCATAATTGTTGTTTTTATATATTATATTCATTGTCCATTATATTAACAAAAGCAGGCAAATGGCTTGGTGGTTGATGCGCTGGCTGGTAATCATTGGGACCTGGGTTCGAATCCCAGGTCCACCCCAAACGCTTATATTATTTTGTTTAACATGTTCAAATGCAGACAGTCCAAAGGCGTTCCATCATGTACCCCACACAACAACGCACCAAGTGGCCACAAACACAGATCTAATGGCCATGAGATGATGACCATGGTGCTCCTGGTCAACCCACGCGTAGATAAATCAGGGAAAGTCAAACAGGCTTGAGCTTAATGGGCCTGGATATTGCTTCTTCACCCCCAAAGTTGGCCCATCACCCCCCTGGTTTATTATTACTTTTTATTCCTTTTCCTTTAAATTATTTTATTTTTAATAACTATAATTATTATTATTTAATTAACTCACAAATTAATTTTTTATAATAAATTCTGAAAACTAATATTTTTATTATTATTATTATTAATTTCACCTTTATTATATTATTTTTTTGTAAATAAATTCTAAATGTAATTAATTTAGTTAATTAAGTTAACTTTGACTTTTTTCACAATAAATAAAATCAACATAGAATTAGGGTTTTTCTTTTGAAAATTTTAATCCTTTTTATTTTATTTTCATTAAAAACCTAAAAAACTAAAAACACTTTTTTCCTTTTTAATTAATTAATTAATTAGTTTTAGGTTTAATTAGTTGCAAAAAGGACCAAAATTCCATTCTTTTCTCAAAAAGGGTCAAAACCCTAAAGACTTTTCCGATTCAATTTCTTTTCGCGCATATTATTTTTGATCATATTTATGTAATTGCTCCGAGAATGTAATAGCTTAATTAGGGCCTTTTTATCGCTTTCTTTATTTTCTCGCATTTATCTTTTCAAGGGTTATGTTTTTGGCGATGTAAATACCCGACGCCTTGTAATAGCGTAGATTTACTTTCCGCAATTTACTTTCCGCAAATTATTAACTGTTAACTATGCATGACAAGACTTGCCTGAAAATAAAATCAACTCGTAGCTCACCATAAAAATGTGCAAAGATAACTTAAACATGAAACCTGACACACGTGCACATGCCACTCCTAGGGTACGTCTCACTTGGTTGCCTCGACGTGGTCATTGAGTATAAGGTGTTTTAGAGGTCGCCCTCCTGTCTAAAGATCCAGTTGCCTCGAAACGGTTGCCTCAGATAAAAAAGGATCTAGGACATTAGGGTTACCGCTAAGGCGTCCTACTATTGCTTTGGTGACCACACATGTCCCTATAATCGAGTTGACCCGAATAAACTCCAACGACGGTGCTACCTACTTCTCAATAGTGGGATAGCATTGTCTAAAGGACATTTACACAACTTAATTTCTTTTGAGTAGGTAGATTTCTCCTGGGTACTTGCTCTTTCAAAAAAAAAAAAATACTTTTCGCACCTACACTTTCAAACAAAAGTTTTTTCAAACAAACACTTCATACACTCTTGAGGACAGATACAAGAGTTACCTAGAAGTTTTCAAACTAAACTTTTTTCAAAACCCACGAACACAAGAAAAGAAAACATTTTTTGAAAACATAGTGAGCAAGTACCTAAGAGCCCGTGGATAACCACGGATAGAAAGGGTGCTAACACCTTCCCTTTCTATAATCTACCTCCCAAACCGAGAAACATCTTGAAAAGGAATTTTGCTGTGCTTTTGTCCTTTCCTTGTTGGAGAAAATAAAAGACGGTGGCGACTCTTGCTTACCGCGACATTTCGCGAACCAGCATTCCAAAAATAGTCAGTTCTATTTCCACCGATCACAAGTATCAAGTTGGGGATCTGGTAATCAAGCGCATTATCTTACCTCAAGGTGATCCTAGGGGAAAATGGACCCCCACTTACGAAGGGCCATTTGTGGTTAAGAATATTTTCTCGGGAGGAGCTATGATTCTAACCACCATGGATGGTGACGACCTTCCTCACCCTGTCAATGCAGACATAGTGAAAAAATACTACGCATAATAAAAGACCCGCTAGATTGACTGGCCTAGGCAAAAATAAGGGCTTCTTGGCGAACCAAAAGGGTTCGGGCAAAAATAAGGGACGAAAATGAAAAAAATCTGTACACCCGGCAAGTCGAAAACCTGAAAAGGCAGTTTGGGCAAAAAAGGGTATCCCGGTGGACTGAAAACCCAAAAGGGCGGTCCAGGCAAAAATTAGGGATCAAATCGTAACACTATGTCTCATTGGATCACCTTGCATCCAGACTTCGGTATCAACTATTAAGCTCGGACGACACTAATCAATCTGATCTACCTTTAACTAATAGCAAAGTGATGAGATGCTCGAGGACATAAAGGCAATAGCAGAGTTGGAACCCAGTGGGATTGTTCACATAGCTGTTTTGTTTTTTCACAATTTGTGTAAATTCTATCTGCTCGGCGGTGTTCTCTTACTAGGACGTCAGCCTCTTGTACAAAACGCCTATTTACAGGCCAAACTTCAAAATCAATACAATTCATTTTCAAAGAAATTTCAAACTGTTCTTATTTATCTGTTTTGTTTTGAAAAAAACGTCCAATGTTCATTTTTGATATATGCATTTGACATTAATTGCTGCTCATGAATATTTACATGCGAAACAAAAGACGATTACGGGTAATATCAGAAACAGGGGCAATAAATTGTCCAAACTGTATAGTTGCTTTGTCCACCAGGTACCGGGTAAATTCATCTGAAGAATATAGCTAAGATACCTTCACTCCCCGCAGAGTAAGGCAGTAATGGTAGCTCTCCCCCAGCTGGGACTTGCAACTATGAACGAATCAGCAATGCTCTCCCCAAGCAGAGTTGATCTACCATCAATACTAAAAAGGATTGATATCCCCGACAGTCTTAATATTCCCTAGCGGAGTATAAGAATGTTCCCCGACAGAATACAAGATACCCCCAATGGAGTTAAAATTTTCCAAGCGCAGTCTGAAAAAGCTTCCCCAACGGAGTTGAAGCATCATCCCCAGTAGACTCTGGAAGTTTATCCCCCAGCAGAGTACAAAATAAATCTCCCCAGCCGAGTTCAAAGGATCATTCCCAGTAGAATTCAGAGGATTATCCCCACAAAAGTCTAACAGGTTATCCTCAGTAACGTCGCCACTAAGAGATTGTCTCCAGCGGAGTTCTTCCCTTTCACAAACAGGAATTCAATCCTCAACAGATTCAATATCACCAGCAACGATAATTCATCCCGACGGAATTTATCAGTGAACTCCTCAGCAGAGCATCTCTTCCCCACAGAGTAATCTCCTCATCAGTTTATTCCCCAACAGAGTTATCTTCTCCTGCATGTTTATTCTCGCAATCATCTTCGTTCACCATCCCCAGCGGAAGCGAAGAATTCAACTCTTGTTTCCAGCAGCTGTCCGGGATTTATTTTCCCCAGCTAAAACATTACATTTCCATACATCATGATACATGCATATACGCATCATACCATACAATCTCATTTATGTTGAGAGCATCATTGCTTGATAGATATCATGCATTTCATACATCATGACATTGCATATGACTGACTCTTTACCGTTTCAGGGAAAGACGAATCAGTAAACACCGTTGACTACTCATATGACCTAGTAATCCCCTCAAAAGAAAAACTACATCTATGGAAGACTTTTGTCTGGTTCAGTTAAATCGATTCGAAGATTTTTCTGATTCTTATCCAGCCAAAGTTAATCCAAGACCTTCTCTGGTTCAGTCAGATCGATGCTAAGATCTCCCTGATTCATATTCCAGTTGAAGATATTCCAAGACTTTTGCCTGGTTCAATTAAATTGATCCTAAGATTTTTCTGATTCTTATCCAGCCAAAGTTAATCCAAGACCTTCTCTGGTTCAGTCAGATCGACGCTAAGATCTCCCTGATTCGTATTCCAGTTGAAGATATTCCTAGACTTTTGTCTAGTTCAGTTAAATCGATTCGAAGATTTTTTGATTCTTATCCAGCCAAAGTTAATCCAAGACATTCTCTGGTTCAGTCAGATCGACGCTAAGATCTCCCTGATTCGTATTCCAGTTGAAGATATTCCAAGACTTTTTTCTGGTTCAGTTAAATCGATTTGAAGATTTTTCTGATTCTTATCCAACCAAAGTTAATCCAAGACCTTCTCTGGTTCAGTTAGATCGACGCTAAGATCTCCCTGATTCATATTCCAGTTGAAGATATTCTAAGACTTTTGTCTGGTCCAGTTAAACCGAATCGAAATTTTTTCTGATTCTTATCCAGCCAAAGTTAATCCAAGAACTTCTCTGGTTCAGTCAGATCGACGCTAAGATCTCCCTGATCCGTATTCCAGTTGAAGATATTCCAAGACTTTTTTCTGGTTCAGTTAAATCGATTCAAAGACTTTTATGATTCTTATCCAGCCAAAGTTAATCCAAGACCTTCTCTGGTTCAGTTAGATCGACGCTAAGATCTCCCTGATTCCTATTCTAGTCGAAGCCTAGAACACCTATCAACAGTATCCAAATGGAATTTGTAAGCCCATTCCTAATATCACAAGGCTGATACCACTTCATGCGAGTGCAAATTTCTGGGCACTCTAGTGTTCAATCATCTTCCACCTTCGGATCACGAAAGGCACGAAAGCCAATCTACATCCTCAAGTTTAAGAAAATTGAACAGGGGAAGATGTTGTACCCCAAAAGTTTCCCTCTCATATTTCTCAAAACATTGCAAGAAAAATCTCCAAGTTGCTCAAGTTTGCTCAAGAGTGGGTCAGACAAATCATCTCCTAAGGCAGTCAACCCCAAATTAGGGTTTTGTGTTGCATCAAGATCCTTGAGTCCAAATGACCTAAAATTCTCCCTAACGTCCTAATATGTTCTCAATATCATCCATGTCACATTTCAAGCCTTGCACAGGAAGTTTGCTCAGTCAATTGCTCCAAGGGTCCAAAAATCGACTATGCTAGGGCAAAAGTCAACTGTGACCCAAATACAGTCAAACTTCAAGATTTTTTGTCAACATTCTCATTTTGAAGGATATTTCATCATTTGATCAAGGGTTGATCATGATTCATCAAGGATTGCTCAAAATTCATCAAGACTCAAAAGTTGCTAAATTAGGGTTTTGTAGGAAAAGTCAACTCAACTTTGACCAATCATAACTTTCTCATACTTTATGATAAATGACCCATACAAAGCTCATTTTGAATAGGATGCAATTTCATACAATCCATATTCATACCCCAAGATCAAGAAATGCACTCACAAGAAGTTACAAATTTGGACATTATAGGTGATTTTTGAAAGTCAACAAAAACACCTTTTTTCCAAAGCTTATAACTTTAGCATGGAATATCAAATTGAGATGAGACAAAAAGATTTGGTTAGAGGACATCTCAAGCTTTCTAAAAATTCCAATAAAACTTCCAAAGGTTCAAAATTGAAGAAGTTATGCATTGTTGAAGTTGGGCATTTTTGCAAAATTGCAAAAGTCAACTATCCCCAAAACTTCAAATTTTGTCAAATGGACCGATTCTTTTCCACTTGATTTGGACTTGCCACATTGCACACGTGTCCTAGATTCAGCCTTGCATCCATTTATCAATTTTATTATTTTATTTGATTTTTTAATGAATTATTTCATTTTTAATCAAATTAAATCCAATAAAATCCAAACATTGATTATTTGATCTCTTTTAGGCTATTTCAAGATTGAATCATCATCATCAAGTGTATCAAATTCGTATCAAGCATTCCATGTGCAAAAAGATTGAGTTTTTGATAAAATTGGCAAGTCTTCAATGGTGAATCAAATCCAATCTCAAGGGATTGATGTGGAAAGATTCAAGACTAATTTGTTGACCTAATACATTGCATCATACATATACAATCCAAGGCACACGAATTTGGGACCTAGAGACTGCAAGAACACCAAGAACAAAACTTGAAAAAGAGTGGAAAAAGTGAAAAACTGAAATCACACTTATAGGCTTTTTCAGAAGCGAGACTTAACATCAATCGATTGCTGGGTGTCTATTCAACCTTCTGCAATCAAAAGCAAGCTCTCACACGCTCTCAAACGCACTATGAAGCGTGATGGCTGAGTGGTAGAGGCGTGTGTCCAATGATCAACATGACCTGGGTTCGAATCCCAGGTCCCCATATGCATTTTTATTATTTTTCTACAGGTTATCCTGTGCAAATCCAAGCGCATGGTCTATCATACAACCTCACTCAATCAAGCGCCAGATGGCCCAAGGCCAGATCTGGTGATCCAAGATGATGCTCTACCATGGGACCAAGTCAACCAGCACGTATGGGAGCCCAGAAGTCAACCAGGCCTGCGCCAATTGGGCCACAAAATTGCTGATCAAACCCCTTTTCCAGGCCCAAACCTCCTAACTCTTTCTATTTTTTATTATTATTTCCTTTAATTATTTATTGTTATTATTTTTTTATTATTGACCAACCAATCAAATAATTTTCTCTATAAAATAAAAACCAAAAAATATTTTCTTATTTAAATTAAATTTCAGTATTTTATTTTTGTTAATAATATTAATTTAATTAATTTAGTTTTAATTAGGAATAACTTTTAATATATTTTGCAATAATTAAAATTAACTTAGACAATTAGGTTTTATTAACATTGATTAAATCTGTTTTTATTTCTTTAAATAACACAAAAATAAAAAAAATTATTTTTATTAATTAATTAATTAGTTTATTAAGTTAATAATTAATTTAGGATAATTTCTTTCTTAATTAAAAAATAACCAAAAAATCTTTTCTTGAATAACAAAGGGTCAAAACCCTAGAACTCGCCCGATTTAATTTCCCGCACGCGATCCATTTTATTTCAATATTGTATTTGTTTCCGGAATGTAATAGCTTAATAGGACTTTGAATATTTTTGTCGCTTTATTTATTTTCCGCATTTTAATTTCAAGGGTTGCTTTTGGCGATGTAAATACCCGACGCCTTGTAATAGTTAGTTTAATTTCCGCAATTTAATTTCCGCAACTTTTAAACTGTTAGATGTTTGATAATAGGGAATGCATGACAAGATTGAACGTTTAAACCTAAAATCAACATAGATCACCATTAACATGTACAAAGATAAAATAAACTGAAAACAACACACTCGCGCATGCGCACTCTTAGGGTACACCTCACTTGGTTGCCTTCGTAACACGGTCATTAAGTATAGGTAGTTTTAGAGGTCGTCCTCTTGTCCAAAGATCATAGTTGCTTCGAAACGGTTGCCTCAGATATTGTTGCCTCAAAAACAAATGATCTAAGACATTAGGGTTACCACTAAGGCGTCCTAACATTGCTTTAGTGACCGTAAGTCCCTAAATTCGAATTGACCCTTAAACTCCAACGACGGTGCTACCTACTCATTCATAGTGGGATAACATTGTCTAAAGGACATTAGCATATAACGATTCCTTTTTTGAGTAGGTAGATGGTTCTTAAGTACTCGCTCCTTCAAAAAACAAAACTTTTCACACTTATACTTTTCAAACAAAAACTCTTTCAAACCCACAAACACAAAGAAAGCAAATTTTGAAAACAATATGCACAAGTACCTAAGAGCCCGTGGATAACCACGGATAGAAAGGGTGCTAAAACCTTCCCTTTCTATAATCTACCCCCCGAACCCGAGAAATATCTCAAAAAAGGGATTTTTCTGTGCTTTTTTCCTTTCCTTGTTGGATAAAAATAAAAGACGGTGGCGACTGTTGCTTACCGCGACATTTTGCAAATACAAACGCAAAACGCAAACCAACACACCAAAAAATAGTCAGTTCTCTCCCACCGTATCACAGAACTGGCGACTCTGCTGGGGATGCTTAATAAGTGGGGTGTACCTTAGGATTAAATCATTGTGTTTTAAATTGTTTGCTTTGTATGCTTTATATTTGTGGGCTTGTATCAGAGTTACTATAGATCCTAACCCAGATCTAGGGATACCCTTTAGGTAAGTAGCAATAAACTGTGAGGGAACTGTACGACGTAGACCGATACGGTTGAAGCAGTAGCTACATTGGTGTGGCACGTTAGATTGTACCGATATCCCTTGTGTTGGAACAAGGAGAATATGGGTCATCTAAGGGGTCATTAAGCATCAACTGACCTTAGAACCTTTAAATTGACCAACTTGGCCATAGAACAGTAGCAGTATGCTACACTCATTGAGACTAAACTCTCGCGATGATTCCGACCGCAAGAAAAGGTTGCTAAACTGGAATTATGACCGATCGAGGGTAGTCAGTGATATTGAGATCCTCTAGAACCCGGTTACTATTTTTAGGACAGGTTTAAACCAATTGAACTGAAAGAGGGTAGTACCTAAGCTCCTTGCCAGCCTGAAATCTAAGGGTTCTCTGTGTGACTTGTGTGCCTTTACCATGTTTTCTATTTGTGGATACTTGTGATGTGCTTTATATCATGACATCATGACATCATAACATTGCATGCATCTTGCATTGGACTAACCTATTTCAAAGACAGGAGGGATTCATCTTTGTTCTGTTTTGTAGGTCATGATGCTCATGCGTAGGAACACCATCCGGATCAACTTTGTCCAGGTTCCCACTATGCTTAAAGAATTGGTTGCAAAGATGCCTGATACTACCTCCTTCATCAGAAGACATGGGTATCTTCTCAGTTTGGTCACCTCCAAATTGGACGAGCAGATGATGAGTGTTTTGGTCCAATTCTATGATCCGCTGTACCATTGCTTTACTTTCCAGGAATACCAGTTGGTTCCCACCTTAGAAGAGTTCTCTAATCTGCTCGGTATCTCTATTCTGGAGCAGACCCCGTTTACTGGTTGGGAGAAGATCCTTAGGCCAGAAGAGATTGCTTCAGCCCTTCATAGGACAAAGGATGAGGTAATGGCAAATTGAGAGACTAGAAGTGGAGCAAAGGGCTTTCTGACTAAGTTCTTGGTTGGTAAGGCTAATTATTTCTGGGATAGTCTAGAATTTAAGGCATTCGAAGATATTATGGCTCTTCTGATATATGGCTTGGTATTGTTTCCGAATTTGACTCCTTTGTCGATGTGAATGCGGTGAAAATCGTCATCTCTCGTAATCATGTACCCACTCTCTTGGGTGACATTCTTCATCAGCTTTATGCCTGTACTGCTCATAAGCGGGGAACCTTGATGTGCTGTGCTCCATTATTGGCGAGGTGGTTTATTTTGCACCTCCCCATATTAGTGCTGAAGAACAAAGAAGGCATGGGCTGGGCTTATAGGGTTATGTCTCTCTCTCTCTCTCACAATGACATCATTTGGACTATTAAGGGTATGGACGAGGTGGCCGTTATTGATCACTGTGAGGAATACCCCAATGTTCCACTGATAGGAACCCATGGAGGAATTTCTTATAATCCGTGCTTGGCCTTACGTCAGTTTGGGCGAGCCAGAAGAGAAGGACCTCACGAGCTTCTAATTCCTAGTATCATCTTTGATTGTCAAGGGGATAGTGACGAGCAACACCGTAGATTCATAAGGGCTTGGGATAGAGTTCACAGATCTGATCCACATGAGCTGGGTCCAAAGACTTCTCTTCCAATGGAGAGATCAAGACTATAGCCTCCAATAGACACCACTTCATCCTAGTGGCCATTGACTATTTTACAAAGTGGGTTGAAGCAGCTTCCTTCGCCTCCGTTACCAAGAATGTTGTTGCCCACTTCATCAAGCAAAACCTTATTTGCCGGTACGGTATCCCGGAAAGGATTGTCACTGACAATGGTACAAATCTCAATAATACTATGATCACCATGTTATGCGAGCAATTCAATATCCTACATCACAATTCTTCTCCCTATCGGCCAAAGATGAATGATGCTGTCGAAGCTGCGAATAAAAAAATTAAGAAGATCATACTGAAAATGACAATCACATACAAGGACTGGCATGAGATGTTACCATTCGCTCTCCACGGGTATCGTACCACGGCACACACATCAACTGGGGAAACACCCTATTCTTTGGTTTATGACATGGAGGTTGTCTTGCCTATTGAAGTCCAAATCCCCTCTCTGAGGATTATGAAGGATGCAGGCTTGAACGAAGACGATTGGATCCAGACTCGACTTGACTGGATTTTATTAATGAAAAGAGACTTACCGCTGTTTTCCATGGTCAAATGTATAAAAAACGGATGATCAAAGCTTTCGACCAGAAAGTCAAGCGCCAAGTATATCAAGTTGGGGATCTAGTGATCAAACGTATCATCTTGCCACAAAATGACCCCAGGGGAAAACGGACTCCTACCTATGAAGGACCATTTGTAATCAAAAGCATATTCTCTGGTGGGGCAATGATCTTGACTACCATGGATGGTGACGACCTGCCACACCCTGCGAACGCAGACATTGTTAAAAGATACTACGCATAAGAGACCCACTAGGTTGACACACCTAGGCAAAACAAGGGCATCCCGGTGAACCAAAAGGTTCGGGCAAAAATTAGGGATAAAATAAAAAAATCTGTACACCCGGCAAGTTGAAAACCCGAAAGGGAAACTTGGGCAAAAAAGGGTTTCCTGGTGGACTGAAAACCCGAAAGGGCGGTCCAGGCAAAAGTTAGGGAATTAAAGCGTATGACTATGTCCCATCGGATCACTTGACGGACAACCTTTGACTTCCACTGACAAACTCAAAGTTTCTGATCAATTTAATCATCTTCAAACGAAGCAACAAATAGATAGGATGCTCAGAGATACGAAGGCTATAGCAGAATGGGAGCCCCATGGGATTATTACACACATCTATCTTTCGTTGTATAAATTTTTCTTGTTTTACGACAACATTCTCTTACTAGAATGTTTGTCCCCTTTGTATAAAATATTTATTCAAAGTAAATACAAAGATATCCCTTTGAAAGTGCAAAAACTATTTATCTTTTTCTTTATGCTTGTGCTTTGTTTACAAAAACATCCAATGATTCATTGTTGAACATATGCATTTGAACATGATCACTGTTTACAAATAAACAAAATGAGGAAGACAATTACTGATAAGTTGAAAGAATAGGAAAACGTCTCTAGGCTATTCCATAAATGATCCCCTACAGTACGTCATTTAAATCCCCGGCGGAACAAAATTTCAAATTATTAATCCCCAGTGGAAGTCGTCAAATTTCTCAGGATTCCCCAAGTAGATCTTACAAGCAGTACATGGCATTGCCCTCACAACAGGATTTACTTCTCTCAACAAAGGTTCATCAGTACTTCAACTTCAAGACATACAAATTCAACATATCCTCAACGACATTCAGGGATTTATTTTCCTCAAATCAAACAACAATACAGCAAATCAGCTCACATACACATACATTGCATCCATATATCATAAACATAATTGTGGCTTTCAAACATAATTATGGACCCCTAAGATTATTCATGTCAAGTTTCAAGCCTTGAATCACATTTTTGATCAGTCAATTGGACAGTTGACCTAAAAATCAGCTGTATTGGGGAAAAAGTCAACCATGACCAATTTACAGTCAAACTCCATAATTTTTGATCCACATCAACATTTTGGACTCATATGTATCATTTGATCAAGTTTGGACCACAATTCCTCAAGAAATTTGATCAAATCATCAAAAGGGAAAAATGGTCAAAATTAGGGTTTTGACTGAGAGAGGGCAATTTCTGATTTTTGACCTAGCAAATGACCAATTGGTTTAAAGAATTATTTCAAGGGTTAAATTGTGTCATCTTGACCTAATGACATGGTTCAAAACATTTCAATTTCATTGGATTGACAGATGAAATTTGTAGTCAACTGATCAAAAGTTAAATGTATATTGAAAAGCCAAACTTTGACTTTTTGGTCAAAATCAAGTGCCAAGGATCAAAATTCATCAAAACATGTCAAAATGTGAAACTTGTTCATCAAGAAATCAAATATTGAAGATTTTGTTTTGAAATTTGAAATTTTCTTAACTTAGAAATTTTTCTAAGTATAGAAAATTTCTTATTTTATCTTAACTTTAAGCCAAATTTCCACCATGATACAAGATGATTCAAAGAAAGTTCCCAACATGGAAGTTGTAGATCTCCATAAAATCTACAACTTTGCTTCACACATTGTTTCCTAAATATTCTTTTATCTCAAGATATAATTTTGTGAATACATGCCCATGAACTAAAATAACTTAGTGAAATTTTGCCCTAATTTAGGCAAGTTTTTAACCTAACTTCATGGCAACTTTTCACCTAGTTCCAAGAGTAATATTGAAAATCATTTCAAAGATGAGTTATAGAGAACATTGTAAGCTTTCCAAAATGTACAAGAACTCCTTGAGATCATTTTTGAGTAGGGAGAATCAAAGAGATGAAGTTGACAATTTCTCACTTTGATTTCAAGCCATTTCATGAAGAACAAAATTCAAATCCTCAAGGATGCTGTACAATCTTCACTTTTCAGGCCTCAAACTCATTTGTCACTCCACCATTAATTAATTTCACAAGGTTTCATGCCCTAAAGACAAGCATTCAATTCTTTGTACATGGACAATTCCATTTTTGGCACAAAGGTGCCATTTCCATTTTGATAAAGCATAACTTTTGCAACTTTTCACTCCTTGAGCCTTGCATTTGTTTTTCTACACACACAAGTCCTATAAACCAAAAGCAAAGTGTATAAGACTTGTACCAACTCAAACCAGGCCTGTACAAGCATGTAGAGAGTTGTCTCCTCACCTTTCTTAAAAGGCAAGCAATAGAGCAAAAAGCCTATAACTCAGAAATCTGTTGTAAAATGGATTTGAAACCTTCTATATACTTATACACAAACACATTACAACCTAAGACACGATTGCTCAAGGCCAGAAACTCTCCCAAACTCTCTATCACCAAAAACCTGCCATAACTTGCAGTTTTGTACCAAGCATAGCCACCCAAAAATCCACTCGTGCGTTTCAAGTTCTAATCACCTAAACACTTAACCTACATCATATCTAAGTGTTCCAGACCATCATCCCTTCACTGTAACTCCTCCTTCTCCATCTTCCATTTTTGTTTTTCAAGATTGCAGGTTGACTTGGATAGGGGGATTCAGGTACTTTCAAGACAAGGTAAAGATTGGAACATACTCAGGGAGGTCCAGGCAAGCTAAAGGGATCTTCAGGCCTTCATAAAACTCACTCAAACTCCATTCACGATCTCAGCTGAAAGAGGTAAGAACTCTAACTTCTATCTCTTCATACAGGCATAGATACAGGTAGTAAAATGTAGATATTATTGTGCTAAAGCCAACCATGTGCACAGATTTCATTTATATTCATTGTGTATAGAGAATTTTAGATTTCAAATTTCTGTAAATATTAGGTTTGAAATTAGGGCCAATGAAATTAGTTTTGATCTTTGATTGTTAGCTTACATGAGTTACATGGTTGAAATCGTGGGAAAGAGTACTACCATTTTCATGTTTGAAGTTTCCATTTTCACGGAGAAATGAGAGAGATATGATTGGTTTGGCTAGCTAGAGGAAGAAGACGAAGTACAGGGCAAGGAAGAGATTCATGTTATGTACTTTTATTTCCAGTTGAACTAACAGATGTACAACCACCCCAGTGGCAAGGCAACGCGCTGAAAATGTTAAGGTCATGGGTTCGAGCCTTGGTGCCTGCCTTTTGCATATTTTCTAATATTTTTGCTATTTTTTTGGTCACTATGCAGCGCTGGGCTTTTGTTCATTTGGGCTGATGGTTTTTTTCTTCTAATATTACCTCATAATTACTCAGGACACCTCTGGCCCAATTTATTTTCATTTATTTATTTTATTTTTGTTTATTTCATTAAATATTTTTCTTTAGCTTAAAAATCATAAAAAATATAAAACATGATAAATATTGCATTTTGTTTATTTTATTTTATTTTCACATAAAAAATATTTTTATTAAATTATATACTAACTATTTTTCTTAAATAAACTTGTAAAATAAAATAGACTTAGATATATTTTTATTCCTTTTTCTTCATACTTGTAAATATTTATTTTGACATATAAAAAGACTAAATGTTTTCATAAATATTATTTATTATTTTAAGACAAAAAATACACAAAAATAATACTTAAAGAACTTTATTTTCTTTTAACAAATTAGAAATTAGGGTTAACCAATTTCTAAAAATAACTTCCTTTTCTTAAATTATTAGGTTTAGTTCAAAAACTCTTTTTCATATAAAAAACAAAACAAATTTCTTTTTCTTGCATATACATAAACATTGCATATTTAATTTATATTGTATATTATTTATTCAAATACTTGTACAAATTCGATTTAGTTGTAATAGATTAAATTAGGTTTACATTATTGCAAATCCCCATTCATAATTTGTATACCCCCTCCCATAAAATGTTGTAATAGCGTAGTAATCTTTAAATTACGCAATTTACCGCTTTTATATACCATGTTAGTAATTAGGGTTTGAATGGCAAGATCAAAACAAATCAAATAGAAAACCCTAATCCAAGACAAAATCAAGCATGAAAATAACACAGTTGCACACAAGCACCCTTAGGGTTACTCCACTTGGTTGCCTTATACAAAAATGGCGATATTACACATGTGAAGTATCTTAGCAAAACAAACAAGTATAAGATCATAGTCCCTCAATGACGCTATTCAAAGTTGCCTTACAAAATGATCTTGGTGCCTCAAAAATGATAAGATACTTTGCAACATTGCTAATCATGGTTATACGATGACCCACACCCTTCCCGTTTACATCCAAATATAGGGTTGCTTACCAAATCAATGGTAAGACAACAATGTCAAAGGAAAAGAAAATGAACAAGAAAGATATTTGAGTAGGCATATTACTTTTAGTTACTTGCTCCTTTTCAAAACAACTATCCTTGCTATTTTCAAAAAAAAACACTCACATTTCCAAAACATCTTACAAACAATGAAAACATTTTCAAAAAGACAAACATCTTTGTATACATTCTTACGAACGAGAATCATTACAAAGGTTGCCTAAACAATGACTTCTTTTGCAAAATACTTTCAAAACCACACAAAGCACAATTTCAAAACAAAAGCAAGTGATCTAGCAAGTAACTAAGAGCCCATGGAAAACCATGGATGAAAAGGGTGCTAACACCTCCCCTTTTCATAATCTACCCCCAGAACTCAAGAAACAATCTCAAAGGTCTTTCCTGTGTTTTTTCACCTTTCCTTTTGGATAAAAGAAAAGTCGGTGGCGACTCTTGCTAACCACAACATTTGCGATAAAATGAAAAACCCTCAAGTCGGTTCTCCCACCGTATCACAAAGACCAAGAAGCCGGATGTTATCATCAATATGGGGAGAAGATTCAAGGGTCCTGTCCAACCAGTTTAAGTGGATGACGTTTCCTATGAGGAAGACAATAATAAAGAAGAAGATGGTAGAAGCATCAAGCTGGAAGGTAGAAATAATCAGGTTTCTGAAGATGAAGACTACTCTGACGAACAATACCCTCCTGCAGATGACAAATACAAGCAGTTGGAAGACAAACTCAAGGCTATGGAAATCCAGAAGGTGAATGGATTGGATTTTGGTGAACTAGGTGTGGTCCCGGGGGGTGGTCATCCCATATAAATCAAGGTCTCCGTATTTGCTAATTATGATGAGGTCTCTTGTCCCAAACTCCATTTGTGGTTGTACGTCCGAAAGATTCAACCTCACACTACTGACCGAAAACTATAGGTCCATTTCTTCCAAGAGAGTTTAGATGGAACTCAACTTGAATGGTTCTATCAGCTCGAAGGAACCAACATTCACACATGGGAGGACTTGGCTACTGCTTTCTATAAACAGTATCAATATAATGCTGACATGACACCGACTCGAGTGCAACTGCAAAACATGTCCATGGGCTCGAATGAAGGGTTCAAGGAATATGCACAGAAATGGAGAGACTTAGCTGGAAGGGTGAAACCTCCTTTGACTGACCGGGAGCTGGTAGATATGTTCATGGGAACTTTGACAGACCCATTCTTTAATATGTTGATTGGAAGCTCTTCGTCTGGTTTTACGGAGTTGATTCTTACTGGGGAAAGAGTGGAAAATGGCATTAAGAGCGGGAAGATATCAAAGACTGCATCTTTTAATGTTGTGAAGAAGACATTCGGGGGTAAAAAAGAAGCCAATGCTGTTTATAAAGGCTGTAGTAAAAGTGATCGCCATCAGTCTGTGGGAGCAGTATTGATCTCCAATCCCGCACCAACGCAACATCAACAGCAAGGAAATCAGCGTAGGCCAAATGCACCAAGGAGAAAATTTACTAAGATCAACATGCCATTGTCATAGGCACTGCAACACCCATTGAAGGCAGATCTGATAACATTGAAGGTTCCTCCTTAGAATCCCAACATCTCCTCTCCTTGGTACAATCCTAATGTGAGATGCGCATATCATTCCAATAATCCCAGACATGACAAAAATAGCTGATGGGCTTTGAAAATTAAAATCCAAGATTTGATTGATGCTAAGGAGATTGAGTTTGACCCCTTCTGAGACCCTCAATGTGATCACTGCTCCCATGCTAAATCATGGCCAAGATTGAGAGTGTCTATTTCATTTGAATTTTCAAAATTGTAATTTCTTTTGATTGTTCGAACATTTATTTTATGTCAAACTTTGTTGTTCCATTAATGAATTGCATATGTTTTTCTTGAAGTAATCCATTCGTTTTAACTATATTTAAAATTATGCTTTTACTTCTTTTTTGTGATATTCAACTCTTGATTAAAAGTTGTAAGCCTTTAGAGGGAGGATGACGAAATTAATACCATAATCTCTACAATATGATTTAGAACAGACCCTGCTGACGATGTACAAGCGTTCTTTCAAATCCTAAACAGTGGAGTTATAAGGAAGATAATCCCTAGTCAACCTCGTTGAGCCTAATAAGTAGGAGTTTTCTTTTTCACACAAATTTAAACCTTTAATCATAACCTAGGGTAGGGTAGTTTCTCAGTTAATTAAAATGTGCATTCAGTCGCAAGCTCTACCTCCATACACGACAAATAGTGTCAAAGATGCTCTTCTAAATCAAAAGACAGTGATGGTTCCCCATAATCACTAAGACAGATAATCATTATCTCTCAAAAGAAAAGCCCGCTAAGTCAAAACCTATGAAGGGGACTTAGGACAAACTGGGGTATCCCGCTGACTGTGATCTCAAAACAGTTCAGGCAAAAAATAGGGATAATAAAGTAAAAAAGAGGTCGCTACGAACCCTCAACAAAAAAAATATTGCAAAAAAAATGATGACTACCTTCTCAAATAAACTTTCAGTATCTGAACCATCATCGAAATACCAGGGCAAAGATTCCAGACTCAATTGGAATCTAAACGCATAATTAACTGAGTATAAGACTGAAGAACATCACGGAGAACAGGTGGGTACAAATAAATTTCTAGCCTTTATCCTTTGTTTCTTAAACTGTGAACCGAGCAATGCTACAACCCTTAAAAGTCCTAGCTGAAGCATGGGTTAGTTCGAAAGCATACTGTTACAAAAGATATCCTGACTTCTGTAAGGCTTACTATAAATCCTGAGTTGAATTCATATTCTTACAAAATTCGGTTGTTTACTAAAAATTCATTTTCAAAACTTCAAGACAGACATAAGCTTTGCATTTTTAAATGTCATTGTTTGCATATGACTAATTGTTCGACAATAGAGAAATTCACAAGACAAATATTCAATGAACGAAAATACTCTCAATGAACAGAATCACCTCAGATGGAAAGACATTTTCCAGTAACAAGCCTTTCATAATCAAGGGGCATGACATGGTGTCTAATTGATCTGGGGGCAGTCGAGTCAAGATTCAGGGAATCTCTCAAAAATGCCGAATAGCCAGGGGTAGACCTCCATTTGAATCACTTGGGGCATTGAACATGAGTTCCAGCAAAGGGCCATGTGCGATCAAGAAAACATTCTCTGGCATGCTACAACACTTACAATGAAAATTCTCTGCATCCTGTGAAGACGGACATAGTTGAAAAATACTATGCATGAAAGAGACCCGCTAGGTTGACAGGCCTAAGAAAAAATAAGGGTATCCCGGCAAACCAAAAAGCTTCGGGCAAAAATTAGGGATATATATAAAAAAAATTATACACCAGACAAGTCGAAAACCTGAAAGGGCGGCTTGGACAAAAAAGGGTATCCCGGTGGGCTGAAAATTTGAAAAGACAGTCCAAGTATAAGTTAGGGATTGAATTGTACGACTATGTCCCATCATCTCATCACTTGTCTATCAGTGGAAGGCTTATCACTCTGATCAGCATTTACCAAGGGATCTAAAAGTTGAGATAATTTTTAAGTCACCCATAAATCCCCACAGAGCAGTTTCCACAGAATTATCTCTACAGAGCTATCTGCACAAGATCTTCAACAGAGATACATTCCCCGTAAGTCTAATGTGCCTTCAAGATGGAAATTAGGGCATCTTCCAGCTGTTAACATGATCATACTCACCAGCAGGTCACCCTAGTAGATAAAGGAATATGATATTTTCCCCGACAATATTGCCAACCTACAGAGTCCCAATCTCCATCGGAGATTACATCATCAGTACAGTTTATGGAAATTCTTTTCCCCAACTGAACTTATTCCTCCAAAACTATAAAACCCCTTGCAGATTTCTTTCTTTCAGCATCACTCATTTCCTCAGTAAGAGTTTTCCTCAATAAAGTGTTTCTCCAGCAGGTTTAGGGTTTATTTCCCCAACAAGGTTTATTTCCCCAATAGATTACAGTCTCCCCAGTTTGAGTCTATTTCTCTAACTACCACAAGTCACCGGTAAAGGACAGTTAGGGTTGCTATCCCCGTAGAGTCGCTACTGAATCAGAAACTAGACCAGGTATCATTCAAACTTATTCTCTCCAGATGAGTCGGCATCTATATCGGAAACTCGACCAGACATCACCTCGAAAGGTTATCCATCTATTTTATCCCTAGCCAGGGTATATAAGAATTAAATTCTCCAATAGAGCGAGGAACGACCAATGTTCCTAAACTCTTCTATTCCCAAGCAGAAGTCAAACATTCCCAGCGGAGTATCCTCTAAAACACTAAGCAGGAATCTCCCAGCGAAGTATCCTCCAAAACAGAAAATAGGAATCTCTAGTGAAGACATTCTAAACAAGATTGAAGATTCATACTCTTCATCCCTAGCGATAGTCAGGGATTTATTTTCCCTGGCCAAAGATGTTACACGAAGCTACCATCATTGTCAGTGACATCTTACATCTCATACATCATTTACGAAATATCGTAGCATATGCATACGAAATGCATATAACACACTCTCATTTATTTTGAGAACATCATTATGCAATGCATTACATATGTCATGACATTGCATAAAGACTAACTTTGTCTTTTCAGGCAAAGTCTACAAACAAGACGAATATCATCAATAATTTTCAAACAGGTCAAAGATTAATTCTCAAAATAAGTCAGGGAAACTATCAAAGACCAGGTGGTATGAATTCCCAAAACAGGTCGGGTTTACCAATGAAAGAGAATTATAGATCAATTCCTGAAACAAGACAGGAAGACCATCTGCATGACCAAATGAGTTCCTTCAAAGATTTACTTTGAAAAACATCTCCTAAAAAAAATTTCCTCGGAGACTGAGTTCCGACAAGCATTTCCTAGGAGACTAAATTTTGACAAGCATTTCCTCAGAGACTGAATTCTGACAAGCATTTCCTCGGAGACTGAATTCCGACAAGCATTTCCTCAGAGACTGAATTCCGACAAGCATTTCCTTGGAGACTGAATTCCGACAAGCATTTCCTCGGAGACTGAATTTTGACAAGCATTTCCTCGGAGACTGAATTCTGACAAGCATTTCCTCGGAGATTGAATTCCGACAAGAATTTCCTCGGAGATTGAATTCCGATAAGAATTTCCTCGGAGACCGAATTCCAACAAGCATTTCCTCGGAGACTGAATTCCGAAAAGAATTTCCTCGGAGACCGAATTTCGACAAGCATTTCCTCGGAGACTGAATTCCGACAAGCATTTCCTCGGAGACTAAATTCTGACAAGCATCTTCCTCAGAGACTGAATTTTGAACAACACTTCCTCAAAGACTGAATTATGAAAAGCACTTACCTCAGAGACTGGATTCTGAAAAGCACTTCCTCAGAGACTGAATTCTGAAAAGCACTTACCTCAGAAATTTATTCTGAAAAGTATTTCCCTCATAGATTTAATATGATAAGCATTTCCTTCAAAGGTTGAATTATGAAAAAACAGTTCCTTCGTAGACTCCTTCCAACATATTTTCTAGTTGAAGTCAGGCATATACATCTTCTGGCTCAGATTAAATCGAGCATAGATTTATTCTGATACTTCTTCCATTTGAAGTCGTGCGTAGATATCTTCTGGATCAAATTAAATCGAGTGTAGATTTATTCTGATACTCCTTAGGAAAAGTCAGGCGTAGACTCCTTCCAACACATTTTCTAGTTGAAGTCGGGCGTAGACATCTTCTGGCTCAGATTAAATCGAGTGTAGATTTATTATGATACTTCTTCCATTTGAATTCGGGCGTAGACATCTTCTGGCTCAGGTTAAATCGAGCGTAGATTTATTCAGATACTTCTTCCATTTGAAGTCGGACGTAAACATCTTCTGGCTCAGATTAAATCGAGCGTAGATTTATTATGATACTTCTTCCATTTGAAGTCGGGCGTAGACATCTTCTAGCTCAGATTAAATCGAGCGTAGATTTATTATGATACTTCTTCCATTTGAAGTCGGGTGTAGACATCTTTTGGCTCAGATTAAATCAATCGTACATTTATTCTGATACTTCTTCCAATTAAAGTCGGGCGTAGACATCTTCTGGCTCAGATTAAATCGAGCATAGATTTATTCTGATACTCCTTCCAGTTGAAGTCGGGCGTAGACATCTTCTGGCTCAGATTAAATCAAGCATAGATTTATACTGATACTCCTTCGGAAAAGTCAGGCGTAGACTCTTTCCAACACATCTTCTAAGACAAAGTAGGGCGTAGACTTAGTCTAATTTCTATCAACGGTTACTTTGGATGGAATCTATAATCCCATCTCCGATGACTCTCCGTCACCTTTCCAAATGGCATCTTTTAAGCCCATTTCCGATACAATCAACCAACAATATTACTTCGTGCACAAGCGAGTGCAAATTTTGGGGCACTTAAGTGTTTAATCATCTTCCACCTTTAAGTGACGAATGGAGGACATGCCAATATAACTCTTTAGGTTTAAGAAGATTGAATAGGGAAAGCTGTTATACCCCAAAATCACCCCCCATTTTCTTTAAGACATTCTTCTAGGGTCCTCATTTGCTCAAAATGGCTCATGAGTTCGTTAGACAAATGCTCCTCCTAAGCAATGGGTCTACAACTAGGGTTTTGAGTTTCTCAATGAAGATTGGGTCCCAAATATCTCAAGTGATTTCCATGGTTCTTCATATGTCTTCAAGGATAGTTATATCAAATTTCAAGTCTTGCATCACAAGTTTGCTCGGTCAATTGCTCAGATGATTGAAAATCAATTGTATTGGGTAAAAAGTCAACTATGGTCAACATACAATCAAACTTCAAGATTTTTGGTCAACATCAACATTTTGAAGTGATATTCATCATTTGATCAGGGATTGATCATGATTTCTCAAGGAAAGCCCTCAAATCATCAAAAGTAACTTTTTTGCCAAATTAAGGTTTTCTTAGGAGAAGTCAACTAAATTTTGACCAAACATAACTTTCACATGCTCCATCAAATTTTCCCCAACCAAAGCCCATTTTGAAGGAAATTAAATTCTCTACAACTTTGTATATGTATGCTCAAGTCCAAAAAGTGCTTCATTTGAAAGATATGAGCCCATACATTATAGGTCATTTCAAAAGTCAACAAAAAGACACTTTTTGTGAAGGCAACTTACTTCAAGATAAAGTCAACAAATGCAAAAATGATCAAAAAATAAATTGAAGAAGACATATTGAGATTTTCAAAGAGTCAAAGATCATCTTCAAAATATGAAACTTGAGAGAGTTATGACCAGTGCAAGTTGGGAAATTTTGAGAAAAATGTATGAAATGCAAAGTGAGCAAACTTGAAATTTTAAACTAGTGGGCCTAACTTTTGATGTTAAAACATGTTCACAATGTGTTATAAGACCTCTAAATCCATTCATATATTTTTTATGATTTTTATTTCTTTTATTTAAATTTTTATTCATTTAAATACAAGTAAATCAAATAAAATATATAATCATTGGGCCAAGGCGCATGGGCTTTTGATTTCAATCACATGGAGGCCCAAGAACACATGATAAACATGCCAAAACCGTGAAAACATGTTGGGAACAAGAATCTATAAGTTTGGAATGTTTTTTTTAAAACAATTTTGGAAATATTTCAATGCGTTTTTTTGCAATGAATTGTGACATGATGGTATAAGATTCTTGTCATGTTCTTATTCCATTTCATTCCTCTATAAATACATGCAATACTCAAGTGAAAAATCCGCGAAAATATTGCCTCAAACACACCTCTAAAATTCACAAAATTCTCAAGAAAAAGCAAGAGTTCAAAGTCAAAATTCCAAGCATTCGCAGCCTAAGCCAATCATTCAAAATATCTCCTGAACCTCTGTAGGGTGAGAATGGATGATTTTTTATGCCCATCTGCACTTGAAACATGCATACAAACCATGGCCAGTTTTTTTATTTTTGTTATCATTCATATTTTTTAATTCCATGCATTGAGCAAGTTACCAGTTGGAAGATTTTGAAGAAATTCATGAAATGCAAATTGAGCAAAATTGCAATTTTGCACTAATGGGCCTAGTTTTTGATATTCAAACATGTTTATAAGATGTGATAGGATCTCTAAAAAACATTCACACATGCTCATGATTTTTATTGCTTTTATTTGAAATTTTATTCATTTAAAAATGAAAAAGGGCCCATCACAAACTCCAGCAAGCCAGCAATGTGTCTAGAATCATGCAAAAATGAAAAAGGGCAAGGAATGATGGAAAAGGCAAGTTTACAAATGGTTTGATTTTTGTTTTTATTGGAGAATTCATGGTTGATACATTACCATGTTCATAAGACCATCTACTCCTCTATATATACTGAAGCAAAGCAAGTCAAAAGGACAGCAAAAAAACTCACGCATAGAAAGCTAGCAAAATTAAACAAAATTCTCAAGAAGCCCTCGAGTCTCAAATTTTGACCACATGCCCTTTCACTCCCTAATTCCTATCATTTTCTTCTCCTGAACATTGAAGGGTGAGTTTAGACCAGATACCATGGTCTGAAACGCACAGTAAAGGCATAACTTGCATCTCCGATTGCATAGCATTTCTTAAAATTCATGATCTTTCATTTCATATGTTTTTAAACTTTGTGATTATTGCTAACATGTTTTTGAGCTTATGATGAACAGGTTTTGACCCTTAACATGTCCTCATGCATGCAAAATGAATGAATACGATTTCTTCCCCCGATCTGTGCATTTGGACTCAAAGTGTATGATCCAATGTGTTTTGGACAAAAATAAGCATTGATTCTGACTCAGGGGGATTTTTTAAGGGGGGTAGGGTTGTTTTGGATCCTTAACTGTTGTTGTTTTTCATGGTTAGGGTTCAAGCCAACCGGAGAAGAAAACCGGAAAGTTGACTTCGGTGGGCTGACTCCGGTGGCGTGCGTGTCGTCTCATTAGTGGCCCACTCAAATATCCCAGTGCACACGTTTTTTGAAATAAAAATGATTGAGTTTCATAATATATATATATATATATATATATATATATATATATATATATATATATATATATATATATATATATATATATATATATATATATATATATATATATATATATATATATATATATATATATATATATATATATATATATATATATATATATATATATATATATATATATATATATATATATATATATATATATATATATATATATATATATATATATATATATATATATATATATATATATTCGTTTGTATCTGAGGTAGTGAATGAATAGTTGGCCTAGTGGTAACATGCATACTCTTAAGGCGTACCCTTACCAATTCCTAGGTTTGACCCAGGCTGCAAGCAATTTTCTTTTTTTCTTTCTAACATTTCATTTCAGATCCAGTGCGTGATATAACTCAAATCTGGGCCATCAGATCATCAAATCACAAATCCAGCACCCCGAAACGCTGGTGACCACGGTGCACTCCAAGGCGCGCTTCCCTACTGGATACATCATAAGGCTTCTGGACTCATCCGTTTTGGGCCTAATGTTCTCCTTCCTCACACCCCCTCCATTTGCTTGTTACAGCGCAACCCATAACTTTTTTTTTGTTTATTATTTATTTTTTTGTTTTAATTTATTTATTTCTTTTTCTTTTTAATTACTTCCTTTTAATAAAAAAAATCATGAAATCAAATAAAAATTAGATTTAGGATTTAATTTAATTAACTTTTTAATTATAATAAAAAATTAATTAATTAAAATCACTTTAAGTTTATTTTATTAATTAAAATATAATTAGAATTAGGCTTTAATTATCATTCAATTATTTTTCTAAATAAAAATACCAAAAATATTTTTTATACTTAGAATTTTTAGGGTTTTAGATATTTCCTCTATTTCATCCTCCGCGCGTTATTTACAATTTCACATTATTATTTTTTCATAACTTATGTAATTACCCATAAGTTGCAATAGTTAAAATTAGGGTTCATTTACATTTTCTCCCATTTTGGTTTGTACTCCCCCATCATTAAGCGATCTAATAGCGTAATTTAATTCTCGCATCTTTATTTTTTATGTATATGTTAAACAGCTAGATGTATGCTAATAGGTTTGCATGACAAGATTTAAAAGAAAATGGCAGAAAACCTAAATATCTAAGATAAATAATTGAAATACAACACACTTGGCACACGTGCACCTCTAAGGTACCTCCACTTGTTGCCTTCCAAAAATAAACAGTCACGTCTCTCGAACGTGAAAAGTTTTAGCAAAGACCCTTTGGTTACAAAATCACAGTCCCTTGATGACCCTTCAATGCTGCCTCGATAAATGATCTTAGTACCTTAGGGTAATTGCTAAAGTGTCCTACGAGTTGCCTTCGTAACTATACGATGACTCGCGCCTATCCCTCAAACATCCAATGATAGGGATACCCACCAACTAATGGAAGGATAACACTATCTAAAGGAAAAGAGGAAAAGAACAAAGATCTTTTGAGTAGGTAGATAGCTTGTAGTTGCTTGCTCACAAAATAACCAAATTTCTCACACATACACTCTCTTTTCTAAATATTTTCAAAGATAAAAAACACTTTGTATGCGTTCTCAATGATACAAGAATAATTATAAAGTTTTCTGCACTAAGGCATCTTTTTCAAAATATTTTCAAAAACACACAAACACAAATCATTTTCAAATGTGAGCTAACAACTAAGAGCCCGTAGATAACTACGGATAAAAAGGGTGTTAACACCTTCCCTTTTCATAACCTACCCCCTTACTCAGAAAAATTCTGAAAGGTCTTCCCTGTTCTTTTCACCCTTTCCTTTATTAGATAAAAGAAAAGTCGGCGGCGACTCTTACTAACCACAACAATTGCGATAAAATGAAAAACCAGTAAAGTCAGTTCTCCCACCGTATTACAGAATTGACGACTCTGCTGGGGAAAACTAAAAGTGGGGTTACCTTAGAGATAATTTATATTTTAAATGCTTTCCTTGTTTGACTTGATTGATTTATTCTTGAAGGGTTATTTGGGTATTCTTGTAAAGATCCTATACCCGTATCTGGGGAATTTTAGGTAAGTAGCAATAGATCATGGAAACTATACGACATAGACCGATATGGTTGAAGCGATAGCTACATTAGTGTGACACATTTGTGGGTATGGATGTCCCTTGAGTTGAATCAAGGAGAATACGAGGCCATTGAGTGGTGTCATGAAGAACCAACTGACCGTAGAACTTTAATCGAACGACTTGGCCATTAGAAAGTAGTGAGACAGCCGGCTTTGGTGCAGATTGAAGTTGGTTGATACTCGATACTACACTCATTGAGATCGGACTTTCAGGATATTTCGGTCTCGAAAACAGATTGCTTGTGCTGAAAAAATGCCCGATGAAGAAAGATCAATGATATTGAGATTCCTTAGAACCCGATTACTTCTTTAAGGACAGGTTGAACCAACTAAACTTCAAGAGGGTACTTACCTATAAAACCCCATGCAAGCCTAAGCCTAAGGTCTTTATGTGTTTTTTTGTGATTAATTATTCATAATACCATAAGCATCATAACATTAATACCATTTCATCTCCTAACAATTTCAAGGACCAGGGAATTTATCTTTGTTCTGTTTTGCAGACTATGGCTTCCACTCGCCGAAATACCATCCGAATCAGATTCATAAAGGTGCTTCCTCAACTTAAAGAGTTAGCATCAAGGGTTCCTGAAGATTCTCCCTTCACCAAAAGATATGGTCGACTTCTCAATCTGGCTACCTCCAGCTTTCAAGAAGACATGACGTGTGTGCTCTTTCAGTTCTTTGATCTTATGCATCATTGTTTCACCTTTCCCGACTATCAATTGGTGCCTATATTGGAAGAGTTATCTCAACTATTAGGAGTGCATGTGCTTGATAAAATGCCATTCACTGGTTTAGGGGAAACTCTGAAGCCTGAAGTTATGGCCAAGGCCTTGCATTTGAAGAGATCCGACATTGCAGCTAATTGGGAAACAAGGAGTGGGTTCGAGGGTTTTCTAGCCAAGTTTCTATTAGAGAAGGCTCAAATGTTTTGGGAAGATATAGATTTTAAAACTTTTGAAGATGTCTTGGCTCTTCTAATCTATGGTTTGGTTTTGTTCCCTAATCCGGACCAACTCATAGATGTGAATGGTGTCAAGGTTTTTCTTTCTCGTAACCCCGTGCATACTTTGCTTAGAGACATTCTACATTGTTCTCACACTTGTACCATGAGGAAGAGAGAGACTCTTATGTGTTGCATTCAGTTGCTGTCTAGGTGGTTTATTTCTCACCTTCCTCGATCAATATTGAAGAATGAACAAGGCTTGACGTGGTCTCAAAGGATGATGTCGCTCTCTCATTCAGATATTTATTGGTGTTCCCAATCTCTAGAGGATCTTGCTATCATTGACCATTGAGGGGAGTTCCCTAACATTCCACTCTTGGGAATTAGGGGAGGCATTACTTATAACCCTTCTCTAGCACTACGAAAATTTGGCTATGCTCAAAGAGATGGCCTTCATGACGCACTCATCCAAGGAATTATATTCGACTACGAGAAAGACATCCAAGGTTATCATCAAAGGTTTGCACGAGCTTGTGGCATGGTAAACAAGGATGATAGCAAGACTTTGGGGAATAAGAACTCTATTCCTTTGGAGACATACCTCAAATGGGTGCGAGCTCGCGCTCAATATCTCATGATGCCGTATCCAACCATCCTACTGATAGTCGTGGAGCCTGTTGTTGAGGGGGATATTCCTTATACCATTCTTTATCCTAATATTCCTACTGACCTTGAAGAGTTGCAGAAGTCTTGGATTCAACTGAAGGAGGAGTGATACATCTTTGAGACTCAATTCTATGCAAGTGAGAAGAGGGTGTTGGAGCTCATAAATCAACTTCAAGAGGAGCGGGGTCTTATTGCATACAGCAGTACAAAGAGGAAGCGTCCATGGGATATTTGAGTCTTAGATTTTAGGAATTTCATTTTATCTTTGAGAGATTTTGTTATCATTGTAAGCCTAAAAGACATTTGTAATTTGAACTTTGCTAATAAATTTTTTGTTTCCTCCTGGTTCGAAAATTTAAATTTCCTAAGTTCCTTGAAATCACTACATTTACATATCATGCATCATTTCATAACAGGTTTTTCGTACAGGTTTATCATTTTCTCGCTGTTTATTTCAGCAGAAAAATGGCCTTCGAACAAACCGTAAAGGATCTTCAGGCTCAACACGCCCAGTTCCAAGAAACTCTCATGAATCTGGCCCAAGGGCAAAAGGAGTTGTTAACATTTGTCGCCAAGAAAAAGAAGACCAAGAAGCCAGCTTCTGTCCTCAATATAGGGAGAAGGTTCAAGGGTCTTGCTCAACCAGTCCATGTAGAAGATAACTCCTCCTAGGGGTGGTTATCCCACATAAGTTCAAGGTCCTTGTCTTCGCCAAATATGATGGGGTATCTTGTCCTAAACTTCATCTGAGGTCATACGTCAGAAAGATCTAGCCTCACACTACTGACCAGAAGTTATAGGTCCATTTCTTCCAAGAACGTTTGGCTGGAATGCAATTAGAATGGTTCTATCAGCTGAAGGGAACCAATATCCACACCTGGGAAGATTTGACTGTTGCTTTCTATAACCAGTATCAATACAATGTTGACCTGGCACCAACTCGAGTGCAGCTGCAAAATATGTCCATGGGCTCAAGAGAAGGGTTCAAGGAATACACACAGAAATAAAGGGATTTAGATGGCAGGGTACAACCTCCTCTGAATGATCGGGGAATGGTAGACATGTTCATGGGCACTCTGATAGGCCCATTATTTAATCTGCTGATCGGGAGTTCCTCATCTAGTTTTACAGAGATAATTCTGACCGGGGAAAGGATTGAAAGCAGTATCAAGAGTGGGAAGATCCCGATGGCTATATCTTCTAGTGCTGTGAAGAAGCCATTCAGAGGTAAATAGGAAGTAAGTGTGAGGAAAAAAGTGAAAGAACTGAGTTTTAATGCTTGTCAGAAACCTATCTGTGCAAATATGTCATGCTTCAAACAGGTGCAAGTGAAAAACATCAAAAACAAGCATTTTTCTCAAAACAGACTGCATGAGCCGGCTCATGGAACCTTAGGCCGGCTCATGAGAAGAATATTTTGGCTTGGAAACTTCCGGGAAGGCGCACGCCTTCTCTATGCATCGACGCATAGTTCTGGGAAAACATGAGTCGGCGCATCAGACAATGAGTCGGCGCATAACTGAAGGAATTTCAACCTCTCTCGCTTGGGAAGGCGCACACCTTCTGTATACCCTGCATGAGCCGACGCATCGCTATATTGTCTCATTTTTTTGCTGTGTTGTTACATCATGGGAATCACTTATATATATTGTTTGGCCTCTATTTTCCAAAATAATACAAGAAAAAGTTAAAGATAGACACAAGAGCTCTCTTCATCTTCAACCTCTCATCAACCATCAACAACTACACACAATCATTTTTGTTGATCAAGTTTTTGGGATTGTGTTGATAACATCCGAATTGAAAGTGCAATTTCAGATTTAGGTAGAGATCTTTGTGGGTTTTTTCTTGAATAAAACCATTGGGGTTTTGTCCTCCAAAGTTGGGGGTTTTTATCACAAGTGTTTGCTTCATTGAATTCAGCCAAGCTAAGGGATTGGAAGACCATGAGGTGTTCAATCGGGTATCGGTAACCAGAGATTGTGAAGAAGGATTTGGGGAAAATTTCTTGGGTTCAACATCATTCAAGGTAGAAGGAGATTTTGTTCAAGATTTGGCATACTTGATTCATCTAGAATCAAGGGAAGAAGAGTGCAACATATAAGATTCATCAAGTGACTTTGAATTGTGGTGATTGTATCTTCTCTTAAAAACTTTGCAAAATTAATTTCATATCCTAAATCTAGATTCTAGAATTGGGGGCAGAGTAGCCCACGCGAGGACGACAGGGTGAACTTCCTTAACAAACACTGTGTCCATTTTAGTTTTGTGCATTTTATTTCTATCTGCTTGAATTTGAGTTATAAATTCTTTCATTCATACAAAATAATTGTAGTGACAAACTAAAACTTTACACCTCATATAGAATTCATTTGAATCACTATAATCACTACAATTTGAGTATAACCAAACCTTGTGTACGTACACCAAGTGTTTGGTGAATTTACAACTCACAAATTTGCTTTATCTTCTCTACAACTAATTGGTAATAACTTACACCTTGTTAAAACTTGCTAAAGAGATTCATCATATTCAATTCTAGTGTGATTCTATTCTCATCATTTTCATTAAATTGGTTTGCATATCCAATCTTTCCAATACGTAAAGTTTAGACGATCGGATTCAGTGCTGTAGCTCTCTGATAAAAACAATTTCATAAAAAGAAAAAATTTTCAAACAGATCTATTCCACCCCCCCTTCTAGATCCTTCACAGCTTCTAACAAGTGATATCAAGAGCGCCGATTTGTCCAGTGCTTCACATACAACTTCTAGAAATGGATTGTGATCCAAAAGGGGCGTACGCTAGAGCACCCGTTTTCACAGGTGAAAATTATAGATATTGGAAAGATTGTATACGTGTCCATATCACATATGTTGATAGGAAAATATGGAAGGTTATCCAAGATGGGCTAGTTGCAATAACTACGCAAAATGCTGTCGGGATAACCGTTCCTAAACCGGAAGCACAATGGGATGAAAAAGATGAGAAAAGTTATGCATATGACTGGAATGTAAGAAACATGCTCATAGCAGCTCTAGGAGTTGATGAGTTTTTTCGGGTCTCACATTGTGCCACGGTTAAGGAAATGTGAGACGCTTTGAAAGTCACCCATGAGGGCACAAATGATGTAAAATTGGCTAGAATCAATACTTTGACGCAAGAGTTTGATCTCTTTCGCATGGAGCAAGGTGAAACCATCGCTGACATGCAAAAGAGATTTTCTCATATAATGAATCGCTTGCATACACTTGGTCATGTAATTGCCAATTTTGTTGCTACTAACAAAAATTTTAGATGTCTTAGCAGGGAATGGCAACCTAAAGTTACGACAATTAAGGAAGCCAATGATCTAAAAACTTTGGATCTCACAACACTATGGGGTAAGCTTCAAGAACATGAGCAAGAGCTCATAAGCCTTGGAAAGCATGAAAAGAAAGAAAATAAAGAAAAGTCAAGGGACTTGAAGAAGTCTATAGCACTAAAGGCTTCAAGCACCAAGTCATCCACCTTAATTTCGTGTGCAAGTGAATCAAGTGATGACGACGAGAGTCCGGATGAGGATATGGGTTTGTTCGTAAGAAAATACAATAGATTTCTCCGGAAAAATGAAATTCAACATTCGGATAAGAATCTCATCAATTATAGACGCCACTCTCAACCAAGCAAGAAAGATGAAAGAAAGAAGACTAAGTCACGAGGATCATGCTACCATTATGGAAAAACCGGTCATTACAAGCCGTATTGCCCCTATTTGAAGAAAGACAAAGCCAAGGCCAAAAATCAAAATAAACCAACCAAAGCTAGAAGAGCATACGAAAACCTTTTTCTCATGGCTCATCAACATAAGAAAAATAATGTAAGTCATGCTAAGTATGATCATATTTATGAAATGTCTTATTTAGAATTATTAAGTTCCTTCAATATTTTACACCAAGAGGCTAAGGAAGCTTTCAAACGCTTAGCCTCAAACAAGAAAATATTTTCATATCTAGAACAAAATATTTTTGATTCCGAAAAGGAATTAGAAGCTCTTAAAGCATCTATGATAAAAAATATTAAAGGAAAATGTGAAAAAGAAGAGAGACCTTGGTTTAAATGGAATGGACGTGAAACTTGTCATATTTGGCAAAAAGAAGTTAGAACTCTCAAAGCCAAAGTAGACAAAGCTTTACAACCTAAGATTACGTTTGCTATCAATTGCTCAAACTTCAGAAAAAGTATGATTAATCCCTATCAAAAATATACCTATGAGGTAAGGGATCAAGATAGCAAGAGTAGATCTCACTTAGATATGTCTTGCCTATATTGTTGCAAGAAGGGACATACCATTAGTAAATGTTGATTTATGAGATTCCTAGTTCCTAAAGGCATATACCAATGGTTCCCCAAAGGCAACAAATGTTTAACTCACACTCAAGGACCCAATGAATGTTTGGTACCTATTGAAACAACTGGTTGAAAATCATCAAACAATGAAGTCGCCATCAAACGTATTTTATCCCACATGAAAGGAAAGGTAAACATCGAGAAAACCTGAGAAGGGAGAAGTCAAGGTCTTGTGACTGAGAAATTGGGTAAGGGAGTCTGTTACGCGAGGGGAAGGTATTAGCACCCCACACGCCCGTAGTACTCTACGGTACCCACTCTTGTTATCTATCTTATGGGTGTGTTTAATTTATGCTTACTGCTTATTACTACTACTAAGGGGAGAATGCATGCAAAAGAAAAGAGAAAATAATGTAGGGAAAATAAAATTGTACTCGCTTGGGCCCTACCCCAATGCCTACGTATCCTTTTTGAGGAATCAGAGCTACCGTAATTCGGCTCACATTTTTTGTTTGTTTGTGTTTTTTAATGTAGAATGTTAATTCCGCCTTCTACCGCAAGTCGACCTTTGGAGACTTATGCGTTGGCACAAAAGTAAATTAATCATGTTCTTACCTGAAAAGGGTTTTAGAGAAAAGGTGCTCGAGCACACAAAAGAGGTTTGAATTGGTTTGTGTTTTTGTTACCTTGGAAAAAAGGTTTAAGTATGATTAACATGTTTTTGATTTGCTAAGAAAAGATTAGTTTTAAATGCAAGGATGCAAAAAGGGAAAGAAAAGAGTCTAAGGGAGACTAGACTATTTCTAAACTTAATGTTATCATACAATGATGGTCCTAAGATTTGGATTAACAAAAGGGAAACGTCTACCTAATGTTAGCATGCATGGTTTACAACCTAAGGTCTAACTTGCATCCGAACGGAGCAAGCTCATCCTAAGGGAACATGGTACGTACAAGTATAAAGAAAACAAGCTAATAATATCAAGAGAGCACACCTAGAAAGATCCTATCTAAGTTAGCAAGCCAAAGAAAGTCTAACAAAACTATCCTATAGGGAACATGCAATGAGAGTGAAGTCGTGATCTCAATTTCTAAATTGAGTGACTCATCGATCAACAAGAAATAAAGGAAAGCGATAAAATCCTATAGGGAGCATGCACTGAGAGCAAAGTCGTGATCTCAATTTCTAAATTGAGTGACTCATTGATCAAAGAAGCAAACACAAGCACAACACATATATCAAATGAAGTGCGGAATGCTTGCTACAGGTCTTTAGACAGCGACTTCGAGCATACGCTCTTTACTTCCTACTTCGCATGGTATCTAGAAAAGTGGTAAAGTGCAGAAATGAGGAATAAAATAAAATCGCAATGATACCGAACAGAGATAGTCTGTTGCCTCTTCAAAACAACACAAGCAATAAGAAAACTCTACCAAAATCTCCTCGAATTTTCTTGTAGAGGATTAAGCTCTTAATTCCCTTTATAACTTCTTAAAACTCCTCGACAAAATTCTTTTATTTACCAAAATCATAAAAATTCAACCGCCATTATTAATCAAAAATTATAATTGAAACTAGTATAGAAAAAGAAACTTGAAGGGTATAAAGTTGCAATAGGCACTATAGTGCAGCAAACCTGGCACCAAGTCCAAATAAACTAGCCCATGATGGATTTTTGCCTTATCTTCAAGTAAAAGAAACCATGGGCCTAAGGGGAGGGATCTGGTTCAGCCCAGAGTTTCCATCATCATTTTTTGCATTATTGTTCAATAATAGCATAAGTAGATAAATTAAGAATGAAATGAATAGGGATTTAGGGTTAAATCCGGTACGACTGTTCATCTCCTTCGATCGAATCACCGCCGTAACTTCCCCCTCCGTCACGATCTCAGTCCTCAGAACCTCCATCCTTTCCTTCTCCGATCAGCCACAGTCAACCTTTATCTCATGCTCATCAACATAAGAAAAAGAATGTAAGTCATGCTAAGTATGATCATATTGATGAAATGTCTTATTTAGAATTATTAAATGAAGAAGTGAAAAACACAAGAAGGGGGGGTTGAATTGTAAAACTGAAAATCAATGCAATGAACAAGATATTTTTATCCTGGTTCGTTTGATCTCAAACTACTCCAGTCCACCCGTCAAGGTGATTTCGCCTCTCTCCAACGAGGTCTTAATCCACTATATTCAACTGAATATTACAAACTGCTTTAACAACTGCTAAAGCCTTCTTGATGCAAACCACAACTCGGTTTGTCAAGGAAACACTTTCTTACAAAGACGATAAATCTAGGTGTGTGAATGTTTTCTACAAAACTGTATCACAACTGTGATGTTACACACTTTAAGCTTATGAAACTAGATTGCTAAAATATAATAGTAAGGAATTATGGAGCTTTTTAGCAAACTGAGAATGAGAAGATGTAGAATAGCTTTTAGGCGTGTAATATGATGTAGAGCATTAGCCAATTCAATCTTCATACTCTTGTTTATATAGCACTGAGATTGTTGAACGTTGGAGCAATAATCTTGATTCAATGCTAATAACAAACTTTCCTTATTAAGCAGATCTTGTCTGGAATGAAGCCGTTGGTAATAATTTGCTTTCAATGCACAGTATTGTTGCTACTTAATGCATGTTCTGGCTTGGCTCATTCTGACTCTGCTTAAGTGCTGATGAACTGTTGTTGTCTTTATCAGAGTGTTAAGCGCAGTTCTGTTCATCAAGCTTCAGCATTCGCGTGAGTTATTCTTCTGATTCTGGTATTCTGATATAGCATCTTCTGATGCTGACGTTAAGAACCAATATTCTGATGCTGATTAGGTGTGCTCTTGCTGATACCTATCAGAGTTTCTGCAAAACAGAAAGTAATATTTTAGGTAGCAAGTAGTTCTTACATGAATCACATAAATAGTATATCTTTTCAATTTGTTATCATCAAAACTTAAACATAGGGTAGTAGATTCAAACTTTGTTCTAACATTAAATTCCTTCAATATTTTATATCAAGAGGCTAAGGAAGCTTTCAAATGCTTAGCCTCAAACAAGAAAATATTTTCATATCTAGAACAAAATATTTTCGATTCTGAAAAGGAATTAGAAGCTCTTAAAGCATCTATGATAGAAAATATTAAGAGGAAAATGTGAAAAAGAAGAGAGACATTGGTTTAAATGGCATGGATGTGAAACTTGTCATATTTGGAAAAAAGAAGTTAGAACTCTCAAAGCCAAAGTAGACAAAGCTTTACAACCTAAGATTACCTTTGCAATCGATCGCTTAAACTTCAGAAAAAGTATGATTAATCCCAATAAAAAATATACCTATGAAGTAAGGGATCAAGATAGCAAGAGTAGATCTCACTTAGATATGTCTTGCCTATATTGTTGCAAGAAGGGACATACCATTAGTAAATGTCGATTTATGAGATTCTTAGTTCCTAAAGGCATATACCAATGGTTCCCCAAAGGAAACAAATGTTTAACTCACACTCAAGGACCCAATGAATGTTGGGTACCTATTGAAACAACCGGCTGAAAATCAACAAACAATGAAGTCGCCATCGAACGTCTTTTATCCCACATGAAGGGAAAGGTAAACATCGAGAAAACCTGATAAGGGAGAAGTCACGGTCTTGCCACTGAGAGACCGGGTAAGGGAGTCTGTTACACGAGGGGAAGGTATTAGCACCCCACACGCCCGTAGTAGTCTATGGTACCAACTCTTGTTATCTATCTTATGGGTGTGTTTAATCTATGCTTACTGCTTATTACTACTACTAAGGGGAGAATGCATGCAAAATAAAAGAGAAAAGAATGTAGGGAAAATAAAATTGTACTCGCTTGGGCCCTACCCCAATGCCTACGTATCCTTTTTGAGGAATCAGAGCTACCGTAGTTCGGCTCACATGTTTTATTTGTTTGTGTTTTTTAATGGAGAATGTTAATTCCGCCTTCTACCGTAGCTCGACCTTTGGAGACTTATGATTTGGCACAGAAGTAAATTAATCATGTCCTTACCTGAAAATGGTTTTAGAGAAAAGGTGCTCGAGCGCACAAAAGAGGTTTGAATTGTTTTGTGTTTTTGTTACCTTGGAAAAAGGGTTTAAGTATGATTAACATGTTTTTGATTTGCTAAGAAAAGATTAGTTTTAAATGCAAGGATGCAAAAAGGGAAAGAAAAGAGTCTAAGGGAGACTAGCCTATTTCTAAACTTAATGTTATCATACAATGATGGTCCTAAGATTTGGATTAACAAAAGGGAAACGTCTACCTAATGTTAGCATGCATGGTTTACAACCTAAGGTCTAACTTGCATCCGAACTAAGAAAGCGCATCCTAAGGGAACATGGTATGTACAAGGATAAAGAAAACAAGCTAATACGCTCAAGAGAGCACACCTAGAAAGATCCTATATAAGTTAGCATGCCAAAGAAAGTCTAACAAAACTATCCTATAGAGAACATGCAATGAGAGCAAAGTCGTGATCTCAATTTCTAAATTGAGTGACTCATCGTTCAACAAGAAATAAAGGAAAGTGATAAAATCCTATAGGGAGCATGCACTGAGAGCGAAGTCGTGATCTCAATTTCTAAATTGAGTGACTCATCGATCAAAGAAGCAAACACAAGCACAACACATATATCAAATGAAGTGCGGAATGCCTGCTACAGGTCTTTAAACAGCGACTTCAAGCATACGCTATTTATTTCCTACTTCTCATGGTATATAGAAAAGCGGTAAAGTGCGGAAATGAGGAATAAAATAAGGTCGCGATGATACCGAACGGAGAAAGTACGTTGCCTCTTCAAAACAATGCAAGCAATAAGAAAACTCTACCAAAATATCCTCGAATTTTCTTGACAAGGATTAAGCTCTTAATTCCCTTTATAACTTCTTGAAACTCCTCGAAAAAATTCTTTTATTTACCAAAATCATAAAAATTCAACTGCCATTATTAATAAAAAATTATAATTGAAACTAGTATAGAAAAAGAAACTTGAAGGGTGTAAAGTTGCAATAGGCACTATAGTGCAGCAAACCTGGAACTAAGTCCAAATAAACTAGCCCATGAAGGATTTTTGCCTTATCTTCAAGTAAAAAAAAACATGGGCCTAAGGGGAGGGATCTGGTTCAGCCCAAAGTTTCCATCATCATTTTTTGCATTATTGTTCAATAATAGCATAAGTAGATAAATTAAGAACGAAAGAAATAGGGATTTAGGGTTAAATCCGGTACAACTGTTCATCTCCTTCGATCGAATCACCGTCGCAACTTCCCCCTCCGCCACGATCTCAGTCCTCCAAACTTCCATCCTTTCCTTCTCCGATCAGCCACGGTCAAGCTTTGTCTCATGGCTCATCAACATAAGAAAAAAAATGTAAGTCATGCTAAGCATGATCATATTGATGAAATGTCTTATTTAGAATTATTAAATTCCTTCAATATTTTACATCAAGAGGCTAAGGAAACTTTCAAACGCTTAGCCTCAAACAAGAAAATATTTTCATATCTAGAACAAAAGATTTTTGATTCCGAAAAGGAATTAGAAGCTCTTAAAGCATCTATGATAGAAAATATTAAAGGAAAATGTGAAAAAGAAGAGAGACCTTGGTTTAAATGGCATGGATATGAATCTTGTCATATTTGGAAAAAAGAAGTTAGAACTCTCAAAGCCAAAGTAGACAAAGCTTTACAACCTAAGATTACCTTTGCAATCGATCGCTTAAACTTCAGAAAAGTATGATTAATCCCTATAAAAAATATACCTATGAAGTAAGGGATCAAGATAGCAAGAGTAGATCTCACTTAGATATGTCTTGACTATATTGTTGCAAGAAGGGACATACCATTAGTAAATGTCGATTTATGAGATTCTTAGTTCCTAAAGGCATATACCAATGGTTCCCCAAAGGCAACAAATGTTTAACTCACACTCAAGGACCCACTGAATGTTGGGTACCTATTGAAACAACCGGCTGAAAATCAACAAACAATGAAGTCGCCATCGAACGTATTTTATCCCACATGAAGGGAAAGGTAAACATCGAGAAAACCTGAGAAGGGAGAAGTCACGGTCTTGCGACTGAGAGATCGGGTAAGGGAGTCTGTTAAGCGAGGGGAAGGTATTAGCACCCCACACGCCTGTAGTAGTCTATGGTACCCACTCTTGTTATCTATCTTATGGGTGTGTTTAATATATGCTTACTGCTTATTACTAATACTAAGGGGAGAATGCATGCAAAATAAAAGAGAAAAGAATGTAGGGAAAATAAAATTGTACTCGCTTGGGCCCTACCCCAATGCCTACGTATCCTTTTTGAGGAATCAGAGCTACCGTAGTTTGGCTCACATGTTTTGTTTGTTTGTGTTTTTTAATGGAGAATGTTAATTCCGCCTTCTACCGTAGCTCGACCTTAGGAGACTTATGCGTTGGCACAGAAGTAAATTAATCATGTCCTTACCTGAAAAGGGTTTTATAGAAAAGGTGCTCGAGCGCACAAAAGAGGTTTGAATTGGTTTGTGTTTTTGTTACCTTGGAAAAAGGGTTTAAGTATGATTAACGTGTTTTTGATTTGCTAAGAAAATATTAGTTTTAAATGCAAGGATGCAAAAAGGGAAAGAAAAGAGTCTAAGGGAGACTAGCCTATTTCTAAACTTAATGTTATCATACAATGATGGTCCTAAGATTTGGATTAACAAAAGGGAAACGTTTACCTAATGTTAGCATGCATGGTTTACAACCTAAGGTCTAACTTGCATCCGAACGGAGCAAACACATCCTAAGGGAACATGGTATGTACAAGGATAAAGAAAACAAGTTAATAAGCTCAAGAGAGCACACCTAGAAAGATCCTATCTAAGTTAGCATGCCAAAGAAAGTCTAACAAAGCTATCCTATAGGGAACATGCAATGAGAGCGAAGTCGTGATCTCAATTTCTAAATTGAGTGACTCATCAATCAACAAGAAATAAAGGAAAGTGATAAAATCCTATAGGGAGCATGCCCTAAGAGCGAAGTCGTGATCTCAATTTCTAAATTGAGTGACTCATCGATCAAAGAAGAAAACACAAGCACAACACATATATCAAATGAAGTGCAAAATGCCTGCTACAGGTCTTTAAAAAGCGACTTCGAGCACACGCTCTTTATTTCCTACTTCTCATGGTATCTAAAAAAGCGATAAAGTGCGAAAATGAGGAATAAAATAAGGTCGCGATGATACCGAACGGAGAAAGTCCGTTGCCTCTTCAAAACGACGCAAGCAATAAGAAAACTCTACCAAAATCTCCTTGATTTTTCTTGACGAGGATTAAGCTCTTAATTCCCTTTATAACTTCTTGAAACTCCTCGACAAAATTCTTTTATTTACCAAAATCATAAAAATTCAACCACCATTATTAATCAAAAATTATAATTGAAATTAGTATAGAAAAAGAAACTTGAAGGGGGTGTAAAGTTGCAATAGGCACTATAGTGCAACAAACCTGGAACTAAGTCCAAATAAACTAGCCCATGAAGGATTTTTGCCTTATCTTCAAGTAAGAAAAAACCATGGGCCTAAGGGGAGGGATCTGGTTCAGCCCAGAGTTTTTATCATCATTTTTTGCATTATTATTCAATAATAGCATAAATAGATAAATTAAGAACGAAAGAAATAGGGATTTAGGGTTAAATCCGGTACGACTGTTCATCTCCTTCGATCGAATCACCGCCGCAACTTCCCCCTCCGCCACGATCTCAATCCTCCGAACCTCCATTCTTTCCTTCTCCGATCAACCAAAGTGATCCACCTCTGTAACCAAAATATCCTCTCATCATTTCCGATCCTTCATCGCAAAAAAAATTGTAACTCCTTGCTCTCGTCTTATCCCTTCGATATCTCCCTTCTCTGATTGAAATTAAACAGAATGTCGCTACTCTTCGTCTTGGATTACATCCCCGACTCGCACTCTCCTCCCCTCAGTTCCGATCTCTTTTCCGCCTCACCTCAAATCAATTGCAAAATTTCCTTATCCAATTTGATGTGTCGCTCTTCCGTGAAACCGTTTGGCCAAACCGATCCCGAGCTCTCTTCAGTGTTCTCACGCAACAGTAATAGAAACAGAACAAAAAGATAAGGTGAAGAGAAAACACTATTCGCATATGAGACGATGATACACTATGAAACTCAAATCCAGAGGGAATATGCAGGTAATATCTTCTTCTTTCTTCAATCCTTTGATTGTGAGTAAAATATAATGTTATTATTGTTCTTGCGATGCAGTTCTGATGTGTGTTGCTTCTGAAGTTGGAGATTGAAGTTATTATTGCAATGAAGAAGATGAAGTTGTGTAGAAGCTTGAAGGTGATGTGCAAATGCAGATGGTTGAAACGTGATGGTGTCTCCGTTCGGTGCTGCAAGATGATACACGAAGGTTGATGATGATATGAGGAACCAGTTACAGAAGAGGAATGAAGGTTGATGGTGATGTGGTGAGAATGTTGTGAAGCTTGTTGCAGATTATTGTGTTGAAGTTGCTGTGATGAATGATGGTGGATCCATTGCAGAAAGATGGATTGGTTGTGAAGATTGAAGAAGGTATAAAGCAGGTTGCGTTTTCAGAAGTGGATGAAGAATATTGGAAGGAAGAAAAAAGCAAAAAGTTTTTTTCTATGATTTTTTCTGAATAATTAAAGAATCGTGTAGATGACGAAGGATCTTGAGAAAATGAAGAGTGAAGAGAATTGTCCCTTCTGGTGAGTTTTCCCTCCCTCCCCTCCTTGATTCTGTTATATGAGTTTTCTTTTTGAGTGAAAAAGGTTAAGGAATTCTGTTAGAGGTGGTTAGGGAATTAGAAAAATATGTTGACAGTTAGTTATTTGGGGAAATCAGTTGGTTCTGTTTATGCAGGGTAGTTTAATTTTGTTATGGGAGTTAGGAATTAGTTGGGTGGAAGTTAGGATTCAGTTATGTAGGGTAGTTACAAGTTAGAGAATCGGTTAGAAACTTTTGTTTTTGACAGTTAAGGGGATTGGTTAGAGGAGTTGGTTATATGTTTTTCTGTTAGAAGTTAGTTGGGCTTAGAAAAACAGTTAGGGAGTTATATGGAAAATGGTTAGGAGATTTGGTTTTCTGCTGGAAGATGGACTGGGAATTCTGTTTTTTGTTATGCGGTTATGATGAGTTGTTAGTTATATGGTTAGAAAACTATTTTTTCCTGTTATTCTGAGCTGGATTTCTGGTTTCACTTATGAACTGGTTTTGGGTATTTTTGCAGGGACTTATTACAGCAGGGTTATAAAGAGGTTATCTCACGGTTTCTTGTGTGAGCAGGGCTGAAGGAAATATGCAAGAATGGTGGTTTAGATTGAAGCAAGGATTAGTGTGTACTCTTGGCAAGAAAATGGACCAAGTTTTGTATAAGTTGAAAACTATTATTGAATGGACTTTGAATTAGCCTTTGGTCTGTTTTGGAACAAGGCATTAATTTTTATTAGGATGCAATAGAAATTTGAACTGTTTGTAATGTTTCTTTGAAATGCCGGATTTTAGATGTAATGACAATGTTGAATGGTTTTTATGCGAAGAAATTGGAACTTGAATAAAATTTGATCTTGAATTTTTGAAATTTGGATTTGAACCTTGCTTTCTTGAATTATGCCTTGCAACTTGAAAACTAGTCTTAGGATGCAATTGAAGTTTGAATGACCTTGTATGCCTTGAATGCAATATTAATTTGGAAATTCCAAATCTTCAATCTCCTATCCGAAATCAAGTATTCTTCAAATAGAACTAAGAGCTCCCAATGCTTCTCTTCATTTGCAACTTGAATGAAATACATGATATCAAACCTTTTTTATGGATAATTCACGAGATAAACTCAAAGATGACTAAAGAAAGACTTTTATTTGAAATTCAAAATCTTGATCATGGATGAACATGGTGTGCTTTCTTCTTCAAAGTGACTTGAATTCCAAGGAATCCACGTGGATGGAATTTCCAAACTTAATACGTCTGCCTCTTATAATATTGGTCCAATTTAACAAATTCGAACCACTTGAACTCATGACCCCAAATAATTACTTGAACGAATAATTTCACCATATTGAATCCACACTAATTAAATTCACTCAATATCCATCAAACTTGTATAACAAAAAATGAGAGAACCAATAATGCCTTAATCTCAGTGAATTCGTAACATCATCCTAGTATCACGTCTTTACTTGATGATCGACAAAATTTTAGTGCTTTGAATCCCTAAGAACGAATGATAAGGCTTGATGCATAGAATAACTCATGGATATCTAACGATCCTCAACTGAACAAAAATCAAGCATAAGTATAGGTAAAACCTAATTCTCTGGCTTTGGATACTCAATGAGGAGAAAGATAGCTTAAGCCAAAATCCTGGTTCAAAATAACCTTAATTACAACCTTGATGAGACACTAAATACCATAAGTAAAAACCCTAATGCACTTTGCTCTGGATGAATTCTTGATAGGGGTAACCTTGTAGCTTGATGAAGAAAAGATCCACAACATCCATGAACACAAAACCCTAATTCCATAATTTCACTGTCTTGAAGAATAACCAGATGAATCAAGCTTTGTTGAACATATACACCTCAATCAATTGCCAAAACCCTAATCCCATCCATAAACATTGATCTTATGCAAAATTCGTTGATGAATGATGCATGAGGAGTTAACTGACCTAATGAAGGTTATGTACATGTGAAAAGTGTGAACCACATAAGCCAGATAAAAGTGAAGGGTAGGACAAATTTGGGGTATTACAGCTGCCCCTATTTAATCGTCTTAAACCTTAAAGTACGATTGGCGCGTGCCTTTCGGAAGTTCAAGGTTGAAGATGATTAAATACCAATGCCAAAAATTTGTTCTGGGAGAAAGCGTGAGTGTTTATTTATTTTTGTGATATCTGCTGGTGAATTAAAAGAAGTGGGACTAAACCAGAGGTATACGTCGATCAAGACACGACGACTTCAGAGTACATCGATCAAGACACAATGACTAATAGGAATACATCGGTCAAGACACGATAATTTGGAGGAAAGGTATCGATCAGGACACGATAACCAAAAGGAAGAAATCGATCAAGACACGACGGCTAACAAGAATACATCGATCAGGACACAATGATTGTTTGAACTGATACAGATGAGTATCGAAAGAAGATACAGGCCAATGTCAAGAAAGGTTAAACACGAACGGGTGTTTGAATCAATACAGACGAGTATTGAAAGGAGATACGGACGAGTATCAAAAGGTTAAACACGGACAAGTGTTTGAATCAATACGGGCGAGTATTGAAAGAAGATACAAACGAGTATCAAAAGGTTAAACACGGACGAGTGTTTAAGTCAATACAGACGAGTATAGAAAGAAGATACAGACGAGTATCAAAAAGGTTAGACACGGACGAGTGTTTGAATCAATACAGATAAGTATCGAAAGAAGATACAGATGAGTATCAAAAGGTTAAACACGGATGAGTGTTTGAATCAATACGGACGAGTATCATACAAACGAGTATCAAAAGGTTAAACACAGACGAGTGTTCGGGAGTCTGACATGGATGAGTGCTTAGGAATTGACACAGACGAATGTTTATGAGTTGAAAAGACGAGTGTTTAGGAGTTGACATAGATGGATGTTTATGAATTGACACAGACGAGTGTCGAGAGAAGATACGGATGGGTATCAAGGAAGGGTTTACACGGGCGAGTGTTTGGGAGACCGACACAGACGAGTGTTGGAAGACTGAATTGTTTGTCGGATGGGAACTGACTACCAGACAAGAACTGGGTTTAGAATGACAAAGTGTATTGATTTTATTGGCACTATTAGCTGGGCATTGAGAAAGTGAGGTTCGCCAACTGGGGATTTTGGGAATGATATCCTCTTGTAGGGATGTATTATTGTCCTTGAATGGTTCAAGTCTTTCGTGTAAGGTATCTAATCTGGCTTATGCTTCGTATGCATGTTTGAATTTCTTTTGCCACAAAGATCCACTCTGATGGATCAGCTACGCGCTTTTGAAGATGCAATGTTATGTAATGATAACTATATGAAATGAAAAGGAATAGACTTCATGAGGATAAGCAAGGCCTTTTGGGAACTGTTGCTCAACACTGGGGATGCCAATACATGTCAGCACTGGAAGCCTGCAGTACCGAGGACTGTTGGGGACATTAGGAAGAATTTGCACTGGGGAGCTCATGATATCGCAGATTATTGATAACTCCGCTGAAGATTGAATTGATGATGAATAGAGTTTTCAGGTAGGCCACTGAATTCTGAATTGCATTGTCTAGGAAGAGGTAATCTGGCCATACTTCCATACATCCTGAATCGTTGAGAGGATAGTAGAACTGAATATGCCGGAGAATGGATAATGAACACCATGTGGATCTCTTCGAATACGTGCCCCAAGTTTATGCCATACTGGGGAATTACCTCTTGAATAACTTGGGGATAAGAGATGGGCATTGTTGTATCCTAAAATTTTCCCTCCCATATTTCTCAATACATTTCAAGTGAGGTCCTCAAATTGCTTAAGGAAATCCAAAAGTTGACCAGACAAACTCTATCCTAAGACAGTCTACCCCAAATTAGGGTTTCAGTTTGCATCAAGATGTTTGAATAAAAAGGGTCCCAAATTCTCACTATTGTCCTAATATGTTATCAAGATCATCCATGTCAATTTTCAAGCCTTGCAAAGAAAGTATGCTCAGTTAATTCCTCAAAGGCCTGAAAATCGACTATGCTAGGGCAAAAGTCAATTGTGACCCACATGCAGTCAAACTTCAAGATTTTTGGTCAACACTCTAATTTTTAAGTATTATTCATCATTTGATCAAGGGTTGATCATGGTTCCTCAAGGATTACTCACAATTCATCAAAACCAAAAAGTTGCTAAATTAGGGTTTTGTAGGAAAAGTCAACTCAACTTTGACCAAGCATAACTTTCTCATAATTTATCAGAAATGACCCATCCAAAGCTAATTTAGAAGAGGATGTAATTTCCTACAATCCATATTCATCTCCCAAGTTCAAAATATGCACTCACAAAAAGTTATGAATTTGGACATTATAGGTCACTTTGAAAAGTCAACAAAAACACCTTTTTTGTCAAAGCTTCATATATGAACATTGAAGACTCAATTGAGATGAGACCAAAAGGGTTGCTTATAGGACACCATGAGCTTTCTAAAAAGTCCAAGAACACCCTCATAGAGTCAAAATTGAAGGAGTTATGCATTGGGGAAGTTGACCCCTTTTTACAAAAATTGCCAAAAGTCAAAAGTGCCTCAAATTGCAATTTTTGTCAAATGGGCCCAACTTTTTGTACTTGTTTTAAGTTTGTAACATGGTCCACGACCCATGATCCTTCCCACTTTCCTTTATTTTATTTTTTCCATTTATTTTGATTTTTTTTTCAATTAAATCAAATTAAATCAAAATAAAATCATGAAAATATCAAAATAATTTAAACCTTGAGATTTTGTGCATATTTCAGATCTCTTATACAGCTAGCAAGGGAATCAAATCGAGGAAGGCATGTTTGTACACAAAAAGATTGGTTTTTGGCTTGTTTTAGAAATATTTGAATAAGAATCAAATCATGATTCAATCTTCATAATTACAAAGATTTGGAGCAAGTTTGGAAACCTAATTCACTCAAGGACATATATAGGAAAAACTCAGACCAAATGCATAAGGGTTGGAGGCGTGTAGAGTGAAGAACAAACTTGGAAAAACTCAAGAAAATCCGCAATATGTTTTCATACTTCCAGGCATCCTCAAGCCTCCCAAGCCATCTCATTCGCTTCCTGGGTGTACAAGGGGTCTATACCAATCAAAAGCAAGTGATTTTGTGCCCAGAAACGCGAGGTAAGTGCTTCACGACATCCCTCCCTTCTTGAAATCCAATGTCATTATTTTGGCATATGTAGCATGAATTATTCATATATTCTAAATCCTTGAAGCATTTGCAAGCTAATGGTAACAATTAATTGCATTTTTGCTAACCATACAGAGATCCACCATTGTTAGGGTTTCTTGTTTCCTTTTTGGGATTTTCTTGTACAGGTAAAATTGGCCCAAAAGAAAGGTACCATGATGTTCACAAGATCAAGGCGAGTTGATCTGCATCATTAGTTTTGATTTATTGTGCCTGTGTGAGGGTTTGGAAAATTGCAGGGGTTATAGCTACGAATTTTCGTCTGTAGGTAAAATTCCTTGGATTTTACCAACGGAGAGGGGAAGAAGAAGGTGGCGTGGCACCACCCCATTAACCCATTTGAAAATTCGCACGCTGAAAGTTAACATATTGTGTTTTTTAATATAATCTTTGTTTTTGTCTATAACAAAAGCGCGCTAGTAGAGTTGGTATGGAGGCATGTGGAAAAGACCATAGGACCTGGGTTCAAATCCCAGGTCCCCCATATTATTTCATGATTTTATCTCTTGTATAATCAGGTACCTATGCATCCAAGGTGACTATCATATGCCTCAATGCACAGCCATCAGATTTCCCACCAGCTGGATCAGAAGGCCATCACATGAAGGACCATGATGCACCCTGGTCAACTTGCAATATTGAATCAGAAAAGTCAAATGTGGACCCTTGCTTTTGGGCCCAGAATTTGCTATGGAGACCCCCCCCCCCCCCCAATTCCAGGCCCATATTCTTATTCTTTTTTTCTTTTATATTTTCTTTTAATTATTTTAATTAATTATTTCTCTCACAAATTTAATTCTTTTTTTTATAAAAAAACTCATAAAAATTATTTTCATCAAATTAGATTTAGTTTTTTTTCTTCTTTTTTCTCTTTTATCAAAAATTAATTTAATTAGTGTGATTTAATTTTAGGGTAACTTTAATTGGTTTTGTAAATAAATTAAAACAAATTAGAAATTAGGTTTTGTTTAAATTAATTTTTATTTTATTTTCTTAAATAACAAAATATAAAAATAGGTCAAAATTAATCATTTTTCTTAATTTAATTTAATTAGTAATTAGGTTTGTATTTAATTTAAAACCTTATTTTCTTAAAATAATAAAAAACAACAAAAAATAATTTTTCTTTTAATTAGGTTAGACGGGGTCAAAACCCTAGTTTTCTTTCATTCTCGATTCATCGCGCGTTTATTTATTTTTACAATATTGATGTAATTGCTCATGGGATGTAATAGTTTAATTAGGCTTTTTCTTTCATTTATCGTTTTTACGGGTTTTGGCTATGTAATTAATCCCCCTACCTGAAGCCTTGTAATAGCGTAGTCTTATTTCTCACATTTTAATTTTTGCAAATATTAACTGTTAGATGTATGATAATAGGATTGCATGACAAGAATGTATATTAATTTTAAAACGATTAGCAAACCCTAAATGTGCAAAGATAATAACTGAAATTGAATCACTCGCGCATGCGCACTCCTAGGGTATACTCTCACTTCGGTTGCCTTCGGTAAATGGTCATTAAGTATAGGGTATTTTAGTGGTCACCCTCTTGTCTAAACAAAGATCAAAAGTCCCGTTCGGAAATGTTGCCTCAGAAAGGTTGCCTCGGAAATGTTGCCTCGAATATGATCTTAAGACATTAGGGTTATTACTAAGACGTCCTAACATTGCTCTAGTGATCGTACGTCTCTTTCGAATTGACCCTTACAACTCCAACGACGGTGGTACCTACTCACTAATAGTGGGGTAACGCTGTCTAAAGGAAACAAGAACAGAAACATTCTTTTTTCGAGTAGGTAGATGCTAGTAGGTACTTGCTCAAAATCATACTTTTCCACACTTACACACTTTTCAAACAAAGTTTTCAAAAACACTTCGTAACACTCTTGAAGACATAAGCAAGGGTTAAAACGAAGTAAGACAAGAACTTTTTCAAAACACACAAACACGGAAGCAATTTTTAAAATGATGAGCAAGTACCTAAGAGCCAGTGGAAAACCACGGATAAAAAGGGCGTTAATACCTTCCCTTTCTATAATCTACCCCCCGTACTCAAAATCTCGAAAAAGGAATTTTTCTGTGCTTTTTTCCTTTCCAGTTGGATAAAATAAAAGTCGGTGGCGACTCTTGCTTACCGCGACATTTTGCAAACACAAACGCAAAATACAAACCAGCATTTTCCTAAAACAGCCCGGTTCTGCCACCGTATCACAGGCATGAACACCTATGAATGACTCGGTTTAACTTTGTAGGTGCCCCGATTTAGCTCTACGAATTCCCCGGTTTAGCTCTACTGGGGACACACTTGATTAACTCCACTGGGGATGCCCTGGTTTAGCTCTTGGGGGATGTGTAATTGCACGTGCCAGTCAAGAGGCGACTCTGAACTTTCTGAATTCACTTGGGGAATCAGGTTTGAAATTATTTGTAGTAGATAGAGGCAGCTTCGTGCGTTGGCTAGGTCAGAGTGACCGTTATGACGCTTTTAACTTAATTTGTCTCATACAACATAATTGGCTTGAGAAAATTTTGCAAGTACTGATGAGGAATGCCCTTGATGTAGTATCCAACTGGGAGACACGAAGTGGGGTTGAAGGTTTCTTAGCCAAGTTTCTGATAGATCAAGCTCAACTATTCTGGGATAATTTGGATTTTCAGGCTTTCGAAGACATCTTGTCTCTCCTCATATACGATTTGGTTCTTTTCCCGAATCCAGATTCCTTCATAGATGTGAATGCAGTTAAGATCTTCCTATCTCACAATCCTGTACCTACTCTTCTGGGTGATATCTTGCATGCCCTCTATACTCGTACCGTGCGAAGAAGAGGGACCCTCATGTGTTGCATGCCTTTGCTGGCGATGTAGTTTATTTCGCACCTCCCCAAGTCCGTATTGAAGAATGAGGAAGGTTTAGGTTAGTCTTACAAGATAATGTCCCTTGCCCATACTGACATTCTTTGGAGTTCTAAGGCTATGGAGAGCATTGCTGTCATTGATCTATGTGGGGGATACCCTAATGTCCCGTTGCTTGGAATCAGAGGAGGAATAACCTACAGTCCTTGTTTGGCTTTACGACAGTTTGGTCGCGCTCGGAGAGACGGTCCTCATGAGCTACTTCTTACAGATATTGTCTTTGACTAAAAGGGGGACATTGATGAGCATCGCCAAAGGTTTATATGAGCCTGGGGCATGGTGAACAGTTCTGACCCTCACGAGCTTTGACTGAAGACTTCTCTCCCTATGAAACCTTATCTACAGTGGGTCCGAGCTCGAGCACAGAAGCTTGGGATGCCTTATGAAGCTGTGTTGCCAGTGATTGTGGAGCCTACCAATGAAGAGGGCGTTCCTTATACAGTCTTTTATCCCTACATGCCTACTGATCTTGGAGCATTGAAGAGATCCTAGATTCAGTTGAAAGAGGAGAGGGATACCTACCGAGAGAAGTACCATGAGCAAGAAAGGAAGATCTTGAAGCTTACTTGGCAACTTGAGAATGAAAATACAATCAACGACTATGTCAGCACAAAGGGGAAGCGACCATGGGATTTCTGATTTTTGCCTTTTTCTAGTTTAGATTTGCTTTTCAGTTATTTCTTTGTAAACGCCTTAAGGGCATTGTTAAACATTTTTACAAGTTAATCTAATAAAGTTTGCTTTATTTTTGTTTTACAAATTTAAATCTCCCAAAGTCAATGAAATCATTACATATGTATTCCATTATCATGCACATCATTACAGGTACCATTACAGGTTTCTCATCTTCTTCACTATTTATTTCAGCACGAAATGTCTTCTGAAATACCTACCGATCAAGCCATGAAAGCTCTTCAGGCACAGAATGCCCAATTCCAAGAGATGTTCTTGAACTTGGCTAAAGGGCAAGAGGATTTGAAGACTCTCATCCCAAAGGAGAAGAAGAAAAAGAAGAAGAAAGTGGTTCTTCTGAATATGGGTAACAGATTTGGGAATAGGTTGTGACAGGAAGCTGATCTGTCTCTTTCATCCAAAGGGGAGGAGAACCAAGAAGAAGAAAAGGGTCCTAGTCCTGTAGTCTCTGATAATGATACTGATTTTGATGATGAACAATATCATCCTACTGAGGATAGGTACAAACAACTTGAAGACCGTCTGAGTGCTATGGAGATTCAGAAGATCCCTAGTTTAGACTTCGGAGATCTGGGACTAGCATCTGGGGTGGTGATCCCTCACAAGTTTAAAGCTCCGGTTTTTGCTAAGTATGATGGAGTATCCTATCCAAAACTCCATCTCCACTCGTATGTCCGTAAAATCCAGCCTTACACCGCTGATAGAAATTTGTGGGTGCATTTCTTTCAAGATAGTCTGTCAGGGACTCAGCTTGAATGGTTTTATCAATTGGAAGGAGCTAATGTCCGAAACTGGGAGGACCTTGCTGCTGCTTTTTACAAGCAGTATCAGTATAACATCGACCTTGATCCCACTCGTACTCAGCTTCAGGGTATGTCTATGGGTGCAAGCGAAGGCTTTAAGGACTATGCTCAGAAGTGAAGAGATCTGTATGGAAGAGTCCAACCGCCTTTGTCAGATAGGGAGTTGGTTGATATGTTTCTAGGGACGTTGTCTGATCCATTTTTCAATCATCTGATCGACAGTTCGTCATCTGGGTTTACTGAATTGATTTTGACTGGGATGAGAGTAGAAGCTGGTATTCGAAGTGGTAAGATACATAAGGATACATCGTCAAGTGCAATAATGAAGCCTTTCACCGGTAAGAAAGAAGCTACTGCAGTTTACAGCTCGAGGAGCCAAAACCAACCTGAACACCGTCGAGCAGTGAATGCGGTAGTAATATCAAGACCCACCGTTGCCCCACAACGCAACAATCAGAAAAGAATGGAGAGACCTCAGAGACAGTACACTCGGCTTAATGTGACCTTGTCTCAAATTCTACCACAATTGTTGAAGACCAACCTGGTAACTCTGAGGGAAGCCCCGAAGAATCCCAGCATCACATCTCCGCTGTATAATCCGAACGCCTGCTGTGCCTATCACTCCGATAGCCCAGGTCATGATACAAACAACTTCTGGGCCTTGAAGAATAAGGTGCAAGATTTAATCGAAGCTAAAGAGATTGAGTTTGACGCTCCAGAGAAACCCAGCGTCATAACTGCTCCTATGCCTAAGCATGATCATGGTGTAAATGATGTGGACGATGATATATTTGTGACCTCCGTGGAAGAGATTTCTACTCCTTTGATGACAGTTAAGAAGAATCTATTGTTGGCCGGTTTATTTCCGGGTTATGGCGAAGGTTGCCACCTATGTTCAATCCTGCCTGCTGGTTGCCACTTATTGAAATCAGGTGTTCAACGCCTGATGGATAACAAAGAGATCCTATTCGAAAAGACTTTGACTCTGTTGATTCCAGTTGAAGATGTTTCCATCATAACCATTTCCGCCAATCCTTCCAAGGCTTTCTCGAGAAAGCCTGTTAAGATTACATCTGTTCCGAGAATTGCTCCGTTAATCATTACTATCCCTAGTCCTATCCCATACACTTCGGATAAGGCCGTCCCTTGGCACTATGGGGCCGATGTGTATTACCATGGAGTTAAACAAGACTTAAAGATTGAAGAAGCTGATGCTGATGTCAGCAATATTATCGGGGCTAGCAAGGTCACCAGAAGTGGAAGACTATTTTCTCCTGAGATTTCCCCTCCAGCTGTTCATAAACTTGTTGTAATTCCATCTGCCAGTACATCAGCTACTGTCCCAGTTCCCATTCCAGTTATCACCCCTGTCACCGAGCCATCCAACACTCGGGGCAAAGAAACCACAGGTGAGCCTGTCCGGATGGAGGCACCTAAGAAGATCATTGTAGAAACATCTAAGCAGGAGATAGAGGAAATTATGAAGATTATTAAGAAGAGTGACTACAACGTAGTCGAGTAGCTGGGGCAGTCTCCGTCAAAAATCTCCATGTTGTCCTTGTTATTATGTTTGAAATCCCATGCAAAGGCTTTAATTTCTTTCCTCAAAACTGCACATGTGCCGTAGGAAACTTCTGCCAGTCAATTCAAAGACTGTGTAGCTAGTTTGACTGCCGACAACGAGTTGGGTTTCTCAGATGCAGATCTGACTGCTAAAGGAAGAAATCACAATGATGCTCTGCATGTCTCGATCGAGTGCAGGGGCACAACCATGGCCCATGTACTGGTGGATACTGGGTCCTGATTGAATGTTTTGCCAAAGAAAGCATTAGACTGTCTGGACTGTGAAGGTTTGATTCTGAAACTGAGTAATATTGTGGTCAGAGCTTTCGATGGGTCAAAAAGGATGGTGCATGGGGAAGTGGGCGTCCCTGTTAAAGTTGGCTCTCAAACCTTTGCATCTACTTTCTACGTGATAGATATACGACCATCTTATTCCTGCTTGCTGGGTCGCCCTTGGATCCATAAGACTGGGGCAATGACTTCTACGCTCCATCAGATGTTGAAATATCCTGTAAAGGGGAAGATTGTTACGGTGCGAGGAGAAGAGGAGTACATGGTGAGTCATCTTAACTCCTTTCGCTACATGGAGGTGGATGGGGAGTTCATCGAAACCCCTTGTCAGAACTTTGAGGAGGTCCCCCAGACTCTGGCGTCAACTAAAGTAGCTATTGACAAACCTCCGATGAAGATGGCTTCCCTCAAGGATGCCAGGGCTGTAATTGAAAAAGGTGGGTGTGAAAATTAGGTTCAGCTCCCTGACTTTGCATACAAAAGTGACAAGTTTGGTTTGGGCTTTACTGCAGAGGCTCAAAGGGATGTTCGGTGCGCGCGGATTGGAAGACCTCCTCTGCACATCAGTAATCAGGGAGTGAATGCAATTGAAGATGATGAAGAAGATTCATATATAGACAGCTGGATCTACTCGACTATCAGCAGTGGATTGAACAACTGGACGGCGAAGGACTTCGTGTCCGTTTCTTTTATTACACAGTAATAGACTTTTGTTTTGAGATTTGTAACATACAGTCTGAAACTTTACGGCCCGATGCCTTGCCCGAGGCACTTTGGCTTTGTTTGTGAGGGCTTATTATTTTTCATTTTCATATATCATCAATAAAGCATTGGACATTTTCCTACATTGCAAATTTTGCGCTCCTTGTTTTTCCTTTCTATCTCGCACTTTATAAAACATATATCGTCTTACACACACTCACATATCATAATGCAGATCCACATCCATTCTGGATCCCATTGATAACAACTCTGTTACTGCCAGTTATGACTTTAAAAATCCGATCAACCAAGCCGAGGACGAAGGTGAGGATGATTGTGAGGTGCCTGGGGAACTTGATAGACTGTTACTATAGGAAGAGAGGGACATACAACCTCATGAAGAGCCATTGGAATTAGTGAATTTGGGTACAGAGGAAGACAAGAAAGAGGTCAAGATATGTGCAAATATGGAGCCTAGTGTCAAGCAACGGTTGATACAGATGTTACACGACTATGTTGAGATCTTCGCTTTGTCTTATGAAGATATGCCTGGCTTAGACACTGACATTGTGGTACACTGCCTGCCAACCAAAGAAGACTGTCCTCCGGTAAAGCAGAAGGTTTGTCGTATGCGCCCCGAGATGTCTGAGAAAATCAAAGCTGAGGTCATGAAACAGTTTGACGCCGGATTTCTAGATGTCACTTCTTACCCACAGTGGGTTGCCAACGTAGTTCCGGTGCCTAAGAAGGATGGTAAGGTACAGATGTGCGTGGACTATAGATATCTGAATAGGGCAAGCCCCAAAGATGATTTCCCACTGCCTCACATCGATGTTCTGGTCGATAACACCGTGCAGCATAAGGTCTTCTACTTTATGGATGGTTTTTCTGGTTACAATCAGATCAAGATGGCTCCTGAAGACATGGAGAAGACAACTTTCGTTACGCAGTGGGGCACCTTCTGTTACAAGGTAATGCCTTTCGGGTTGAAGAATGCTGGGGCAACTTATCAGCATGCCATGGTCGCTTTGTTCCACGACATGATTCACCATGAGATTGAGGTTTACGTTGATGATATGATTGCAAGGTCCCATACTGAAGAAGAACACCTTGACCATCTTTAGGAACTATTCGACGGGTTGAAGATGTACAAGCTGAGGTTAAACCCGAACAAGTGCACCTTCGGGGTAAGGTCTGGTAAGCTGTTGGGTTTCGTTGTTAGTGATAAAGGTATTCAAGTGGATCCAGCAAATGTGAAGGCTATACAGGAGATGCCAGCTCCCCGAATGGAAAAGGAAGTTAGAGGCTTTTTGGGACATTTGAATTACATTGCCTGATTCATTTCACATCTGACTGCTACTTGTGAGCCGATCTTCAAGCTGCTGAAGAAAGATCAAGTGGTAAAATGGAATGATGAATGTCAGACCGCTTTCGAAAGGATCAAGGAATACCTCCAAGAGCCACCTATTCTGATGCCTCCAGTTGAGGGAAGACCTTTGATCTTATACTTAACAGTGCTGGACAATTCAATGGGGTGCGTGCTGGGGCAGCATGATGAGTCTGGCCAAAAAGAGCACGCTATTTACTACCTTAGCAAAAAGTTTACTGACTGTGAGACCCGATACTCACTGCTCGAGAAAACTTGATGCACTTTGGAATGGGCTGCTCGCCAGCTAAGACAATATATGTTGACTCACACTACCCTATTGATATCAAAGATGGATCCAATCAAGTATATCTTCGAAAAGCCTGCCTTGTCCGGAAGAATAGCAAGATGGCAGATGATCTTAACTGAGTATGAAATCCAATACACAACCCAAAAAGCAATCAAGGGAAGTGTGTTGGAAGATCATTTGGCGCATCAGGCCGTGGATGATTACCAATCCATGAATTTCGAGTTTCCGGATGAGAACATCATGTTGGTGAACGACTGTGCAGAACCTGGACTGGATGAAGGACCTGGGGAGGGATCCTGATGGTCTATGTATTTTGATGGAGCTTCAAATGCGTTAGGTAATGGCGTTGGCATTGTGATCATATCTCCTGAAGGCTGTCATGCTCCGTTTACCGCCCAATTGTGTTTTAACTACACCAACAATATGGCGGAGTATGAAGCATGCATCATGGGTCTTCGAGCAACTATTGACCTGAGGATTAAGTTCTTGAATGTATTCGGAGATTCCGCTCTAGTGATCAGTCAGATCAAAGGTGAGTGGGATACGAAGCACCCAAATCTTATTCCTTACAAATAGTATGTATTGACGTTGCTTCCACAGTTTGAGGAGATAACCTTTGAACATTTCCCCAAAGAGGAGAATCAGCTAGCGGACGCGCTAGCCACCATGTCTTCTATGTTCAAGGTCAGGTGGGACAATGAAGCTCCCCAGATTACCATCGAGAGGTTGGACGGACTCGCACATTGCTATGACATTGAGACTGAAGAGGTAGCAGATAAACCCTGGTTTCACGAGGTATAGAGGTATCTTGAGGCTCAAGAGTATCCCGAGGGTGCATCTGTTAATGATAAGAAGTTCTTGAGAAGGTTCGTTGTGAAGTTCTTCATCAGTAATGACATCCTTTACAAGCGTAACCATGATTTAACCTTACTGCAATGTGTAGACAAGAATGAGGCAGAAATGATTATGGCAGAGTTACATGAAGGTACTTTCGGAACTCATTCTAGTGGACATACCATGGCAAAGAAAATCCTACGGGCAGGATATTATTGGTCTACTATGGAAGTCGATTTTTATCAATATTCTCGGACCTGTCATAAGTGCCAAGTCTATGCTGATAAGGTGCATATACCTCCAGTTCCTCTGAATGTTTTGACAGCACCTTGGCCCTTTGCAATGTGGGGCATCGACATGATCGGCAAGATCATACCTACTGCGTCTAATGGGCATCGTTTCATTCTGGTAGAAATTGATTATTTCACGAAGTGGGTTGAGGAAGCTTCCTTTGCTACAGTAACCAAGAATGTCGTGGCGCGGTTCACCCGACAAAATTTGATCTGTCGATATGGTGTACCAGAGAGGATCATTACGGACAATGGTACAAATCTCAACAATACGATGATCACCGAGCTCTGCAAACAATTCAAGATACAGCATCATAACTCTTCTCCCTACCGGCTGAAGATGAATGGGGTTGTTGAAGCGGCTAATAAGAACATCAAGAAGATTATGCAGAAGATGACGGTGACATACAAAGACTGGCATGAGATGTTACCATTTGCTCTTGATGGGTACTGCACCTCAGCGCGGAAGTCAACAGGGGCAACACCCTATTCCTTGGTGTATGGCATGGAGGCAGTCTTGCCCATTGAAGTCCAGATACCCTCTCTCCGGATTATGAAGGATGCAGGTTTAAGCGAAGACGACTAGATCCAGACCCGGCTTGATCAGCTGAACTTAATTAATGAAAAGAGACTTACTACTATTTGTCATGGTCAGACGTACCAGAAGCGAATGATCAAGGTATTTAACAAGAAAGTCAGACGACAAGAGTATCAAGTCGGGGAACTGGTGATCAAGCGCATCATACTTCCGCAAGGTGATCCCAAGGGAAAATGGACCCCTACGTACGAAGGGCCATTTGTGGTTAAGAACATTTTCTCGGGAGGAGCTAAGATTCTAACCACCATGGATGGTGACTAACTTTCTCACCCCGTCAATGCAGACATAGTGAAAAAATACTATGCATAACAAAAAACCCGCTAGGTCGACTGGCCTAGGAAAAAATAAGGGCTTCCCAGTGAACCAAAAGGGTTCGGGCAAAAATAAGGGATGAAAATGAAAAAACTGTACACCCAGCAAGTCAAAAACCTGAAAAGGAGGATTGGGCAAAAAAGGGTATTCCGGTGGACCGAAAACCCGAAAGGACGGTCCAGGAAAAAATTAGGGATCAAAGCGTAACACTATGTCTCATTGGATCACCTTGCAACCAGACTTCGGTATCGACTATTGTGATCGGTGGATCTGGAACTGACTGTTTAACGCTGGTTCGCGAAATGTCGCGGTAAGCAAGAGTCGCCACCGTCTTTTATTTTCTCCAAATGGAAAGGACAAAAGCACAGAAAAATTCCTTATAGAGATTGCTCTCGGTTCGGGAGATAAGTTATAGAAAGGGAAGGTGTTAGCACCCTTTCTATCCATGGTTATCCATGGGCTCTTAGATACTTGCTCATTGTGTTTTCAAAAATGGTTTGTTTGCTTTTCAACTGTGGGTTTTTAAAAAGTTTCTTTGAAAATTCCAGTTCGACTCTTGTATCAGTCCTCAAGAGTGTTTGAAAAGTTGCTTTCGAAAGCTTTTGAAAAGGTGTCGGTGTGAAAAGTATTTTTGACTTGTTTTGAAATTTAGAGCAAGTATCTAGAGTCGTCTACCTACCCTAAGGAATTCGTCTGTGTAGATGTCCTTTAAAGTAGTGCCATCCCACCATTGAGAGGTAGGTAGCACCACCGTTGGAGGTGTTCGGGTCAATTCGAAGTTCGGGACATGGTGATCACCGGAGCAATGGGAAGACACCTTAGAAGCTACCCTCATGCCAGGTTCCCGGATCATGAGGACTTACTAAGACATCCTCTACTCGACGATCACCTTTCGAGGCAAGGCAGCAGTGAGGCGTACCCTAGGGGTGGTGTGTGATTTGTGTGTCGTTTTCAATTATTTTTGTCTTGTCATGTATGAGTGATCTACACTTTTGTTTTTATTTTAGTCATTCATTCTTGCATGCCATTATTAACAGTTTAAAAAGTTGCGAGAAATGTAAAATTCCTAAACTATTACAAAGGCGCGGGTCCACATCGCCAAATTTAATCCAGGACCCGATTTGACAGAAAATATAAATAAAGCAAAGTGCGAGAAATTAAGTTTACACGGCTTTGGGAGAATTACAGAAATAATTAAAAGAAACAAAATAAAACTCGCGAATTAAATTAAAATTAGAAACCAGGGCGTTGGACCCTTTGATGAAATTAAATTATTATTTGCAAATTAATTCAATTAAAATAAAAAGGGAAATTATTTTTGAGGTTTTCGTATTTATGGTTTTTTTAATGAGAATTAAATAAAATTAACTAATTAACCCTAATTCTAATTTTTATTTATTAAGAAAAACACATTAAAATTAAACCTAAAATTAAATTAATTATTTACATGCAATTTGATTTATAAAAATAAATAATATTTACTTATTAGTGAAAAGAAAAGAAAAAGGATAAAAATTGATTAAAAACCCTAATTCTACAAATTTTAAGTTTATTAAGAAAATGTTTGAATTAAACCTAATTTAATAACTAAAATCAATGAATAATATTTATTTACAAAAAAAATAACATTAAATAAAAATACTTATTTTTATCTTTTTTCTGATTTTATATTGTTTTTATGTTTTTTATGAAAATATTAAAATTAAAGGAATTAATTAAAAAAAAAACAATAATTGAAATAAATAAAATAAAGAAAAGAATGAAAATTCAAACCATGGGGGGGTCTGTCCCCATTTGGAAGTCTTGTTAGCATTGCTGGCCCAAGGTTTTTAAGGCCCTTTTTGACTTTCCTTGCCAACGTGTACCTCCATTGACTAATGCTTAGGGTGTTCTCCCAGTCTGGACCCTTTGATTCATCTCAGTAGGCACGTGGATGGCTTGATGTTGATGATGTACGATGCACCCTAGCACTGAAACTGCACATAAGCGTTAATAGAAAAATAATATGAAAGGGGTGGGGGACCTGGGATTCGAACCCAGGTCCTGAAGGTTATCACCAATATGCTTTGCCAACTGCTCCACACGCGCGTTTTGATTATGTAATAATAAACAAATAACATAAGGGAAAATAAGAGTTAGTGGACTTTTTAGCGCGAATTTTCAAACAACCCAATCACTGATGGCCACATAATCATCTTCTTCATCGTTTGTGTTTTCCCTGAAAATAAAAGAAGGTTAGCGGGGGTTTTGAACCCCCCTAAAACATGCTTGATTTCAAAATAACGATTAGGCCATATGGCCACATAAATTAGGCGCGAGGGTTCCGTTTAGATCGTCCAGGCATACTGAGTTTGGTCATGGTATTGAGGTGTCTCAATTTTACAGTGGTGAGAAACGCCCAAATTAAAAGCTTGGTAACCCTAGCATCCTTTAATGGTGAATCCTTATATAACGCGTAAAAACTCAATCAAAGCATATGGTTAGTCTCAGAATCATCCAATTAGTACAAATCCATGAAAAAAATGTAATGAATATGCTTGAATATTAAAACACGATTATGAACAAAATGTGAAAAAGTTTGAATCCCCTATACCGATTCTGGGCGTTAGAGTTGATGTTCTTGATTGGAATAGTCTCCTGGTCACCTTAGCAAGCTAATGGAATGATTATTTTGGCTTGAATCGCCCTAAAACCTGGTTTTCAGTTTTCAACTTTTTGGCAAAAACTCAAGTTTTGTTCTTGGTGTATAGCGCAGCTGGGAGGTTGTATGCATTAGGGTTAGCATCAATATATACATGTGAATGATTAGGGTTGAGAAAATTGATCAGAAAATCCATGAATTGATGAAGAGATATTTGATTTTTATGGCATAAGTTTTCAAATCTTTTTCAAGCATATTTGATACAAATCATGGCCAATTGACTTGATTCTTTCTATATTTGGTCATGCACGAAATCTTAAGCTTATTCCCTGCATAAAAAGATTTGATTGCATTGGTTTGGTATTTTTCATGTATTTTAATTAATTAAATGAATTATTAATAATTAAAAATCCAAATAAATAAATAAAAATGATAAAAAACTTCCCTTTGGGCCAAATGGTCGTGCACGTGCCTTGTATGATGAATTGTGGAAGAAAAAGAGGCCCATTAGCATTTTTAAGACATTTGAAGCAATGTTGACTTTTCAAAATATCCAAAAATTTCCCAACTTCCACAAGGCATAACTTGCTCAATTTTTAAGCTTTGCTCATGTTCTTGGACATTTTGGAAAGGTCTTTGAGTCCTCTAACCAATTAATTTGGTCCCATGTCATTTTGACTTACCAATCTAAAGGTATGGCCTTTGACTTAAAGTCCCTTTTTGTTGACTTTTGAAAATGACCTATAATGTTGAAATTGATAACTTTTTGTGAGAGCATTTCTTGGACTTTAAGTGTGAAGAGGAGTTGTAGGAAATGTCTTTCTCTTAAAAATGAGCTTTGGATGGAATTTTTCTGATAAACCATGTGGAAGTTATGCCTTGGTCAAGTTACAGTTGACTTTTTCAACTGTCCAAATATGGAAACTTTTGCATCTTGAGACTTTTTGAGCCAAGCTTTGAGAATCATGATCAAGCATTGATCAAATGATGTTTGTGGCTTCAAAATGAGATGTTGACCAAAAATTTGAACTTTTGACTGTCAAATGACCATTTTGCCCCTGCAGTTGACTGTAGTGCAATTAGGGTTTTTGACTATGCAATTTTGTGATGAAAGTCTTGAAACTTGACATGAGGATGATTGACCATGTTTATAGGCATGTGGGACTTGATTGGACCCTTGGAAACTTCATTTTCTTTGTTAGAACCAAAACCCTAATTTTTGACTGTTAGGAGGCCCTTGAACTGTGCAACCCTTGGGGAGATTTTGAAGCTTTGATTTTGGCAAATTTTGAAGAATATGGGAGGGCAAATTTTGGGGTACAACAGTTGCCCCTGTTCAATCTTCTTAAACCTGAGGATGCAGATTGGCTGACGTGCCTTTCGTAATCCGAAGGTGGAAGATGATTGAACACTAGAGTGCCCAGAAATTTGCGCTCACATAGTAGTATGATGATGGGGAATGGGCTTATAGATGCCATTTGGAGATTGATGGATAGGAAGATGGGCTTACAGATGTCATGCTAAGAGGTGATGGATAGGTGGATGGGCTTATAGATGTCATCTGGATGTTGATCGCGTAAGAGATTCCTTAGCGAGAACTTGCGTACCTGCAAAAGAAAAATGATTACCTGACCTGTTACAGGAGTAGTCTTCAAACTCTTTGTGTAGAGGTGCCCTGACTGGTTACAGGAGCTGGATCTGGATCTTCAAAAGGTGATGAATGAACCCGGGATAGTTACTACCTCAACAGGAACAGTGAGAGAACCTTGGATGATTACTACCTCAGCAGGAACGCTGAGAGAACCTTGGGCGACTTCAACTTCAACAGTCACGCTGAGAGAATCTTGGATAACTTCTTCTTCAACAGTAACGCTGAGAGAAACTTGGGGCGATTACTACCTCCGCAGTAATGGGGAGAGAACCACAGGCGACTACAACCTCAACAGTAATCATTGAGAGAATCTTGGGCGACTCCAACCTCAACAGTAATCATTGAGAGAATCTTGGATAACTTCACTTCAACAGTAATGTTGAGCGAATCTTGGGGTGATTACTACCTCCGCAGTATCGGGGAGAGAACCACAGGCGACTACAACCTCAACAGTAATCATTGAGAGAATCTTGGATAACTTCACTTCAACAGTAACGCTGAGCGAATTTTGGGGTGATTACTACCTCCGCAGTATCGGGGAGAGAACCACAGGCGACTACAACCTCAACAATAATCATTGAGAGAATCTTGGATAACTTCACTTCAACAGTAACGCTGAGCGAATCTTGGGGTGATTACTACCTCCGCAGTATCGGGGAGAGAACCACAGGCGACTACAACCTCAACAGTAATCATTGAGAGAATCTTGGATAACTTCTACTGAGTCTTTATCAGGAAAATCTGTTTGGGGTCGATTTAACTGGACTAGAGAAGGCCTTGGACTGGATAAGAAACAGAAAATCTTAGGGTTGATTTAACTGAACCGGTCTAGGTCTTGAATGTCTTCAACTGGATAAGAAACAGGGAGATCTTAGGGTCGATCTGACTGAACCAGAGAAGGCCTTTGACTGGATAAGAAACAGAGAAATCTTTGGATTCGATTTAACTGAACCGGTCTAGGTCTTGAAATGTCTTCAACTGGATAAGAAACAGGGAGATCTTAGGGTCGATCTGACTGAACCAGAGAAGGCCTTTGACTGGATAAGAAACAGAGAAATCTTTGGAGTCGATTTAACTGAACCAGACTAGGTCTTAATATAGCTGAGAACTTTAACTGAATTCTTCCTGAAAGGTAAAGGTCAGTCATATGCCATGCATGATATGGATCAAGCAATGATGTTCTCACCATAAATGAGATTTGTAAGATATGATGCGTATATGCATGCTATAATATATGGAAGTGATGTTTATGAACATATATTTTTGTCTAGGAAAGTAAATCCTTGACGGGTGCCAGGAAGTTAACTCCTGGGCTGATGTTGAAGAATAGATTTTGCTTCCGCTGGGGATGATAGTTGCAAAAATACCGGTAGGAGAAGATAACTCCGTTGGGGAATAAACTTGGCGAATAGATAACTCTGCGAGGAGAAAAGTACTCTAGTGATCTTGCTGGGAAGCAATACTCTGTGGGGAGAGAGGTACTTTGTTGAGTTGTTGATAATAATAACTTGCTGGGGATACCCTTGTTGTATTGGAAGTGTTAATAGACTTCGCTGGGGGTGAGAAGGCTTCGTCGAGGACGATCTTTCCGTGGCTTTTGGCTGAGGATAACCCAGTTATATCCTGGTAAGGAAATAACTCTTTGAATAAAGTCGGGAGACGCGTTCGTGCCCTACGGGGATAAGCTTCCAGAATCTACTGGGGATAAACTTACTGCTTGGTGGTGGTGAATTCCAGCTTTTCCTGGGGAAACTGGATTGGACTCTCTTGGGGAAGTTTTGAGATGTATCGGGGAATTGGTTCCATTGAATGTTTGATATACCACCGAGGAACAATCTTTGGGCCAAGACTGCCGGGGATGCTTGTTAGGAATGTATATATGCTGTTGAGATCTGCTGGAGGATACCCAACTTCCTTAAGTCTGATAATAGCTTTGCTTGGGGAGAGTGCACTGACTTGCTGGCTCACTCTCTGGGGAATTAAGATATCTGGTTATGTTCTTTAGCTGAACATCCCTTGATACCTTGGAGGATAGAACAATTAGATTGCTTAGACACTCTTTATTGCCCCTGCTTCTGATATGGGAGAGGAAGACCTATGAGGTGTTGATAGTTATTGATGGACAAACCTTCTTCTAGTAGGCAGGTGACAAGATGACAAGACATAGTCGTACGCTTTGATCCCTAACTTTTGCCTGGACCGCCCTTTCAGGTTTTTAGTCCATCGGGATACCCATTTTTGCCCAAGCCGCTTTTTCAGGTTTTCGACTTGCCGGGTGTACAGATTTTTTTCATTTCATCCCTTATTTTTTCCCGAACTCTTTTGGTTCGCCGGGAAGCCCTTATTTTTGCCTAGGTGTGTCAACCTAGCGGGTCTTTGATTTTGCGTAGTATTTTTTTCGACTATGTCCATACTCTCAGAATGCAGGGAGTTGCCCCTGTTAGAAGTGTTTTGTCGTACCACCAGAAGGTGTTTGATCAAGCAAGATTCGTTGTTGAAATGCCCCAAGTGACTCAGGCGGAGATTTGCCCCAGGCTATTTGGCCTTTGAGAGATTCTCCGAATCTTGGACTGCCCCAGGTGATGGACCATAGTCATGTCATGCCCCTTGATTGGAAGTGCTTTTGTTCACTAGGTATTCATCGTGCGAATTTTCCTGCTGTTCAAACAAAAAGTCATATGCAAACAAAGTTATGTCAAAAATGCAAAGCTTATGTCTGTCTTGAAGATTTTGAAGAATGCATTCTTTTTCATAAAACAAATGAATGTTTGTACAATGTGATGTCAACTCCGTATTTACCGTAAGCCTTAAGGAGTCAGGATACCTTTCGTAACAGTATGCTTTCGAACTAACCCATGCTTCAGCTAGGACTTTTAAGGGTTATAACGTGGCCTAGTTCACGGTTTAAGAAACAAAGGATAAAGGCTCAAATTATTTGTACCCACCCGTTCTTCGTGATGTTCTTCACTCCTAAACTCAGCTGATCATACGTTAGACCTTGTTTGAGTCTTTGCTCTGATTTTCCGGTGATGGTTCGGATGTTGATAACTTATTGTGAATAGGCAGTCATTTCCTTTTTTGCTGAGGGTTTGTAGGACCTCCTTCTTTCTTGATTTTATTATCCCTATTTTTTTGCCTGAACTGTTTCCCTTTTTTTTTGGAATTACAGTCAGCGGGATTCCCCAGTTTCGTAAGTCCCTTTTTATAGGTTTTGACTTTTTGGGCTTTTCATTTTGAAGGATAATGACTGCCTTTCTTCGTTGATTATTCGGAATCATCACTGTCCTCTTTTTTGTAAGGACCTCTTTGGTGACATTTATTATGCACTTGGATCAACTGAGAGACTACCCTGCCCCAGGTTACGATTAAGGGTTTTAAATTTCGAAAAGAAAAACTCCTACTTCTTTGGCTCAGAGGGGTTGACGAGGGATTATCATCCTTATAACTCCAGTGTTTAGGGATTGAAACAATGCTTGTACCTCATCAGCGGGGTCTGTTCAAAAGCATACTGTAGATTGTGGTATCGTTTTCGTCATCCTCCCTCAAGAGGCTTAGAATTATTAATTGAGAGTTGAGCATCAGAAAAAATATGAAAACAATTTGCATATAGTGAATACGAATATATTGCTTTAAAACAGACATATGCGATGCCTTAATGGAATAACAATGTTTAACATGAATAAATGTCTAAACAATCAAAGAACAACACAACTTGAACATTCGGATGAACAAAAGTCTTTTCATCTCAGGGCTTGTCACTTCAAATGGTGAGCCTTGGAGGGATGGTAGAAAAATTCTGCCTGACCATCTTGTGTGAACTCTAATGCCCCTTCATCAATCAGGTCCTGGATCTTGTTCTTCAGAGTCCAACACTCATTCGTATCATGTCCTGGACAGGCAGAGTGGTAGGCACACCTTTTATTGGGATCATAAGTAGGATGTGCTGTGTTGGGATTCTGGGGATGAGCCCTTAATGTGATCAAATTCAATCTCAACAGGCGTTGTAAAGCTTGAAACAGCGACATGTTGAGCGGGGTGAATTGCCTCCTGGACTTGTCTGGCTGAAGCCGGTGAGGTTGCTGCTGAGTTTGTGACCCTGAAGCCATTTGAGGAGCTCTCCCCTTATCTCCTTGTCTCAAAGATGGTTGAATAATGACTGGCTCTTTACCCTTAGAGGTTTGCCCCAGTTGGTTACCCTGACGCAGTTGGTTGACGAGAACCCCGAGCTCATCTTGTCTTTGGGCTAAGTCTTGGATGATAGTCACCTGCCCCAGCATCTGGGATTTCAATGCATCCACTTCAGTTTGCAGATATTTCAGCCGTTCGCCCTCAGCGCTGTTCCTGGCCAAAGTCTCCATGAGAAGTGTCCTTAGCTCCTCCTGCCCCTTGGATAGGTTCAGGAGGATTTCCCCGAACCGAGTCTCTTGAGCAAGAAGGTCCTGGTTATCTTGTTGGGAAGTCATTGCTGAAATAGACAGCGACAAAGGTAAGTGACCTGCAAAAGGGATACCTGTAATGCAATGATGTGTATGATATGCATGCAATGTTTTCAAGGACCTCGCGGGGTAGACAAGAAAAAATTATTAGCATTTGGGGACCCAGTAGCTTGATTGAAAGAACTTCATATTTGTTGAGAGTCCTTCTTCCAGGGTCAAAGGCTCACCATATCCAGTGGGTCATAGCCCCTGACTTTAGTCGTCATGTCTGGTTTTGGTTTCCAAACAACCTTGGTTAGGGGAACCTTCTTCAAGAGTCAGAGCTCACCATATCAAGTGGGTCATAGCCCCTGACAACCTTGGCTTAGAGGAAAATAAATCCCCTTTGCCCCTTGCTAGACAGTTTGATTTATCATGACCTGCATCACAAGCCCTTGAGATCCTTGAAATGGGTTAGGATGTATGCCATGGTATGATGTTATGGTATGTATGGGGTAATGTGAGTAACCCTGTTATGAGTCCCAATTAAGGACTATAAACAAAACCTGCAAGCAAACTCAGTAAACCCTGTTATGAGTCCTAGTTAAGGACTTAAAACAAAAACCTGCAAGAAACTTAGTAAGCCCTGTCATGGGTCCCAACAAAACCTGCAAATAGTTCATGTGTCAGATAAAGCATGCAAGTAGTCAAGTACGAAGGCACACAAGTCAAACAAGAGAAAGCCCTTAGAGTTTAAGGCCAGCATGGGGTCTGGGTAGTACCCTCTTGAAGTTGGTGGGCTCAACCTGTCCTATTAGAAGTAATCGGGTTCTAAGGGTCCCAATATCACCGGATTGCTTTCATTGTTCATCGTTTCGATTTAGCCACTGAACTGGCGACCGAAATATTCCAGGAAAGCAACCCTCAATTGAGTGTAGTATCGAGTATCAACCAACCTTGGACTGCACCAAAGTCAGTTATCTCACTACCCTAAAGAGGCCAAGATAGTTCAATTAAGGTTCCTAAGGTCAGTTGATGCTTCATGACACCACATGGAGGCTCCGTACTCTCCTTGACTGAACTCAAGGGTTACCGGTACACACCAAAGTGCCACATCAACGTAGCAGACTGCTTCAACCATGTCGGTATACCCCGCACAGTTCCCTCACAGCCTTGTTGCTACTTTCTAAGAAGGTATCCCCAGATCCGGGTTAGGATCTATAGAGCTCCCAAGACAGTCCCACAATTTAAAGCAAACAAGGAAAGCAATTGAAAACACAGTTATGAACTAACCCTAAGGTACACCTCACTTTAAGTTAAGTCCCCAGCAGAGTCGCCAGTTCTGTGATCGGTGGATCTGGAACTGATTGTTTAATGCTGGTTCGCGAAATGTCGCGGTAAGCAAGAGTTGCCACCGTCTTTTATTTTCTCCAAATGGAAAGGACAAAAGCACAGAAAAATTCCTTATAGAGATTGCTCTCGGTTCGGGAGGTAAGTTATAGAAAGGGAAGGTGTTAGCACCCTTTCTATCCATGGTTATCCATGGGCTCTTAGATACTTGCTCATTGTGTTTTCAAAAATGGTTTGTTTGCTTTTCAACTGTGGGTTTTTAAAAAGTTTCTTTGAAAATTCCAGTTCGACTCTTGTATCAGTCCTCAAGAGTGTTTGAAAAGTTGCTTTCGAAAGCTTTTGAAAAGGTGTCGGTGTGAAAAGTATTTTTGACTTGTTTTGAAATTTAGAGCAAGTATCTAGAGTCGTCTACCTACCCTAAGGAATTCGTCTGTGTAGATGTCCTTTAAAGTAGTGCCATCCCACCATTGAGAGGTAGGTAGCACCACCGTTGGAGGTGTTCGGGTCAATTCGAAGTTCGGGACATGGTGATCACCGGAGCAATGGGAAGACACCTTAGAAGCTACCCTCATGCCAGGTTCCCGGATCATGAGGACTTACTAAGACATCCTCTACTCGACGATCACCTTTCGAGGCAAGGCAGCAGTGAGGCGTACCCTAGGGGTGGTGTGTGATTTGTGTGTCGTTTTCAATTATTTTTGTCTTGTCATGTATGAGTGATCTACGCTTTTGTTTTTATTTTAGTCATTCATTCTTGCATGCCATTATTAACTGTTTAAAAAGTTGCGAGAAATGTAAAATTCCTAAACTATTACAAAGGCGCGGGTCCACATCGCCAAATTTAATCCAGGACCCGATTTGACAGAAAATATAAATAAAGCAAAGTGTGAGAAATTAAGTTTACACGGCTTTGGGAGAATTACAGAAATAATTAAAAGAAACAAAATAAAACTCGCGAATTAAATTAAAATTAGAAACGAGGGCGTTGGACCCTTTGATGAAATTAAATTATTATTTGCAAATTAATTCAATTAAAATAAAAAGGGAAATTATTTTTGAGGTTTTCGTATTTATGGTTTTTTTAATGAGAATTAAATAAAATTAACTAATTAACCCTAATTCTAATTTTTATTTATTAAGAAAAACACATTAAAATTAAACCTAAAATTAAATTAATTATTTACATGCAATTTGATTTATAAAAATAAATAATATTTACTTATTAGTGAAAAGAAAAGAAAAAGGATAAAAATTGATTAAAAACCCTAATTCTACAAATTTTAAGTTTATTAAGAAAATGTTTGAATTAAACCTAATTTAATAACTAAGATCAATGAATAATATTTATTTACAAAAAAAATAACATTAAATTAAAATACTTATTTTTATCTTTTTTCTGATTTTATATTGTTTTTATGTTTTTTATGAAAATATTAAAATTAAAGGAATTAATTAAAAAAAACAATAATTGAAATAAATAAAATAAAGAAAAGAATGAAAATTCAAACCATGGGGGGGTCTGTCCCCATTTGGAAGTCTTGTTAGCATTGCTGGCCCAAGGTTTTTAAGGCCCTTTTTGACTTTCCTTGCCAGCATGTACCTCCATTGACTAATGCTTAGGGTGTTCTCCCAGTCTGGACCCTTTGATTCATCTCAGTAGGCACGTGGATGGCTTGATGTTGATGATGTACGATGCACCCTAGCACTGAAACTGCACATAAGCATTAATAGAAAAATAATATGAAAGGGGTGGGGGACCTGGGATTCGAACCCAGGTCCTGAAGGTTATCACCAATATGCTTTGCCAACTGCTCCACACGCGCGTTTTGATTATGTAATAATAAACAAATAACATAAGGGAAAATAAGAGTTAGTGGACTTTTTAGCGCGAATTTTCAAACAACCCAATCACTGATGGCCACATAATCATCTTCTTCATCGTTTGTGTTTTCCCTGAAAATAAAAGAAGGTTAGCGGGGGTTTTGAACCCCCCCCCCCCCCCCCCAAACATGCTTGATTTCAAAATAACGATTAGGCCATATGGCCACATAAATTAGGCGCGAGGGTTCCGTTTAGATCGTCCAGGCATACTGAGTTTGGTCATGGTATTGAGGTGTCTCAATTTTACAGTGGTGAGAAACGCCCAAATTAAAAGCTTGGTAACCCTAGCATCCTTTAATGGTGAATCCTTATATAACGCGTAAAAACTCAATCAAAGCATATGGTTAGTCTCAGAATCATCCAATTAGTACAAATCCATGAAAAAAATGCAATGAATATGCTTGAATATTAAAACACGATTATGAACAAAATGTGAAAAAGTTTGAATCCCCTATACCGATTCTGGGCGTTAGAGTTGATGTTCTTGATTGGAATAGTCTCCTGGTCACCTTAGCAAGCTAATGGAATGATTATTTTGGCTTGAATCGCCCTAAAACCTAGTTTTCAGTTTTCAACTTTCTGGCAAAAACTCAAGTTTTGTTCTTGGTGTATAGCGCAGCTGGGAGGTTGTATGCATTAGGGTTAGCATCAATATATACATGTGAATGATTAGGGTTGAGGAAATTGATCAGAAAATCCATGAATTGATGAAGAGATATTTGATTTTTATGGCATAAGTTTTCAAATCTTTTTCAATCATATTTGATACAAATCATGGCCAATTGACTTGATTCTTTCTATATTTGGTCATGCACGAAATCTTAAGCTTATTCCCTGCATAAAAAGATTTGATTGCGTTGGTTTGGTATTTTTCATGTATTTTAATTAATTAAATGAATTATTAATAATTAAAAATCCAAATAAATAAATAAAAATGATAAAAAACTTCCCTTTGGGCCAAATGGTCGTGCACATGCCTTGGATGATGAATTGTGGAAGAAAAAGAGGCCCGTTAGCATTTTTAAGACATTTGAAGCAATGTTGACTTTTCAAAATATCCAAAAATTTCCCAACTTCCACAAGGCATAACTTGCTCAATTTTTAAGTTTTGCTCATGTTCTTGGACATTTTGGAAAGGTATTTGAGTCCTCTAACCAATTCGTTTGGTCCCATGTCAATTTGACTTACCAATATAAAGTTATGGCCTTTGACTTAAAGTCCCTTTTTGTTGACTTTTGAAAATGACCTATAATGTTGAAATTGATAACTTTTTGTGAGAGCATTTCTTGGACTTGAAGTGTGAAGAGGAGTTGTAGGAAATGTCTTTCTCTTCAAAATGAGCTTTGGATGGAATTTTTCTGATAAACCATGTGGAAGTTATGCCTTGGTCAAGTTACAGTTGACTTTTTCAACTGTCCAAATATGGAAACTTTTGCCTCTTGAGACTTTTTGAGCCAAGCTTTGAGAATCATGATCAAGCATTGATCAAATGATGTTTGTGGCTTCAAAATGAGATGTTGACCAAAAATTTGAACTTTTGACTGTCAAATGACCATTTTGCCCCTACAGTTGACTGTAGTGCAATTAGGGTTTTTGACTGTGCAATTTTGTGCTGAAAGTCTTGAAACTTGACATGAGGATGCTTGACCATGTTTATAGGCATGTGGGACTTGATTGGACCCTTGGAAACTTCATTTTCTTTGTCAGAACCAAAACCCTAATTTTTGACTGTTAGGAGGCCCTTGAACTGTGCAACCCTTGGGGAGATTTTGAAGCTTTGATTTTGGCAAATTTTGAAGAATATGGGAGGGCAAATTTTGGGGTACAACAACTATCAAGCTCGAACGGCGCCAATCAATCTGATCTACCTTCAACCAAGTAGCAAAGTGATGAGATGCTCAAAGATATAACGGCAATAGCAGAGTTGGAACCCAGTGGGAATATTCACATAGCTGTTTTTTGTTTTCACAAATTGTATAAATTCTATCATTTGGCGGCGTTCTCTTACTAGGAAGCCAACCTCCTTTACAAAACGCCTATTACAGGCCGATTTCAAAATCAATATAATTCATTTTAAAATAAATTTCAAAGTTGTTTTTCTTTTTCTGTTTTGTTTTGCAAGAGAGTCCAATGATTCATTTTTGATATATGCATTTGAAAATATTTGTTGCTCATAAATATTTACATGCGAAACAAAAGACAATTACCTGTAATTCCAGGAACAGGGGCAAACAAGAAATGTCCAAGCCTTACAATTGCTCTATTCACCAGGTACAGGGATATAGTCAGCTTGAGAAAATGGCAAAAAGTGCATACACTCCCCACAGAGTAAAAGGGTACAAGAATACAGAGGTGTTAAGTCTCCCCAAGCAGAGTTCATTTTTCACCAACAAGGGAATACTATCCCCAATGGAGTTTATTTATTCCACAAACAGAAACTTTATCCCCGACAAAGTTCATCATCGCCAGCAACGGTAATTCATCCCCAGCCGAGGTTATTTCTCCAAATCAGCAGATCTTCTAGCAGAATATCTCTCTTCCCCATAGAGTCTTTCCCTCACCAGCTTATTCTCCAGCAGAATTATTCTCCTGCCAAGTTATTCTCAAATCATCTTCGGTCGTTATCCCCAGCGAGCGAAACTCTTTATATTCTCTAGCAGCAGTCTGGGATTTATTTTCCCCAACTAGAGAACATCACAAAAACATTGCGTATCCATACACCATGACATGCGCATACGCATCATACAACATAGTCTCATTTATTTTGAGAACATCATTTCCCAATACATTTCATGCATCATGAAATTACATACGACTAACTCTTTGTATTTCAGGAAAAGATACAATCAAATTCTCACAAAGTTCAAGCTATGAAGCCCGGATTCGACCGAATAATAGTTTAATCCCCAACAAGTTACTGTGAAGCCTGGATTACGACCAAATAGAAGTACAAGGACACCATGAAGTATGGATTCGACCAGATAGTGGTATATCATAAACACAAGCCGTGAAGCCCAGAAATCGACCGGATAACAGCTTAACAAGTTATTGTGAATCCCGGATTATGACCAGATAGAAATACAAGACACCATAAAGCCTGGACTCGACTAGATAATGGTAGAAGACGCTGGGAAGCCTGGATTACAACCAGATAGCAGCCAAGAATACTACGAAGCCTGGAGTCGACCAGATAGTGGTATATCTTTAATGCAAGTTATGAAGCCCGAATTCGACCGGATAATATCTTGATTTCTCCGAACACCATGAAGCCTGGATTCGACTAGATAATGGTAGAAGACATCGTGAAGCCTGGATTACGACCAGATAGCGGTAAAAGAACACTGAAGCCTGGATTACGACCAGATAACAGTAAGGGACACTGCGAAGCTTGGATTTTGACTAAATAGTAGTCTACCCGACCAATTACTATGAAGCCCGGAGTCGACTGGATATTAGTAGGCCTAAAAATCAAATGGAAGCCCGAATGCGACTGGATAACCACTTGATTTCTTCAGAAGCCTGGAATACGACCAGATAAGAAGTAAGGTATTGTGAAGCCTGGAATCGACCAGATAGCAGTACATGACACCATGAAGCCTGGATTCGACATGATAATGGTATGAAACATAGGGAAGCCTGGATTAAGACCAGATAATGGTAAAGGACGCTGCGAAGCTTGGATTTCGACCAAATAGCAGTTTACCTGGACAATTACTAAGAAGCCCGGAGTCGACCTAATATTAGTGTGCCCTAAATTCAAGTTAAAGCCTGGATGCGACCGGATGACAACTGAATTCCTTCTGAAGCCTGGATTATGACCAAATAAGAATTGAGAAATTGCGAAGATGGATTACGACCGGATAGCAAGTTTAATCTCATCTCCCCAGTAAGTCACTGTAAAGCCTGGAGCGCGACCAGATAGTAGTCGATCTTATCACTATGAAGCCTGGATCATGACCAGATATTAGTTCATTCTCACCTTTTTGACCAATAGACATTTCCCCAGTAGAACAACGGACGACCGAAGCTCCTAAAATCCAACTTTTCCCAAGACAAAGAACAACATTCCCCGGTGAAATCTTCCTCAACAACAGGTATGCAAGCTCTCGCTAAGGAATCTCTTATGCGATCGACACTCCTTTGGATGGTATCTTAAGCCCATCTTACGTCATCAATCTCCAAATGGCATCTATAAGCCCATTCCCGACATCACAAGACAAGTACCACTTCACGCGAGTGCAAATTTCTTGGGCACTTTAGTGTTCAATCATCTTCAACCTTCAGATCACGAAAGGCAGACAAGCCAATCTACATCCTCAGGTTTAAGAAGATTGAACAGGGGCATATGTTGTACCCAAAAATTTTCCCTCCCATATTTCTCAATACATTTCAAGTGAGGTGCTCAAATTGCTTAAGGAAATCCAAAGGTTGACCAGACAAACTCTCTCCTAAGGCAGTCTACCCCAAATTAGGGTTTCAGTTTGAATCAAGATGTTTGAATAAAAAGGGTCCCAAATGATCACTATTGTCCTAATATGTTATCAAGATAATCCATGTCAAGTTTCAAGCCTTTCAGAGAAAGTTTGCTCAGTTAATTGCTCAAAGGCCTGAAAATCGACTGTGCTAGGGCAAAAGTCAACTGTGGCCCACATGCAGTCAAACTTCAAGATTTTTGGTCAAAATTATCATTTTGAAGTATTATTCATCATTTTATCAAGGATTGCTCACAATTCGTCAAAACCCAAAAGTTGCTAAATTAGTGTTTTGTAGGAAAAGTCAACTCAACTTTGACCAAGCATAACTTTCTCATAATTAATCAGAAATGATCCATCCAAAGCTCATTTTGAAGAGGATGCAATTCCCTATAGTACATATTCATCTCCCAAGTTCAAAATTTCCACTCAAAAAAATTTATGAATTTGGACATTATAGGTCACTTTGAAAAGTCAACAAAAACACCTTTTTTGTCAAAGCTTCATATATGAACATGGAAGACTCAATTGAGTTGAGACCAAAAGGGTTGCTTATAGGACACCATGACCTTTATAAAAAGTCCAAGAACACCATCATAGAGTCAAAATTGAAGGAGTTATGCATTGGGGAAGTTGACCCTTTTTTGCAAAAATTGCCAAAAGTCAAAAGTGCCTCAAATTGCAATTTTTGTCAAATGAGCCCAACTCTTTGTGCTTGTTTTGAGTTTGTAACATGGTCCAAGACCCATGATCCTTCCCACTTTCCTTTATTTTATTTTTTTCGATTTTTATTTCAATTAAATCAAATTAAGTGAAAATAAAATCATGAAAATATCAAAATCATTTAAACCTTGGGATTTTGTGCATATTTCAGGTCTCTTATATAGCTAGTAAGGGAATCAAATTGTGGAAGGCATGTTTGTACACAAAAAGATTGGTTTTTGGCTTGTTTTAGAAAGATTTGAATAAGAATCAAATCAAGATTCAATCTTCATAATTATAAAGATTTGGATCAAGTTTGGAAACCTAATTCAATCAAGGACATATATAGGACAAACTCAGCCTAAGTGCATAAGGGTTGGAGGCGTGTAGAGTGAAGAACAAACTTGGAAAAACTCAATAAAGTAGCAATATGTTTTCATACTTCTAGGCATCCTCAAGCCTCCCAAACCATCTCATTCGCTTCCTGGGTTTACAAGGGGTCTATACCAATCAAAAGCAAGTGATTTTGTGCCCAGAAACGCGAGGTAAGTGCTTCACGACATCCCTCCCTTCTTGAAATCCAATATCATTATTTTGGCATTTGTAGCATGAATTATTCATATATTCTGAATCCTTGAAGCATTTGCAAGCTAATGGTAACAATTAATTGCATTTTTGCTAACCATACAGAGATCCACCATTGTTAGAGGCATGTGGAAAAGGCCATAGGACCTGGGTTCGAATCCCAGGTCCCCCATATTATTTCATGGTTTTATCTCTTGTATAATCAGGTACATATGCATCCAAGGTGACTATCATACGCCTCAATGCACAGCCATCAGATTGCCCACAAGCTGGATCAGAAGGCCATCACATGAAGGACCATGATGCACCCTGGTCAACTTGCAATATTGAATCAGAAAATTCAAACGTGGACCCTTGCTTTTGGGCCCAAAATTTTCTATGGAGACCCCCCCCCCAATTGTTGATCACCAGGCCCATATTCTTATTCTTTTTTTCTTTTATATTTTCTTTTAATTATTTTAATTAATTATTTCTCTCACAAATTTAATTCTTTTTTTTATAAAAAAAACTCACAAAAATTATCTTCATCAAATTAGATTTAGTTTTTTTTTCTTTTTTCTCTTTTATCAAAAATTAATTTAATTAGTGTGATTTAATTTCAGGGTAACTTTAATTCGTTTTGTAAATAAATTAAAACAAATTAGAAATTAGGTTTTGTTTAAATTAATTTTTATTTTATTTTCTTAAATAACAAAATATAAAAATAGGTCAAAATTAATCATTTTTCTTAATTTAATTTAATTAGTAATTAGGTTTGTATTTAATTTAAAACCTTATTTTCTTAAAATAATCAAAAACAACAAAAAATGATTTTTCTTTTAATTAGGTTAGACGGGGTCAAAACCCTAGTTTTCTTTCATTCTCGATTCATCGTGCGTTTATTTGTTTTTACAATATTGATGTAATTGCTCATGGGATGTAATAGTTTAATTAGACTTTTTCTTTCATTTATCGTTTTTACGTGTTTTTGGCTATGTAATTAACCCCCCTCCCCGAAGCCTTGTAATAGCGTAGTCTTATTTCTCGCATTTTAATTTTTGCAAATATTAACTGTTAGATGTATGATAATAGGATTGCATGACAAGAATGTATGTTAATTTTAAAACGGTTAGCAAACCCTAAATGTGCAAAGATAATAACTGAAATTGAATCACTCGCACATGCGCACTCCTAGGGTATACTCTCACTTCGGTTTCCTTCGGTAAATGGTCATTAAGTATAGGGTATTTTAGTGGTCACCCTCTTGTATAAACAAAGATCAAAAGTCCCATTCGAAAATGTTGCCTCGGAAAGGTTGCCTCAGAAATGTTGCCTCGAATATGATCTTAAGACATTAGGGTTATTACTAAGACGTCCTAACATTGCTCTAGTGATTGTACGTCCCTTTCGAATTGACCCTTACAACTCCAACAACGGTGCTACCTACTCACTAATAGTGGGATAGCGCTGTCTAAAGGAAACAAGAACAGAAACATTCCTTTTTCGAGTAGGTAGATGCTAGTAGGTACTTGCTCAAAATCAAACTTTTCCACACTTACACACTTTTCAAACAAAGTTTTCAAAAACACTTCGTAACACTCTTGAAGACATAAGCAAGGGTTAAAACGAAGTAAAACAAGAACTTTTCAAAACACACAAACACGGAAGAAATTTTTAAAATGATGAGCAAGTACCTAAGAGCCAGTGGAAAACCACGGATAAAAATGGTGCTAATACCTTCCCTTTCTATAATCTACCCCTCGTACTCAAAATCTCGAAAAAGGAATTTTTCTGTGCTTTTTTCCTTTCCAGTTGGATAAAATAAAAGTCGGTGGTGACTCTTGCTTACCGCGACATTTTGCAAACACAAACACAAAACGCAAACCAGCATTTTCCTAAAACAGTCCGGTTCTGCCACCGTATCACAGGCATGAACAGCTATGAATGACCCGGTTTAACTTTGCGGGTGCCCCCGTTTAGCTCGGCGAATGCCCCAATTTAGCTCTACTGGGGACGCACTTGATTAACTCCACTAGGGATGCCCTGGTTTAGCTCTTGGGGGATGTGTAATTGCACGTGCCAGTCAAGTGGAAACTCCGAACTTTCTGAATTCACTTGGGGAATCAGGTTTGAAATTATTTATAGTAGATAGAGGCAGCTTCGTGCGCTGGCTAGGTCAGAGTGACCGTTATGACGATTTTAACCTGATTCGTCTCATACAACATAATTGGTCTTAGAAAATTTTGCAAGTACTGATGAGGAATGCCCCTGTCTGGAGGATCTCTGAGAAGATCTATGTTGAATAGAAGACCAGAATATTCGCGGCATAATTCGATACGAAATGGCCTGCCCCAATGTCTTGAGTCACGAAATAAACTGCTCTTGATTACAACTTTCTTGGAGAGATTTGTCGAATCTCGACGTAACTGCCCCAGGTTGAATGAATTCTGAATAGATTTATCAATGTGAGAACCCCTGATCGACGAAAACTTGAAGAGATTTATCGACGTGATAACTTCTAATTGGTCGAGCTTGAAGAGATTAATTGACGTGACAGCCTCTTATTGATATTAGCTTGAAGAGATTTATTGACATGATAGCTTCTGATTGATATTATATTGAAGAGATGCCCCATATTTGGCTGAGAGTGGAGGGATAGACTCTCGACTTGATTTCTCCAGATTGGCGGAATCTGCTAACTTCATCCCTGAATGGTACTCAGACTGTGAAGTACCAAGATGATTTCTCTTGACAGAATCTCTGGTTAACATGCCCTTGGATAAGTCATTTCTCTTGTGACAGCTGACTCTTGCTTCAACAAAGTATTCAAGCCTCTCTTCTCTAACAAGATTGAGCTCTTTACCGGTTGTTCATTGTGTAAACTTACTTGATGTCAATCAGTTGTTTTGTATGCAGAAGAATATTTATTATGAGAATGATAATTCTAATGCAACACATATATAAGTCTTGAAGTTTAAAAAACTTTGAGTGAAATCATATCATAACTCTTTTGTGAGTGAGTCACTAGCTAGAGAGCAACATTTGCAAATACCTTTTTTTATGAAAGATAATGCAAGCATATGATGCCAACAAATATATTTAAACATACCTCTTAGGAGTCAGTTAAACGCTATCTCGTCGTAGCACGCTTTCAAATTGAACCATGCTTTAGTTAGGACTTTTATGGGTTGTAATGTGGTCTGGTTCACGGTTTTAGAAAAAAAGATTTAAGGCTCAAAATCATTTGGTGCCCACCCATTCATCTCTCTAGAAGAGTTTGCGATGGTTGAGGAACCACTGAGGCCTCTTAGACACAACAGTCACTAACTTCTAATTTTGGTGTCTGATCAGATGACTTTGTTCTTTGATGATGATTTTCATTGGTAATCCTTTTCTCGCCTTTAAGGCTTTTTAATTTCCTTCTTTCTTTCCCTAATTGTTTCCTGGACAAATTCTTTTAAATTTTGATTTGGAAGTCCAGCGGGATGCCCCAACTTTTGCCTAAGCGACTTGTTTTCAAGTTGGAATTAACAGGTCTTTCTGTTTCTTTCTTATTCATAATTTCCATTCTGAACAAGTCGTTGATCTTTACGCCGTTTCGGATTTGTTGGAAGTGACCGTGATTGTCTGAGTCTTTGGTAGATGAGGGATAGCCATTGTCGTATTTTCATCTGTTGACCTCATGATGTGTGAGAGATACCCATTAGGATATCGTTAATTGACGCACATTGCCGATTGAGGGTTAACCATTATTGTATCATTGGATGCACACTCTTGATGAGTTTTAAATGTTTAATCAGATTAACTGAACACGAACCGCCCCCCAGGTTAAAATGAAGGTTTTTTCTTAACAGAAAATAAACTCCTACTTCGAAGGCTCAGAGGGGTTAGCGAGGGTCTATCTCCCTTATAACTCCAGTGTTTAGGAATTGAAACAAGGCATGTACATCGTCAGCAGGGTCTTACTCAAAAGCATACCAACCAGAGATTTTTGCGTTTTTAGATTATCGTCATCCTCCTTCCAATTCTTTACCTAAGCATAAGACTTGGAAACTCGTAATCAATATGCAAGTAAAACATTTAAAGAGTTATAACGAATGGATGAATAAAAATGAAAGAAACACTTCAAGGCAAGCATACTTATTGCATAAAGATTTTCATTCAAAAATAGACAAGTTTCTACATACAAGCAATGTTTGAACAAACAAGAAAGAATGCAAATGAAAATGCAGTAAAGAAACCAATGATTGCCATTATTGAGGAAACTTGACTCCGTATGGGTTTCTTCATGCTAACGATTTTCTGTAGTCTTGATGCTTAAATGGGCGAGAGAATTCCACTTATGACCTGATATGAACAGAACAGTCTCCGTATTGGTCCTGTCTTGGACCTTGTCTCTGGATGACATACCTTCAATCGAATGGCCAGGTGCCCCAGTATAATATGCATAGAAGATTATTTCAGGAGAACGAATTAATGATTTACCCAGTGAATCTGTATAAAGTGAACCACCAAGCATATTATGCAACAAAGAAATAATACAGTTCGTCTTCTATCAGAACAACAGAAACACCCATCTGGTGAGAAAGAGTCCGACAGTTGTCCAAATAGGAATTGGACCTTTGGAAGAGACGCCAGACATGGGCTAGGCTTTATACTTCAAACCCTTTCATAGTTTTTTAATATCGAAACCGGGTGCCCTAGAATAGGGGATACATCTAGCATGTGTATCGCAATCGGAAGAGATGTTTGTGGAAGGAGGACCCCAAAGATCAGAGCTGGAAATAGCAGGATGTAATGCATTGGGATCGCGTCAACATTCCCATCAGGATTCTTCTATCTTTGTTTAAAAGCTTTTCCCCATGAATTCACTTGGGGAATAAAGACCGGCTGTTGTTGAACAAATTAGGGAACACAAAGTTGTAGAGAATTCCCCTGAATGGATAGTCGGATGCCCTGGTGTGGCAACCACATATGACATTGGTCAACAAGAACGAAGTAATGATATAAGATCCCATAGTAAATGGGAACCATCTGCTGATAATATGTTCCAAGAACTCAAGATTGTGTAGCACTTCCATGGTTGAAAGTGATTCCCAAAAGATGAGGAGAAGAGAGAACCTGGTGCGGCAGTAAGTGCAAGATCGTTGACATCGTCATCAGATCTTCCATGACCTGGCTTATTTGAGTCTTCAATCAATTATGTTCTTGCTCGAAGAAGTTTCTGACTACGTGCCAAAGCATACCACACGGAGTTATTCCATAACTGATCCCTGAACAAGTGCAGTAAGAAATCAAGTATGAACCTCTAAAGAGAGCACTGGGTCTGAATAAGAATCCCCAATCTTCGGGTACCTGTTATGGATGTATGAATATGCATGGGGTACATGAATGGATGCCATGTCATGTTCCGTCATTTCCAAGGAGTTTACATGCTTTGATTTTGTCTTTACGTAAGTAAAATATGGAAAGGTTCAACACAAGGCTTGCAAATATGATTCCTTGGAAATAATAGAACATGTACGTCAAGCATGTGGTTAACCATGTTATGTATGCAAAGGCATGGGATCAAATGGGATCAAGGCTCTGTCATTTCTGAATATGATTGTTGCACTACTCTGAATCATGTGAATATTATCATATCATAGATCCGGCATAGCTTCTGCACATATAAGAACCAAGTACCATGTAGATCATCAATAGCATGGGATCAAGGCTTCTGGAACATTAGATATTGTTGAACCTCTTCTGAACACACTGAGAATACCAAGATCGAAGGCCTGAATGAACCTCCAAGTAAACAAGTCAGGAACTCAGAAAATAAATCCTAGAACCATATGGTCATCAACATAATATAGCATCTGAATATTTCACCAACAAAAATCCAGAACATAACCATTAGAACCAATAGTCCCTGTCTGAGAATAGTCACCATTTGTACCTATGGTAAAAATTCCCTCCCCACTCATGGGTGAAGACTAGGTCAGGTTAAGGCAAGGGTAACTCGAAAATCACGGGTTCACTTGAAAGTAAAATCATCGTAACACAGACGTGCATGATGAAAATACCTCTGATTGAACCTCATCCGAGCATGGTATATGACATGACTGCACTAGTCAGACCATGTCCTATAGCCGTCATGCCCCCACTCTATTCCTAGGTGTCCTAGTGCACTCTGGCCTAGGTACTGGGCCTTTTACCTCAATAGTAACATCCCAACCCAATCAAGAAACAAATCTAGTACAACTGTAGTATATGAAAAACAGTAAAATGCAATGCATACATATGCTCAGGTATATACAAAATGAGTGAATAAACTGAAAGCACAAAAATAAACACCCAAAGAAAAGAAAGCAAGAGCTAGGAGCGACTCCGGGATGGACCAGCATTTGGTCGACCTATCCCCAGTGAAGTCGCCAACTGAAACAACCAGCTGAAAATCATCAAACAATGAAGTCGCCATCGAACGTCTTTTATCGCACATGAAGGGAAAGGTAAACATCGAGAAAACCTGAGAAGGGAGAAGTCACGGTCTTGCGACTGAGATATCGGGTAAAGGAGTCTGTTATGCGAGGGGAAGGTATTAGAACCTCACACGCCCGTAGTACTCTACGGTACCCACTCTTGTTATCTATATTATTGGTGTGTTTAATCTATGCTTACTGCTTATTACTACTACTAAGGGGAGAATGCATGCAAAATAAAAGAGAAAAGAATGTAGGGAAAATAAAATTGTACTCGCTTGGGCCCTACCCCAATGCCTATGTATCCTTTTTTAAGAATCAGAGCTACCGTAGATCGGCTCACATGTTTTATTTGTTTGTGTTTTTTAATGGAGAATGTTAATTCCGCCTTCTGCAGCAGCTCGACCTTTGGAGACTTATGTGTTGCCACATAAGTAAATTAATCATGTCCTTACCTGAAAAGGGTTTTAGAGAAAAGGTGCTCGAGCGCCCAAAAGAGGTTTGAATTGGTTTTTGTTTTTGTTAGCTTGGAAAAATGGTTTAAGTATGATTAATGTGTTTTTGATTTGCTAAGAAAAGATTAGCTTTAAATGCAAGGATGCAAAAAGGGAAAGAAAAGAGTCTAAGGGAGACTAGCCTATTTCTAAACTTAATGTTATCATACAATGATGGTCCTAAGATTTGGATTAACAAAAGGGAAACGTCTACCTAATGTTAGCATGCATGGTTTACAACCTAAGGTCTAACTTGTATCCGAACAGAGAAAGCGCATCCTAAGGGAACATGGTATGTACAAGGATAAAGAAAACAAGTTAATAAGCTTAAGAGAGCACACCTAGAAAGATCCTATCTAAGTTAGCATGCCAAAGAAAGTCTAACAAAACTATCCTATAGGGAACATGCAATGGGAGCGAAGTCGTGATCTCAATTTCTAAATTGAGTGACTCATCGATCAACAAGAAATAAAGGAAAGCGATAAAATCCTATAGGAAGCATGCACTGAGAGCGAAGTCGTGATCTCAATTTCTAAATTGAGTGACTCATCGATCAAAGAAGCAAACACAAGCACAACACATATATCAAATGAAGTGCGGAATGCCTGCTACAGGTCTTTAAACAGCGAATTCGAGCGCACGCTCTTTATTTCCTACTTCTCATGGTATCTAGAAAAGAAGTAAAGTGAGTAAATGAGGAATAAAATAAGGTCGCGATGATTCCGAATGGAGAAAGTCCGTTTCCTCTTTAAAACCACGCAAGCAATAAGAAAACTATACCAAAATATCCTCGAATTTCCTTGACGAGGATTAAGTTCTTAATTCCCTTTATAACTTCTTGAAACTCCTCGACAAAATTATTTTATTTACCAAAATCATAAAAATTCAACCGCCATTATTAATAAAAAATTGTAATTGAAACTAGTATAGAAAAAGAAACTTGCAGGGGGTGTAAAGTTGCAATAGGCACTATAGTGCAGCAAACCTGGCACTAAGTCCAAATAAACTAGCCCATGAAGGATTTTTGCCTTATCTTCAAGTAAAAAAAAACATGGGCCTAAGGGGAGGGATCTGGTTCAGCCCAGAGTTTCCATCATCATTTTTTGCATTATTGTTCAATAATAGGATAAGTAGATAAATTAAGAACGAAAGAAATAGGGATTTAGGGTTAAATCCAGTACGACTATTCATCTCCTTCGATCGAGATTGTGAGCAAAATATAATGTTATTATTGTTCTTGCGATGCAGTTCTGATGTGTGTTGCTTCTGAAGTTGGAGATTGAAGTTGTTATTGTAGTGAAGAAGATGAAGCTGTGTAGAAGCTTGAAGGTGATGTGCAGATGAAAATGGTTGAAACGTGATGGTGTTGCCGTTTGTTGTTGCAAGATGATACACGAAGGTTGATGATGATATGAGGAATCCGTTACAGAAGAGGGGTGAAGGTTGACGGTGATGCGGTGAGAATGTTGTGAAGCTTGTTGCATATTATTATGTTGAAGTTGCTATGATGAATTATGGTGGATCCGTTGCAGAAAGATGGATTGGTTGTGAAGATTGAAAAAGGTATAAAGCAGGTTGCGTTTTCAGAAGTGGATGAAGAATATTGGAAGGAAGAAGAAAGCAAAAAAAAATTCTATGATTTTTCTGAATAATTGAAGAATCGTGAAGATGATGAAGGATCTTGAGAAAATGAAGAGTGAAGAGAATTGTCCCTTCTGGTGAGTTTTCCCTCCCTCCCCTCCTTGATTCTGTTATCCGAGTTTTCTTTTTAAGTGAAAAAGGTTAAGGAATTCTGTTAGAGGTGGTTAGGGAATTAGAAAAATCTGTTGACAATTAGTTATTTGGGGAAATCAATTGGTTCTGTTTATGCAGGGTAGTTTAATTTTGTTATGACAGTTAGGAATTAGTTGGGTGGAAGTTATAATTCAGGTATGCAGGGTAGTTACAAGTTAGAGAATTGGTTAGAAACTTTTGTTTTTGACAGTTATGGGGATTGGTTAGAGGAGTTGGTTATATGTTTTTCTGTTAGAAGTTAGTTGGGCTTAGAAAAATATTTAGGGAGTTATCTGGAAAATGGTTAGGAGATTTGGTTTTCTGCTGGAAGCTGGACTGGGAATTCTATTTTCTGTTATGAGGTTATGATGAGTTGTTAGTTATATGGTTAGAAAACTGTTTTTTCCTGTTATTCTGAGCTGGATTTCTGGTTTCACTTATGAACTGGTTTTGGGTATTTTTGTAGGGACTTATTACAGCAGGGTTATAAAGAGGTTATCTCACGGTTTCTTGTGTGAGCAGGGCTGAAGGAAATATGCAAGGATGGTAGTTTAGATTGAAGCAAGGATTAGTGTGTACTCTTGGCAAGCAAATGGACCAAGTTTTGTATAAGTTGAAAACTATTATTGAATGGACTTTGAATTAGCCTTTGGACTGTTTTGGAACAAGGCATTAATTTTTCTTAGGATGCAATAGAAATTTGAAATTTTTGTAATGTTTCTTTGAAATGCCGGATTTTAGATGTAATGACAATGTTGAATGGTTTTTATGCGAAGAAATTGGAACTTGAATAGAATTTGATCTTGAATTTTTGAAATTTGGATTTGAACCTTGCTTTCTTGAATTATGCCTTGCAACTTGAAAACTAGTCTTAGGATGCAATTGAAAGTTTGAATGACCTTGTATGCCTTGAATGCAATATTAATTTGGAAATTCCAAATCTTCAATCTCCTATCCGAAATCAAGTCTTCTTCAAATAGAATTAAGAGCTCCCAATGCTTCTCTTCATTTGCAACTTGAATGAAATACATGACATCGAACCTTTTTTATGGATAATTCATGAGATAAACTCAAAGATAACTAAAGAATGACTTTTATTTGAAATTCAAAATCTTGATCATTGATGAACATGGTGTGATTTCTTCTTCAAAGTGACTTGAATTCCAAGGAATCCATGTGGATGGAATTTCCAAACTTAATACGTTTGCCTCTTATAATGTTGGTCCAATTTAACAAATTCGAACCACTTGAACTCATGACCCCAAATAATTACTTGAACGAATACTTTCACCATAATGAATCCACACTAATTAAATTCACTCAATATCCATCAAACTTGTATAACAAGAAATGAGAGAACCAATAATGCCTTAATCTCAGTGAATTCGTAACATCATCCTAGTATCACGTCTTTACTTGATGATCGACAAAATTTTAGTGCTTTGAATCCCTAAGAACGAATGATAAGGCTTGAAGCATAGAATAACTCATGGATATCTAACGATCCTCAACTGAATAAAACTCAAGCATAAGTATAGGTAAAACCTAATTCTCTGGCTTTGGATACTCAATGAGGAGAAAGATAGCTTAAGCCAAAATCCTGGTTCAAAATAACCTCAATTACAACCTTGATGAGACACTAAAGACCATAACTAAACACCTTAATTCACTTTGCTCTGGATGAATTCTTGATGGGGGTGACCTTGTAGCTTGATGAAGAAAAGATCCACAACATCCTTGAGCACAAAACCCTAATTCCACAATTTCACTGTCTTGAAGAATAACCAGAAGTATCAAGCTTTGTTGAACATATACAAAGCAGACTTGATTTCGGATATGGTGGCAGAACCGGCTATTTTTATTGGTTTTCATTTTGCATTTTTTGTTCGCAAAATGTCGCGGCAAGCAAGAGGCGCCACCGACTTTTATTTCATCCAATCATGGAAAAGGAAAAAGAAAAGAGAAAAACCTTTTTTCGAGATTTCTGAGTACGGGGGGGGGGGGGGGGGGGGTAGATTATAGAAAGGGAAGGTGTTAGCACCCTTTCTATCCATGGTTTTCCATGGGTTCTTAGGTACTTGCTCATCTTTTTTAAAATTGCTTGTGTGTGTGCTTGTTTTGAAAATGTTTTACTTTGTGATAACCCTTGTAACAGTCCTCAAGGGTGTGACGAAGTTGTTTTGAAAGTTTGTTTTGAAAGGTGTTGGTGTGAAAAGTTTTTGTTGAGCAAGTACTTAAGATTCTACCTACTCGAAAAAAGATTGTTCGTTCTCGTTTCCTTTAGAAAATGCTATCCTACTATTAAGGAGTAGGTAGCCCCGTCGTTGGAGTTTGTAAGGGACATTTAAAAGGGACAAGTATAGTCACCAAAGCAACATTTTGGAAACCTTAGTAGTAACCCTAAAGTCTTAAGATCTTTCTGAGGTAACGTTTCCGATGCAACATTCGAATGGGTCATTTTGATCTTTAGACTGGAGGGCGACCACTAAAATCTCCTATGCTTAAGGACTGTTTACCGAAGGCAACCGAAGTGAGGCAAACCCTAGGAGTGAATATGTGCATGTGTTATTTTTAAGTTAATTAGTCTTTGCACATTAGGTGATCTACCATTTTAATTTTCAAGCATATTTCCATACAATCATATTAACCATGCATCTAACAGTTAAATATTTGCAGGAATTTAAAGTGCGAGAAAATAAACCTAGCTATTACAAGGCTTCGGGAGGGGGATTAATTACATAACTAAAAATCAAGGATTAAACGGTAAATGAAAACCCTAATTTAAAGCTATTACAAACCCAGGGCAGTTACAAAATTATAAAAAAGAAAAGTAATCAAAACGCGCGGTGAATTAAATGCGAGGACGATAATTAATAACTTAAAACCCTAATTGGGAGAAAAAGTTTTTTTTTTGCATTTTTATTTGAGAAAACATTTTAATTGCAAATTAATTAAACCCTCATTTCTAATTGTTTTAATTTAAAAAAGAAATTAAATTAACCTAATTTTCTAATTAAATTAAATTAATTAAAGAAATAAATATTTTATGAGAAAAATGATTTTTGTGTTTTTTTGTGGTTTTTTAATTTAAAAAAATAATTTTGTGTTAATTAAAAAAGAAAATGATTAATGAAATAAATAAAGAAATTAAAAAATTGAAAAAAGAAAGAATTGGGCATGTGTTGAATAGTAAGGCTGGGGGGTGCATTGCTGGAAAACATCCTGGCCCATTAGTGTTGAAGCCCAGTCAGCGCTGGATTATATGTGACGTTGACTTGAGGGTGCATCATGGTCCTTCATTATTGAGAGCTACATCTGGCTGAGTGATGCATCAAGTGGCTGGACGCTGGGAGTGTATGGAAGGCGCTTGAAGGATTGATGTACTAGATCTATGGATAGAAATTAAGAAAATAATGAAAATGGCTTGGACCTGGGATCGAACCCAGGTCCTTATGCTTACCACTGAATGCCCTTGCCAGCTAAGCTGTTGCGACTAGTTGTTAAAACAGTGAAAGCAAAATATAATATGCAAAACAAGGTAAGTGAATCAGAAAACACGCGAGATTCAAATGACCCAATGGTTGGCTGCCACATATCTTCTTCTTCCTGGAACCATCGCGTTAGACATAAGATCTATACCTACAGACACCTTCCGTCGCTATAAGCCTGTAATATCTCAAAACATAATACAAGCATGATAAATCACTTATGAATACATTGATCAATTCGTTTTGACCTCATGAACACGATGGCACCCTTTATTTAGGCTAATTTCACCTTGGACAAAAACCCTAAAAGGAACGTGAAAACCCTAGCAATGGCAATTGCACATATATATGTCAAAACTTCAATTAAATTATTCAATCAACTTGCAAACATGTCAAAGATCACAAATATGTCAATCAAATGTGCTAATAATGCAGGAATTACAGTAATCGATTTTGAAAAAGTGGGCGAACCGTATGAGTTATAGCTCGTGTTTCTGGATGCTCCAAGCCTTGCAAATGATTGGGATAGCTTCAGTGCACGCCCAGGATGTGATTGCTGGCCTCAAATTGCTTTGAAAGGTCCTGTGGAGAGAAAACTGAGTCACACTTTTTGTCAAGATTTTTTGAGTTTGTTCTTGCTCTTTCACGACTGCTAGCCCTTGTTTCATGCTTTGTTCTTGTTCATTATATATCCCTCAATGAATTAGGGTTGCAAAACAGATTGGATCTTAAAGTTTTGATGAGATTTGATTTGATTCTTTAGCCATATGCAAACTTTCTAAATTGAGCCAAATTATCCCATCTTTATACCAATCATGCTTGATTCGATTTGGTCTTGATATCTCAGCATAATTTGATTGAGATCCTGTCAAAAAATCATATCAAAACATATCTTTGCTATTATTTGTCATTTATTTGATTTAATTCAAATTTTAATTAATAAAAAATCAAAATAAAATTAAAAATGAAGCAAATAATGTGTGGGTGAATATTTGGGTCGTGGACCATGTTATAAGTGAGGTTCAATCATAAAAAGTTAGGCCCATTTGGCAAAAAATGAATTTTGAGCCCATTTGACTTTTGGCAATTTTGCAAAAAAGGTCAACTTTGACAAGACATATCTCCTCCAATTTTAATCCTAGAGAGGTGTTCTTGGACTTTTTATAAAGCTTAGATGTACCCTAAGCAAACCGCTTGGTCTCATTTTAATTGGGCCTTCCATGTTCATGTAAGAAGCTTTGACCCAAAAAGTGTTTTTGTTGACTTTTCAAAATGACCTATAATGTGGAAATTCATATCTTTTCGTGAGTGCATATTTTGAATTTGTGGGCTGAAGATGAGTTGTAGGGAATTGCATCCTCTTCAAAATGAGCCTTGAATGGAAAATTTATGATAAAATATGTGGAAGTTATGTTTGGTCAAAGTTTGGTTGACTTTTTCCTAAGAAACCCTAATTTAGCAACTTGTGGGTTTTGATGAATTTAGGGAATTCCTTGAAGAATCATGATCAAACCTTGATCAAATGATGGACATCACTTCAAAATGTTGATTTTGACCAAAAATCTTGAAGTTTAACTGTATGTGGGCCACAATTGACTTTTGACATAATACAGTCGATTCTCAAGCATCTAAGCAATTGACTGAGCAAACTTCTTGTGCAGTGCTTGAAATTTGACATTGAGGGTCTTGAGAACATATTAGGACCATGAAGAGAATATGAGTTCTTTGGAGTCCACCTATCTTGATTAACATGGAAACCCTAATTTGAGACACACTGCCTTAGGAGAGAGTTTGTCTGGTCAACTCTTGGGCAAACTTGAGCAAATTGAGGATCTCTAGGAGTATGTATTGAGTAAAATGAGAGGGAAAATTTTGGGGTACAACATATCCATACACTCACCATGAATAAAATAGGTACTCTCTTGTGTTGTATTCCCCTACTCGCCAAGTGGTTCACTTCACACCTACCTCGATCAACATTGAAGAACGAGCAAAGATTGACATGGTCTCAAAGGATGATGTCCCTCACTCACTCTGATATTCATTGGTGTTAAAGATCCTTGGAATATGCTTATATCATTGACCTTTATGCGGAATTCCCTAACGTCCCTCTGCTTTGCATTAGGGGAGGTATCACTTACAACCCTTGCTTAGCTTTACGGCAGTTTGGGTATGCCCGAAGAGATGGTCCTCATGAGATGTTCATCTAAGGTTTGGTGTTCGACTATGAAAGTGAAGATCAAGGCTACCACCAGAGGTTTATACAAGCTTGGAGGATGGTAAACAAGGTGGATAGTAGGACATTGGGACACAAAAATTCCATTCCCCTTGAACCTTACCTTAGGTGGGTGCGAGCTCGTGCTCAGAATCTTGTAATGCCTTACCCTTATATCCTCCCTGTTATCTTAGAGCCTGCTCTTGAAGGAGATATCCCGTACACTGTCCTTCATCCCAACATTCCTACCTCTCTCGAATACTTACAAAGGTATTAGATTCGGCTTAAGGAAGAACGAGACACTTTCGAGGCCCGATTCTACGCCAGTGAGAAGAAAGTTATGGAGCTCACCAAGCAGCTTCATGAAGAGTGGAGTCTGAACGCCTACATTGCACCAAAGAGTATGCGTTCAGCTTTTTTGTCTTAGGAGTTTTGTATTTTATTTATTTCATTGTAATCCCAAAGAGGCATGATGTACTCAAACTGGGATTTATTAATATAATGTGTGTTCCTTTTTTGTCTAAAGCAAATTTAAATCTCTAATTTCCCTGAAATCATTTGCATATGCATTTTCATTCATCACCACACAAACAGGTTTCTTACAACAGGTCTCCTTAACTTTCTACTGTTTATTTAAGTGAGATGGATATCTAATAGACAATAAAAGATCTTCAGGTGTAGAACACTCAGTTTCAACAAATGTTTTTGACTCTGGCAAAAGGACAAGAGGATTTGAAAACTCTGCTGATCAAAGAAAAGAAGAAGAAAGCAAAGAAATCCTCTAGTGTTTTGAATCTGGGAAGAAGGTTCCAAGGACCAGCCAGACGGACCCTAGACTTCACAACACATCGGGTGAAGGGGATAATTAAGAAGGGAAAAACAAGGAAGTGATTGACCATCCAAAATCTGAAAAGGAAGAAGATGTTGATTACTCTGAAGAGCAGTATCCTCCAGCTGATGACAAATACAAACAGTTGGAAGATCGCCTAAATGCTATGGAAATCCAGAGGGTACCCAGATTGGATTTTGAAGAGTTAGGAATTGTCTCAGGGGTTTTCATACCGCAGAAATTCAAAGTCCCCACTTTCCCTAAATATGACGGTGTCTCTTGTCCAAAGCTACATTTAAGGTCATACGTCAAGAAAATTCAACCCCATACTGCCGATAGGAACCTATGGGTACATTTCTTCCAAGAAAGCTTGTCAGGGACGCATTTGGATTGGTTCTATCAGTTGGAAGGGACCAATGTTCGCAATTGGGAAGACTTGGTTTCCGCCTTTTACAAACAATACCAGTATAATGCTGACTTAGCTCCAACTCGGACACAGTTGCAAGGCATGTCCATGGGTACAAGTGAAGGTTTCAAAAACTATGCTAAAAAATGGAGGGATCTCGCGGGAAGAGTCAAACCCCCTCTATATAATAGGGAATTGGTGGATATGTTCTTAGGCACGCTATCTGGTCCATTCTTCAAACACCTGATCGAAAGCTCCTAGGCTAGATTTACCGAATTAATCATGACTGGTGAACAGGTAGAAGCGGGTATAAAAAGTGGAAAAATTCAAAGAGATGCATCCTCGAGCATGTTGAAGAAACCCTTTACCGGAAAGAAGGAGGTCAGTGTTGCATATTACCATAGGAATCAGGACATAAATGAACGCCATCCAGCGGTAGGGGCTGTCATGATCTCTAAGCCTACACCTACTCAACAAAGGAACAATCAGTCTAGAACGGAAAGGCCGATAAGACAGTTTACCCGGATAAATATGACGATGTCTCAAGTATTGCCACATTTGTTGAGATCTAATCTGGTAACCTTGCGGGAAGCTCCGAAGAATCCCAACACTGCCTCTCCCTATTACAACCAAAATGCTTGTTGTGCTTACCATTCAGAAAGTCCAGGTCATGATACAAATGACTGCTGGACTTTGAAAAACAAGGTGCAAGACCTTCTCGAGGCAAAGGAAATTGAATTTGATGCCCCTGATATCCCAAATGTTATCACTGCTCCTATGCCCAAGCACAGCCGTGGTGTTAACGCTGTTGAAGATGATGTATTTGTTACTATTGTTGATGAACTTGTTACTCCTCTCCTGACCGTCAAGAGGAACATGTTGAAGGCCGATTTATTTCTGGGATGTTGCGATGGTTTCCACCTCTGTTTATCTCTACCGACTGGTTGTCATTTATTAAAGGCAGGTGTCCAACGCCTGATGGATGACAAAGAGATTTTGTTTGAAAAGACTCCCGTCCCAACCATTTCTTACAAGGATGTTTCAATAATAACCATTTCCGCCAATCCTCCCAGGGTCTCCACCAAAAGACCCATCAGGATTACATCTGTTCCGAAGGTGACTCCACTGATAATTACTATGCCAGGGCCAATTCCACACTCCTCAGACAAAACTGTTCCCTGGAACTATGGGGGTGACGTCTACTACCATGGCGTCAAGCAAGATTGGCTGGATGATGAAGACCCGGTTTTTGAGAAGGCTGGCCCAAAAATTGGCAACATTGTGGGAACCAGCAAAATAACCAGAAGTGGAACAGTGTTCTCCCCTGAGATTTCTCCTCTGAAAGCTGTTACTGGTCCTGTAGTCATTCCTGCTTTTGTTCCTGTTGATACTACTACTATAATTCATGTAATTACCCCTGCCGACACCCCTATCACCGAGTCGACCGAGACTCGGGGCAAAGGCATTTTGGTTGAGCCTGTCTGGACAAAGGCGCAATGTGTATCTATCCCAGAGGCTTCCAAGAAGGAGATGGAAGAAATTTTGAAAATTATAAAGAAAAGCGACTACAATATAGTCGAACAGCTAGGGCAGACCCCTTCAAATATTTCTATGCTAGCTTTATTGTTGTGCTCTGAAGCTCATGCGAAGGCTTTGGTGAAATTTCTTAAAACTTCCCATGTGCCACAGGAAACCTCTAATGACCAATTCGAGAATTGTATGGCCAGTATGACTGCTGGTAACAGATTAGGCTTTTCTGAGACCGACTTGACTCCCAAAGGAAGGAAACACAATGATGCCTTGCACGTCTCCGTTGAGTGCAGGGGCACTATGCTAGCCCACGTCCTGGTAGATACGGGATCATCGTTGAATGTCTTGCCCAAAAATTCTCTTAACCGACTGGATTGCGAGGGACTCACTCTAAAGCCTAGAAACGTTGTAGTGAGGGCCTTTGATGGTTCTAAGAGGACAGTGCACAGAGAAGTTGACATCCCTATAAAAGTTGGAACTCAGACCTTTGATTCAACTTTCTATGTAATGGATATCCGCCCTTCCTATTCCTGTTTATTAGGCCGACCTTGGATTCATGGCACTGGTGCCGTCACCTCTACATTACATCAGATGTTGAAATACCCGATCAAGGGAAAAATCATCATTGTCCATGGAGAGGGGGAATATATGGCCAATCACATGAACTCTTTCAGGTACCTGGAAATGGATGGTGAGATCATCGAAACTCTGTGTCAGCATTTCGAGGAGGTCCCATAAAAAGTTGCGGCAGCCAAGACTACTACCAAGACTCCAAAAGTTACCAGACCGCCATTGAAATGGCCTCTCTGAAAGATGCTAGAGCAATGATAGAAGAAGGTGGATGCACTATCTGGGGTCAACTTCCGGATATTCCTTACAAGTCCAACAAATTTGGTTTGGGCTTCACCTCGGAGGAACAAATGGATGTTCGACGAACTCACGCCAGGGGGCCACCTTTACGTATCAGGAATCAGGGAGTCAACACAGTGGAAGACAGTGATGGTAGTTGTGAACTGGACGAGTAGATCTTCCCAACTGTAAGCGGCGGACTCAACAACTGAGAAGCTAAAGAATTTGTCCATATTACTTTTCTTCAAGAGTAATTGCCTTTCAATTTTTGTCAAATTTGTAATAATTAAAAATTTAGACTTTAAAACCTTGTGTCTTACCCGAGGCACAACGGTCCATTTATGAGGGTTGTTATGTCATCTTCATATGTCATCAATAAATCATGGACGATTTTGCATGCAAAATTTTACGCTCATTGTTTTTCTCTTTTTAACCTTTATCATTTTTAAAAGATAGCTATGCTCTTACACACACTCACATATCAAAATGCAGATCCACATCCACTCAGGATCCCATGGGTAACGATTCTGCTATGGCCTATCATGACTTTGAAAATCCAATCTACCAAGCCAAAGACGAAGGTGAGGAAGATTGTGAGGTACCAGGGGAACTAGCCAGGTTATTGCAACAGGAAGAAAGGACCATACAGCCCCACAAAGAGCCAATGGAGACTGTTAACTTAGGTACTTAAGAGGACAAGAAAGAAGCCAAGGTATGTGCCAACTTGGAGCATAGTGTCAAGAAGCGCTTAACTTAGTTACTACATGACTATGTTGAGTTCTTTGCTTGGTCATATGAAGACATCCCAGGGCTCGACACTGACATTATGGTCCATCGTCTGCCGATAAAAGAAGACTACCCTCCGGTAAAACAGAAAGTCCGTCGCATGAGGCCAGAAATGTCAGAGAAAATCAAGACTGAAGTCATGAAGCAGTTCAACGCCAGATTCTTAGTTGTCACCTCCTATCCAAAATGGGTCTCTAATGTTGTTCCAGTGCCTAAAAAGGATGGTAAGGTACGTATGTGTTTGGAATACAGAGACCTGAATAGGGCAAGCCCCAAGGATGACTTTCCGCTTCCCCACATCGATATTTTGGTTGACAACACCGCATAGCATAAAGTATTTTTTTTCATGGAAGGTTTCTCCGGATGCAACCAGATTAAAATGGCACTTGAGGACATGGAAAAAATGACCTTCGTCACACAGTGGGGTACATTCTATTACAAGGTTATGCCATTCGGGTTGAAGAACGCTGGGGTAACCTATCAGCGTGCCCCATGGTAGCTCTATTTCACGACATGATCCATCACGAAATAGAGATCTATATGGATGACATGATAGCCAGATCTCAAACTGAAGAGGAGCACCTTGACCATTTGCAAAAACTGTTTGAAAGATTGAAGAAATACAAATTAAGGTTGAATCCGAATAAGTGCACTTTTGGGGTGAGGTCTGGTAAACTCTTAGGCTTCATTGTCAGCGGAAAAGGTATCGAAGTGGATCCTGAAAAGGTAAAAGAAATACAAGAAATGTCTGCTCCTCGCACTGAGAAGGAAGTTAGGGGATTCCTAGGATGGTTGAACTATATCGCCCAGTTCATTTCCCATCTAACGACTACTTGTGAACCAATCTTCAAATTACTGAAGAAAGATCAAGTGGTGGAATGGAAAGACGACTGCCAGGCCGCCTTCGACAGGATCAAATAATACCTTCAAGAGCCTCCCAATTTGATGCCGCCAGTTAAGGGAAGACCTTTGATCATGTATCTAATTGTCTTGGAAAATTCCATGGGGTATGTGCTGGGGCAGCATGACGAGTCTAGCCGAAAAGAGCATGCAATATACTACCTGAGCAAAAAGTTTAGCGACTGTGAAACCATATATTCACTGCTGGGGAAAACTTGCTACGCCCTGGCATGAGCTACTCACCGGCTAAGACAATATATGTTGACCCATACTACCTTATTGATATCCAAGATGGATCCAATTAAATACATATTCGAGAAGCCCACCCTCTCTGGAAGAATAGCAAGATGGAAGATGGTCCTGAATGAATACGAAATTCAATACACTACCCAGAAATCCTTAAAGGGAAGTGTATTATCCGATCACCTTGCTCATCAGGATGTGGATGACTATCAGTCCATGAAATTCGAGTTCCAGATGAAGACATCATGTTGGTAGACAATTGTGAAGAACTCAGACCATATGACGGACCTGAACAAGGATCTCGATGGACCTTGGTTTTTGAAGGAGCTTCCAACGCACTCGGCAACAACATAGGCGCTATGATCATATCCCCTGAAGGATGTCATGCTCGCTTCACTGCTAGGTTGTGTTTCAACTGTACCAATAATATGGCAGAATATGAAGCGTGTATTATGGGTCTCAAAGTTGCCTTAGATTTGGGAATCAAGTCCTTAAGTGTATTTGGAGATTCAGCCTTAGCCATCAGTCAGATCAAAGGAGAATAGGACACGAAGCACCCTAATCTCGTCCCTTACAAAGAACATGTGTTGACATTAATCCCACATTTTGAAGAAATTACCTTTGAGCATTTTCCACGAGAGGAAAATCAACTAGCGGACGCGTTAGCAACTATGTCATCCATGTTCAAAGTCAGATGGGATATTGAGGCTCCTCAGATCACCCTCAAGAGAATGGATGAACCAGCTTACTGTCACGAGATCAATACTGATGAAGTAGTGGACAAGTCTTGGTTCCATGAAATTAAGAGATATCTCGAGGCCCAAGAGTATCCGGAGGAAGCTTCAGTCAATGACAAGAAATTCCTGAGAAGATTCTCTGCTAAGTTTTTCCTTAGTAATGGCATTCTCTACAAGCGCAACCACGACTCTACTTTGCTTCGATGCGTAAACAAGAGTGAGGCAGACAAGATTATGGCTGATTTACACGAAGGCACTTTTGGAACCCATTCTAGTGGGCACATGATGGCTAAAAAGATCCTACAAGCAGGATACTATTGGTCCACCATGGAAGCAGATTGTCATCAGCATTCACGAACCTGTCACAAGTGTCAGATCTATGTTGACAAAGTACATGTTCCTCCAGTTCCTCTAAATGTCCTAACTGCTCCTTGGCCATTCGCGATGTGGGGCATCATCATGATTTGAGAAATCAAACCTACAACTTCTAATGGACACCGCTTCATCTTGGTTGCCATTGATTACTTCACGAAGTGGGTTGAGGCAACATCCTTTGCTTCTGTCACCAAGAATGTTGTGGCCCGATTCATTAAGCAGAATCTTATATGTCGATACGGTATTCCGGAAAGAATCATCACAGATAATCGTACAAATCTCAACAATACTATGACCACTGCACTATGTGCGCAATTCAAGATCCAGCATCATAACTCTTTTCCTTACCGGCCGAAGATGAATGGCGCTGTAGAAGCCGCTAATAAAAACATCAAGAAGATCATATAAAAATGACAGTAACCTACAAGGACTGGCATGAGATGTTCCCATTTGCTCTCCACGGTTACCGTACCACGGCGTGCACATCAACATGGGAAACTCCCTTCTCCTTGGTATACGGCATGGAAGTTGTTCTACCAATTAAAGTCCAAATACCTTCTTTGAGAATCATAAAGGATGAGGGGTTGAGTGAAGATGAATAGATTCAAACTCGACTTGACCAGTTGAACTTGATTGATGAGAAGAGGCTTACAACTGTCTACCATGGTCAAATGTACCAAAAACGTATGATCAAAGCTTTCAACAAGAAGGTCAGACGTCAAGCATATCAAGCTGGTGACCTGGTAATCAAGGGTATCCTACTACCTTAAGGTGATCCCAGGGGCAAATAGACTCCTACATACGAAGGACCATTTGTGATCAAGAGCGTATTTTCCGATGGGGCAATGATCTTAACCACTATGGACGGCGACAATCTTCCACACCCTGTAAACGCAGACATAGTTAAAAGATATTACGCATAAACAAAGACCCGCTAGGTCGATTGGCATAAGAATAAATTAGGGCATCCCGGAAAACCAAAAGGGTTCGGGCAAAAATTAGGGATAAAATACAAAAAAAAATGTACACCCGGTAAGCTGAAAGCCTGAAAGGGAGGCTTGGGAAAAAAAGGGTATCCCGGTGGACTGAAAACCCGAAAGGACGGTCCGGGAAAAAGTTAGGGATTCAATGTGTATTACTATGTCCTATTGGATTACCTTACAACCAATCTTCAATATCAATCATCAAACTCAAACAGTACTAATCAATCCAATCAGCTTCGTACAAAGTAGCAAATGGACGAGACACTCAGAGACATGAAGGCTATAGCAGAATGGGAACCCCATGGGATTATTTCACATATTTGTTCTTTTTATTTGTTAAATTTTCATTTATGACGATATTCTCTTACTAGGATATTCGTCTCTTTGTACAAACACTTATTTAAGTTAATACAAAGATATTCCTTTGAAAGTGCAAAACTATCTGTTTCTCTTTTACTGTTCCTGTTTTGTTTACAAAAATGTTTAGTATTTATTTTTGAACATATGCATTTAAATGTAATTACTGTTTATAAATGAATGCATAAAAAAGAAAACTAAACAAAAGACAATTACTAATGGCTTTAAGAAACATGACAACATCTATGAGCCATTCTACAAAACCCCCACAAGTATTTTCTCCAACAGAGGCAGAAGCAAGAACGTCTCTTTGCATGATCTTTGTCATATCCCAACATGTAGCCTAATGGTGCCTTTTGCCTTCATATCCCCGATGGAACGAAACTTCCAGTTGCCACCTCAAATATTCCCCAGCAAAAGTCATTCAGCTTCTTCGGATTTCTCAACAGGATTTCATAAAGCCCACACGCAATACACGGAGTTTCTCTTCCCCAGCAGAGTTTATTTCTCTGATTATGGAAACCCATCCATCAACACTTCAACTTCAACAAAATATGAAGACTTACACTCCTCATTCCCAGCGGTAGTCAGGGATTTATTTTCTCCAATCCGACAACACTGCAGCAGAACAACTTACATGTGCATACATCACATTCATACATCATGAGCATCAATGGCACAAATGCATATATCATAATTTCATTGCACTATGCATTTCATACATCATAGCATTACATACAACTAACCCTTTACCTTTTTAGGGAAGATCAAACCATAGAAAGTTATAGTCAATAAGACAAGGCAAATATCTATGAACAAATCAATTGTAGATTCCCGAATCAAGACGAGGTGATTATATATATGATAAGTGCTTCCTTCAGACTTCTGCCGGTTTAGTTAAATATCTCAACAGTTTATCCTGATTCTTTCCTGCAGACATCTTTCTCTGGTTTAGATAAATTGCTCCAAGATTTATTCTGATTCTTTCCAGACCTATACTGGTTCAGTTTAAATATCTCAACGGTTTATCCTGATTCTTTCCCGTAGACATTCTCTCTGGTTCAGATAAATCGCTCCAAGGTTTATTTTGATTCTTTCCATACCTCTATTGGTTCAGTTTAAATCTCTCAATGATTTATCCTGATTCTTTCCCGTAGACATTTTCTCTGGTTCAGATAAATCGCTCCAAGATTTATCATGATTCTTTCCAGTCAAAGAAAATTCAAGACCTCTATTGGTTTAGTTTAAATCTCTCAATGGTTTATCCTAATTATTTCACGTAGACATTTTCTCTGGTTCAGATAAATCACTCCAAGATTTATCATGATTCTTTCCAGTCAAAGAAAATTCAAGACCTCTGCGGGTTCAGTTTAAATCTCTCAACGGTTTATTCTGATTCTTTCCGATAGATATTTTCTCTGGTTTAGATAAATCGCTCCAAGATTTATCATGATTCTTTCCAGTCAAATAAAATTTTAGACCTTTGCTGGTCCAGTTTAAATCTCTCAATGGTTTATCCTGATTATTTTCGGTAGACATTTTCTCTGGTTCAGATAAATCGCTCCAAGATTTATTCTGATTCTTTTCCAGTTGAAGTCAAGTTTAGACTTAGTCTAATTTCTGTCAACAATCACCTATAGATGGCATATTTAAGCCCATTCCCTACATAATAAACCACCACACCATCAAGTGTAAATTTCTGGGCACTCTAGTGTTCAATCATCTTCCACCTTCAAGTCACGAATGGCAGATTCACCAATCTAACTCTTCAGATGTAAGAAGATTGAATAGGGGCAGCTGTTGTACCCCAAAATTTACCCTCTTAATTCTCAAGGCTTTTCTCACAAAGATTCTCAGAATTTAAGCTTGCACAAGTGCATTGGGATGTTCCAGTACCAAAATTAAAATGAAACTGTCAAAAAGGGAGAAAATAGATAAAAATAACATTTTGACAAATTTGGAGAAAATAGGCCTCATTCGATTCAGCCTTTCGATTGGAAAAATGTGTTACCTGCATGCTTGCAATCGAAGGCCATGACATGCTGGCCGCACGTGCCCCCTGTAAGGCAAACCTTTCGATTCACCAAATTAGCTGCCCACAAGCCTCCTTCGATTGCTCAAAATTATCTGCCTACAAGCCTCCTTCAATTGCTCACAATTAGCTGCCTGCAAGCCTGCTTCGATTTGGGCACATGCTGCCTGCAAGCCTGCTTCGATTAGGCATATGCTACGTGCAAGCCTGCTTCGATTGGGCATATGCTTCCTGCATGTTTGTTTTTGTTTGGACAAGCTTTAATGGGACAAAATAACCATCTCTATGCATCCTTCGAATCCTCTTGAACCAAGGGCCTCTTGCAGACTTTTCCTCTCACAAGCTTCGTTTGAGCCAAGAGATATCTTCATACAAGATTTGACTAAGTTCTTGCTTCCCTTGAAAGAGCGCCCTTCGATTCAGAAGCTAGGAACTTCCCTCGTGCTAAATAGACACGAGGCAATGACTCTCTTTATGTTTGTTTCGATCCACATTGCTTCGAATAGGAAATATGCTTCCTTCGAACACAAGCCTTCGATTGGACGCATGCAAAGCTTCGATTGGAATGTGGATCCCCTTTGAATCAGCTTGCTTTGAATCCAAGCTGAGCCATTTGAAGCATTTTTCGTTTGAAGAAATCTAAAGAAAATCTCATGACCAGCTACTTGACACGCTATGTTACTTCCAAGTCTTCACATGATCAGATTTTTACACACATAATTGAAGCTTTGTCCATTGGATATTACTATTCTTAGACGGAATGACGAAAGCTATGTTATCTATTTTCATAAAGGTTATTTTAATCACCAAGTCAGCTCCTTGAGCCCCCAAATTTATTTTGTCTGAGCACAAGCGAAGTCAAAATCAGAAGCACAAGTCTAATCAACTGCCAACAGCCCCCCCCCCACATGTACTTTCACGCTACATTATTTTATCATTGTTTTGCAAGGCTGGCTACCTAAAACATATCCTTTCTTTTCTCTATAAATAGAGGAACATTTTCAAATCTAAGGAGGATCTTTTGGACCAGGCGAACGAATCTCCAAATTATCTCAAACTCTCAAACTCTAAAAAATCTCAAAACTCTCAGATCCTCCAACTCAAAAACTCTAAAAAAAAATATCAAACCCCTTTGTTACATTAGTGAGCCTTTCGATTCACCTCCCTAACCCATATAAAGCAGCCTTTCGATTCACCTTCCTAACTCATATATATCATTCTTTCGATTCACCTCCCCCTCGGCTTCCATACACCAGCTTTGGAACACCCCCAAAGCCCTCAAATAACCACTCAAGGAAGTCAGTGAATCCTTCGATTCACTCCTAACCCCCATATACCAACCTTCGATTCAGTGACCTTTTTCTAAGTAAAGCAATAACTGAAATAGTTCTAGGGAGATCCCAGCCAAGCCTAATCTATCATCAAGTTATACACAACTCATTCGACAGAACTTTAAGAGGTAAGTCTTTTCTTAACTTGAAACTTTTTTCGTTCTAGCTTCATTTGTACATACATTGTAAAAGAAAAAATGTAAACATTTCTATACTATGTTTTAATTTTCGATTCTGACTGCCTGTATGTTGAAAACCCAACCTTAGTTTAGTTATGCTTTGGACTTTGAGACCCATTAGTTTTCATGCTAATCCCTGGATTGTAGTTATATTTGGATACTGCATTTTTAGACTTTAAGACAGGTTTGTTGTACCCTTCGATTGGCTAGTTGCACAAGCCTTTCAAATCATACTCTGAGGACCCAATATGCTTACAAAAGTTCAGCAAGGAACCTATGACAAAGTATGAGTGTTGTTGCTTTTGGGCCTCAAACGAAGGCCAGAGCCTTGCTGTTTCCAAGCCTCAAACGAAGGCCAGAACCTGGCTGTTTCTAGGCCTAGGTGAAAGGCTTGACCACCTTGATTCCAAATCTCAATTGAAGGAGACAAAAAAGCAAATTGAAAGACATGACCCTGCTGGTGCCTTCCCAATCGAAATACCTGACTTTGCTGACTCTATGCCCCAATCAAAGGAGGCTAAGAAATGCAAATCGAAGAATTCTCCAGCCTGGATTGAAAGAACTCATTTTTCTTGCTTTTATCTTATTTTTTCTTCTATATTTTCATGCAATTTGATATGGTTGTAATAGTGTATGATTTTATCTCTCTGCATTTTATTGTTTTTGTATGCTTGTTAGTAAAATAGGGAATGTATGGCAAGATAAAAACAACAAATAGACAACCCAAAAATCAAAGACTAAATGCATGCAATCAAACACACTTTACACACATGCACCCTTAGGGTAATCCCACTTGTTGCCTATCGGAAAATAGTCATGTCCCTAGAACATGGGCATTTTAGCAAAGACCCTCGATAAAAGATCGTAGTCCCTCGATGACCCTCGATGTTTCCTTCAGTAAACGATCTAGTCCCTAAACGACATTGCTAAAACGTCCCATAGGTTGCCTTCTATGACTATACAAACGTCCCGCGCCCATCCCTTCACATCCAACGATGGAACTTCTTACAAAATCAATGGTAAGATATCAACATCTAAAGGAAGAGGAAAAGAACATCTAAGACCTTTTGAGTATGTAGATTTGCTCCTAGTTGCTCGCTTGCTCAGAACAAAAACATTTTATACACCAACACTCTCATTTTGAAACATTTTCAAAAGACAACACTTTTTACGCGTTCTTATAGAAGCAAGAGCCATTACAAAGGCACCTTTTCAAAATCACTTTCAAAAACACACTCTACAAACACCTCTTTGAACTATTTTTGAAACAACACTTTGTACGTGTTCTTATAGAAACGAGAACCATTACAAAGACCTTTTCAAAATACTTTCAAAACCCATATCACAAGCACACTTTCAAACAAAAGAAAGTGATCAAGCAAGCAACTAAGAGCCCGTAGATAACTACGGATGAAAAGGGTGCTAATAGCTTCCCTTTTCATAATTTACCCCCCGAACTCAGAAAACATCTCTAAAGGTCTTTCTTGTTCTTTTCAGCCTTTCCTTTTTGGATAAAAGAAAATTTGGTGGCGACTCTTGCTATCCGCAACAATTGCGATAAAACGCAAAACACCCAAGTCAGTTCTCCCACCGTGTTACAGAGACTTAAGAATAAACCTGGGGCGTCCCGCTGACTGTAATCACAAAAGAAACAGTTCAGGCAAAAGGTAGGGGTAATAAAATTAAAAAAAAGAGGTCACTAAAAATCCTCAACAAAATAAAAAATGTTACAAAAAATGAATGCCTTCTCAAATAAACTTTCAGTATCTGAACCATCACCGGAATATCAGAGCAAAGATTCCAGACTCAATTAGGATCTAAGCGCACACTTAACTGAGTATAGGACTGAAGAACATCATGAAGAACGGGTTGGGTACAAACAAAGTTTGAGCCTTTATCATTTGTTTCTTAAACCATGAACCATACCATGTTACAACCCTTAAAAGTCCTAACTGAAGCACGGGTTAGTTCGAAAGCATATTGTTACAAAAAAGTATCATGAATCCCATAAGGTTTACTATAAAATCCTAAGTTGAATTCATATTCTTACAAAATTTTGTTTGTTTACTAAAAATGCATTTTCAAAACTTCAAGACAGACATAAGTTTTGCATTTTTAAATGACATTGTTTGCATATGACTAATTGTTCGACAACAGAGAAATTCGCACGACGAGTATTTAATGAACGAAAATCCTCTCAATGAACAGAGTCACCTCAGATGGAAAGACATTTCCAATAACAGGCCTTTCATAGTCAAATGGCATGGCATGGTGTCCAACTGATCTGGGGGAATCGATTCAAGATTCAAGGAATCTTTCAAAAGTGCTGAATAGCTAGGGGCAGATCTCCATCTGAACCACTTAGGGCATTGGACATGAATTCCAGCAAAGGATCACGTACGATCGAGCAAAAAATTTTCTGGCAGTGCTACAACACTTACTGCTATGGACAATGACAATTCTCCGCACCCGGTGAACACGGACATATTCAGAAAATACTGAGCATGAAAAAGACCCGCTAGGTAGACTGACCTAGGAAAAAATAAGAGCATCCCGGTGAACCAAAAGAGTTCGGGAAAAATTAGGGATATATAATAAAATTGTACACCCGGTAAGTCGAAAACCTGAAAAGGCGGCTTGGGCAAAAAAGGGTGTCCCGGTGGATTGAAAATCTAAAAGAACAGTCCAGGAAAAAGTTTGGGATTAATGTGTACGACTATGCCTCGTCATCTCGTCACCTGTCTATCAGTAGAAGATTTGTAACCCTGATTAGCAGTCATCGAGGGCTCTAAGAGTTGAGGATGTTCAAGCCATCCCCAAAATACCCACAAAGCCACTTCCATGAGATTATCCCTACAGGGTAATCTTCACAAGTTCATACATTCCCTGCAATTTCCACGGAAGATTGCTCTGGCTGGTAAAGGAGTATGATTTTATCCCCGGAAATATCACAAACCTACGAAGTTCCAATCAGTACAGTTCATGGAGTTTTCTCTTCCCCAGCTGAGCTTGTTCCTCCGAGGTTGTAAAACCCCTTCAGACTTCTGCTATCCAGCATAGTTCATTTCCTTAACAAGGGTGTTTCCTCCGCAAGAGTATTTATCCATCAACAAGGTTTATTTCCCCAAACAGATTCTCTTCTAGATACAGTTTAGATACAGTCTAGATATAGATTCATTCTGACACTCATTCTAGATCCACTTCTAGACACCCTTTACATACAATCTGAAAATAGATTCATCCTGGCACTCATTCCAGGTCATCGTCTAGATACCATTCAGATATAGTCTAAATATAGATTCATTATGACACTCATTTCAGATCCACTTCTAGATACAGTTCAGTTACAGTCTAAATATAGATTCATTCTGACACTCATTCCAGATCCATTTCTAGATACCGTTTAGATACAATCTAAATATAGATTCATTCTGACACTCATTTTAGATACAATTCAGATACGATCCAAATATAGGTGTCATTCTGATACTCATTCAGTACATCTTCCAAATACAATTAAGATACGATCCATATATGGATGTCATTCTGATACTCATTTAGTGCATCTTCCAGATATGGTTCAGATACAGTCCAAATATGGATATCATTCTGATACTCATTCAATACATCCTCAGATACAATCAACGCATAGATTTATTCTGACACTCCTCAGCTTGAGTGTGCTTCTACCATAAATCACTAGAAAAACTCCCTTCCCTGGTGAAGTCATCATTATCCCCAGAGAGTTGCTACTGAATCTAAAATCGGATCAGATGCCAGTCAACTTTATCCTTCTCAGACGAGTCAGAAGGTTATCAATCGATGATATCCCCAATCAAGGTATATAAGGAATTATAACTCCCTAGTAGAGAAAAGAACAACCAAAGTTTTGAACTCTTCTTCCCCGAGAAGGAGTTAACACTCTCCAGTAGAGTTCAAGAAAAAAAGCAAGAAATCAATGTTCCCCAGCAGAGTTTCCTCAAACAAGAAAGCAGGAGTCCCCAGCGGAAACAATCTCCAGAAGATCGAAGATACAAATACTCTTCATCCCCAGCAATAATCAGGGATTTATTTTCCCCAGACTAAGATGCTTCTCAAATTTGCAAATGCACTTCAATAACATTTCACATTCACCATCATTTACCAATATCATAGCATATGCATACGAAACACATATAGCACAGTTTCATTTATTTTAAGAATGCCATTACGCAATGCATTTCATACATAATGACATTTCATACAACTAACCCTTTATCTTTTCAGGTAAAGTCTATAAATAGACGAATATCATCAACTATCTACATGACCAGACAAATTTCTTTCAGAAACTAATTTCTGACAAGTATTTCCCTCAAAGACTTCCCCCAGAAAGTCATTCTGAAAAATATTTCTTCTACATGAAGTTAGGCATAGACATCTTCTAGTGCATCATTCAGAAGAAATCAAGCGCAGATTCCTTCTGGTACCCTTCAAAGTAGTAGTCGCCATAGATTCCTTCTGGTACCCTTTGAAGTATTAGTCGCCATAGATTCCTTCCAGTACCTTGTGAAGTAGTAGTCGCCATAGATTCCTTCTGGAACCCTTTAAAGTAGTAGTCTCCATAGGTTCCTTCTGGTATCCTTTGAAGTAGTAGTTGCCATAGATTACTTCCAGTACCTTGTGAAGTAGTAGTCTCCATAGATTCCTTCTGGTACCCTTTGAAGTAGTAGTCGCCATAGATTCCTTCCAGTACCCTTTGAAGTAGTAGTCGCCATAGATTCCTTCTGGTACCCTTTGAAGTAGTAGTCGCCATAGATTCCTTCCAGTACCTTGTGAAGTAGAAGTCGCCATAGATTCCTTATGGTATCCTTTGAAGTAGTATTTTCCATATATTCCTTCCAGTATCTTGTGAAGTAGTAGTCTCCATAGATTCCTTCTGGTACCCTTTGAAGTAGTAGTCACCATAGATTCATTCCAGTACCTTGTGAAGTAGTAGTCGTCATAGATTCCTTCTGGTACCCTTTGAAGTAGTAGTCGTCATAGATTCCTTCTGGTACCCTTTGAAGTAGTAGTTGCCATATATTCCTTCTGGCACCCTTTGAAGTAGTAGTCGCCATAGATTCCTTCTGGTACCCTTTGAAGTAGTAGTCGCCATAGATTCCTTCTGGTACCCTTTGAAGTAGTAGTCACCATAGATTCCTTATGGTACCCTTTAAAGTAGTAGTCACCATAGATTCCTTCCAGTACCTTGTGAAGTAGTAGTCGCCATAGATTCCTTCTGGTACCCTTTGAAGTAGTAGTCGCCATAGATTCCTCCTGGTACCCTTTGAAGTAGTAGTCGCCATAGATTCCTTCTAGTAACCTTTGAAGTAGTAGTCGCCATAGATTCCTTACAATACCTTGTGAAGTAGTAGTCGCCATAGATTCCTTCTAGTACCCTTTGAAGTAGTAGTCTCCATAGATTCCTTCCAGTACCTTGTAAAGTAGTAGTCGTCATAGATTCCTTCTGGTACCCTTTGAAGTAGCAGTCTCCATAGATTCCTTCTGGTACCCTTTGGAGTAGTATTCACCATAGATTCCTTCCAATACCTTGTGAAGTAGTAGTCGCCATAGATTCCTTCCAGTACCTTGTGAAGTAGTAGTCGCCATAGATTCCTGCTGGTACCCTTTGAAGTAGTAGTCTCCATAGATTCCTTCTGGTATGCTTTGAAGTAGTAGTCGCCATAGATTCTTTCCAGTACCTTGTGAAGTAGTAGTCACCATAGATTCCTTCTGGTACCTATTGAAGTAGTAGTCAGGTGTAGACTCCTTGAATTACCTATTGAAGTAGTAGTCGGGCATAGACCCCTTCCGGATACATCTCATAAAGACCCAGTCAAGCATAGACTTATTCTTATATTTATATCAACAATTACTTTGGATGGCATCAATAAGCCCATCTCCGATGAATCTCCATCACCTTTGGATGACATCTATAAGCCCATCTCCGACAATTCTATGTCACCACTCTGAAAGGAATCTCTAAGCCCATTCCTGGTACAATCAACCAACAACATTACTTCCTGCACAGGCGAGTGCAAATTTCTGGGCACTTAGGTGTTCAATCATCTTCTACCCTCAAGTCACAAATGGCGAACAAGCCAATCTAACTCTTCAGGTTTAAGAAGATTAAACAGGAGCAATTGTTGTAACCCAAAATTTGCCCTCACATTTTTCTCAAAGCATTCTTTCAAGGCTCTTCAATTAGTCAAGACACTCAAGGGTTGACTAGTCAAGATGCACCTCCTAAACCAAAGGCCTACAACTAGGTTTTGGAGTTTATCAAGGAAATGTGGTTTGAAAAGGTCCCAAATGGTTTCCATAGTTCTTAATAGGTCCTTAACAAGGTTCATGTCAAGTTTCAAGCCCTACATCACAAGTTTGTTCAGTTAATGGCTCAGATATTTGGAAATCAATTGTATTGGTCAAAAAGTCAACTATGGTCAACATATAGTCAAACATTAAGATTTTTGGTCAACATCAACATTTTGAAGTGATATTCATCATTTGATAAAGGGTTGATCATGATTCCACAAGGAAAGTCCTCAGATCATCAAAAGTCAAGAATTGCCAAATTAGGGTTTCCTTATGAGAAGTCAACTGAACTTTGACCAAGCATAACTTTCACATGCTTTATCAACTTTTCCCCAACCAAATCCCATTTTTAAGCAAATTCAATTCTCTACATCTTTTCTTTAATTCTCAAGCCCAAAAAATGCTTCATTTGGAAGATATGATCTCATACATTATAGGTCATTTTTGAAAGTCAACAAAAGACACTTTTTTTCAAGGCAACTTACATCAAGATAATGTCTTCAAAAGCAAAATTGATCAACATAGATATTGTAGATTACATCTTGGTCTTTCCAAAAAAGTCCAAGATCATCTTCAAAAAATGCAAAATTGAGCAAGTTATGAGTTGCACAAGTTCGGAGATTTTGAAGAAATTCATGAAATGGAAATGGAGCAAAATTGCAATTTTGAACTAATGGGCCTAGTTTTTTATATTCAAACATGTTTATAAGATGTGATAGGACCTGTAAAAAACATTGACACATGCTCATGATTTTTATTTCTTTTATTTGATTTTTTATTCATTTAAAAATGAATAAAATTGAATAAAAAGATGAAAATATAGTGTGAAGACTTGGGCCTTTGGATTTAAAACCTTTTGCAAGCCCAACAAAATTTTGCAAGCCCAACAAAATCTTGAAATCCATGCCACAATATGTCAGGTTCATTGCAATCTTCAAAAGGCAATAGACATGATAAAAATGGAAAGAATTCAAAAAATTTGATGGCATTTGATGAGAGCCTTCATGTCTTGATTCATTTCCATCTTTGCTAGCCCTTTCCATTCTCTATATATACTACAAAGAATAGCATACCAAGGACCACGAAATCCTTGCATACAAGAGCTCTCTCAAAATTCTCCAAAATCAAAGAAAAGTTGCAAAATCTATAACTTCACTTTCAGGCGCTATCAATCCAAACCAAGGCTACTAATACATTCTTGAGATCCCCAGGAGTCCTCCAGAGTCCAGATTCGACCCATAAGCATCCCAGATAATCCTCATAACCATCCCACGATTTTGGTAAAATTTTGAATCTCAAACTCTCTTACCATGTAATTTAAATCAGTTTTATGCATGCATTCTTATTACTATTGATATTTTGAGTGAATCTAACGTATTACATGTAAGCATAGACGCAGGAATTCAGATGTGTGATACGGTGGCAGAACCGACTGTTATACTGGTTTATGTTTTGTATTCGCAAATGTTTCGGTAAGCAAGAGTCGCCACCAACTTTTATTTCATCCAACAAAGGAAAAGGAAAAAGAACAGAAAAAACCTTTTTCGAGATGTTTTTGAGTACAGGGGGTAGATTATAGAAAGGGAAGGTGTTAGCACCCTTTCTATCTGCGGTTTTCCACGGGATCTTAGATACTTGCTCATTTTGAAATTTCTTGTGTGTGTGTTTGAAAAGTTTTTGTTTAACTTCGTGGTAACCCTTGTATTTGTCCTCAAGAGTGTGACGAAGTTGGTTTTGAAAACTGTTTTGAAAGTGTTTGTGTAAAAGAGTTTTTATTTTTTTGAGCAAGTACTTAAAATTTCCTACCTACTCGAAAAAGACGGTTCGTTCTCATTTCCTTTAGACAGCGCTATCCTACTATTAAGGAGTAGGTATCCCCATCGTTGGAGTTTTAAGGGACATTCGAAGGGACAAGTACGGTCAAAAAAGCAATGGTTAGGAAAATTTAGTAATTACCCTAGAGTCTTAAAGATCTTTCTGAGGCAACATTCGAATGGGTCATTTTGATCTTTCGGTACTGGAGGGCAACCATTAAAACTCCCTATACTTCACGACCGTTTACCGAAGGCAACCGAAGTGAGGCAAACCCTAGGAGTGAGCATGTGCATGTGTTTGATTTCAGTTATTTAATCTTTGCACGGTTAAGGTGATCTACTATTTTAATTTCATTTGTCTTTTGCATGCAAGCCTATTATCCATACATCTAGGCAGTTCATAGTTGCGGAAATTCAAAAGTGCGAGAAATTAAAGTCCTAACTATTACAAGGCCTCGGGGAGGGGATTACATAACCAAACTGGGGATTAAACAGTAAGTAAAAAGCGGTAAAATAAACCCTAATTAAAAACTATTCCAAACCTCGAAACAGTTACAATAATTGGAATTATAACTAAGTAAATGCGCGCGAGATGAATTAAATACGGGAATCAAAGTCTAAATTCGAAGGAAATCAAATAAAATATTTTTGTGTATTTTTTATTGAGAAAATAATTTCATTGCAAATTAAACCTAATTTCTAGTTAATTTTAATTAATAAAAAAACAATCAAGTTAATCTAATTAAACTAATTTATTTTCAATAAAATTAATTTAAATTAAAGAAAACCTAATTCTACATTTTTTGTGATTTTATATTTCACGATTAATAAAAAATGATTTATTTTAAGAAATATAAAAATAATTAAAGCAAATAAAAAAAATGAAATCAAAAACAAAAAATAAAAAGAAATGGGTCTGCTGAGTTTGTTAGCAATCAGGGGGGTGTGCCTGTTTTTTAGTACTAGGCCCAAGATGCTAGCCCAGTATCCAACGTGAGATTCGGTTCAGCTGGTCTTCAGGAGGTCTATCATATGACAGTAGCTGGAGGCGTGAGATATGGCCAGGACATGATCTGATGGCGTGGATCTTGGGTGCATAGCATGGACCAGGGCATGCAGCACATGGAATATGTAGAGAAATAATGAGAAAAATACAAAAGCTCATGCCTGGGATCGAACCCAAGATGTTAGCTTCACATACTCCTTCCTTAACCATCCGTGTTGGGCTGCTCATTCATACATTTAATTAAGCAAATAAAATATAAAGGAAATTAGGCATTATGCCCCAAAAACGCGCGTGGATTCAAATCCTCCAGTGGTTATCAGCCACATCATCATCTTCTCCCCAGACTGTTGTCTTTGATGCCAAAACTTTTACCTACGGACAAAACTGTCACTAAAGGCTATAGTGACAGTTTTTATCCATAGCTATAACCCTGCAACAATCAAAAACGTAATACAAGCCAAATAAATCCTAACTAAGGGCATATATCAACTAGAAATTATGCCCTGAGTTCATTGGTACCCTTGATCTGTCCTAATTTCGCCTCTATAGAGAATCCCCAATTTGAAGCTTTGGAACCCTAACAATGGCAGATGATTATACATGCGCTCAAACTTAAATTGGACTATCCAGACACATTCATGTGATGATTATGAACACGAAAATACAGTCAAACATCATTTATAATGTATGAATGAGCGAAATCGAGATTGAAGAAAACATGAACAAACCATGAGTGTCAAGATGCGATTTTGGGTGCTTTGACGCATGCAAATGATGATGTTAGCTTCAGGAGACGTCCAGGAATGTATTCCTAGCCTTGAAATTACTTGAAATAGCCCATGGAATCGAAACCGACCTGCACTTTTTTGATAAAAAAACGGAGGTTTGTTCTTATAATTTTCACGACCCAATCCTTGTTTTCGCTTTGGTTGTGTTGTGGACATATAAGGGACTGATTTAGGTTAACAAATTTGGACTAAATCTTGGAGATTGATGAGAAAGAGATTTGATTTGCAAGTGATATTCTTTGTTTCCAAAATTGGCTAAATCATGCCATTTTCATTTCAATCAGCCCTTGCACGATTTGATCTTTTTTTGACAGCATATATCATCTTCATTCAATGTCAAAATCATCCCAAAAGCAACTTATATGATTTATTATGATTTTATTTGAATTTTAAATGAATAAAATCACAATAAATTAAATAAATAAGTGAATGAGGCATGGAGTGGTTCATCGATCATGGACCATGTTAGAAACAAGCTCCAAATTTGAAAAGATAGGCCCATGTGGAGAAAATGCAATTTTGGGCATTGTTGACTTTGTGCAAATTTCCAAAAATGGCCAACTTTGACAATGCATATCTTCCTCAATTTTGACCCTAGAAGGGTGTTCTGGACTTTTTAGAAAGACTAGGATGTCCTCTAATCAACCCTTTTTGTTTCATCTCAAGTGGATCTTCCATGTTTATGTAATAAGCTTTGACCCAAAAGGTGTTTTTATTGACTTTTGAAGAGGACCTATAATGTCTGAATTTATATCTTTTCATGAGTGCATTTCTGGAACTTGAGGGTTGAAGATCAGTTGTAGGGAATTGAATCCTATTCAAAATGAACCTTGGATGGGAAATTTATGATAAAGTATGAGAAAGTTAGGCCTGGTCAAAGTTTGGTTGACTTTTCCTATGGAAACCCTAATTTAGCAACTTTTGAGTTTTGATGAATTTGGGGCATTCCTTGAGGAATCATGATCAACCCTTGATAAAATGATGGATATCACTTCAAAATGTTTATGTTGACCAAAAATCTTGATGTTTGACTGTATGTGGCCCACAATTGACTTTTGACCTAACACAGTTTATTTTTAGGCATTTGAGCAGTTGACTGAGCTAACTTCTTGTGCAAGGCATGAAACTTGACATGAATGATCTTGAGGAAATATTAGGGAAATATAGACTAATTGGGACCCTTGGAACTCAAACATCTTGATGAAAATGGAAACCCTAGTTTGAGGCTCATTGTCAAGAATAAATCATTGGACGTTTTTGCAAAACAAAACAGAAAAAGAAAAACAAATGGTTTTGTAAAAAATGACTTGTATTAATTTTCGAAGTTGGCCTATAACAGGCATTTTTGTACAAGGAAGTTGACGCTCTAGTAAGAGAACACCGCTGTAAAAATGAAAGCTATACAATATTGTGTACAATAAAAAGAAAATAGCTATGTGCAACAATCCCATTGAATTTCAATTATGCTATTGCCATTATGTCTTCGAGCGTCTCATCACTTTGCTGCTTGTCCGAAGCTGATTAGATTGATCGGTGCCGTTCGAGCTTGATAGTTGATATTGAGGTCTGATCGCAAGGTGATCCAATGAGACATAGTTATATGCTTCACATCCCTAAATTTTGCCTGGACTGCCCTTTCGGGTTTTCAGTCCATCGGGATACCCTTTTTTGCTTAAGCCGCCTTTTCAGGTTTTTGACTTTCCGGGTGTACAGATTTTTTCGTTTTCATCCCTTATTTTTTCCTGAACCCTTTTGGTTCGCCGGGAATCCCTTATTTTTGCCTAGGCCAGTCGACCTAGCAGGTCTTTCATCATGCGTAATATCTTTTCACTATGTCCGCATTGACAGGGTGAGGAAGGTCATCACCATCCTTGGTGGTTAGAATCATGGCTCCACCTGAGAAAATGTTTTGATCATAAATGGCCCTTTGTATATGGGAGTCCATTTGCCCCTGGGATCACCTTGCGGCAGTATGATGCGCTTGATCATTAGATCCTCGACTTGATACTCTTGGCGTCTGACTTTTTTGTTGAAAGCCTTGACCATTCGTTTTTGATACATTTGACCATGACAGACAGCAGTAAGTCTCTTCTCATCGATCAGATTCAGTTGGTCAAGTCGAGTCTGGATCCAGTCGTCTTCGTTCAAACTCGTATCTTTCATAATCCTTAAAGAAGGGATCTGGACCTCAATGAGTAGGACTACCTCCATGCCATATACCAGAGAGTAGGGTGTTGCCCCTGTTGACATCCGTGCTGAGGTACGGTACCCATGAAGAGCAAATGGTAACATATCGTGCCAGTCTTTGTATGTCACCGTCATCCTCTGTTAGCCGCTTCAACAACACCATTCATCTTCGGCCAGTAGGGAGAAGAGTTATGATGCCGTATCTTGAATTGCTTACAAAGCTCGGTGATCATCGTGTTATTGAGATTCATACCATTGTCCGTGATGATTCTCTCTAGCACAACATACAGACAGATCAGGTTATGCTTGATGAACCGCGCCACAACATTCTTGGTAACGGTAGCGAAGGAGGCAGCCTTAACCTACTTTGTGAAGTAATCAATGGCCACCAGGATGAAGTGATGCCCATTGGAAGCGGTAGGTCTAATCTCTCCGATCATATCAATGCCCCACATTGCAAAGGGCCAAGGAGCCGTCAAGATGTTCAAAGGAACCGGAGGTACATGCACCTTATAAGCATAGATTTGGCACTTATGTCAAGTTCGGGAGTGCTGATAACAATCTGCTTCCATAGTGGACCAGTAGTATCCTGCCCATAGGATCTTCTTAGCCATGGTTTGTCCACTTGAATGGGTTCCGAAGGTACCTTCATGTAAATCTGTCATAATCCTCTCTGCTTCACTCTTGTCTACACACCGCAATAAGGTAGAGTCATGATTACGCTTGTAGAGGATTCCATTATTGAGGAAGAATTTCGCGGCGAACCTTCTCAAAAACTTCTTATCTTTGACAGATTCCCCTTCGGGATACTCTTGAGCCTCGAGGTACCTTTTTACTTCATGAAACCAAGGTTTGTCTGCTACCTCTTCAGTATCAATCTCGCAGCAGTGTGTTGGTTCATCCAACCTCTCAATGGTTATTCGGGGAGCTTCATTGTCCCGCTTAACTTTGAACATATAATGTGTTGGTTCATCCAACCTCTCGTGGGAAATGTTCAAAGGTTACCTCCTCAAAGTATGGGAGTAATGTCAGCACATGCTCTTTCTACGTGATGAGGTTAGGATGCTTCGTATCCCACTCTCCTTTGATCTGACTTATCACCAAAGCTAAATCCCCAAAAACATTTAAGAACTTGATCCTTAAGTCAATAGCAGCTTGGAGACCCATGATACAGGCTTCATACTCCGCCATGTTCTTAGTACAATTAAAGCATAGTCGGGCGGTGAAAGGAGTATGACAGCCCTCATGAGATATGATTACGGCGCCAATGCCATTATTGAGTGCGTTCGAAGCTCCGTTAAAAACTATAGTACATCAGGATCCTTCTTCAGGTCCTTCATCTGGTCTAGGTTCTTCATAGTCAGTCACCAGCATAATATTCTTGTCCAGGAACTCAAAATTCATGGACTGGTAGTCATCCATGGCCTGATGAGCCAAATGATCAGCCAATACACTTCCCTTGATTGCTTTCTAGGTTGTATATTGTATATCGTATTCAACTAAGATCATCTGCCATCTTGCTATTCTTCCCGAGAGGGCGGGATTTTCAAAGATGTACTTGATTGGATCCATCTTAGATATCAACAAAGTAGTGTGGGTCAACATATACTGTCTTAGTCAGCGAGCAGCCCATGCCAAAGTGCAGCAAGTTTTCTCTAGCAGTGAGTATTAGGTTTCACAGTCAGTAAACTTTTTGCTAAGGTAGTATATTGCATGCTCTTTTCGACCAGACTCGTCATGTTGCCCCAACACACACCCCATTGAATTTTCTAGCACTGTTAAGTACAATATGAAAGGTCTTCCTTCAATATGAGGCATCAGAATTGGTGGTTCTTTAAGGTATTCCTTGATTCTTTCGAAAGCGGTCTGGAATTCGTCATTCCACTTTACCACTTGATCTTTCTTCAGGAGCTTGAAGATTGGCTCGCAAGTAGCAGTCAGATGTGAAATGAACATGGCGATATAATTTAAGCGTCCCAAGAAACCTCTAACTTCCTTCTCAGTATGGGGAGCCGGCATCTCTTGTATGTCCTTTACCTTCGCAGAGTCTACCTGAATACCTTTGTCACTGACGATGAACCCTAGAAGCTTACCAGACCTTACCCCGAAGGTGCACTTGTTCGGGTTCAGTCTCAGCTTGTATGTCTTTAACCTGTCGAACAACTTTTGTAGATGGTCAAGGTGCTCCTCTTCGGTTTGAGACCTGGCTATCATGTCATCAACATAAACCTCTACCTCATGGTGGATCATATCATGGAATAGGGCGACCATGGCTCGCTGATAAGTTTCCCCAGCATTCTTTAACCCAAAAGGCATCACTTTGTAACAGAAGGTGCCCCACTGTGTGACGAAGGTTGTCTTCTCCATGTCATCAGGAGCCATCTTGATCTGGTTGTAGCCAGAGAAACCATCCATGAAGGAAAAGATTTTATGTTGTGCGGTGTTGTCAACCAGAACATCAATATGGGGAAGTAGGAAATCATCCTTGGGGCTTGCCCTGTTCAGGTCTCTATAGTCCACACACATCTGTACTTTACCGTCCTTCTTAGGTACCGGAACAACGTTAGCAACCCACTGCAGATAGGAAGTGATAGCTAGGAACCCAGCTGTTGTACCCCAAAATTTGCCCTCCCATTTTTCATAGAAAACACAACCCTAGGGTTTCTCAGATATTCAAGTTGGCTCAGGAATCGATCAAACAGATTCTCTTCTGTGGCAGTAAACCAGTAATTAGGGTATTTCTTACAATTCTCAAAAGAAATGAATTCTCAAAGATCCAATTTGCTTTCACAGGTCTTCATTCTTTCTCAAGTTTACTGAAAAGACAATATTTGTTCTCAACGCATGGTTGTTTGGGACAAGAGATGGAATTTAAGACTGTCATGTAGGACACTCATGATTGTTTGATCCAGGTTTACCAGATGATTTGCATCTTTTAAAACACGTGCTTGGTTAGGAAATGGAATATACAATGCGTTTTTGTTTGGAATGCAGTTACATAGTTATTGGGATTACTTGGAATGTAAGTTACCAGACTGGAGCATTTTGTTTTAAATATCTTGATTGGGAATCTTTAAGAATCAGTTAGGATGCGAAGAGAAAATTATAAGTTATTGACAGTAAAGGGTTTCAATTGACACCAGAATATTTCATAAGACTTTCTCCAATTTTTCAAACATTGTTACAAAATAATTTGTTCTTTTAAATACTATATGTTTTATAACTTATTGTATTTAAAAGATAAATTAGTACAATTGTTGGATACAATACAAGAATGTTTTTTCTAAATTACAAGGAAATTCAAATGCTTGATTGGCCTAGGAGAATTAATCTATGCCTAAGTTTGACTGAAGTTCCTTTTCTTATCTCCAAGACCTCCTTGCTTGCTCCAGAGTTTCTTGCCTTCCTTGCTTTGTCATCTCCACTTTGCTCACATGAAAATAAAAGAAAGAAAATGTGATTAGTACAAGTTATTTGGGCATGAACAAAATTTTCCAAAAAAATGTTATTCATCATTAAAGTTTACAAAGTGGAATCAGAATGCCATTATTCATCATAATTTATTTCCTCTATTTGCAAATCACAAGAAGGTTATCCTTCTTGGTTCACAAAAACAAGGAAAGGAAATGCTATAAATTGTCCAAAATGCAAGCAAGTTGTCCAAACAAACAGAACGCAGCAAACTAACCAAACAGAATGCAGCAAACTAACCAAACAGAATGCTACAAAGCTGGACAAAACAAATACAGCAAATCTGTCCAAACAGAATGGTACAAACTTATCCAAACAAACAGCAAAACTGTCCAAACAGAATGGTACAAACTTATCCAAACAGTAGCGCAAATTGGACAACAAAAACGAGGCAACAATATAGCAACAAACAGCATCAACAAAAGCAGGCAGCAAAGCAGAAGTATGGCAATATAATAGCTAAGTCAAACAAGCAAAAACTTGTTCAAGAAGCCTAATTCATCATTTTCCATTTTTCATTGCAAACTTTTCAGAATTGGAAAAAAAGGCAAAAGAGCAATTGACTTTCTTAGTGTCATTGAGAGAGAAGAGAGGAAAGAAGTCACCTAGGTTATTGGGATGCACAACCCTGCTGCCTTGACTGTCACAAGTTGCATAGAAGTTGCTAGAAAACAAAACTGCAACAAAAAGGGCATAGGAGCAATATACTGAAAATATTCAACTGGTGGGTTTCCCACCATTTTGAATATGAATTCAACAGAAGCAACATCAATATAACAGTGGACAACTGTTGTACCCCAAAATTTTCCCTCTCATTTCATCAACATTTCTCATCACAAGACTCTTGGAACTCAAGATTAAGCTAGGGTTTGCTCTGCTCAAGACACCTCCTTGCACTGTTGACCTAAACTAGGGTTTGAGTTTGTACAGGGATGTTTTGACCTACAATTCCCAATATGACTTTCATGCTTCATTTTGGACTCACAAGCTTGCCCATACCAAGTTTCAAGCCTTGAATCAAATTTTTACCCAGACAATTGGACAGTTGACCTAGAAATCAGCTGTATTGGGGAAAAAGTCAATTATGGCCAATTGACAGTCAAACCTCATGAACTTTGACCCACATCAACATTATGAACTCATATGAACCATTTGATCAAGTTTGGATCATAATTCCACAAGAAATTTGATCAGATCACCAAAAGGGCAAAATGGTCATTTTTAGGGTTTTGACTGCACAAGGGAAATTTTTTACTGTTTGACCTAGCCAATGGCAAATCAAGCTCAACCATGGACACAAGGACTCAATGACATTGTCTTTACCCATTCAACAAGTTCAAAAGATCTCAAATGCATAGGATTGACAGATGAATTTTTCAGTCAACTGATCAAAATTTGACTGTATACTGAAAAGTTAAACTTTAACTTTTTGGTCAAATTCAAGTGCCAAGGGTCATTTTTCATCAAGACATGTCAAATTATGAAACTTGTTCATCAAGAAAACCAAAAATGCAAATTAGGGTTTAAAATGGAAAAATTTCATAACTTAGAAATTTTCTAAGTTATGAAATTTTCTTATTTTTTCCTAACTTTACCCCACATTTTCACCAAGATGCAAATGGATTCAAACAAAACTTATAACATGAAAGTTGTAGTACATCACAAAGTCTACAACTTTTATTGACAAAGTTTTCTCAAAAGAAGCTTGGATCTCAAGTTATGAATTTTGGAACAAGGGTACCTAAAACTTTTAACTTAGAGAAATTTTGCCCTAGTTTAGGTAGGATTTTGACCCATCTTCTTGGCCATTTTTCACATAGTTCCACTTGGAGTTTCAAGTTGAATTTCAAATATGTATTATATTACATGTTGCAAGCTTTCCAAATTATCCAAGAACTCCTCAAACACCTTTGTGGTTAGGGAGAATCGAATGCTTGAAGTTGGCAAAAACTCACTTTGTAACCATGGCCAATACATGTTCATACCAAGTTGCAAATCTGACCAAGCTAGAATAGTTCACAATTACAGGCCTCTAAACCAATTCATACTCCATAATTGAATGCAAATCCACTGAGCTAATGCTTTATCTTGGCCATTTGGACATTACACACAAAACTAACCCTTAATTAGAAAAAGGTACATTGACATTTTTGAAAAGATATGCTTTATGTCAAACCATGATCTTTGAAGCATGGGGCCATATCTCTGAAGCAAAATCAAATCCACAAATTGCAAGTATCAAGGAGATTGTATGCAGCATAATACATGATTGGTGCAGGCCTGTGAGAAGTAGTGACATTTTCTTGCTTCAAAAAGAAGAAATTTGTCCAAATCCTCCCAACTCAAAAAACAGCCATAGTCAGCTTACACAAACATTGCAAACATGTTTCTCATACCTTAGCAAGAAAGAAGCACGAGCCCTTGACCCCTCAAACCTCCTTGTACACAAAATCTCCATTTTTCTTCAAAACAGGGCAAGCCCTGCAGAATCACTTCCATCTCCACTTTGCCTCGTGCGTTTTGCCTCAAACTTGTTCCAATATCTTCCATTCAACTCACCTAAAATATTCCAGACCTCCATTTCCAACTGTAACTCCATTAACACACATTGCCATTTTTGTTTGGAAGCTTTGCAGGTTGAGTTCTGTAGCACGATTCAGGCTACTTCAAAACAAGCCAAGCATTGGGAAAGCTTCAGTGGACATCAGGCAAGCTCAAAAGAACCTCAAGAACCATTGAAAGTTGCTACACTGTCCAGCTCGAACTCAACTGAAACAGGTATTTCATGAACTTCTATCTCTCTATTTAGGAATAGTTAAACTTAGGTTTGTGAATGAAAGATGTTGTATTCATAGCCCTGAAACCATACATGTGCTTAGTTTTCATTTATATTAATCGTGCTAGGAGAATTTCATCCATGAACTTTCTAAAAAAACTAGGTTAGAAATTAGGGCCAGAGAAATTCTCTCTGGTCTTTGAGAGTTAGCTTAAGTTTTTTATATGATTAGATTCGTTGTTTGATGCTCTACAAGTTTCATGTTTTCTAGTTTTGTCAAAAAAGCATTGAATCAGGAGATACAGGTTTGTACACAGAAGGCGCGTTTTTGTTTGAACAGAGGAAGAAGATGAAGTAGCTGGACTGGGCTTGGCTACTTCCTGCTTTTCACACCCCATTTTTCAGTTTCATACCCCCCTGGCCCATTTTCTTGTATTTGATTATTTTTGCATTTTTATTTTCTTTTCTGACTTTGATATTTTATTTTCAAACATGAAAAATATTCCAAAAATATTTTTATAATTTTTTACATTTATTTGGTATTTATTTTTATTTTCACTAGTATAAAAATGTTTATATGCTTTTATATCATTTTGTTTAAATTAAAAAATAATACAAATAATACTTTTATTTTCATTTTATTATTTTTATACACATTTGAAAATATTTTCTTGAAATATATACATTTTGTAAATAATTTATTTTATTTTTATACACACTTAATATATTTAATACATATATATACATATATACTATATTTTATTAAATAATTAGAACAAAAAACACAAAAATAATACGTTTTTATTTTTATCAATATTTTATACTAAAAATACCTTCTTTTTTTTTTAATATAATTTTATTTTTGTAGAAATTGATGCATTATTGTATATAAATAATAAATAATACTATTTATTTAAGAAATTAGGATTTTTGCCCTAAAAACAAAAATAATTAAAATTGACTTTTTTAATTTATTTCTTTACATTTCACATTAAAAATACTTTTTACATACATAAAAACTTTTTTTACATAATACATTTTATTTAATATTTATTTATTGTATTTATTTAAATATTGTACATTTAAATATTATGCATTGCAAATTCAATTTAGATGTAATAGTAATTAGGGTTTTATATTTCTTGCAAAATAATCCCCTATTCAAATTTGTACCCCCTCCCTATATCATGTTGTAATAGTGTAGAAATTAAATTCTCGCACCTTTAAATGCTTTCAATTATGCCATGATTAGACTTAGGGTTTGTATGCAAAATCAAAATCAACAAATAGCTTGACCTAATCAAAGACAAAAATTGTATGAAAAACAAACACAATGCACACTTGCACCCCTAGGGTTTCAATACACTTGTTGCCTTCAAAAATGGGACATGGTATGCATGTCAAGTACTTTGGCAAAACAAAAACAAAACAAAAGATCATAGTCCCTCGATGACGCTATCTGAGTTGCCTAAACAAAAATGATCAAGTCCCTCAAGAAAATTGCCAAAAATACTTGACATTATTGCTATCATGGTCTATACGATGACCCGCGCCTGTCCCGTTTAACATCCTAACACAAGGTTGTTCACCAAATACAATGGTTAAGCAACACTGTTAAAAGGGTTAAAAACATAAGAAAGATCTTTGAGTAAAATAGGTTAGACAACTCTTAGTTACTTGATCAAAACTTGCAAAAACATCCTTGTTATCTTCAAAACACACTTCACAACACATTTAAAAACATTTCCAAACAACTTTCAAAACATTGAAAACTTTTCAAAAGACAAAAACATCTTTGTATACATTCAAACAAGATTCATTACAAAGGTTACCACGACGATGGCCTCTTTTCAAAACATCTTTCAAAACCACACACAAAGCACCATTTCAAAAAATTGAAGAGCACCATTTCAAACAATTGGAAAGCAAAGCAAGTGATCTAAGCAAGTAACTAAGAGCCCATGGATAACCATGGATAGAAAGGGTGCTAATACCTTCCCTTTCTATAATCTACTCCCTGAACCCAAGAAAACATCTCAAAGGTCTTTCCTGTGCTTTTTGACCTTTCCTTAGGATAAAATAAAAAGTCGGTGGCGACTCTTGCTAAACCGAAACATTTGCAAACACAAACGCAAAATCCCAAGTCAATTCTCCCACCGTATCACAACAACTCTCAAGCCAAACGGAGATAGGTCTAAAAACTGAGAAAATCACAAAACCTCCAAAAGCTGTCAAAACCAAAAACCTCAAAGTTTCAAACTGTCAAACCATCTCAAAATAACATCCTCAAACCAAAACTGTAACAAGGCCAAACCATCACTACCATCAAAACTCTCAAAAGAACCAAACTTGTAACAAAACCTGTAACAGTATCAAAAAATCACAAAACCTCAAAGTTTCAAATTGTCAAACAAAGCCAAAACTCATCAAACCTGTCAAACAAAACCAAACCCAAAAAAACAAGCATCCAAACTGTCAAAACCCCAAACCTGATAACATCCATAAACCCTAAAATCCAAACTGTCAAACATAGTTATCACCTGCTAACTAAAAAACCTGTTAAATCATCAAATAACAAAAACCTGTTGAAACATCAACAAATCCAAAACCACAAATATCCAAGTAACAAAAACACCATAATCAAAAACCAGGTCTCAAATCTGAACCATCATCAAAAACACAGTAACATCATCCTAAAACCTCCAAAACCAAAAGTTTCAAACCAAATAAATAACATCATAAACGATCCCAAGTAAAATCCCAACAAACTCAAAACCATTAACCATCATCATCATCATTCAAACACAGGAAACAGAAGAAAGTTACCAGAAAAGCAACGAGTATCATCCTCATCTCCTCCCCTCGTGCAGCTCCGGCCACCAAGGAACGCCGCCTTCATTCTCGCCGTTCCCTTTCAAAATTGCAAGAAACTGTAAAGTTCCAAACAGGTATGGATTCTTCACCTTCCTCATAACATATTTCCCTACATCTCAAGGAATGGAGTAGTCAAAAGAAAATGTATAAACAAGATTAAAAAATCAACAAATCGTTAAGCTCTAAGAACAACAGAATCTCACCCTTTTCAAAGAAAACCACTGAAACTAGATTAGGGAGGCGAGATTAGTGGCGTTCCGGCGACTGAGAGTTGGGGAGGAGGATCAAATAAACCAGATTCAGACATTTTTATACAGAAATCCGATTTCAAAATTAGGGTTTCAAAATTGCGAATCGCGGTGAGGCAAAGAGACTGCATGAGCGATTTTGTTCGCGAAAATGAGACAGGGATGTTTAGTGAGAGATTTAGAGGATGATACAGAGATTAAGCGAAAGAGATGAGCGGCGCCACTGTGAACCAAGGGGTTCTAAGAACCCTAATTTGTTTTGTTCCCTTAATCAACAATTAGGTTTGGTTTAAGATATTTGGGTTTGGTTTGCTGATAACCCATCACATTGCCCTAAAGCCCATGCGCTATTTCTGGATACACCCCCTTGGCTTGTTTTGTTAACAGTAGAAATAACATTTCTCTTGGGCCTCTCATCTAAATCCACTTAAGCCCATTTGCTTTTTTTATTTGGTTCTCTTCTTATTTTATTTTTATTATACAATATACCAATATAACTTAAGGTATTTTTTAATTTGATTTAGGTTTTTATAATTAATTTTTATCATTTTATTTTTTTAATAAACTTATCTTAGGTTTAATTTTACACATAATACAATACCAAAAATATAATAATAATTTAGTTTATTTGTTTTATTTAGATTTTACATAATAAATACAAAAGATAAAGTTTTTTTAATTTAATCAATTATTTGTTTTTTTTAGAGTAGGTTTTACCTTTCTCTTTTCAACGTAAATACTTAAAATTTCATTTCCATATTTTGCTAATTTTATTTTCATGAATTATCATAACTTTAATTAAATCGCACAAAATTCGATTGTGTTGTATTGTTTGATATTCAGACATTTCTATTTCATTTGATTCATCCCCATTTGTAATAATTGTACCCCCATTCTCGAATACTTTGTAATAGCGTAGTATTTCAATTCCCGCAATTTACTATTTTCCATATATTGTATAGTAATTAGGCGTGTATGGAAAGATTTAAAAATCAATCGCTAGATGATCTAATCAAAGAATAAAATAATTTGAAACTAACACACTTTTTCACACCCGCGCCTCTAGGCTAACCTCGCTCGTTGCCTCAGAAATACAATCATGTCCCTCAAATATGGGACGCTCTAGAAATGACCCTTCGATAAAAAAGATCGTAGTCCCTCGATGACCCTCGATGTTGCCTTTGATTAAAATGATCTCGTCCCTTACAAAAATTGCTAAAGCGACTCCTAAGTTACTTTCGATGATTGTAAAATTGACCCGCGCCTGTCCCTTCACATCCAATGGTGGGGCTTCTTACCAAATCAATGGTGAGATAGAACCATCAAAAGGAGGAAGAAAATAACAACTTAAGACCTTTCGAGTAGATAGATTCGCTCTTAGTTACTCGCTTGCTCACGACAAAAACTCTTTACACCTACACTCTCATTTCAAAAACATTTTCAAAAAAAATAAAACTTTTGTATACGTTCTTATAGAGACGAGAACCATTGCAAAACCTCTTTTAAACACGATTCACAAACAAATCTTTGAACCACTTTTTGAAACAAACTTTGTATACGTTCTTATAGAGACGAGAACCATTACAAAGAGATTTTTCAAAATACTTTCAAAGCCCACACCACAAGCACACAATCAAATGAAAGCAAGTGATCTAAATGAGTAACTAAGAGCCCATGGAAAACCATGGATGAAAAGGGTGTTAATACCTTCCCTTTTCATAATCTACCCCCCGAACCCGAGAAAACCTCGAAAGGTCTTTCCTGTGCTTTTTTACCTTTCCTTTTGGATAAAAGAAAAGTCGGTGGCGACTCTTGCTAACCGCACAAGTGCGATCGAAACGCAAAACATCTAGTCAGTTCTCCCACCGTATCACAGAACTGGCGACTCTGCTGGGGAAATAATATATAAGTGGGGTTAACTTAGGGTTTAGATCACCTTTATTTGATTATCTTGTTTGCCTTGTTTGCTTCACATTTGGTTCTATTGTTTGGGTTTGAATCCTCCACCCGGATTTGGGAAACATAATAGGTAAATAGCAATACATTGTGGAAACTGTACGGGGTATACCGATATGGTCTAAGCAATAGCTATATTAGTGCGACATATTTGTGGGTACCGGTAGCCTTTGAGTCAATCAAAGAGAATACGGGGCCGTTGTGTGATGTCATGAAGCACTAATGGACTTTTAGAACCTTTACTTGACCATCTTGGCCTTTTAGGATGTAGTGAGATGACCGGCTTTGGTGCAGTCCGAAGTTGGTAGATACTCGATACTACACTCATTGAGGGTTGTTTTCTTGGAATATTTCGGTCGCCAGTAAAGAGGCTTAAACTGAAACTATGAACACAGAAAACAGTCCAGTGATATTGAGCTCCTTAGAACTCGATTACTATTTCTAGGACAGGTTGAGCCAACTAAACTTCAAGAGGGTACTTACCTATGAAACCCCATGCAAGCCTAAACTAGGAACTTGTGTGATTTGCTTGTACATATATACTTGTGCATAATATCATGGACATCATGAAGCATCATATGCATCCACTAACCATTTCAAGGATTTTTGGAAATTCATCTTTGTTCCTATTTTGTAGGTTATCGATTCACTTTGCAGGAAAACTATCCAAGTCAACCTTGTGAGAATTCCTCCACAACTCAAGGAGCTTGCTTCCAGGATTCCTGAGAACTCTCCATTCACCGAGAGGCATGGTCGTCTTCTCAACTTAGTCACTTCCAACACAGAGGAAGACATGATGAAAGTTCTCTTCCAGTTCTTTGACCCCTTGCATCACTGCTTCACATTTCCTGACTACCAGCTTGTGCCCACTTTGGAGGAATTTTCTCAACTCTTGAGAATTCCTATTCTCAATCAACTAACTTTCAACGGTACGGAAAGAGATCCAAAGCCAAATGATGTTGCTCAAGCCCTGCACTTGCAACCATCTGATGTCACAGCCCATTGGGAGACTAGAAGTGGTGTCAAAGGTTTCTTGGCAAAGTTCTTGTTTGAGAAGGCCCAAACCTGCTGGAATTCCTTGGACTTACAAGATTTTGAGGAGATTGTAGCTCTTCTCATCTATGGGATGGTCTTGTTCCCTAATCATGATCAACTCATAGAGGTGAGTGCTGTCAAAATCTTCATGTCACGTAATCCGGTGCCTAAATTGCTTGGAGATATCTTACACTCTTTTCACACTCGTACAATGAGGAAAAGAGGTGTTCTCATGTGCTATACTCCTCTTCTGGAAAGATGGTTTATTTCTCATCTTCCCCAATCAGTCTTGAAGAATGAGCAAGGTTTGAGGTGGTCATAATGATTGATGACTCTTACACATTCAGATATTCATTGGTGTTCCCGAATCAAAGAGAATGTTATCATCATCGACCATTGTGGGGAATTCCCTAGTGTCCCTCTACTTGGAATTAGGGGAGGCATCACCTACAACCCCTGCTTGGCTCTAAGATAGTTTGGCTATGCCCGAAGGGATGGCCCACATGACATGTTGATTCAAGTCTTGGTTTTCGACTTCAACAACGACAATCAAGGACTTTGTCAAAGGTTCATCCGAGCTTGGAGGATGCCTAACAAGGTAGACAGTAAGACCTTGGGAAACAAGAATTCCATCCCCCTTGAGCCTTACCTCAAGTGGGTATGAACCCGCGCCTAAATTCTTATGATGCCTTACCCCTTCATTCTCCCAGTGATTATAGAGCCTGTTAAGGAAGGAGAGGTTCCATACACCCTCCTACATCCTGACATGCCAACATCACTCGAAGATCTACAAAGGAGTTGGATACAACTCAAGGGAGAACGCGATACTTTTGAAGCCCAATTCTACGCAAGCGAGAAGAAGGTTTTAGAACTCACTCAGTTACTTCACGAAGAGCAGACTCCCAACACTTACATTGCGCCAAAGAGGATGCGCAACGTCTTTTTATCTTAGAATTTTGTACTATTTTTCCCTAGGGGCATTGATGTAAACAAATTATATTTTATTAATATAATGTTTGTTCCTTTTTGTTTGACACAAATTTGAATTTTTTCAAATCCTTGAAAGCATTACATGAATACATATCATTCATCATATACATAAACAGGTATTTGCAAGAAGTTTCCTCATCCCTCTGCTATTTATTTCAGCAACATGAATCTTGAACAAACGGTTAAAGACTTGCAAGCTCAAAATTCATAATTTCAACAGCTACTCTTGACCTTGGCCAAGGGGCAGGAGGAGCTCAAGACGCTGCTAGAGAAAGAAAAAGAGAAAAAGAAGAATAAGCGAGTTGGTGTGGCTACCATGGGCAGAAGGTTTGAAGGGCAAGCCAGAAGAGCCTTGGATTTCCCATCAACCTCTGAGGAAGGGGAAAGAAAAGGTAAAGAGACTGCAGTGCCTTCAGATTCTGAAGCTGAAGAAGAGGAAGAAGAGGACTACTCTGAACAACAATACCCTCTGGCCGATGACAAATAAAAAACCTTAGAAGAGTGTCTAGCTGCTATGGAAGTGCAGAGAGTACCGGGGCTGGACTTTGAGGAGTTAGGGTTGGTATCTGGAATTGTAATCCCTCCAAAGTTTAAAGTGCCGCTATTTGCCAAGTACGATAGGGTGTCTTGTCCCAAAATGCACCTAAGATCTTATGTCAGGAAAATTCAACCGCATTCTGTTGACAAAGATTTGTGGGTCCACTTTTTCTAGGACAGTTTGTCAGGAACGCAGTTTGATTGGTTCTACCAGTTGGAGAGGTCTGATATGCATAATTGGGAAGACTTGGCAGCCGCCTTCTATAAACAGTATCAATAAAACTCCGAATTGGCACCAATCCATACTCAACTCCAGAGTATGGCCATGGTGTCCAATGAAGGATTCAAAGACTACGCCCAAAAGTGGAGGGATTTAGCCGGAAGGGTGCAACCACCTTTATCTGAAAGGGAGATAGTGGACATGTTTCTGGGAACTCTGTCAGGACCATTCTTTAACCATATGATTGAAAGCTCCTCTGCGGGGTTCACTGAGTTGATTTTAACTGGTGAGAGGATAGAAACCAGCATAAGAAGCGGGAAAATTCAGAAAAATGCGTCTACCTCTGCTGCTGTAAAAAAGCCCTTCATAGGAAAGAAGGAAGTGCCAGTTGTCTATCAGGGAAGAAGCGAGCGCCGATCAACGGTGGGGGCCGTTATGGTTCAAAAGTCTGCATCAGACCAGCCAAGAAACAATCAGCCGAGAAATGACCAGCCGAGAAATGATCAACCGAGAAATAACCAGTAAAGGGTGGAAAGGCCTGTAAGGCAATTCACCAAGATAAACATGACTCCAACTCAAGTCCTACAACATCTCTTGAAGTTGAACCTAGCCATGCTAAAAGAGGCCCCTAAAAATCCCAATACTGCATCCCCACACTACCATCCGAATTCCAGGTGCGCATACCATTCAGAAAGTCCAAGGCACGACACCAACAACTGTTGGGCTCTGAAGAACAAGATTCAAGATCTGATCGATGCAAAGGAAGTTGAATTTGAAGCTCCTGAGAAACTGAATGTTATCTCTGCTCCAATGCCTAGGCATGGACACAATGCCAGTGCTGTTGAGGAAGACTTATTTGTTGTCACCGTGGATGAATTGTTGACTCCTCTCCTAACCATCAAGTTGAATTTGTTAAAAGCTGGGGTGTTCCCAGGTTGTGACCAAGATTTCCATACTTTCTTGTCCTCATCATTTGACTGCCCTCTGTTGAAAAAGGGTATCCAACAATTGATTGATAACCAGGAAATTTTGTTTGAGAAATCTCCTACTTCACCCATTCAAGTTCCAGAAGTTTCAATAATAACCATATACGCCAATCCTTCCAGGGTTCCTAAAAAACCCGTTAGGATTACATCTGCTCCAGTGACTACTCTGTTGAAGATAACAATGCTCGGGCCTACCCCATACAAATCAGATAAGACGGTACCATGGAACTATGGTGGAGAAATCTACTACCATGGTATTAAACAGATTGAATTGACTGCAGAAGAAGAAAGCTCCGAAGAGGACAATTTCGACATCAGTAACATTGCCGGAACAAGCAAGGTTACTCGTAGCGGAAGAATCTTTTCTCCAGAGATTGCTCCTTCAAAAGCAGTCTTTGGATCCGTGGCCATTCCGAAGATTACATTTGTACCAGTAATTACACCTGCAAGTGTACCTGCCAACAATGACAATGCAATTCCTATCCCTACTTCCGCTACTGAGAATAAAGGAAAGAATGTTCAAGAGGAGCCTATCTTAACGAAGGCTCAGTCACTAGCTATTCCTGAGACATCCAAGAAGGAGATGGAAGAAATCCTGAGGATCATTAAGAAGAGTGACTATGATGTGGTAGAACAACTGGGGAATACCCCCTCCAAAATCTCTATGTTAGCGTTGCTGCTTTGCTCTGAGGCACATGCTAAAGCTTTGGTCAAGTTTCTGAAGACAGCGCATGTACCGTAAGAGACTTTCGCAGATCAATTCCAAGAGTGTGTGGCCAGTTTAACAGCTGACAATGGCCTGGGTTTCTCCGATGCTGACTTGACCTCCAAAGGGAGAAAACATAACGATGCACTACATGTCTCGGTGGAGTGTAGGGGAACCACCCTAGTTCATGTTTTGGTTGATACTGGATCGTCTTTGAACGTCTTGCCGAAGAAAGCCTTGGATAGACTGGATTGTGAAGGCTTAACCCTGAAACCCAGCAATATAATTGTCAGAGCCTTTGATGGTTCTAAAAGGATGGTCCACGGGGAGGTGGACATCCCAATTATGGTGGGAACTGAAACCTTTAACTCCACATTCTATGTGATGGACATCCGTCCTTCTTATTCTTGCATGTTGGGAAGACCTTGGATCCACCATGCTGGAGTTGTAACTTCTACTCTGCATCAAATGCTCAAGTACCCTGTCTAGGGGAAAATCATAATTGTTCATGGTGAAGAGGAATACATGATCAGTCATCTGAATTCTTTCCGTTATGTAGAATTGGATGGCGAATTCATCGAAACTCCTTTCCAGCATTTTGAAGAGGTAGCTCAGGAGATAGCGGCGACCAAGACAGTGTCCTCTGTACCCATGATTACCAGACCTCCGCCTTGGATGTCATCTCTCAAGGATGCAAAAGGAGTGGTTGAAGAGGGAGGAAGCACAATCTGGGGGCAACTTCCAGACTTTCCCTACAAATCAGACAAGTTTGGCCTGGGATTTACTTCATGCACTCAAAAGGCCGTGCGTCGTGCCCGTGCCGGAGGGCCACCTGTGAAGATCAGCCACCAAGGGGTTAATGCACTAGAGGACAGTGAAGAAGAGGGTAGCCTGGAAGATTGGATATTTCCTACTGTCAGCGGAGGAATGCGCAACGGGAAGAAAAAGACTTTGTTCTAATTACTTTCATACCGCAGTAATTTATCTTTTCCATTCATGTTGGATCTGTAATAATTCACAAACAATTCGTACTTTTTCAACCTTGTGTCTTACCCGAGGCACAATGGTCCATTTGTAAGGGTTCTTATTTCATTTTCATATGTCATTTCAATGAATCATGGATGTTTTTCATATAAACTTTTGTGTTCATTGTCTTTCTTTTTTTACATTTTATTTAAAGGTGGCTATACCCTTACACACACCCACACTCACAAATGCAGGTACCCTTCCATTCTGGATTCCATGGGTAACGATACTGCTATAGCCTTCAGTGACTCTGAAGATCTGATCTACCAAGCCGAATACGAAGGTGAGGAAGATTGTGAGGTGCCAAGGGAATTGGCTAGACTTCTACAACAAGAGGAAAGGGCTATTTTGCCTCACGAAGAGCTGTTGGATACAATCAACTTGGGTACTGAGGAAGACAGAAAGGAAATCAGAGTAGGTGCCAATCTAGAGCCGAGTGTCAAGGAGCGCCCAATTCAGCTGTTGCATGATTATGTTGAGATCTTTGCCTGGTCATACGAAGACATGTTGGGACTCGATACAGACATTGTGGTACACCATCTACCCACTAGAGAAGATTGTCCACCAATAAAACAAAAAGTCCTCCGCATGAGACCTAACATGTCGGAAAAGATCAAAGCAAAATTTATGAAGAAGTTCAACGCTGGATTTCTGGCCGTTACTTCCTATCTACAATGGGTTGCTAACATTGTGCCCGTGCCTAAAAAAGACGGCAAAGTTCGGATGTGCGTGGGTTATAGAGATTTAAACAGGGCCATCCCTAAAGATGATTTTCCATTCCCGCACATCGACATCCTGGTTGATAACACAGCTCAGCACAAAGTATTTTCTTTCATGGACGGATTCTCAGGTTACAACCAGATCAAAATGGCACCTGAAGACATGGAGAAAACTACTTTTGTCACACAGTGGGGTACGTTCTGCTACAAAGTGATGCCATTCGGACTGAAGAATGTCGGGGCAACCTATCAACACACCATGGTAGCTTTGTTTCATGATATGATACATCATGAGATAGAGGTCTACATAGATGACATGATAGCCCGTTCACAAACTGAAGAAGAACACCTTGATCACTTACAAAAGTTGTTTGTCAGGTTGAAGGAGTACAAACTAAGATTAAACCCTAACAAGTGCACATTCGGAGTCTGGTCCAGTAAGCTCTTGGGTTTCATTGTCAGCAACAAAGGCATCGAGGTTGATCCTGCCAAAGTCAAAGCTATACAAGAAATGCCTGCTCCTCGTACTGACAAGGAAGTCAAAGGTTTCTTGGGACGCCTAAACTACATTGTTAGGTTCATTTCTCACCTAACATCTACTTGTGAGCCAATCTTCAAGTTGTTGAAGAAAGATCAGGTAATTAGATGGAATGATGACTGTCAGATTGCTTTCGATAAAATCAAGGAGTATTTACAAGAACCTCCTGTCTTGATGCCACCCATCGAAGGAAGACCGCTAATCATGTATCTGACCGTCTTAGAGAATTCAATGGGGTGTGTACTGGGGCAGCATGACGAGTCTGGCCGAAAAGAGCAGGTCATTTATTACCTTAGCAAAAAGTTTACCGATTGTGAAACCAGATATTCACTGCTCGAGAAAATTTGTTGCGCTTTGGTATGGGCTGCTCACCGGCTAAGGCAGTATATGTTGACTCATACCACTTTGCTGATATCTAAGATGGATCTGATCAAATACATCTTTGAGAAGCCTGCTTTGTCTGGAAGGATAGCTAGATGGCAGATGATCCTAACAGAGTATGATATACAGTACACAACTCAAAAAGCTATAAAGGGGAGTGTGCTACCCGATCATCTGGCTCATTAAGCTGTAGAAGATTTATCAATCCATGAAGTTTGACTTCCCCGACGAAGACATCATGACATTGGACAATGTTGAAGAATTCAGACCATATGACGGACCTGAACAAGGATCCCGATGGACTCTGTACTTTGATGGGGCTTCTAATGCGCTTGGTAACGGTATCGATGCTGTGCTTATATCTCCAGAAGGTTGCCATACTCCTTTCACAGCCAGACTTTGCTTCAACTGTACGTACAACATGGCAGAATATGAAGCATGCATCTTTGGACTCAAGGTTGCCATAGACTTGGGAATCAAATCTTTAGTTGTGTTTGGGGACTCAGCTTTGGTCAACAGTCAGATCAAAGGAGAGTGGGATACTAAGCATCCAAACCTCATCCCTTACAAAGAACATGTTCTGACGTTGCTACCACATTTCGAGCAGATTACCTTTGAGCACTTCCCGCGAGAAGAAAATCAGCTAGCAGATGCTCTAGCTACAATGTCATCCATGTTTAAACTTAATTGGGATAACGAGGCTCCCCAGATCACCATTGAACGGATGGACGAACCTGCACACTGTCACGAGATTAACACCGAATAAGTAGTGAACCAACCTTGGTTTCATGAAGTTAAAAGGTATCTCGAGGCTCAAGAATATCCTGAAGGAGCTTCAGTCAATGACAAAAAGTTCTTAAGGAGATTCTCAGCTAAGTTCTTCCTGAGTAATGGCATCCTGTACAAGCGCAATCATGATTTTATTCTGCTCCATTGTATGGATAAGATTGAAACTGAAAAGATCATGGCTGAATTGCATGAAGGTACCTTTGGCACTCACTCTAGCGGGCATACGATGGCGAAGAAAATTCTACGGGCAGGCTATTACTGGTCTACCATGGAAGCTGACTGCTATCAACACTCCCGTACCTGCCATAAATGTCAAATCTATGCAGACAAGGTGCACGTTCCTCCAGTTCCTCTAAATGTCTTAACAGCTCCTTGGCCATTCGCTATGTGGGGAATTGATATGATTGGGGAAATCAAGCCTACAACCTTCAATGGACACCGCTTCATTTTGGTGGCCATTGATTACTTCACAAAGTGGGTCGAAGCAGCTTCCTTCACATCCATTACTAAGAATGTTGTTGCCCGTTTCATTAAGCAGAACCTTATTTGCCGATACGGTATCCCCGAAAGGATCATCACTGATAACGGTACCAACCTTAACAATACTATGATCACCGCCTTATGCGAACAGTTCAAAATTCAACATCACAATTCGTCTCCTTATCGGCCAAAGATGAATGGTGCAGTTGAAGCTGCGAACAAAAACATTAAAAAGATCATACAAAAAAGACAGTTACCTATAAGGACTGGCATGAGATGCTACCGTTTTCTCTCCACGGGTACCGTACCACGGCTCGCAAATCAACTAGGGCAACACCCTATTCTTTGGTATATGGCATGGAAGTTGTTTTTCCTATTGAGGTTCAAATCCCCTCTCTGAGGATCATGAAGGATGCAGGTTTGAGTGAAGACGATTGGATCCAAACCCAACTTGATCAGTTGAACTTAATTAACGATAAGAGACTTACTGCTGTTTGCCACGGTCAGACGTATCAAAAACGGATGATCAAAGCTTTCAACAAGAAAGTTAGATGCCAAGTGTATCAAGTTGGAGATCTTGTGATCAAGCGCATCATCTTGCCACAAAGTGATCCCAGGGGAAAATGGGCTCCTACCTATGAAGGACCATTTGTAATCAAGAACATCTTTTCTGGTGGGGCAATGATCTTAACCACCATGGACGGCGACGATCTGCCGCACCCTGTGAACGCAGACATAGTCAAAAGATACTACACATAAGAGACTCGCTAGGTTGACACACCTAAGCAAAACAAGGGCATCCCGGCGAACCAAAAGGTTCGGGCAAAATTAGGGATAAAACAAAAAAATCTGTACACCCGGCAAGTTGAAAACCTGAAAAGGCGACTTGGGCAAAAAAGGGTTTCCCGGTGGACGGAAAACCTGAAAGGGAGGTCCAGGCAAAAGTTAGGGAATTAAAGCGTATGACTATGTCTCGTCGGATCACTTTAAGGACAATCTCTTCACAGACAAACCTGGAGCTTCTGATCAATCCAATCATCTTCGGATGAAGCAACGAATGGACAAGATATTCGGAGTTACGAAGGCTATAGCAGAATGGGAACCCCATGGGATTTTTTCACACATAGCTATCTTTCTTTGTATAAAATTTTCTCATTTTTATGACACCATCCTCTTACTAGGATGTTTGTCTCCTTTGTACAAAATACTTATTCAAAGTAAATACAAAGATATCTCTTTCAAAGTACATAAAACTATTTGCATTTTTCTTTACACTTGTGTTTTATTTGCAAAAACGTCCAATGATTCATTAATGAACATGTGCATTTGAACATAATTACTGTTTACAAATAAACATGATGAAAAAGAACAATTACTGACAGGTTGAAAGATTAGGAAAACGTCTTTAGGATATTCTATGAGCAATCCTTACAGCACTTCATACAAATCCCCAGCGGAGCCAAAACTTTGGACTATAGATCCCCAACGGAGCTAAGACTACCAACTACCAATCCCCAGCGGAGCCGAAACTTCAAACTATCAACCCACAGCAGAATTCATCCAGTTTCTCCAGGTTTCCCCAGCAAGTTGTCTTGAAGTTTGAAAATCAACCAGATAACAGTTAACTTTTGTTTCTCCCCAACCTAGGGTAACTCCCCAGTAGAGTGGCGGACGACCGAAACTCCTGAACTTTTTCCAAACAGGAATAAGCTTTTCCCCACAGAGTTTTTATTGCTTCTCGACAGAACAAAGACTCCCGTCAATAATCCCCAGTAGAAGTCATTAAAATTCTCTGGATTCCCCAAGCAGATTCCTCAAGAAGTATATGGCATTACTCTCACAACGGAATCCTCAGCAGTCAAGGATTTATTTTCCTCGACAGCAGTCAAGGATTTATTTTCCTCAGCAATACAGCAAATCAGCTTACATGCACATACATTACATTCATATATCATAAACATGGATAAAACACATTTATTGCATCATACATTTCATGCAACATAACTTTGTGTTTCAACTAACATTTTACCCTTTTCAGGATAAGATTAACAGCTATCTTTAACAAATATTCAAAGATTTCAGATAAAGTACAGATACACTCCAGACACGGAAGTTATTCTGTTACTCATTCGGATTTCAATTTCAGATAAAGTACAGATACACTCCAGACATGGAAGTTATTCTGTTACTCATTCGGATTTCAATTTCAGATACAGTACAGATACACTCCAGACACGGAAGTTATTCTGTTACTCATTCGGATTTCAATTTCAGATACAGTACAGATACACTCCAGACACATAAGTTATTCTGTTACTCATTCAGATTTCAATTTCAGATACAGTACAGATACACTCCAGACATGGAAGTTATTCTGTTACTTATTCAAATTTCAATTTCAGATACAGTACAGATACACTCCAGACACGGAAGGTATTCTGCCGCTTATTCAAATTCCAAGTACCGATACAGTACAGATACGCTCCAAACACGGAAGCCATTATGTCGCTTATTCAGGTTCATCCTTCAGATACAGTTCAGATGCGCTTCAGGCACAGAAGCCATTCTGCTACTTATTCAGATTCAAGTACAGATACAGCTCAGATACGTTCCATATACGGACACCATTCTGATGCTTATTCTTTTGATTTGCAACAAACATTCTTAGATGGCATCTACAAGCCCATCTCCAACAAAATTCTAACACCTCTCCAAATGGCATCTTTAAGCCCATTCCCTCGGCTACACTTTTGTCGAGTGCAAATTTATGGGAACTCTAGTGTCCAATCATCTTTTACCTTCGAGTCACGAACGACAAAACTCGTTAATCTAACTCTTCAGGTTCAAGAAGATTGAACAGGGGCAGTTGTTGTACCCCAAAATTTTCCCTCCCATTTTTTATAGAAAATACAACCCTGGGGTTTATCAGATATTCAAGTTGGCTCAGGAATCGATCAGACGGATTCTCTTCTGTGGCAGTAAACCAGTAATTAGGGTTTTTCTTGCAATTCTCAAAAGAAATGAATTCTCAAAGATCCAATTGGGTTTCACAGGTCTTCATGCTTTCTCAAGTTTACTGAAAAGATAATGTTTGTTCTCAAGGCATGATTGTTTGGGACAAGAGATGGAATTTAAGATTGTCATGTAGGACACTTGTGATTGTTTGATCCAGGTTAACCAGGTGATTTGCGTCTTTTAAAACATGTGCTTGGTTAGGAAATGGAATATACAATGTGTGTTTGTTTGGAATGCAGTTACATAGTTATTGGGATTACTTGGAATGTAAGTTACCAGACTGGAGCATTTTGTTTTAAATATCTTGATTGGGAATCTTTAAGAATCAGTTAGGATGCGAAGAGAAAATTACAAGTTATTGACAGTAAAGGGTTTCAATTGACACCAGAATATTTCATAAGACTTTCTCCAATTTTTCAAACATTGTTACAAAATAATTTGTTCATTTAAATACTCTATGTTTTACAACTTATTGTATTTAAAAGATAAATTAGTACAATTATTGGATACAATACAAGAATGTTTTTTCTAAATTACAAGGAAATTCAAATGCTTGATTGGCCTAGGAGAATTAATCTATGCCTAAGTTTGACTGAATTTCCTTTGCTTATCTCCAAGACCTCCTTGCTTGCTCTAGAGTTTCTTGCCTTCCTTGCTTTGTCATCTCCACTTTGCTCACATGAAACTAAAAGAAAGGAAATGTGGTTAGCACAAGTTATTTGGGCATGAACAAAATTTTCCAAAAAAATGCTATTCATCATTAAAGTTTGCAAAGTGGAATCAGAATGCCATTATTCATCATAATTTATTTCCTCTATTTGCAAATCACAAGAAGGTTATCCTTCTTGGTTCACAAAAATAAGGAAAAGAAATGCTATAAACTGTCCAAAATGCAAGCAAGTTGTCCAAACAAACAGAATGCAGCAAACTAACCAAACAGAATGCAGCAAACTAACCAAACAGAATGCTACAAAGCTGGACAAAACAAATACAGCAAAGCTGTCCAAATAAACAGCAAAACTGTCCAAACAGACTGGTACAAACTTATCCAAACAAACAGCAAAACTGTCCAAACAGAATGGTACAAACTTATCCAAACAGCAGCGCAAATTGGACAACAAAAATGAGGCAGTAATATAGCAACAAACAACATCAACAAAAGCAGGTAGCAAAGCAGAAGTATGGCAATATAATAGCTAAGTCAAACAAGCAAAAACTTGTTCAAGAAGCCTAATTCATCATTTTCCATTTTTCATTGCAAACTTTTCAGAATTGGAAAAAAAGGCAAAAGAGAAATTGACTTTCTTAGTGTCATTGAGAGAGAAGAGAGGAAAGAAGTCACCTAGGTTATTGGGATGCACATCCCTGCTGCCTTGACGGTCACAAGTTGCATAAAAGTTGCTAGAAAACAAAACTACAACAAAAAGGGCATAGAAGCAATATACTGAAAATATTCAATTGGTGTGTTTCCCACCATTTTGAATATGAATTCAATAGAAGCAACACCAATATAACAGTGGACAACTCTCAAGCCAAAGGGAGATAGGTCTAAAAACTGAGAAAATCACAAAACCTCCAAAAACCTCAAAGTTTCAAACTGTCAAACCATCTCAAAACAACATCCTCAAACCAAAACTGTAACAAGGTCAAACCATCACTACCATCAAAACTCTCAAAAGAACCAAACTTGTAACAAAACCTGCAACAGTATAAAAAAATCACAAAACCTCAAAGTTTCAAACTGTTAAACAAAGCCAAAACTCATCAAACCTGTCAAACCAAACCAAACCCAATAAAACAAGCATCCAAACTGTCAAAATCCCAAACCTGATAACATCCATAAACCCTAAAATCCAAACTGTCAAACACAGTTACCACCTGCTAACCAAAAAACCTGTTAAATCATCAAATAACAAAAACCTATTGAAACATCAACAAATCCAAAACCACAAATCTCCAAGTAACAAAAACACCATAATCAAAAACCAGGTCTCAAATCTGAACCATCATCAAAAACACAGTAACATCATCCTAAACCCTCCAAAACTAAAAGTTTCAAACCAAACCAATAACATCATCAAAGATCCCAAACAAAATCCCAACAAACTCAAAACCATTAACCATCATCATCATCATTCAAACACAGGAAATAGAAGAAAGTTACCAGAAAAGCAACGAGTATCATCCTCACCTCCTCCCCTCGCGCAGCTCCGACCACCAAGGAACACCGCCTTCGTTCTCGCTACTCCCTTTCTAAATCGCAAGAAACTGTAAAGTTCCAAACAGGTATGGATTCTTCACCTTCCTCATAACATATTTCCCTACATCTCAAGGAATGGAGTAGTCAAAATAAAACGTATAAACAAGATTAAAAAAAATCAATAAATCGTTAAGCTCTAAGAACAACAAAATCTCACCCTTTTCAAAGAAAACCACTGAAACTGGATTAGGGAGGCGAGATTAGTGGCGTTCCGGTGACTGAGAGTTGGGGAGGAGGATCAGATAAACCAGATTCAGACATTTTTAGACAAAAATACGATTTCAAAATTAGGGTTTCAAAATTGCGAATCGCGGTGAGGCAAAGAGACGGCATGAGCGATTTTGTTCGCGAAAATGAGACAGGGATGTTTAGTGAGAGATTTAGAGGATGATACAGAGATTAAGAGAAAGAGATGAGCGGCGCCACTATGAACAAAGGGGTTCTAAGAACCCTAATTTGTTTTGTTCCCTTAATCAACAATTAGGTTTGGTTTAAGATATTTGGGTTTGGTTTGCTGATAACCCATCACATTGCCCTAAAGCCCATGCGCTATTTCTGGATACACCCCCTTGGCTTGTTTTGTTAACAGCAGAAATAACATTTCTCTTGGGCCTCTCATATAAATCCACTTAAGCCCATTTGCTTTTTTTATTTGGTTCTCTTCTTATTTTCTTTTTATTATACAATATACCAATATAACTTAAGGTATTTTTTAATTTGATTTAGGTTTTTATAATTAATTTTTATCATTTTATTTTTTTAATAAACTTATCTTAGGTTTAATTTTACACATAATAAAATACCAAAAATATAATAATAATTTAGTTTATTTGTTTTCTTTAGATTTTACATAATAAATACAAAAGATAAAGTTTTTTTAATTTAATCAATTATTTGTTTTTTTTAGAATAGGTTTTACCTTTCTCTTTTCAATGTAAATACTTAACATTTCATTTCCATATTTTGCTAATTTTATTTTCATGAATTATCATAAATTTAATTAAATCGCACAAAATTCGATTGGGTTGTATTGTTTGATATTCTGATATTTCTATTTCATTTGATTCATCCCCATTTGTAACAATTATACCCCCATTCCCGAATACTTTGTAATAGCGTAGAATTTCAATTCCTGCAATTTACTGTTTTCCATATACTGTATAGTAATTAGGCATGTATGGCAAGATTCAAAAATCAATCGCTAGATGACCTAATCAAAGAATAAATAATTTGAAACTAACACAGTTTTTCACACGCGCACCTCTAGGGTAACCTCGCTCGTTGCCTCGAAAATACAATCATGTCCCTCAAATATGGGACGCTCTAGCAATGACCCTTCGATAAAAAAGATTATATTCCCTCGATGTTGCCTTCGATTAAAACGATCCCGTCCCTTACGAAAATTGCTAAAGCGTCTCCTAAGTTACTTTCGATGATTGTAAAATTGACCCGCGCCTGTCGCTTCACATCCAATGGTGGGGCTTCTTACCAAATCAATGGTAAGATAGCACCATCAAAAGGAGGAAGAAAAAAACAACTTAAGACCTTTCGAGTAGATAGATTCGCTCTTATTTACTCGCTTGCTCACGACAAAAACTCTTTACACCTACACTCTCATTTCAAAAACATTTTCAAAAAAAATAAAATGTTTTGTATACGTTCTTATAGAGACGAGAACCATTGCAAAACCTCTTTTCAAAATACTTTTCGAAACACGATTCACAAACACATCTTTGAACCACTTTTCGAAACAAAACTTTGTATACGTTCTTATAGAGACGAGAACCATTACAAAGAGATTTTTCAAAATACTTTCAAAGCCCACACCACAAGCACACAATCAAATGAAAGCAAATGATCTAAACGAGTAACTAAGAGCCAATGGAAAACCATGGATGAAAAGGGTGCTAATACCTTCCCTTTTCATAATCTACCCCGCAAACCCGAGAAAATCTCGAAAGGTCTTTCCTGTGATTTTTTACCTTTCCTTTTGGATAAAAGAAAAGTCGGCGGAGACTCTTGCTAACCGCACAAGTGCGATCGAAACGCAAAACATCTAGTCAGTTCTACCACCATATCACACCAGCGTTGAACTGCTTCATAACCTCTGCTTTGATCTTCTCTGACATTTCAGGGCGCATACGGCGGACCTTCTGTTTAACCTGAGGACAATCTTCTTTAGTCGGCAAACGATGTACCACAATATTAGTGTCTAAACCAGACATGTCTTCATATGACCAGGCGAAGATCTCAACATAGTCATGCAACATATGTATCAACCGCTGTTTGACATTATTCTCCAGATTTGCGCTGATCTTGACTTCTTTTTTGTCTACCTTCATGCCCAAGTTTATCGTCTCAACTGGCTCTTCATGAGGCTGTATAGCCCTTTCTTCCTGCTGTAGCAGTCTAGCAAGTTCTCCAAGAACAATGTTCCTCACCTTCGTCCTCGGCTTGGTTGATCGGATTTTCAAAGTTATAACTGGCAATAGAAGAACTGTTATCAATGGGATCCATAGTGGATATGGATCTGCAGTTTGATATATGAGTGTGCGTAAGAGCATAGCTGTATTGATAAAGTGAAAAGCAGAAAAGAAAAATAGAGAGCGCAAAATTTGTATGCAAGAAACGTCCAATGTTTTATTGATGATATATGAAAATGAGATATAATAACCCTCACAATTAGAACCATTGTGCCTCGATTAAGACACAAGGCCATAGAGTTTAAATTGTTTATTACAAATTCAAAAAACAAGTAAGACAATTACTGCTGAACAAAAGAAATTAGCACAAAATCTCTGGCCGTCCAGTTACTAGGTCCACTGTTGGTAGTCGGGTAGATCCAGCTGTCAATATCAGAATTCTTATCACTGTCTTCAATAGCGTTAACCCCACGATTGCTGATGCATAGGGGAGGTCCTCCGGCCCGAGCGCGTCGAACAACCCTTTGAGCTCCTGAAGTGAAGCCCAAACCAAATTTTTCAGTTTTATGAGGAAAATCAGGGAGTTGTCCCCAAATGGTACACCCACCTTCTTCAACTACTTCTCTGGCGTCCTTGAGAGAAGCCATCTTCAAAGGAGGTTTAGTGCTGGTGATAGTCTCGTTTGATGCCATAATCTAGGGAACCTCTTCAAAGTTTTGACAAGGAGTCTCTATGAATTCCCCTTCCATCTCCACATACCTAAAAGAGTTCAGGTGGCTTACCATATACTCCTCTTCACCATGCACAGTGATAATCTTCCCGTTCACCGGATACTTCAGCATTTAGTGCAGCGTAGAAGTAACAACCCCTGCTTCATGGATCCAAGGGCGACCCAACAAACAAGAGTATGATGGCCTGATATCCATCACGTAAAAGGTGGATTCAAATGTCTGGGAACCCACTTTGACAGGGATGTCCACCTCCCCATGCACCATTCTTTTTGACCCGTCAAAAGCCCTCACCACAATGTTACTGGGCTTTAGGGGTCAAGCCTTCACAATCTAGCCGATCAAGAGCCTTCTTAGGTAAAACATTCAGTGAAGATCTAGTGTCCACTAGCACATGAGCCATAGTAGTGCCCCTGTATTCGATCGAGACATGCAGAGCATCATTATGCTTTCTCCCCTTTGGTGTGAGATCGGCATCTGAAAAACCCAACCCATTGTCAGCAGTCAAACTGGCCACACAGTCTTTGAATTGGTCGGTGGAGATTTCTTGTGGCACATGTGCAGTCTTGAGGAATGCAATCAAAGCCTTTGCACGGGCCTCGGAACATAACAACAGAGACAACATCGATATCTTCGAAGGGGTCTGCCCCAGCTGTTCGACCACATTGTAGTCGCTTTTCTTGATTATTTTTAAGATTTCCTCTATTTCTTGCTTAGAGGATTCCACAACAACTTTTATAGGTGCCTCCGTCCGGGCAGGCTCACCTATAGCTTCTTTGCCGCGAGTCCCAGGTGACTCATCGGCAGAGGTAACAACTGGAGTAAGAACGGGAGTAGTAGCTGAAGTACTAGCAGGAACAATAGACGGAATACCAATAGGCTTAGTGACAATCTTCGGGGAGATCTCGGGAGAGAAAACCCTTCCACTTCGGGTAACTTTGCTGGTTCCGACAATTTTACTAACATCAGGATCAGCCTCTTCAGTCTTCAAATCTTGTTTGACGCCATGATAGTAAACATCAATGCCATAATTCCAAGGGACAGCTTTGTCTGAGGAGTACGGTACAAGACCAGGAAAAGTGATTATCAATGGAGCAATTCTTGTAGCAGGTGTAATCCTAACAGGTATTTTAGAGGAGACCTTGGAAGCATTGGCAGAAATGGTTATAATGGCAACATCTTTATACAGAACAGTCGGAATCAAAGTCTTTTCAAACAAAATCTCTCTGCTATCCATCAGGCGTTGAACACCTGCTTTCAGCAAATAGCAACCAGAGGGCAGAGATGAACACATGTGGCTACCTTCACCACAGCCCAGAAATAAACCGGCCAGCAACAAATTCTTCTTGACAGTCATGAGAGGAGTGCAAACTTCATCAACAAGGGTAACAAACAGATCAGTATTAATGGCATTGACTCCACGATTGTGCTTGGGCATGGGAGCAGTTATGACATTAGGCTTCTCCGGAGCATCAAACTCAATCTCCTTGGCTTAAATTAGATCATGTATCTTATTTCTCAGAGCCCAGTAGTCATTTGTATCGTGGCCATAACTCTCAGAATGGTAAGCACACCAAGCGTTTGGATTGTACCAAGGAAATGTGGTGTTAGGATTCTTGGGAGCCTCCTTTAAGGTTGCCAAGTTTGATCTTAACAGATGGGGTAAAACCACATTCAATGTCATATTAATTCGAGTGAACTGCCTTTGCGGTCTTTCTACCCTTTGCTAATTGTTTTATTGTTGGGTAGCCGCAGGCCTAGGAATCATCACAGCACCTACCATTGGACGGCGTTCAGCTCTGCTCTGGCCTCTTGGGCTATAAATGGCATTGACCTCTTTCTTACCCGTGAAGGGCTTCTTCACTAAGCTTGACGAGGTATCTTTTTGTATTTTGCCACTCCGGATCCCAACTTCTACCCTTTCTCTGGTCAATATTAGCTCGGTGAACCCAGCTGACGAGCTACCAATCAAGTGATTGAAGAATGGACCAGAAAATGTCCCAAGAAACATGTCAACCAACTCCCTATTAGACAAAGGGGGTTGGACTCTCCCTGCCAAATCTCTCCACTTCTGCGCATTGTCCTTAAAGCCTTCACCTGCACCCGTGGACATACTCTGGAGTTGAGTACGGGTAGGGGCAAGGTCAGTGTTATATTGATATTGCTTATAAAAAGCAGCAGCCAAATCTTCCCAGTTGCGGACATTGGTCCCCTCTAGTTGATAGAACCATTCAAGTTGGGTCCCGAACAGACTATCCTGAAAGAAATGGACCGACAAGTTCCTATCAGCAGTGTGAGGCTGAATCTTCCTCACATAGGAACAGAGATGAAGCTTGGGACAAGACACCCCATCATACTTCACAAAAACTGGAGCCTTAAACTTCTGTGGGATGACTACCCCAGATACCAAACCCAGCTCTTCAAAATTCAGCCCTGGTATTCTCTGGATCTCCATTGCGCTCAGTCGATCTTCTAACTGTTTGTATCTATCCTCCGTGGGAGGATATTGTTCATCATTGTAGTCTGTGTCATTATCAGAAACTTCAGGACTAGGGTCCTCCTCCCTTGTCTCTCTCTCTTGATTCTCCCCTTCTTTGGACGAGGAGTTCAAAACAACTGGTTGCTTCAACGGCCCCTTGAATCTTCTGCCCAGATTAAGGACACCAGCGGTCTTCTTCTTCTTCTTCTCCTTTAGAATAAGGGCCTTCAGATCTTCCTGCCCCTTAGCTAAGGCTACGGATATTTGCTGAAATTAGGCATTTTGTGCCTGTAGATCCTTGATGCTTTGTTTAGAAGACATTATTTCTGAAATAAACAGCGAAGAAGATGAGAAACCTGTTATGGTACATGTTTATGCAATGTCATGGATGATATGCGTATGCAATGATTTCAAGGATTCTTAAAGGCTCAAATTTGTTTAACCAAAAGAAACACACGTTAATTGTATTAATAAGTTTGAATTGTTACAAAGGGTGCCCTTTAGGCTTACAATTAAACAAACAAAACTTAAAGCAAAAAGAAAATTAGGTCTCCCATGAGCGCCTCCTCTTTGGTGCGATGTAGGCGTTTATATTATTTTCTTCATGAAGTAACCTAGTGAGTTCCAGGACCTTCTTCTCGCTGGAATAGAATTGACTTTCAAACGTATCCCCCTCCTCTTTAAGTTGAACCCATGATTTTTGTAACTCCTCATGATCAGTTGGCATGTCAGGATGAAGAACAAAAGAAGGAGTGTCTCCTTCAGCAATCGGTTCCATAATCATAGGTAGGATGGTAGGGTAAGGCATCATAAGACTTTGGGTGCAGGCTCGTAACCATCTGAGATAAGGCTCAAGAGGGATGGAATTCTTGTGCCCCAGTGTCTTACTATCAACTCTATGTACCATGCCCCAAGCTCGCATGAACCTTTTATGGTAACCCTGAGCATCATTCTCATAGTCGAAGGCGATTCCTTGCATAAGTGTATCATGAGGACCATCCCTTCTCGCATAACCAAACTGTCGCAGTGCCAAACAAGGATTATAAGTGATTCCTCCCCTAATGCCTAAGAGATGGAATTCACCACAACGATCGATGATAGTAACATCTTCCGAGGACAGTGAACACCAATGAATGTATGAATGTGTAAGGGACATCATCCTATGAGACCATTTCATAAGCTGCTCATTCTTCAAAATAGACCTAGGTAGGTGCGAAATAAACCACCTAGCCAGTAGAGGGGTGAAACATAGGAGGGTCCCCCTTCTCTTTAAAGTGCGGGCATGCAGAGAGTGTAGAATATCCCCAAGTAATGTAGGCACCGGATTATGAAACAGAAAAACCTTAATCGTATTCACATCTACGAGTTGGTCCGCGTTAGGGAATAATACCATACCGTATATGAGGAGTGCCAATACCTCTTCAAAAGCTTGTAAATCCAGGGTATCCCAAAAACAGTGAGCTTTCTCGAATAGAAATTTAACCGGGATTGCTTGGACACTCCCCCTAGTTTCCGAATTTGTCACTACATCGGACCGTTGTAAGGACAGAGCTCGAGCAATCTCTTCAGGCTTTGGATGTCTTTCTGTACCGTTGAAAGGTAACTGATCAAGAATAGGTACCCCCAATAACCGAGAAAATTCCTATATAGTAGGCACTAGCTGGTAATCCGGGAAGGTGAAGCAGTGGTGCAAAGGATCAAAGATTTGAAATAGAATTTTTAACAATTCTCCATCAGGTTTTGAAGTGACCAAGTTGAGCAGTCGACCATGTTTTTTAGTTAAGGGAGAGCTTTCAGGAATCCTTAATGCTAAGTCCTTTAATTGAGGAGGTACTTTCACAAGGTTAATATGGATAGTGTTCCTGCGGCCGGATGCCATGTCCTATAAATCAAAGCAAAGATGAGCCCTAGAAAATCCTTTAAATGGTTAGTATGATATGCCATGTTTATGATGTCATGATTATGCTAAGAAATCACATGCATAGCAAGCAACAGACAAGTCACACCAAGTCCTTAGGTTTAAAGCATGCATGAGTTTTAAGGGCATACCCTCTTGAAGCTGGATTGGTTTAACCTGTCTTATAAATAGTAACCGGGTTCTAAGGGATCTCAATATCACTGATCTTTCCACCAAGCTTCGTTCAATAGGCGATTGACTCGCAACCAAACAAAACTCAGGAGTCAAACCTCAATGAGTGTAGCATCGAGTATCTATCGACCTTGAGAATACACCAAAGTCGGCCATCTCGCTACGTCCTACTGGCCAAGTTGTGCAATTAAAGGTTCTAAGGTCAGTTGATGCTTTATGACACCACGCAGCGGCCCCATATTCTCCTTGATTGACTCAAGGGCTACCGTTACCAACCAAAGTGTAACATCAACGTAGCTACTACTTCGATCGTGCCGGTATACCCTACACAGTTCCCTCACAGTTTATTGCTACTTACCTAAAAGGTGTTCCCAGATCCGGGTGTAGGATCTTCAATAATACCCAAACAAAACCCTCAAAGATAAAGCAGGAAAAGCAAACAAGAAAGCAATTTTAAAAAAATACCTAGATCCTAAGGTATACCCCACTTATTAATTCCCTAGCAGAGTCACCAGTTCTGTGATACGGTGGTAGAAACGACTGTTATACTGGTTTACATTTTGTATTCTCAAATGTTGCGGTAAGCAAGATTCGCCATCGACTTTTATTTCATCCAACAAAGGAAAAGGAAAAAGAACATAAAAAACCTTTTTTGAGATGTTTCTGAGTACGGGGGGTAGATTATAGAAAGGGAAGGTGTTAGAACCCTTTCTATTTGTGGTTTTCCACAGGCTCTTAGGTACTTGCTTATTTTGAAATTGCTTGTGTGTGTGTTTGAAAAGTTTTTATTTAACTTCGTGGTAACCCTTGTATCTATCCTCAAGAGTGTGATGAAGTTGTTTTTGAAAACTGTTTTGAAAGTGTTTGTGTAAAAGAGTTTTTATTGTTTTGAGCAAGTACTTAAAAGTTCCTACTTACTCGAAAAAGACTGTTCGTTCTCGTTTCCTTTAGATAGTGTTATCCTACTATTAAGGAATAGGTAGCCCCATCGTTGGAGTTTTAAGGGACATTCAAAGGGACAAGTACGGTCACAAAAGAAATGGTTAGGAAACTTTAGTAATTACCCTAGAGTCTTAAAGATCTTTCCGATGCAACATTCGAATGGGTCATTTTGATCTTTCGGAACTGGAGGGCAACCACTAAAACTCCCTATACTTCGCGACCATTTACCGAAGACAACCGAAGTGAGGCAAACCCTAGGAGTGAGCATGTGCATGTGTTTGATTTCTGTTATTTAATCTTTGCACAGTTAAGGTGATCTACTGTTTAATTTCATTTGTCTTTTGCATGCAAGCCTATTATCCATACATCTAGACAGTTCATAGTTGCGGAAATTCAAAAGTGCGAGAATTTAAAGTCCTAACTATTACAAGGCCTCGGGGAGGGGGTTACATAACCAAATTGGGGATTAAACAGTAAGTAAAAAGCGGTAAAATAAACCCTAATTAAAAACTATTACAAACCTCGAAACAGTTACAATAATTGGAATTATAAATAAGTAAATGCGTGCGAGACTAATTAAATACGGGAATTAAAGTCTAAATTCGAAGGAAATCAAAGAAAATATTTGTGTATTTTTTATTGAGAAAATAATTTAATTGCAAATTAAACCTAATTTCTAGTTAATTTTAATTAATAAAAAAATAATCAAGTTAATCTAATTAAACTAATTTATTTTCAATAGAATTAATTTAAATTAAAAAAAACTAATTCTACATTTTTTATGATTTTATATTTCATGATTAATAAAAAAATGATTTATTTTAAGAAATATAAAAATAATTAAAGCAAATAAAAAAAATGAAATCAAAAACAAAAAATAAATGGGCCTGCTGAGGTTGTTAACAATCAGGGGGGGTGCGCCTGCTTTTTGTACTACGCCCAAGATGCTAGCCTAGTCTCCAGCGTGAGATTCAATGCAGTTGATCTTCAGGAGGTCTATCATATGACTGCAGCTGGAGGCGTGAGATCTGGCCAGGACATGATCTGATGGCGTGGATCTTGGGTGCATAGCATGGACCAGGGCGTGCAACACATGGAATCTGTAGAGAAATAATGAGAAAAATACAAAAGCTCACGCTTGGGATCGAACCCAGGACGTTAGCTTCACGTACTCCTTCTTTAACCATCCGTGTTGGGCTGCTCATTCATACATATAATTAAGCAAATAAAATATAAAGGAAATTGGGCATTATGCCCCAAAAACGCGCGTGGATTCAAATCCTCCAGTGGTTATCAGCCACACCATCGTCTTCTCCTCAAACTGTTGTCTTTGATGCCAAACCTTTTACCTACAGACAAAACTGTCACTAAAGGCTATAGTGACAGTTTTTATCCATAGATATAACCATGCAACAATCAAAAACGTAACACAAGCCAAATAAATCCTAACTAAGGGCATAGATCAACTAGAAATTATGCCATGGGTTCATTGGTACCCTTGATCTGTCCTAATTTCGCCTCTATAGAGAATCCCTAATTTGAAGCTTTGGAACTCTAACAATGGCAGATGATTATACCTGCGCTCAAACTTAAATTGGACTATCCAGACACATTCATGTGATGATTATAAACATGAAAATATAGTCAAATAGCATTTATAATGTATGAATAAGCGAAATCGAGATTGAAGAAAACATGAACAAACCGTGAGTATCAAGATGAGATTTTGGGTGCTTTGATGCGTGCAAACGATGTTGTTAGCTTCAGGAGACGTCCAAAAATGTATTGTTGGCCTTGGAATTACTTGAAATGGCCTATAGAATCAAAACCGACCTGCACTTTTTTGACAAAAAAACTGAGTTTTGTTCTTATAATTTTCACGACCCAATCCTTGTTTTCGCTTTGGATGTATTGTGGACATATAAGGGATTGATTTAGGTTAACAAATTTGGACTAAATCTTGGAGATTGATGGGAAAGAGATTTGATTTGCAAGTGATATTCTTTGTTTCCAAAATTGGATAAATCATGCCATTTTCATTTCAATCAGCCCTTGCTCGATTTGATCTTTGTTTGACAGCATATATCATCTTCATTCAATGCCAA